>CM051833.1:100024790-100624790 GCA_028451465.1 Erethizon dorsatum | reverse complement strand
GAACTCGGTGAATGCGGGTGAGACACACATTGCTCTCTGAGAGTACACTGGTAACAGCCAGTTCACACCTACCCGAGGGTGCAAAGACAGCGTGCTCATAATGTCCTGTATTTTATGATGATGCTTTGAGCATGAGGAATTGAAAAAATAGATGTTTTGTGTAACCTTTTTTCAGTGCAGCTGAAAATTTAATTCAATGTGATCGATCATACTGAAAATGAATGGGAAACGAGATGACACTTAGATTAACCGAAGAGAATTCTGGGTTTTTTCCACTGGTTCTTTGGACAAGTAGTAATCTTCTAGTGTTTTCTCATGTATTTACCAATTTCCAGGGGCTGAGTATTCTTCATTATAGAACATCCAAATCCTGAGGCTTTTCTTGTTATTTCTCATTTAACTGCTTATTAATCTTTTTAAAGAGGAAGAATAAGAAATATGGCTTTGTTTTTGGCCTTAATTAAAATTTCCCATGAAATTGTTTGAATTCTCTTTGGCCTATTGAGAAAAACTATTTGTTCACTTTTTCTGGGCTTTTGATATTGGTTAGAAGGATTCCTCATTATTGTCATTACATATTAAATAATAATATCAATTTTGTTTCATTTTTATGCAGCTTTAATTTTTCAACAAACCTAGCAAAACACCATCCACCCATTCTAGTCAGTAAAGATCCTCTTATCAGTCATGTGACAGAACATTATTAAACTGAGAGTACATTTGGTTTAGTTTTCCCCTTTTGGTTTTGTGGAGTCCAATGGCCCCAGTAGAGAGTCCAGTGGAATTACAGATACAAGGGACTGCTTCTTTTGGCTTCTACAGTTGAAATCCATTTATTCTGGAAGATTTCTCCCTTCGTAGGAATAGGGTGGTTTCAGAATCCTTATCAACAGACTTTTGGTCAAATCCAGCCTTTCACCCCTTCTGTGGGTGGGCAATGAAAGGATGTATGATGACTTCCCGAAGACCTCTAATTATTGAGAGAACTGGGAAGATACAATTAGAACTTGAGTCTCTTCTATTGTGAATATATCCTTGCTGTGAACTCACTTGGAACCAACTCACGCAGTTTTGGAGAGTGCAGAGCCCAACAAAGGAGACGGGGCAAAACAAGATGATGGAAGACAGTAGGAAGTGTGTACTCCTTGTATAGCTTTTATTTTCTTTGCACATGTAGAGATGCTTGCAAGGAACAGGGTGTTCTAGTACAGGATGCTTGAAAACCTGGTGATCTACTGTGCGGTGGAGTCACTTCGTTTACTCCAGGAGTGTGCATTAGGTTCGTGCTAAGTGCAGAGCATTGTCTGTGATGCTTCAAAAATTTTGATTTTCATTTCTGACCCACCTTCTATGTCGCACAACTTGTGTTTTGTGATTTCTGCTTTTACTTCCTCATTTATAGGTAGGATACAGTAATAGTAATGGCTCAATAACCTCACAGGAAACTCCAGGTTGATCAGTATATGAGCCAACTTAGTCCAAAAACCCACATGAAATCAGCAAGACAACAATATATTACAGTCAAATCAGTGATAGTCTGATTATCTGCAGGCCAAGACAGTACCATGTTTATGGCCAATTATCTTTACTGGTTCAACTTGACCAGTTCAGTGAACTTTGTACTTATAGTTTGTATTGTGGGAAAAATAGGAAGCAGAATAGTATCCCTAAATTACACTTGCTAAAATTGAGATTAAGTGATTTCCCCAGTTTATTTTGATACAGATTATAGATAGAGGTTTTTCAGTCTCTAACCTTGTATTTTCATTTAATTGTTTTACATAGCAATCTTGGATATTAAAGTTACTATTTTAATGGCTCACTCACTGCTCCTGTACATGTTTCCTCACTGTAAAATGTTTCCTCACTGTAAAATAAATGACATTCATTCTTCACTTTCATATCCAAACTAGGCTGGGGATGGGTTAATTAAAAATTATATATTATTATTAACCTGGCATTAGATTTTATATCAAATTGGGGCAAAATACTTTTTGAAGAATTAGAAAATAATAAAATACAATTAATACTAACATTATCATATGAATATTGATCACAACTTTACCGTTTTTTTTTTTGGTCTTTTTTCTGAGACAGTGTTTTGCTATGCAGTTCAGGCTGGCCTTGAACTTACAGTGATCCTCCTGCTTCAGCCTCCCAAGTGCTGGGATTACAGGCGTGCGACGCCACACCTGGCAACTTTACCATTTTTGATGCATGTATATAAGTTTAATATTGGGACAGATGACTGCTGAACATATTTTAACCACTCCTTTAAAAAAATAAGTCTTGGAATAAGCTTGTTTATGTTTCATTTTTCTTTTTTTCATAAAGGGTGGCTTAAACATTATGGTATGCGAGCTTCTGATTGTTTAGATTGCAGTTAAACAAGATTTTACTTTAGTTTCTTTTATTATGATTAGCAAGAGGAATGGTTTCTTTCTTCTCAGTTGCATTTATGAGGAATTTGTTTCTTTCAAATCACTAAATGAAAAATCCTTACTAACCCTCTCATAGGATTTTTGTGCTTGAATTTTTGGTTTTACAAAACCTTCTAGGCCTTTTTCCAAGTGATCTTTAAAAATGGGCTCCAGAGATTAAAATAAGCAAATCAGTAGTTTCTGTGTTAGAATCTTTTAAAATACATTTTCATGAGGCAGTGTGTGGGGTTGGGGGAGAACAAACAATAACCAGAATCACCTAAGTAGGACTTAAAAATGTGTTTTGCTAACTTGCTTGCTAATAATTATTCAAGCAGTTTTATGTAGGCTCTTTGGAAATTCTAGAAGATTTTCCATTTCAGGCTTAATATAGTTGGATCATAAATAAATATCCGATACCTTTCAGAGGCATCAGAAACAACATTATGCAAAGGCGACCTTCTCTTGCGTCAGGGGCTTGAATTGTTTTCATTAAAATATCTGCCGTGAAAGTGCTAAGATTAGAGGGGCTGTTAGCTCCCCTTTTTTCCTGCTATCGAATGTCAGAGATTTGTATTGTTGGCAGGACCTGAGATTTCATTTTCCTTGGCCGAATTCTGATGCTGGCTCCACTGAAGTAACTCCCATTCCAGATTTTTCTGCTCAAGGTAAGTCAAAAAAGGCATCTCAGGAGTGGAGGGTGAGTTCCTGGATGGAGGGTGGAGGAAACCAAACGAGTGTCTGCAGAATGAAAGTGTACATCTTTGTCTGCCTGGATGCGTGAGAAACAGGAAAGCCTTTCACACAGCCTGAACCTCCCACTGGTGTGACTATCAAGAAGTGTTTATGGGAGAAACAGGACTGAGGTTTTTCTGTAGCAAAATGCTTCCTGCTATATATGAGCAGGCGTCGTTGTGCCTACCTTAAATTTATGAACTAATAATATCCTATTTTAAGAAATGCTGTCAGGTCTCATAACACCACAATTTTGTTCTAAGTTACTCTGGTAAATGGATGATTTTGCTTTTAAATAAGAAATTCCAAATCTAAAGGAACAGTCACATGTAATTTAATTTATGAGGAAGATACCTTTTTCCCTCGATGCAGATTTCAGGATTGACTAATTGCATTTTCTCTTAACAAAATACCATTCATTATTTTCTCCTGCTTGGAATGTAAATGTCAGCAAAGTAGATTCAAGCAAGTTTTATGAGTGAGATTACAAATGATAATAAGCAAAATTTTGATGGAAATCGACTAAAATAGTTGAGCTAGAATATACTATAACTAAGTTTAAAGATACATACATGCAAAGAGCCGGGTGGTAGTATAAATATCTGAGGTTATCCTCCCCGGAAGTTAATAACCATAATTCCGCTGAAACCAATCAGGCACAGTCGAAAACATCTTCATGCTATTCACTAAAGAAACTGGACCTGTTAGCTTGGTGTACTTCTTGAGTCCTCAGAGTGTACTCCGCTCACCTCTGCTAATGTACATTGGTCTTAAATAAAACAGAATGGCAAATATTTATAGAGCGTTTTATACGTCTTTGAGATTTTTCCTTCTCCACCATTGGTAAATAGCATATTTTCCCCCTCCAATCTGTGACCTTTGAGATAGCTTCCCTTGTTAAACACATGCTCATTTGTGTGGGTGTTTCTGTTCTCTTTTTTTTCCCTATTTCAAAAGTGACTCCTTTTCTTCTACCTCATGTTCAGTTGCTTTTGGCATATGGTAAGGTCTCTGATGAATCCCATGTCTGTAGTTTTGAGAAGCACTCAGAAGCAAAGGAATTAGCATTCACAGAGATAAGCTTGCAAGTGCAAACTAAATAGAAACGTGTTTTTTCCATTGCGGATTATGTGTAAATGTCACTGCTTGTAACCCACACTGACATATCTCAAAATAAAATGCAGATTTGTTGAGATATAACTATTCTAAAACTTATGATGTGGTTTTATTGATTGCTAAACTCATCTGTATGATGTTTTTAGATTTTCAAAGAAACATGTGCCTCTTGCCTTATTCTACACAAACTGCAATTCCTAGGACTCAGCGTGCTTTAGAAAACTGGAGGTCACTAGAAGATGTCCAATTGCTCCTGTGCCAAGCTACGCTACAGCCACCATCACATGGTTGTCAGACCATTGATCTGAGGCAGTGTTTTCCTACTTTCAATCCATGCCACTCTTAGAGAGCTTGCAGTGGTCCCAGGAGACTGCAGCTGCAGACCCAAACCTCTTGCTTGCACAGACATCATTTCTATCTCTAACTGCATAGAGTTTTCCTGCACTCTACCTCTGATTTGTGGGCTGAATACTGGCAGGAGGAGGGGCAGGATTAGGTTGAAGAGACCAGATGAGGAGACATACTAAGAATGACCCTGCGACGTCAGTGGTATTGGATCAGGGCAGTGAAAGGGTTAGAGAAACCTGATTCTCTGTCTGAATTCTGTAATTAACACCGAACCATAAGTCAGTCTGTTGGCTTCTTAGTGTCGTGTATTTTTCTATTGTTATTTCTACAATTATTGCCAGTACTCTTAATGATATAGGTATCATTGCAACTGAATTTACTTCAAAATAGTGTCTCAATCGACCTATGTTCTCTTGTGCAGTTACGATAGTGTGGGCTGATAGTGGGTTGTGCTAGTTTAGTTTCTGATTATATTAAAAGCCACCTTCCCCACTTTTAACAGACTCTAGTGAGAACATCTATCCAGGCTTTATATATTCTTCTACAATGTAATTTCTTGCATTTAGATATGTTTATGGTTAGATAGCATTCATTTATCAAATCAAATTTTTGCTACCACAAAAATTACCATATATCCCCTGGTAGCTAAATCAGGGTGATTTCCTTAGGATATACTTCTAGAAGTGGAGCTTGTAGGGTAAAAGTATACTTATTATAAAGTTCTGATTATTTTTGTCAGATTGCACTCCAGAAATTTTTTCCCTTCAATTTATTCTCCTACCATTGGTGAAGGAGAGGACGTATTTTCCCATATTTTAAATAGCATTAAAAAAAAAAAACCCGAAACTTTGCCCATCTGATATCAGAGAAATGGCTTCTAATATGGTTTTATTGGCATTTCTTGAATTACTAGAGAAGCTGGGCATTTTTTCCTTTGTAAAACTGTCTATTAACATGCTTTGCTTATTTTTCTTTTAGGATGCTTATTTTTCCAACTAATTTTATTAATGTTTTGAGATAGTATGAATAGTGTTCTGTTTGTTTATGCTTTGTCTATAATGTAAATATTTTTCCCAGTTTCTTAGTTACCTTTTGACTTTTTCCCTTTGGCATATTTTTACTTGAGAGATTTTTGTGCATGTAGGTAAGACATTTTGTTTTAATTGTGCTGAAAAAATTTAACAGAGTTATCTCTTTAATAAAAATTTAAGTCAATAGGGCCGGTGAGATGGCTCAGCGGCGTAAGCGCCTGCCTTGCAAGCGCGAGGGCCCGAGTTCGACTCCCGGATCCCACATACGAAAAAGGGGCCGGTGATATTGCTCAGTGGCACGGGTGCCTGTTGGCGCGCGAGGTCCTGAGGTCGTCCCCCTGGTACCCACAAAAAAAAAAAAAAAAATTTAAGTCAATAATATGGTGCTATTAACTAGGGAGAGTATTTCACAGCGGATCTTAGGACTTCATTATTTTGCCTAAATGAAAACCAGTGCCTGAGCTGCAGCAGCTCCCTGGCAGAGGTCGTCTTTCATGTTTTCCTTTCAAGGCTTCTACTTAAGATAACATACATTTGGCCGGTGACATGGCTCAGCGGTGTAAGCGCCTGCCTGGCAAGTGTGAGGTCCTGAGTTCGACTCCCGGAACCCACATACGAGAAAAGGGCCGGTGATATCGCTCAGCGGCACGGGCGCCTGCTGGCGCGCGAGGTCCTGAGGTCGACCCCCGGTACCCACAAAAAAAAAAAAAAAAAAAAAAAAGATAACATACATTTTCCCTACATTTTCTTTCAGTACTATTCTTGTTTTTTTACATTTAAATATTAATCTGTCTGGAATTTATTTTGGTATATAGAGTATGGGAATTTAACTTCATGTTTTCCCAGATAGTTATCCACTTGTACTGATAATGATTTGCTGAATAATCCATCCTTTGCTTTTCAAGTTTTACCTTGAAAAAATAATAAAAATTCAATATCTAGATTTCTGATCTTTTTTTGTTGGTTTCTTTACCGTTTTTGGTCAGCATCATATTGTTTTACCTATGGCAGTGCATTTAAATATTTAATACCTTGAATCACATCTTTTTCAAAAAATTCTTGGCAATTTCTTTCATCATCTTACTAGATCGTGGTCACTTTTTCCTATTGGTTTTACTTGCATTCACAACAGAATTGGCCAAGTTACTGTTCTAACACACAAATTGGATCATATTACTTCCCTATTTGTTGCATATACTTGCAGCTATTTTTGCAAACTAAAAATGGGCACTTTGCCCGCAGTAGAATTTTGAAACAGAGGTCCAAGTGGTTTCTGGACTTCAGAATATATGTAGGGTTGTAGTCAGGGTTTACAAGGGAAAAGATTTAATACAGGACACATAATTTATAGGATTATTTTATAACATTCACTCAAAGAGTCAAATGCAGGGGCTGGTGAGATGGCTCAGCGGCTTAAGCGCCTGCCCGGCAAGTGCGAGGGCCCAAGTTCGACTCCCGGAACCCACATACGAAAAAGGGGCCGGTGATATCGCTCAGCGGCATGGGCGCCTGCTGGCGCTCGAGGTCCTGAGGTCGACCCCCCCGGTACCCACAAAAAAAAAAAAAAAAGAGTCAAATGCAAAAGAGTGCCGGAAATCTGTCCACACGCTGGATTCCATAGAATCAAGCCGAGGGCCTGGATCCCATGGCAATGTCCTGCCTGAGTCCAGCTGAAGACCTAGAGCCCATGGCAATGTCCTCCATGAGTCCACCTGGAGGACATGTGCCCACAACAATGTCTCATGCAAGTCTGTACCAAGGATCTGCACTGAGAAGGCCCAAGGATCAGTGGTAGAACCTAGGAAGTCTGTGCCATTGGAGAGAAGGATCAGTGCCAGCAGGCTGAGGGATCTGCACTGGAGCCAGGAAGTCATGCTCAAGGTAAGGAGGAGAGCTCCTTCAAAGAGAACTGCAGACATCCTCAGTGACAGTGAGGACCCGAGCTCCTCCTCTGATGAGAACAGCTGAGTTTATAGCAGGAAAGCCAGTGTGACAAGCTTCTCCAGGAGAATCAAGAATACATCATCTTCCCCTCTAGTTCTCTTTTTACGCTGTTGGCAATCCTCAGGTGGGCCATCCACACCCAGAACCACACTGATTCAGTTCAGCTGGTTGTTGCAAGTTGCCCTTTAGTTAATCTACCACATGTGGACACTGTATGCACTATTTGGGGGATTTTTTTTTTTCCTCAGAAGAAGGCTCATACCTTTATTGATCTTGAAAAAGCCTTAACCCTGGGCTATCGGAAGGAAGCCAGATCCCCAGAAGGACTCATGAGCAGTGGGCCCACCATGGTGGAATTTGCTTTATGCCCACCTTCTCCCTTTCCACTCTCCCACAACCTTCTGCTCCCTGCTCAGCCTAAATTGCTTGTGGTTTTCTGAAAAGTGTGCTGAGTTATGCCTCAGTGCCTTTGTTCTTGTTATTCTTTCTGTTCAAGGGCCTCCTGCCCCTATACCTTACCCATCTGAAAAAAATCACTGCTTTTCTTTCAAGTGACAGTCCAACAGCTGCCTCCTCTCTGAAACCTTGCCTGATCTTTGTAGACAGAGCCAGTCACCCTCTCCTTCATTTTTAACCAATACTTAGTCTATACTTCACTGTTATCCTATACTCTTCTTCACCCTGCACTGCACTATCTATGAGAAGGAGGGCTGGGTTTTCTTAACCACAGGGCCCGGTTCCTGGCACATCATGGAACACACTAAATGCTTGATTAACAGATGAATGGAGATAAGAAATGGATGGATGGGAGGACATAGCACTAGTGGAATACCCAGCAGGTGATTGTTGGATGGAACACTGCAGAAGAAAAACAGCATGTTGTTAAAGACAAAGGACTAGCTCTTAGTTTAATAGAAATGAAGGGAGAGCAAGTGAAGCCATGGCAACTTTGAAGTGATATATAAATAAACTGAACTCGATGTTCTGAAGATCCTTAAATGAAAAGCTTTGTACCAAGTACTTTGGTCTATTTCTAAGGGTTTATATATATATGAAACTTTAAAATAATTTACATCAATGGCATCACTATTTTTCTGGTCATCCAAACCTGAAATTTTAGAATGTACTGTGGTTACTGATTCTTTTCTTATATTTAATAAATTTCAACATTTTGTGATTTTACCTTTGTCTCTGTTACTCAGACTTTCCTTTACATTCTCACCACTGTGGTGCTCATTTAAACCCTCTACCTTTGGCCTTAAATATTGAGTTGACTTTCAAAGGTATCTTCCTATTTTTAGTTTTTCCTCTTCCAGGAGATTTGCTACATTGCAACAAGAGTGAATCATTGTAGGCCCAATTATACCACATTCTTCACAAAGCTCTTCAATAAATCCTGATATTGATGACATTAAGGCTTATTTTCTACACAGTACGATGTGCTCTAAGCTAGACTGCCAAGATTTGGATCCTGGCCTTGCCACTTCCTACTTGTATGAACTTGGAAAAATTACTCAACCTCTCTATGTTGTAGTTCCCTCAGCGAAAAATAGGGATAACCCTAGTGCCTGCCTCATAGAATAGTAGCGATAATGAAATGATTGCTCAAGCATATAGTAATTCAATGAAGAATATTTACTATTATTAGTCTGCCAAGTGTAGGCTTTTCTATTTTCTCTCAAGTCCAATTTTATCACTACTCACCCATTCTAAATACGCTGTGCATTTTCCAGTTTCTTTTTCTTTCTTTTTTTTTTTTTTTTTGTGGGTACCGGGGGTCGACCTTAGGACCTTGTGTGCCAGCAAGTGCCCGTGCCGCTGAGCGATATCACCGGCCCTTTTCTCGTATGTGGGTTCCGGGAGTCAAACTCGGGCCCTCGCGCTTGCAAGGCAGGCGCTTATGCCGCTGAGCCATCTCACCGGCCCGCATTTTCCAGTTTCTATGCCTTGACTCCTCTGTCTCCTCTGACTGAAATACTTTCCCTGCCTGCTGTCTCTTTCCAACTTCTGCAAGCAGACTCAAATAGGCTTCCTCCATGAATCCTCACACATCACATCAGCCATAAATGATTGCTTATTTTTCTGAAAATTTGTAGTATAATTTATACCTTTGCTATTCACTTAATTCATACTGGCTAATGTTATAGTTACATGTGATAAATCTTATGTTGCCTGATAGACTATAATGTCTTTGAGGACCAGGTCTGTATTATATTTTTTATATTCTAAGGTAACAAGGAAAGTACCTCAAATGTAATTTAATAAATATTTTTTGAATGATGCATAGGGAAAGGTGTGGATTTTGGATGAGGAATCGCCCTTATTTAGGTGGCAGAGGTGACAGAAAAAGGCATTTCCTAAACCTCTCCCTGACTCTCTTTTCTGCGTGCTTTGATTTTTATCCCTGTCCCTTGTTTAGTTCTTATTATTTCTTTAAAGTGTGAATTATCTGATGGAGAATATGCTTAAAGCCTTGATTAATGACTTTCTCACAATGGATTGAATTAAAATTATTTCTCTCCAGTATAAATTCTCTGATAAATCAAATGAATAAGTGGTATTTAAAGGGTTTCTAAAGACAAGGACAAAACAACAACAAAAGAAAGCTATATCTCTGATTAATGTAATGTAAAAATTCTCAACAACATATCCAATTGACTTTACCAGCACATCAAAAAGTTCATTCAACATGACCAAGTTGGCTTGTTCCTTAGGATATAAGAATGGTTAAACATATACAAATAGATAAGAATAATATATCACATCAATAGAATGAAGAGAAAAATCCTATGACCATTTCAATAGATGTAGCAAAACCATTTGATAAAATTCAACATCCTTTCATGATAAAATCTCTGAATAAGGGCCGGTGAGATGGCTCAGCGGTGTAAGCGCCTGCCTTGCAAGCGCGAGGGCCCGAGTTCGACTCCCGGATCCCACATACGAAAAAGGGGCCGGTGATATCGCTCAGCGGCACGGGTGCCTGTTGGTGCACGAGGTCCTGAGGTCGACCCCCCGGTACCCACAAAAAAAAAAAAAAAAAAAATCTCTGAATAAGAGTTCATGAACAAAACACAAACTGTGAGGGAAGTACTTCAAAGAATCAACAACTGGGATCTCATCTTACTAAAAAGTTTTTGCACATCAAAAGAAATCACCGACAGAGTGAAAAGACAGCCCACAGAATGGGAGAAAATTTTAGCCATCTGTCCCTCAGACAAAGGACTTCTATCTAGAACATGAAAAGAAATGAAAAAGATCAGGTTCCCAAAATTCAAAGACCCTATGCAAAAATGGGCATCTGAGATAAATACACACTTCTCAGATGAAGAAATGCAGATGGCAAATAAATATATGAAAAACGTTCAACATCATTGATCATTCGAGAAATGCAAATTAAAACAACACTGAGATTCCATCTCACTCCAGAAAGAATGGCTATCGTCAAGAAATAAACCAATAACAAATGCTGGTTGGGCTGTGGGGAAAAAGGAACATTTCTCCACTGTTGGTGGGAGTGTAGACTAGTACAACCACTGTAGAAATCACTGTGGAGAGTCCTCAAAAAACTAGGATTGGATGTCCCATTTGACCCACCTATTCCCCTTATGGGTATTTTCCCAGAAGAATCGAAAACATCATACCACAGCGATATATGTGCATCCATGTTTATAGCAGCACAATTTGTGATAGCTAGATCTTGGAAACAACCCAAATGCCCATCAACCAAGGAATGGATAAAAAAGGTGTGGTATTTTTAAACAATGGAGTACTACTCAGCTATAAAGAAGGGTAAACTCGAGGCTTTTATAGGTAAATGGATGCAACTTGAGACCATACTCATAAGTGAAATAAATCAGATGCACATGTATAAACATCATATTGTCTCCCTAGTGCAAAAAAAAAGAGTAAATAAGATCCAAAATGTACAATAGATATTGTGAAAGTGAAAGGGGAAGAAACTGCTCAAAAGGAAAGAACAACTGGGATGGGGGAAGGAGAAAAGAAAGGAAAAGAATGTGTATATATATGATAGATAATTATATTACTAATCTCTATTAGTTCGTTGAGAAGAACAGTTTGTGCTAACATTGTTTGATCAATTTTTCATGCCTATATCTTGTAATCTGAGCAACTACTTTGAAGATAACAGTACTCAATATATTAACCATTGTTAACCTATTACCTTGATTTGAAATTCTGTATCATCGTTTTTATTTTTTTAAATAAAAAAACTCTGAACGAATTAGGTATAGAATAGTATGATACCTCAACATAATAAAGGTGTGTATGTCAAAGCCTGAGCCAACATCCTACTAAAGGGGAAAAGCTGAAAGCATTTCCCCTAAGATCAGGAACCAGACAAAAGGGTCCGCTCTTACTGGTCCTATTTATTATCATACTGAAAGTTTTAGCCAGAGAAAGTAGGCAAGAGAAACAAAGGCACACAAATAGAAATGAAGTGAAATCGTACCTGTTTGCAGATAATATGATTATACAGTACATATACTGAAAAACCTATTTGTAGCACAGTGACTACTTGAGGCTGGAGAGGGATAGGGGAGGATGGATAAAGGGAGACTGGATTTGATCAATGCATGATGGATGCATGTGTTGAAAAATTCCACTGAACTCCATTAATATGTAAAATTAATACATGTTAATTAAAAATAAAGTATAAAAAATGAAGACCTTTCATAATGGTACATTTATACAGAGACAGAGAGCACCAATATCTTACATAGAGAGAATGTGGGATAGTCCAGCATTCACAGAGGGCCACTTCACTCTGTTCTCAGCATCTCTACGATTTTGATCATGGAGGAAGTAGTAACTGAATTTCTATAATGAATCTCAAAGATCTCAAGGATATTCCCAATTTTCATATTTTCTCTGAATTTATGTTCAAAGAAAGAGTTTACTATAAATGTAAAATAATGTAAAGAAAAGCCTAGATGTGTTAAGAATATTGAAGGTAGCAATGCAAACCATAATGAGGATGGCTACCAGTGGGTTATGGGGCAAGAGTTAGAGAGTTGGGGTCCAAAATTAGGAAAATATATATCCACTATTAACTTTCTGAGCCATGACAAGCTGGGAGTTTAACTTTTACTGTGGCATAGAATCAAATGTGAGATGGTAATACTCTTTATTAATTAAAGGTAAGGTAAGGTATTACCTCATTCATTCTCATAGTAAGCCTGAGAGGTAGGTAGGTAATTTCATTGTGTCTTAGAGAAGTTGGCTTTGAGACAGGTCAAATGGCCTGCCATAGTGTTGGAATTGGGGTTTGAACCTGTTTTTACCCAGGCAACATTTACTGAGCCAAGCAACAGGTGAGATAGGTTTATGTGTGTGTGTTCAGCCATTCCAACTAGACAAAGTAGATATTCTGCTGAAGATGAGGAAATGAGAGGTGAAGTGATTGGATTGAGGGAGTAACCCATCTTAAGAATAATCAAGTCAGAATATCTATGAGGAAATCAGGTGTAGAGAAGTAAAGTGATTGGATTGGGGGGCAGCCCATCTTAAGAATAATCAAGTCAGAATATCTATGAACCCTAGACTTCTGGATCCTAACCCATGATTTAAAAAAAATAAAACTATTACAGCGTATTCTCTATCTGTGTAATGATCATGATATTATCCTTGCCTGCTCCTTTGAGGGAAAGTGATAATTAGCAGAGATTTCCAGGAGAAAGATGCATTTTGAAAAATTGTGCTGAATTCTCCCATCAGTTAGCCTGTTACCTTGTTGAACCTAATTTGGTACTTCTGAAAACAGCATGAGTTCTGTGGGTCATGTTCAGTATGCCTCAGGGAACTAAATGGCATCCTGGTGGCCCAACGAGACTCATACTGCTTCTGAACACGTGTTAATAATGGTTGCCACCTGCAAGCAGGCAGTAGGCAATCAGACTTTAATTCTGAAAGGTTCGAAGTGGATGGGTATTTTCTAATTTCCTTTTGAAGCTTGAGCTAGGTTAAATAAATTCTTGATCTTGATTTTAATCTACTTTGAAGTCTACTTGGAACACATCATGAGTTACTTTTGCTTATCATTATTCATTTCTAAATACAAGCAGTGCTCTAGTATTCTAAGCGTAGGACTTTGTGTAGGAGAAAGTTTAATTTCTTGAAGACATGGAAGAAAGAGTTGGAAATAAATGAAAGCTGGTGGATTTATAAAATCTTTATTGAAGATTAGTACTGGAAAGTTTGCAGTACAATCTGAGTTTTGATATTGCTTCTGGGCTGTTAATGATTACATATGGTATGATGTTGATAATTTAAGAACAAATAATATAGTCATATTTCTTGTTCCTAATAAATTGATATTATTTGGGATCAAGAGATGACTGTTGTGATTCTTTTTCATATTTTTATAATTTTCATTAGTACATGTTTGCAGTGCATGATTGCATTTATTGTGGGGAGTTGGTCCATGTACATAACACATCTTAATTCTTTTTCTACTCTCCATCCAGCTGTGATTTTAAGAAGCTTTTTAACATCAACATTCTGGAAGAGTTTTTAGAAGATCCGAACTTTAATTCACAAATTTTCACGATTCAACAGTCTGATAGATTCAAATTGGACTTGTCTACTAAATATACATACATACTCACGCTAAATACACATATACACACGTACAAATTCATACACTACCTGAAAATTAACCCTGGCAGGCCTCTTTAGAGTTTCATTACCTAATCTGAACTATTGTTTATGGAACAATTATTTCTGCTGTGTTTTATTTCCCTCCCGGTCTTGGTAGGCTTCTTGGCTATATAGTCCTGAAATGTATGGTCTAACCCTGGAGGCTCTGAAAAATGAAAGATCTATTTTTTTATTGTCTTTTGTAAGTGTTAGCTTAAGTAAGTCTGCTATGAAAATGCTTTCACCATGTGCTAAATAATTGTCTAATTTATTCAACTTTCAATAAAATGAAGTCGAAAGAGGTATCCCAAATTTAAAATAATATGTTGGACTTTAGTGTCTAAAAGAAAGTCTTGAAAGCAGTATGCCTCCAGAGACTTCTAAGCAAAGAGATTCCGGAGAAATTTATCTGCTTGATTAAGGCTTAACTAATATAAATTGTCATACAACTTCCAAAATTAAACCTAAGTTTTTGCTTGGAAGGAAGACAAGTGAAAACTTGTGATCATTCTAAAAATGTCTTAAAGATTCTCCTGAAATTTAAACATTTTAGTTGCATCCACCAAGCAGGTATTTTAGGAAAAAGGAAGATTTGAACACTTTGTATTTATGCTGTTATAGTTGTTTGATTTAAAATATCTCTTACGTCAAAGAAATTCAGGATAGATTTAGTTATCAGAGTTGAAAAACACATAAAACATTCTTCCAATAATCCTCATCATTCAGAGGGAACCATCTGTACTGGCTATTCTTAGATAGTTTTTCAAGTTCAAGTTTTATAACCTACAGATGAAGGAACTACTTTTGCATCTCTTAGAAAACAATTCTGTTATAGAAGTTTACAATCTAATAGCAAAGATATCTCAGTTCTCCTTCCAGTTTCTTAGCTGTTTACTTCCATTTAATTTCATGTCATAATTCAGTGCCTGAACAAAATAGCATATTTTCTGTTCATATCAGTAAACCATTATTTTCTTCGAGTTATTAATCTTTAACTGCGTTTTTTCCCGTATCTGTGTGTCTGTCAGCATTTTCTTTGCAGTATGCCATTTAGCATATAGACCCCCAGCTCTCCTAGATAGGGAGAGAGGGCCCTTCCCTCTGCAACTTGATCATTCTCACCCAGAGTATTTAGGGTCATTGTTGGTGTATTGACACCTGGAGGCAGGAGTCAGACATGATTGGAGTCAGGGAGATCTAGAAGCGGATTCAGATTCTACCACTAACAACCATTAGGATGTCTATAGGCTCTGCTTTTTTGTTTGTTTGTTGGTTTCCTTTTTTTTTGTATCACAGAGAGAATTATAATCTGATGTTATGGAACTGTCGTGAGAACTGAATGAGTTGTGTAAGAAGTCTCACAAGTGCCTAGTACATGGTAAATGTTCGATGACTCCTTACATACTTCATGTTGATACTATAATTTGATTTAGTCACAGGACACTTCTTTAAATACACACCTTGACATTTATTTTCCCTGTAACTTTTCTGCTTGCAAAATACCTGAATTACAGACTTTTAAAAAATAATAAAACTGAGTTGTACCTAACTTAATTGAAAATCACTTTTGTTTAGGTTACCTCTTTCCGTGTCCACTTAAATCCATTAAATCTTTTTTACTTTTACCTTGACAATTAGGGTTATCTACATACTCATGCTTTTAACTGCCTTTTAAGACACGTAATATATAAAAAAAGAGATTTACTTTTACTTGTTATCATCCTCTGGTGTCTGATGATCTAGAAAATTTTCAATCCCTATCACTTATGAAAAATAATTTTCTTTAAAGAATGTCTTGTACTGGCAAGTACCACTACTATTTATAAATTAATGTCATGCTGCTTTTAGCCAGAGAATTCTCTTCACCTTTTAAAAGCCTTATCCTTTTCTCAGACTTTTAAATCTCATTAATCTTTCAAAAAATCACTTTCAATTGGCATCTCTTGAATGAAGATTTTGGATCATGCCAAGCAAGAGAGGTCTTTTTCTTCTGTAAAAACTTACAGCTAGAGAAAACATAGAATTCATCATGCAAACTTTTTGAGAATGAATATGAGGACTATTGGTAATTATATTGAGACAACGGTCATAAACTGGAGCTGCCCAGTGTAAAAAGAATGTGCTGTTATCGTCTTTTGAGAGCCTAAAAATCCCATGGACTTTGAACCCAAGTCTGTCTGGTTGCACACTGTTTCTCTGTATGCCTTATGGAAAAGTATTGTGTTCTTTACCATTCATTCATTCTTTTGACAGTTGTTTATTGAGCACCTATCAGATGCTGTGCAAAATGTGAGGTGTTGATAGCACAGTGATAAATAATGTTTATAGTCATTGCTCTCATGGAACTTCTATTCAACTTTTATCTAAAAAATGGGACCAAGGACACCTTCATTATAGAAACTACATTATTGTGAGAAATAAATGAGACAGCATTTACGAAGCACGATTGTAAGGTCATTGAGAGCAGGAGACGTGTCTTATTGACACTGACATTTCTTCAGGCATCAGCATAGTTGCCTCTCATTGCTTAAATGAATTTATTGAGTGAATTCCATCACATGCCAGGTATCAAACATTTTTCTCTTGTGTTTTTTGTCCCTTTCTCGTTTCTTTTCTCTCCTTCATGAATTATTTGAATATTTCTCAATGTGCCATTTTATGTTATCTTTCGGCTTTTAACCCTATCTATCTACCTATCCATCTATCTTTATCATTATCACCATGTACCTTTAATTTCTTTGCTGGCTCTAGGGTTAAAAATATGCATTCTTAACTCATTACAATCTAGTTGAAGTTAACATTGTTCCCTTCACACTTGACTTTCTATAAATAAAATAACTTTCTACATTATAACTTAAGCTACTCATATTGTATTTTTTTATTTACTTATGTTATAAGCCCCACCTTAGAGTGTTATTATTTTTACTTTAAATAGTTTAATGGTCTTTAAAAGAATTTCCAAAATGAAAGAAAACATGTTCATTTATTCTTACCTATTTAACATTTCCAGTGCTCTTTATTTCTTTGCAGTAGATCTGAGTTTCCATCTGGTATCGTTTACCTTCAGTCTTTTACATTTCCAGCAGTGTAGGTCTGCTGGAGAGTAATGCTCTTGGGTTTTGTTTATCTGAACATGGCTTTATTTCATTCTCATTTGTGAAGTTTATTTTTGCTGGCGGTAGAATTCTGGATTAACAGGTTTGTTTATATTTTTCCCTTAAGCAATTTAAAGATGTCATTTCATGGTATTTTTCAGCTTCCACTGTTTCTAACAAACCTTTGATAATTTTTATCCTTGTCCCCCTATCCATATGTGTATCTTTCCTATGGATGATGCTAATATTTTCTCTTTATCTTTGACTTTCTGCAGTTTGACTACAATATGCCTGGGAGTAATATTATGCATATCTTATATTTATTATTCTCAGGATTTGCTAAACTTCTTGGATCTATTTGGTAATTTTGAGATGTTTTCAGCCATTATTTTTTAGATATTTTATCTAGCCCATTTTCACTGTCTTTTTCTTCTCGGATTCCAGTAACATTTATGTTAAGACTATTTGATACTGACCTACTTATTTCTGAGACTCCATTTTTTTGTTTTGATATTTTTCCTTCTTCATTTCCCAGATCGAAGAATTTCCATTGATCTCTTTAGTATTCTGACTTTTTTTTTTTTTTTTTTTTTTTTTTTGCTATCTCTAATCAGCTGTTAAGGCTTGTCCAGTACAATTTTTTTTGGTTGTAGTTTTCAGTTCTAGAATCTCTTTTTGATTCTTTTCTCTGCTTATATTTTCTCTCTATTCAATCTTTAAGGTGATGTTGTAGTTAGGGCTTTGCAAGGGAATAGATTTAATACAGGACACATACTTTATATGATTATTTTATAATATTCACCCAAAATGTCAAATACAGAAGAGTGCAGGAGATCTGTCCACACATTAGAGACCCAAAGAATTGAGCTGAGGCCCTGGATCCCACGGCAATGTCCTGCACGAGTCCAGCTGAAGACCTAGAGCCCATGGCAATGTCCTCCACGAGTCCACCTGGAGGCCTAGAGCCCAGGACAATGTCTCATGCAAGTCTGTACCAAGGATCTGCACTGGGAAGGCCCAAAGGTCAGTGGTGGAAGGTAGGAGGTCTGTGCCAGTGGGATGAAGGATCTGTGCCAGCAGGCCGAGGGAGCTGCACTGGAGCCAGGAAGCGATGCTCAAGGTAAGGAAGAGAGTTTCCCTGAAAAGAGCCACAGCCATCCTCAGAGACAGCAAGAACCCGAGCTCCTCCGATGAGAACAGTTGAGTTCATGTCAGGAAAACCAGCGTGACACACTTCTTCAGGAGAATCAACAGCACACCATCTTCCCTTCCAGTTCTCCTTTTATGTTGTTGACAACAGTCCTCAGGTGGACCATCTGCACCCAGAACCACACTGATTCAGTTCAGCTGGATGGTATAAGTTGGCCCTTAGTTAATCCACAAGTGATTTTTTCTTTAATTTATTGAGCAAATTTTTGTATAATTTTTTTAAACATTTATATCAGTTGCTATAAGATTCTTGCTAGATAAATTATCTTGGCCATTTTGGGTTTTATGTCTACTGATTTTGCTTATCTTTGTATAATATTTTCTTATTTATTTGTCTAAAGATATTTTGACTATTGAATACTGGAAATTCTGGATAGTATTTTGCAAGGCCCCTGAATTCTGTTATCGTCTTCGGAAGAATGTCAGTTGTTAGTTTAGCATGCTGTTCAATTGTTCTTGATCATGCTTAAGTTTGATTTTATGTTTTGTGCAAATCTTTGGGAAGTTGTTCAGCTTGGCAGTATTAAATGTCAGCGGAAGATGATTTCTCTGAAGATAGGCTTTGTTTTATGCTCTGTTGGTGGCTTAGGACTTACTTTATGGCAAATCCTTTATTTGTATGTTTTTCAGATGGAGGTCAGGAATGTTAATGAGATCTCCCACTCTCATAGGGCTGAACTCCAGTGATGCCTTTCACTGTTCTTTCTCTAGCAGTGTTTGGCTTGTACCATTTCTGTTATTTCAACCTTACAACATTTGCCATCTGGTTAGCCCAAGGTGTTTTTTTCTCAGATCTCAGCTACAGAGTTGCAGATGGCTCCCATTATACTCCTAGGAATTTCTGTCTGCATGAATTTTTACCGTCCAGGGTCTTGCCTTTTAGATCCAGGCATGTCCACTTACATGAACTCTGATCTCTGCCCTCTTCACTTAACATATCTTCTGCACACTGCTTTTTTTTTTTTTTTTTTTTTTTGTGGGTACCGGGGGTCGACCTCAGGACCTCGCGCGCCAACAGGTACCCGTGCCGCTGAGCGATATCACCGGCCCCTTTTCCGTATGTGGGTTCCGGGAGTCGAACTCGGGCCCTCGTGCTTGCAAGGCAGGCGCTTACACCGCTGAGCCATCTCACCCGCCCCTGCACACTGCTTTTACTCTGGTTCTATGGTCATGTCCAGGAAAATGTTCTTTCTTTTTTTTTTTTTTTTTTTTGTGGGTACCGGGGGGCGACCTCAGGACCTCGTGCGCCAACAGGCACCCGCGCCGCTGAGCGATATCACCGGCCCCTTTTTCGTATATGGGATCCGGGAGTCAAACTCGGGCCCTCGCACTTGCAAGGCAGGCGCTTATACCACTGAGCCATCTCACCAGCCCCCAGGAAAATGTTCTTATTTAAAAAGATAAATAATTATGGACCCTAACTTGTGAGTTAAACTTTTCTAAGAGATTGAAGGCCTGGCTTGTTGTCTATTGTGTGAAAACAATCACCTTGTGTATTTCATCAAGTTTTGGAAGTACTTTCTGTGGAAAGGCTAATGTGTTACCTGCTATTCCATCATAGCTGGAAGCAGAAATACGTAGGTATCAACCTTATTGGCCACTTTTTTTTTTTGCTTAGAATGTCTCCTGGGTGTCTTCAAAGCACTGTTTTTTGTAATTCTAATAATTTTTTTTTTTTTTTGTGGGTACCGGAGGTCAACCTCAGGACCTCGCGCACCAGCAGGCGCCCGTGCCGCTGAGCGATATCACCGGCCCTTTTCTCGTATGTGGGATCCGGGAGTCGAACTCTGGCCCTCGCGCTTGCCAGGCAGGCGCTTATACCGCTGAGCCATCTCACCGGCCCAATAATTTTGTTTTTGATCAGGGAATATGTATTCACATGTATTCACATGAACAAAACCCAAATGTTACAGAAGAATATATAGTTAAAAATCTCTTTTCTAACCTAGCAGCATAATTCCTCTTCTCAGAGCTGAGAGATATTGCCAATTTCTTCTTGTACGATTCCACAGATATTTACATGACAAATGCTTTTTAATTCATGATGGGGTTAATGTTCTGATAAACTCATCATAAGTTAAAAATCTTATAAGTAAAAATATATATTTAATGCAATATGCCTAACTCACCAAATATCATACTTCAACCTACCTTGAACATGATTAGAGCTTATATATGTACATGAGCTTATCACTGGGCAAAACTAACACCCTGGCGGTGAGTCTATGGCATGCGTGCCACAGTGGGCTGTTTGTTATCACTGAAAGTTCTAAAAGGTTTGTCATCACTAATCTAACACAAAGGCTATTTTATGACAAAAGTGTTGAATATGTCATCTAATTTATTGAATGACTGTTTCCAAAAATATACTGACTACAGCTTTCCCTCATGATCACATATCTGATTGGGAAATGGGGTTCACTGTTACTGCCCAGAATTCTATCACTGGCCCAGCAAAATATCAGAATATAAAATTTAAAGTCTGACTTCTACTGAATGTAACTGCTTTCACATCATCATCAAATCAAAGAACCATGAGTCGAAGCATTATAATCTGGGAACCATCTGTATATAAATCTCTCTCTCTTTGCTTCACATAAGTATGTAACTCTACTTTTCTGTTGCTTACCATTTTTTCTCTTTAATTGTATATAGTTGGAAACTATACATATTAATACATAAATAATTTTTACATTCTGTTTTTGGCTCCATCACTTATATAAAAGTACCATAAACTGTCTCACCAGATCTCTGTATTTATATTTTTGGTTATAAATAATGTTCCATGAACACTCTTGGGCACAACATTGGGTGTACACCAGTATAAATTCATAAAAGTACACTTGCTCCCTCAAAATGTACACGCATTTAATTAAATATTGCTAAATTTCCCTCCATAGTGGGTGGAGACCCACCAATGAGGTATGGGAGGGATGCTGATTTTTTTTTTTTTTTTTTTTTTTGTCTTTTTGAGACAGGGTTTCACTATGTAGTTCAGGCTGGCCTTGAACTCACTTTGTAGCCCAGGCTGGCCTTGAACTCGTAGCAATCCTCTTGCCTTAGCCTCCCAAGTGCTGGGATTACAGGCAGGCACCACCACACCTAGCTCTTGATGCTGAAATTTTTGATGTGCCTCTAATGTCCATTTTCTCCTTGGTACCTCTGCAAAATAGGCTTCTGTTTTTTATTATGTTTACTCACAATCAATCTGATAATAATCTTTCCTTGATTAACTTATAAGTCCCTTGTTAAGAGATAAACAGCAGTGATTTATATAAATTAGAGTTTTTGTTATTATCATTATTATTATTGTCATTCATTACCCTAGTATTCTAGGGCATATACTAGCTGACAATGTCCATTTTAAATGTGCAATATTATTTCTATCTTGGTCAGTGATTTTCAAAAATTCTCCTTTATTGTGCTTTGAAATATAGATAAAGGATATACCAGCCTGTTCTCCAATCTGACCTTAATTGTGTCTTTCAAATGCACAGTATAACTTCATTAGTTCTTTGTGGAATCATGTCCTTTGGGCTTTGCAGTTGTTTTCTTTCTTCTTTATATTTTTTTTCCCTTATTTTGCTTGCTCTTCTGAATGTGAGAAGCTAGGGATATCTGATACAGGTTTGGTTAGTCATTGAACATTTTGAATCAATCCCTTTTGGTAATAATAGTGACCAATGGAGCTTTTCTACTTCCTGGAACATAAAGTTGTCATTAGATAATTTAGAAGTCTCTTTGATACTTCAGGTTCTTGTCTTTTTTGCAGTGTGCTGAAAAGTGAATTGTGAATTCATTGTATGAAATGTGGAATGTGTATCTTTAATATTAGCTTGTCTTTTTTTCTTAGTACTCACCTTAAACCCCACCCGTTCAAACATGACACACAAGGAAATTCCTTGTTGGTTTGTCATTCCTTCCATCTGCCAGCATTTCAAGCTGTGTGGTCCCAACATTAAATGGTAATATACAATGACATGAACACTGAAAAGAGCATAATAAAGAAGAATTTTTCTCCTTGGGAACTGCTTTCTAAAAAAATAGTGCTTTATATTTCAAAGCTTCAAGATCCCCACCTCTGCCCTGAGCATGTTGAGATTCCTGTTGCCAACTGGAATCTTTTTTGTAAGTCTGTCCTCTCTTCAAACACCTTTACTGACCTGTTCCACAAAGTTATTATGAAAGACTATAAATTACTTGAAAATATCTTGCAAATATAGTTTATTTATCTTTTGAGAAAGAAATGTATTACCTACTTGGAATGCATTAACT
Organism: Erethizon dorsatum; assembly: GCA_028451465.1. Taxonomy (NCBI): domain Eukaryota; kingdom Metazoa; phylum Chordata; class Mammalia; order Rodentia; family Erethizontidae; genus Erethizon; species Erethizon dorsatum. Next base: position 100,601,957 of record CM051833.1, on the reverse strand, counting down.
CACAGTACTGGTATTTTGTTAAGCTGTAGGCTTAGCACTTTGCTAGGGGAACTAAAAATAGTTTGAGTTTTGAGTTTAAGAAGGGTAATGGAGAACACAGGATTTGAAGTCAAGCAGAGAGAGGAGGGCTGGAAGATCTTAGGTGAGGTACACTAAGCCTGAGTCGGCTAATTTATAAAATAATTGTACTTATATTTTATTCACCTCAAATAATGGTGCTTATCATTCTTTGAACTTTAAATGCATTACTTCATTCTTTTTTAAAAATTTATGAATTTTACTAACATTGTAAGATCAAGTGAATGTGCTTGTCTTGTACAAGATAAATCTTCAGGAACATTCATTCTCACAAGAATTCAGAGAGATTGTTTTGCTGGGCACATTTGCTTTTAGTGTTTTTTTTCAGTTGTCAATCAGTTTTTAAAATCCAGCTGTCCACCGTCATTGTGGCTATTACCATCACTCCTTCATATTCTGGAAGTAAAAATGAGTCTGGAGATCTACTTTAGATTAGTTGGATGATTGATTAAGTAATACCCTTGTTGGACATTTGTAGATGGCATCGCACAGTGTGTGTGATTAGTCAGGGTAGCATAAAGACTGTAACAAACCAGTTCTAACATCTCAATGGATTAACAGATTAAAAAAAAAAAGAAAAAAGATAACTTACATACATGTACCAACTCCCCATGCTAAGTGTAATCATTGTATACAATAATCATGTACTAATAAATTAAAACACAGTACAGTGTGAGTTGGGGGTGGGTATGAGGCTCAGTATGCTCCATGAAGCTTTCAAATAGTCAAGTTCTTTCTACCTAGTGGATTCCAGGACCCTAGAGCTTTGTATCATGTTCTCTGCATCCGGCCAGCAGATTACAAAGGAAGAGTATATGAGAGATAAATTAGATAGGAATTTTAGGAAAGAGACCTGGGTGGGGTGCATTACACTTCCACTTACTTTCTATAGGCTACAGCCACTCTCATTGCCCCACCCTGCCAAGTGCAGGAGGTCTAGGAAGTGTAGCATAGCAGTGGGCTAAAGGAAAATTCATGCCTCTTTGATCTCTGCTATTTAGGAGGCTAAGAAGTCTGGACTTGCAGTTGCTTCATGCAGGTTGAGTACAACCGCTCAGGCATTCCTGCCATGTGACCCGCTACTGCCGGCTGCCCTAATTTAGGTCTGGCTGACGGCAAAAGACCCAAAGTTCATGTCCTTTCTTCTAACATCTTATCAAGGAGAGACTCTGAAGTGTGTGTGTGCCAGAGAGGCTGATCAGCACCTTAGGTTTGTATGGGTAGATGAATCTTAGTTAAGGGTTAATATGATCTCAGGCAGAGGAGCGATGGCTGTTACAGTGGACGACTTCCCATAAGGATTTAAGGTAATTCCATTACAGCCAGGTTCTTCTGAACCACTTTCTCAGTTATTCCTTATTGTTGGTATTTATAACATCTAAAATAGAGAATTCAGAGAACGATTAAGATTGTCTTACTCTAGTTAGTTGGAGTGTTAATGACCAGCAAATCCATATGCAGTCTTGTATGTGCCAACAGAAGCAGGCTTCAGATTCTGTCTTTTTTTCTCACTGAAAGGAACCCTTTGTTAGTCTTTAACTTATACACATCCCTTGGAACTATGCCAGGGAGAATTTTTATAATAGGCTTTGGTTATAGTTGCTGCGTGTGTGTGTGTGTGTGTAATAAGAATTATTTTAAGATGGCTTTCTCTCTGGAGAGACAACATATATCTTAATAGTGTGATCAAAAATAGTTAAAATTAAAATATTAATATGATCTTCTGACCCTTAAGCATATGCAATGCAATCAAATTTTGTTTTTATGATTATTATTTCCATTGTCTTGGGTGACATGTTAATAGGTAAGAACTACCTCAAGAATATAAAATCAACTTGTAGAAAATATGGGACAAAAGATTTATAATGGAGTACAAAGTTAGGGACAGCGTGGTGTGCAGAAACTTTGGCTTACAGTGCTTCCTTGAGGACATTAGTCTTAGCATGGGTCCCAACCAGTGTGATGGACAAGGACGTCAGCACAGCACGTGGTAAGGAATACCCAACTCTTGCTTAACTTCCAAGGTGGAGAAATTGCATCAGTTAAGAAACAGAAGTTCCTGAAATTAGTTAATTGTAAGATGTAGGGGACGATGACTCTATTTTCTATGAACTCATGTAAAACAAGGTTGGCAAAGTGAAATTTTACTCCAGGAAAGAAACTAGAAAAATCTATACATATTCTATGAGTTGGGAGATGCTTGTAACTGTGGCTGGATCTGTTTCAGCCTTCTGAACTGGTAGTTTCATTAAAATCATTTGTTACCTTGGAATCTGAAGCAGCATCAAAACAGTCCAATTAAAAGCTAGTGATACTTGTACCAAATTGAAGTTCCTCAGCTGTTTTGTCCAAAGAAATTTTAAAAATTGAAATAAACTACCCCTAAATCTGTGACATCCTGAGTTTACAAGAATAGACTGTCCCTTTTGGCTCTTGTGGTATCTGGCTTTATGGAGGTAGAGGAAGTGATTAGGCTTGGAGCAAACTATACAAGGTACACTGTGTCCTTTTCTTGAGTATTTATTTTTTATTAGTACACATTGCAGCACATAATGTTTACATTCCTTGTGTGGAGTTTGTACATGTACATAGCACATCTTAATTCCTTTTTAAATCTAAACATGAGGGACTGTGTGTTTGATTCTCCACAGTCTTCCTGTTTCCTATTCTTCCTTCCTCTTTTCCATGCAGTTACTCTTATATTCAGAAAACCAAAGGCTCTGGAAGTCCATTATTTGTTAGTTACCTTTGGAAAAAATATAAAACACGGAGAATTATGTAGGCAGAGGATCTTAATCCTTCAAGATTATAAGAAAAGTAGATTTAAATGAAAACAGATGTGATGGTCTAGCTTTCCCTGTGTATGGTCTGATGAGGCAATATTATATAATATAATGCTCTCTACAATGCCTGAGAGCTTCTGAATGAGTGATGAAATAAAATAAAGGTACAGGGCTGGTGGTATAGCTCAGCAGCATGAGTGCCTGCCTGGCAAGCGCGAGGTCCTGAGTTCGGTTGCCGGTACCCACATAAAAGAAAAAAAAAAAAAAAAAAAAAAAAAAAAAAGGTACAACAGTTGTAGGAGTACAGTCTAGGAAGTATGTTCAGGAGTAAATAAAGCTGGTGATGGCATGAAAATTGTGAGCTCAGCTGGCAAGGTGAAGAAGGAGCCTGCATATATCAAAGAGCTTGGTTAAATGAATGCTATAGATATTCCATATCTGAAACTATAATGTTGTAGCTAAAAGTATGGTTTTAGAATGAGACCAAGATGGGTTTAAATCCTGCTATGATACCCACACAGGCATCAGCAAACAACTCCCTTATAGCCTAGCCTGTTTCCGTTTCCATAAAAAAGATTTTATAAAACCTCCCTGGAGGATTTGTTGTAAGGACTATCTAATAATGCTACAGGCTTTGGCAAAGAGAGAAATATAAATGAATGTGCAATTGTGGTTGTATACTATGGATTACCTATTGTTACTTAACCGGGATAATTAACATGAAATTAATGCAAAAACTGTTCCTGATTTTTTTTAGATTATTCTATATGTACCGTAACATCTGGGAGTGTCTCATGGTGATCATTGAAAACAATACTTATTGTACTTCGCTGGGTTCAGTAACGGAATTCTGGGTGATGGAATTCTTTTGCTATAAGTATCTATGCCAATACTGAAAACATACAGGGTTTGAGCTGGGAGGGGTAAATAATAATAAAAAAAAAAAAGGATAATGTGGTGAAAAATTTCTGTCTGCTTGGGAAAATACAAATCACTCATCTTCCCTAGGCAGTGATCCGGAAAAGCAGAACAAGGACAAAAACAAGGTAGAGTGAGATGGGACACAGCCACTACCTTAGAATATTTGAGGCCCAACATATCCAGAGGGAGCAAGACCCTCCAGAAGGGTGCTGGCTGATTTTCCATCTCTTCTGGGCTGATCTTTCAAGAAAGCAGGCAAATATGTACGTCTATAAAATAGATGCAGTGTGAGGTAATGGCAACAAAACAATGGGTGCCAGTCTTTCAGCTGTTTTTTTTTTTTTTTTTTTTTTGTCTTAGTTGATCTTTTTGCAAGGTGGCAGTAGTGGAGATACCACCTTCCTAGTGACATTTAGAGGACATGGGTTGCACTGATGTCTTTCTAATTGTATAGACGGATCTAGCCATGAACGGAGAAAGCCTCAAGGAGAGTGCAAAAAGCATAAGCATGCCAACAGGTCCTTCACGGGCATAAAAACACTAAGATTAAAAAATTACTCCAAGAATTCTACTGTTTAAATCAATGAGTTAAAAATATGATTTTTTTTTTTTTTTTTTTTTGTCATGATTTGCCCTAGGGAATCTTCAAGCAGACAGTGGGTGAGGTCCATGTCACACTCAGCCAGAACCTTGCCTTTAGGTAGCTGGGTCAGTGGTGGACGAAGAGCCTGCTTGTCAAATTAGATTTTTATGTAGTGAAGGTGGAAAATATCCAGGTAACACCACTGGATCATAGCTTGGAATTATTGCATGGTGGAGAAAAATGTCCGTCTAATTTTAGGGATAATGTTGCTCATATTTTCTTTCTCTTAGACCTTATTTTAAATTGCTAACTTAGAGTTGACCTTTAACTACATATTGTCATTTTACTCCTTTAGAGCTAAGTGATTCAGATTGGATTTAAATATTCAAAGATGTTGAAATGTGAAATTTCTCATTTTTGGTATAAAATGACTACACCTATTAAAAACGTCCTTTTACATATGGATCATTTTCCTATGTTGTGATGCTTTGGTTTTATATAATAATTGCAATAGGGCTGGTGATATGGCTCAGGGGCATAAGCGCCTGCCTGGCAAGCACGAGGTCCTGAGTTTGACTTGCGGTACCCACATATAAAAAATAATAATAATAATTGCAATAATGATGATGATGATGAAGTTAACCAACACTATGTGATATTTCTCTTTGTGATATGTCAACTTTATTCTAGTTATTTCATAGAAATTTGATGATAACATACATGGGTGGCCAGGGTAGTTAAAATTTTTAAATAACTTTGATTTTTACTTAAACTAGTCTTTTAGTCCAGCTTTTAAAAAGTGTCATAACCTGTTTTGGTTCTAGCTAGCAGTTGTAATTATTTTCAGATATATTTTCATACTGAAAAGAAAAATGAACATTTCTGGAAATTACATGCCTTTATATAAGCCATAAAGATTATACCATTAAAAGTTTTTCTGTAGCTTAGAACAATTGTGACTTAAAAAACATAGACTTTTCAAAGGTCTTTGACTCCAACTTTATCTAATGCAGTAGCTAATAGCTCATTTTTCATTCTTTGTGGCTGGTTGCCCTAGATTTACATGTCAGTTTCTTCTTTTTTATTAGCTGCAAAATTGACCTGAGACAAATTGTTAAGCTTTTTTTTTTTTTTTTTTTTTTGTGGGTACCGGGGGTCGATCTCAGGACCTCGCCCACCAGCAGGCGCCTGTGCCGCTGAGCGATATCACCGGCCCCTTTTTCGTATGTGGGTTCTGGGAGTCGAACTCGGGCCCTCGTGCTTGCCGGGCAGGCGCTTACGCCGCTGAGCCATCTCACCGGCCCAATTGTTCAGCTTTTTGAGCTCAGTGTTCTCATATATAAAATGGGAATGGTGGTGCCTACGTCATATGATTGCTGCAGAGCTGTAAGAACAGTGTCTTTACCATGGCATGTATCCTGTGAGTCTTTTTAAATAATAACTATGAACCTTTGAGGTCCATGGTCATCTTATTACCAGAAAGCAATTCCCAAGGGCACAGAGGCAATACCTGTAGGGGTCAAGTGTGCAAACCTTGGATGGCTGCATCACTCGGCGGCTGTACAAGCCTCAGTGGGCTGTTGAACCTGACTCAACCTCCTCACTGTGAAGTGGGAAAGACTCTTAGTGCCTGCTTTGCAGGATTGTTGTGAGGCTTAAATGAGATGTTTGTAAAGACTTGTGGTGAGTCACAAATTTCACTCACATCCCATCCAGATGGGCAGAAAACCTGTAGCTCTTTAGCTCTTTAGAGTCTTAAACAGGAACGGAAGCTGAAACCCCTCATCCATGTGGCTCCCCTTTATCTCTCAGGCCTATTTTGAATGTCAGCTTCTGAATATAACTCCTCCTTCCTTTTTCTGTCCCAAAGTGGTTTTATATTTGAGAAGCAAAGATACAGCACAGCAATATTATCCACAATATTAATGCAATGTAATCATATAATCAATATGAGCTTTTACTATTCTGATGATTATTGAATAAATACTAGCATAGGACTGTTGTTATTTAGATTTTTTAAAAAATCTTGGATGGCTTATAGTTTCAGAAACAAAGATACCAGACAACGACATTTTACAATATCGAGAATACTCCTATGTTGGACATCAGAACACCTGCTAGATCTGCTTCTGCACTGTTCTCGCTTCTCCTCCTTTCCTTACCTTTCTGGCCACATAGGCCTTTGTGTTCCTGCAACATGAAGTGATTTTTCTTTCCTGGGAGATTTTGTAACTGCTCTCCAGTCACCTCAAACCCAGTTCCCTATGTCTTCTCTTAGCTCCTTATCTTCAGGGCCTCCCTTAAATGTTGTCACCTTAGTGTCCTGACCACGTGGATGAAAGTAGCCATCCCTGCTCCAGTTACTTTCTGTGTTGCATTCTCTTCTTTATTTCCTTTGCTGCCTGTTGCATTAAAAGAGTTTACACATCTATCATCTGTTTAGCCTGCTAGAATATAGCATAAACTTCAAGAGGACTGTGTCTCCCTTATTCCCCCCTATATTCCCCCAGCTATCAGGGGGTCTGGAGCTACAGAGCTTAATACATAGTTATGGCTCATAAATGAGTGTTCTCTTCAGATAGAAAAAAAATCATTGTTATTATTAACGTTGGATGTTCATGGAGCAAACATAACTTATAGAAAGCACACAAATAGGATTATCTGTATTTTTATTATGTACAGTGTGTGAGAATAGCTCTCTCCCTATAATTTTGTTCTACATTGGTGGTGGTGGCAGGGTGGGCCAGCTATGTCTCCCAAGTAAGATGTCTTTTGAACGCAGATATCATAGCTCATATTTCTCTCACATCTTTTAGGATATTTAGTTGTTCAATAGATACATATCTATGGTTATTGATTTTGGGAATAGGGATTCAATGAGAGAAAATTACAACTTCTCTGTGATTAAAGTGGGAAGACTTTCTAGGGAAGGCAGAGTTCCAGAAATTATTTGATTGATACAAGGAAGATCATGTATTTATTTTTTGGGAGAAGAACAATTGTCAGTTGTGAGTCTCAGAGCCTGTCAGCCATGGCTTATGTAGAAATTTCATTTTGAGCAAAGAGTTTTGGGGCTATCCACAGATGAAAGCTATTCATTTCAGCATTGGAGCCTCCACAGGGAAAGATCAGAGGTGGGAATGGAACAAGAAGATTGTTCCAGAAACTACTGCTGGGTAGCAAATTACCTCAGAACTTCGCAGTGGAGAGCTATCATTTTTTTTATGCTCACGCAGGAGGCTAGGGGTCAGGAAGTCAGTGAGGACACAGCAGGGGTGGTCTGTCTGTGCTCCAGCTACAAAGACCTAATGGACTGGGGAAAATGGGGCTGGGTCACCCAAAGATTTCCACTCACATGTCTGGTGACTAGGATGGCTCCATGGGACCTGTCTGTGTGACTTGGCTTCCTCCCACCTTAGTGGTCTCAGCGTAGTCTGCCATTGTGTGTGGAGTGCAGGGCTTTGAAGATGCATATGCCAGCAAAGGAGATGAGTTATAGCGCCTCTCATTACCAACCCCGAACACCATATGCCCTCCATTCCATTGTCCCTTCTTGGTTTCAGCAGTCACAAAGCTCACCCAGATTCAAGGGGAGGCAACGCAGAGCTCGTTTCTTGATGGGAAAGGTGTCTAAGAATTTTGGAACTATATTTTCAGTTCCTACAAGGTTAAAAGAAGCAAATGGACAGGCAGGTTGGGGCTTTGTACTTTGGAAAAGGAGATGGGCTTCTGAATCTGCTTTTGCTCTGATCCTCAATCTGGTTTTTGGACAACCTAGAGTTCTTTGAAGATTTTCTGAGAGAAGAATTTTTTTTTCTCAACTCTCATGTGTTCAGGAGCTGAGAGCCAGAATCATTTGAAATCCTCGGTGGCCATAACCAAAGAGAGAGGCGCTCTCAGGTACAGTAGAGTTGCTGAGCAGGAGCAGCTCTTCACCAGAACCTGCATTTTCCTTTCCTTTCCAGCCCAAGCTGCTGACCCCTCTCTCCCCTCTCTCCCCTATCTCTTCCCCCGCTCTGTTTTTATTCTTCACCCCTCCCCCATTTCCAATCCCAGCATTTCACTGAATTCACTGCTCTTGGTTCTCAGAGTGAGAAAGGCTAACAGTGCTGAATTTGTTGTACTGTTTTCTGCCAGCCACTAGGAAGCAAATCGAAATTCCCGAGCTCATTTTTACTGCCGTTTATTTTAACATGTTTATAAGAAGTAGAAGGAAGGAGTATTAGCTAACTGTGCCATATAGTCCTATTTTCTCAACAATGCTTATTTTTATTAACACAACTGCTAGAAAATGAAATGAATCTTCATCAAAAAGCCTGCTAATATAAAACTGAGATTACTAAGCAACCAAGAATAAAGAAATACAATTATAACATTGCTATTTTGGGGTTTTACATTAAGATCCTATACAATAATCAAATGTTGAAGTATAATCATAAATTTTGTCTAGAATTTAGGAATGTGGCAGCTGCTCTGGGGCACATATATGGGAAAATCATGAGCTCAGATAGAATTTTCTGAGGTCTATATATCAATTTGCCATTAGGATAGGCAGTATTAGAAGCCCTGGACTCTCCCCATTAATCACTGGAAATGTGGCATCTCGAGCAGAACGGAGTTATGACTGTTATAAATAGTGGATTGAAGTTTTTATTTTAGATAGAAAAAACTGTGGAAGGAGTTTGGGATAGCACGTGCATTTTACCAGCTCTCCTTTTTCATTTTAGTTTTAAAAATTAGCTATCCATGTAAGAGTCCTGTACTTTAGATGTTTAGGCACAGCAACTTTAATTTTTTTAATTTATTAGTACATGTTTGTAGGACATAATGTTTACATTCCTCATGGGAAATCGGTACATGTACGTAACATGTCTTAATTATTTTTTCGTCCCTTTTCCTTTTCCTGTCTCTTCCTCCACTCATTTCTTGAGCCCCACCCCCATTTTTTTTTGACATTTGCAGAACATAATGTTTCCATTCCTTGTGTGGAGTTGATACATGTACAAAACACATCTTAAGCCTTTTTTTTTTCATCCTTTATCCCTTCCCTCTGTCCCCTCTCCCTCTATCTCTTGATGCCCTTCCCCTTTGAGAACCGTCTATCTTCCTACTTCCTATTATCTTTTATTTTGCTCTTTGCTTACACTTTGGATTTCTCATATAAGAGAAATCATGTGATATTTAAGTTTGTATGTTGATTTATTTCACTTAGCATTATCTCAAGATGCATCCGTTTTCCTACAAATGAGTCTAGTTTGTCTTTTTTACACAGTGGAGTATAAATACCACATTTTAAAAATCCACTCATCTATTGATGAACGTATATGCTGCTTCCAAGATTTAGCTATTATGAGTTGTACTGCTATAAACACGGATATGCATGTATCACTGTAATATGATATTTTTAACTCTTCTGGGAAGACATCTAGCAGGGAATAGTTGAGTCAAAGATATTTCTAGTTTCAGTTTTTTGAGAAATCTCTACAGTGATTTCCATAGTGGTTATACTAGTTTACATTCTCACCAACAATGTAGAAGGGTTCCTTTTTCCCTGAAGCCTTGCCAGCATTTGTTATTATTTGATTTCTTGATGATGGTCATTCTTCCTGAGGTAATATAGAATCTCAGTGTTGTTTTAATTTGTACTTTTCTAATGGCCAGTGATGTTGAGCTTTTATTCATGTATTTATTGGCCATTTGTTCTTCTTCTGTGAAGTGTCTATTCATCTTGCTCAGACCCAGCAACTTTTAGAAAGAAAATATGCAGGAAGAACACTTTGATCTACAGTGGATGGGCATCAGGAATGGGGTAAATTTTGATGGGAGATGGTTCCCAATTATTTTGTCACTGCACGAAGTAAATTTTATTTTGTTGTTATTTTAATTTAGCAAGAAATAGCTTTGTTGGTTTTCAATGATGGGAATGGATCTTTTGTCATTAGTTAAGGATGAAACCATAATTTTAAAAAATTGCAAGATGATCTATTACATGGAAAGCCACCCAGAGCCCACATGTTGGGAAGAGTAAGGAGCCTCGGGTGGTGTCACTGGGGCAAGATATGGTGGAAAGTACTTGGACTTTGGGGCCCAGTTTGCGTTGGCATCTCTGTCTCACTACTTTTTCCTTTGTGTTCTTGAGCAAGATACTTAACTTCAGTAGTGTACAACTATAAATTGGGATTAATATTCACTATGTAGCAAGAATGTTTTAGATATTAACATATTACAATTTCTAAAAAAATCTTTAGCAAAGTATATGCAAAGCAAATCTCAGCAAATATTCCCATCAAAATGGATGTAGGCCACTATGTCATAAATAATAAGCAATACTTACACTACAGAGTAAGTACTATAGTATTTTCATGTGTCTAAATAGTGAGCTATTTACTGTCTTTTGTGAAGTTTTCCTAGTAGTTACAGTGAGACTTCTGACCACCTCTTGACTGGATTTAGTGGTGACCATGTATGTTAAATTGTTTGAGGAATCATTGTCCCTCATAGGGCCCCAAATTCCACCAGTTACATATTAACTCCTCAGAGTGTTTGAACAAATCTCCAAAATTCAAAGTGTTCTATTTCAATGCAATTATGTCTTGTAGTCAGGAAGTGTGGGGGAGTTGGAGAGTGAGGAGAAATAGATTAAACCAGAGGTTGCAAACTCTATTCTTGTTTCTCTTGGAAAAACTAGTCAAGTAACACATTCTTGCAGCTGCCTAGTTTTGATGAGATGTTCATCCCTTTTATCCTTGAAATACTTTATGCATTTTGACTGCTTCCCAGGTCTCAACAACCTCCGAAAACTTACTTGCTCATAGTTTGTTAGGGATGAGAGCTGAGAGATGTCAGCCAAGTTTAGTTTACAGAAGATGGAATGCAGGCAAGAGGCTTCTATAGCTCTAACATTAGATGATCTGGGGCAGCTGGCTTCACCTTTGAAGTTGTTTATGTCTCTAGAAGAAGTTGGCTTGGAAGTTCCAGTCTCTTTACTTTCTCTTACTTTCTGGTTCGCAACAGTAGTCTAGATCCAACCTGAAGGGAGTCACCATTAATGAGGAAAAGAATGTCACTGGCCATCTGGTTTCTTTCCAACATGGCCTAGGCCCTGTAGCTCAGAAACTATATCAAGCTACTGAGCCCTCACTCCATCCTCTGTAAGTCAATTTTCCTGTCATCAACTCCCCTAGAACTGTGCTGCCTTTATGATGGACACCAGCTATATGTGACTGGTCACAGTCATTAAAATTAAATAAAATGAAAAACCCAGTTCTTCACCCACACAACCGCATTGCAAATGTTCAATTGCCACATGTGGCTAATGGCTACAAGGGTTGTCAGAGTAGACGTAGAAAGAACATTTCCAACATCACAGAAACATTGGAGAGTGCTGCTCTGGAAGCTCTGTGGCCTCTGGAGTTGTAGTTGCTGAGCTGACCTCAGGGGGTCTTTATAGTCACTTGTGCAGAGGCAATGACATCCTAGGGAAAGTCTTCTTCTAGTTTTAATTACACTTGGGTCAACAAACCCATTGTTCCGATGTAAGTAAGAGTTGCTCAATATTCCATTTGGATGAGTATTAGCCAGGCAGTCAGCATAGTTTTTATTAAACATTACCCACTCGCTATGTACTACTCAAATGAGGAATGAATGTGTCTGTGTCTGCAGATAAATGAATAATAAGGGAGAAGGTGGGGAAGGAAAAGTAAAAAAGAAATGGTTAGCTTGGTTGAACTGTGAGAACAAGAAAATCTCTCTAGATTTCTTCTTCCTCTATGGAAAGTTGCAGGCAGTTTAAACAGAATGACTAGCTCATGATAACATTCTCTGCCTTTGTATATTAATATTGGCATTTATTGCAATATTGCAAACCGAAGAATCACTGAGTTCCAAACTAAACAAAGGTTCTATAAAACGGTTTGTCCTGGCTAAAGGCTTTACTATATGTTAAGGTCAGTGATGACTGTTTCAAGTGTCTTTTCTCATGTGAGCTTCTCAATACTTCTCCAAAAAGGGCCAGCGAGGCACCTTCTAGAGCGAGAACTCCAGGAAGTGGGGAAGGCATAGGCTTTGGAGGAAGGGAGTTTGGGTTTAAATTCAAGTTCCTGATACTTACTAACTTCGAGATTTTGGGCATCTTTTTAACATCTGTTAGCTCCAGAGGTTATCTGTAAAATGGAGGACGTCTTATCTGCTTCATATGATTGTTGTGAGGATTGAGTCAGATAAGGCAAATAAAGTACTTAGTGCATTGCATGGCACATAGAATGTGAATAAAGGGGAAGGAAGCATTGCTTTAATCCCTGTAGCACTACACTGTATACATAGCGTACCCTCAACAATTTTATGTTTGTTGAGTAGATGGATGGATGGGAAGATGGAAGTCAAGTTTTCCTGCATCTGCAGAACATTTCCTGGGAATTCAAGTGGAATGATTTGGGGGAGGCCCAAAGCCTCTTAGCCAACCCCAAATATCTTCCCACTGGCACTAGATGCTATTTTGAAATTTATTTATTCAGTCTGTTCAGCTAAAACCCCAGTTGAAAGCAAATATTACTTTAGAGAAGGAATAAACTAACCTATTGTGTGCCCTGGCTCCAGTCTGGTTGCTAAGCCTCCCATCTCGGGCAACGTTGTGAGTGGAAACAGATCTGGGCTGAAAGCCGGAAGTTCTGGCCTCCATGTATGGCTCTGCTAGCATCTAGCATCACTTCCCTGAGCCTCCAGGCTTCAGTTTTCCTGCTTCTTAAATGAAAGATTAGACTAGATCTTGGTCACGGATTTGATGAGTAGTTCTAAAACTAAGGATACAATGCAGGTAAGTTTATGATGAAGAATAGGGCAGTCCTTGAATTGGAAGGATTCTAAAGGTGGGGATTATAGCCCTGAAAGGACAGGGAGTGTTTATGCAAAGTGGTCATGGGCTCCCTGATGAGGGGGTCACAGGGACATTGCAGGAGGGTAAGTAGAGTTCAATAATGACAGAATTAGGACTGCTTCCAAGTTTTGATGGAAGCCAATGTGCTCTATAAACATCACCCAGGAGTTTTACTGAATGGTAAGCAGTATCATAAGATCACCTGGAGAAAAGCCAGTTAACTGCTCTAAATGTTATCTTCTGCACGGCACCCTTGGGCAGGGAGGGCTTGAGTGTAATGTGGGAAATTGCTTTGGGGCATTCCAAGACAGGACTGTCAACTTGATGGTGAAATCTTAGACTGCCAGGCAGCTGTGGGTCTGGAGTGACTGGCCCAGCCCAGCAGTCAGGAAGGAAGTAGCTCTTTGTGGCTGTAGGTGTCCCAGGGACCAGGTCTGCAGTCAACAATTACTGAACATTCTACCAGTAGGCATCACAGTGGATGTTTCGCATGCGTTAGCTCATGTGAAGCTCAGAGGAGCTCCATGGGGTGGACATTAATGTCTTCACAACACAAATGAGGAAACAGACTCAGAGAAGAAAATAGTAGAGCTCAGATTTGAACGGAAGATCTTTGGATGCCAAAATTCAGACTTTTTTCCAAGCATGTCACATAACCTTCAGGATGTTCTGCAGATAATACTCTGTTGTAGTTCAGTGTTCTTTGCCCAGGGGCCTTGTGGGTAGAGTTATTGTTCTCATATTATTGTTATTTTCAGGCATTTCTGGAACAAAGAAGCAATCATCACCTACGGTTCCTATTATCCACTCTGAGAGATGATTTTAAGTCATTAGTTTATATTTTTCAGCTGTCAGGGTTCCAATTTAAGTTTTTGTTCTTTTGTTTACACTTCATTAGAGTTTTGTGTTTTCTTGAGGTTTTATTGAGACTCATTTGTTAGTGTTTTAAAAGGTTAATGAAGAAGCTCTCAGCTCTCTGGGTTTTTGATTAAGATGTTGCAAAGAAGAGGACAGAGTGTATCAGTTTATAGGTGAGACATATCCATTGATAGAGGCAGACGTTCCAGACATGTTCTGGAAACAATTTCAGTGTTCTGTAATAAGTAGCACATGAATTGGGACTGGACAAACTGGAGGGGCCTCTGCAGAGTTAAGAGTTTCCTGTGCAGTGCCTGTTAAGATGAGGAATTAGCCAGTGCTCATGTTAAACATGCAGACCCCCGAGGTGGGGCAGGAGCTACATGCTACAGGGAGCTGTGACCTGACATTAATACGGTTCAATATCACATGATCACCACTGGCTGCAAGTCATTATCAGGTGTGGAGACGCTACCTACCTGATGATCTTTCCATGAAGAACATGTTGGCTCTCTCTGCCATCTTAGGATAAGGGTGGGAAGGTGTGTTTGGTCCAAGTATGTGTATTCTTTGCTCTTTGAAGCTTTAACAATCGTATAGCCCAAAAAACAATGTTCTTAAAATGTGATCTTTTTTCTTTTATCATTTTTTGTCCTCGTTTCTGTTAAAGTTCCTTATGAAATATGCCATATATAAGAGTTTATATTGTATAGTTTAAAGTCTAAAAAATAAGCTGTGTGTATTCACTGCTTACTTAAGGAACATGAATCCTTTCCCTTTTCCAGTCTCTTCTCTGAGCCACGCCTTGGAATTAGTTTTATCATATCCTTGCTTTTCTCCACAGTTTTACCACATGTGATAGACGGTTCATCACACTCTTTCCTCTATTTAAAATGTAGTTTTGTTTGATAAAGCCCTGTGTGTCCCATGGCAGTACCATAGTGTAACCGTGTTCACAGGAACTGATTCTATTGTAAAATAGGTCAGAAGGCCTGTATCACAAGCCCATCTGTTTTGATATTTTTCCAATGCATAATCAAATAAAGAAATTTGTGCAGTAAGCAACCTTCAACTCTCTATCCCCCCATACCACATCAAATTCATTTTTAATTCTATAAATGAATGTATTTCATAGTAGGATGTTAGGACAAGGAATATATATGTTATTATGTATACTCGGAGTCTGATAAGAACTTGCATTTCAATATAGTAGAAAAGGAATTAAAAAGTTTTGAACCATAGTCTTAGCCATTTTTATTTTCCCAATTATATTCTGCAGCAAGTGAGATTCCGAGTTAGTGGTCACAGAATGATGTAGTCACAAGAAATGATGAGAGAGTCTGAGCATCTTCATGATTTTCCAGATCCAATGTTAGGATAAGACTCAGATGCTGATGTGGCTTTAATGGTAGCTCCTAATATGGCTTTATACCATTCAATGGCTCTGGTTTAGCACAGGTGTGTCCCCTTTTACATTATAAATATCCATTAGGGATCCTCGAGGCAAGCAATTGGAACTGCTCTGGCTGGCTTAAGCATAAAAGTAATTTCCTGAGAGGTGTCAGGCATCTGCTGGAATCACTGAGAATTTTTGGGTGCTAGACCTAGAATATGATAGGAACAAAGAGCAGAGCCATTTTTGGAGTCACACCGGAGATTGAGCCTTGTGAAACATTTCTGCAGCCACCACTGAGCACTGTACAGAGGGCTTGCATGGCCCTGGCTGGTGCTGGCCACAGATGCTGCTGGCCTGGCCCTGGCTGCTGCGACTTCAGTCACCGTAATGGAGGCTCTCCATTCTCTGAGTCACTGGCCCCTGACTGGAAGCCAGAGAGTGGATGTATCTCATTGCCCGCACATGGATGGATCATGATCTGTGCCACAGTTGCCAGAGGGCTAGAAAAGCAAGGATCTAGCTATTTGGACTGCATTAAAGAAAGTTGTTTCATTTCCCACTAAGATTCATATGGTGGAAAATTCATCAAATATGGGAAGAGGTACAGAAACTGGAAGGCCACAATTTGCCTTACAGATGCAACTTATTTTTTCTCCAAAGGCTTTCTTCTGAATCTTTCATTTTCTTTCTTGCTGACATCTTGTTTTCTGTTAAGTCATTTATTAATAGCATGTATTTCAAATAGGAGAAGAAAAGATTAAAGAGATAACCTTTCTGTAAGCAACATTCAGAGGTAATATTGCACTTGACCCTCACCCCTAAACGATACCACTCCTCAAGCTATGACACCCCCATGCCAAGAACGTGGAAATGGCGTGAACCTACCTTCCAAGAGTACAACTCTCACAGGCCTGGAATGGATTAGAAGGATGGAAAACTTAACTCTTTTATATCTCACTTATATAAATTATATAATCTTGGAATTTCCAGGGACATAGCATTTTAATTTTGGGATTTATGCCTCATTGTAATTTAAAGATAGATGGATGCTCAAACATAAGGAAATAGAGTGTAGTAATCACAGGTTCTGAAGTCAACCTGTTTGCAAATCCGCCGAGGCTTTGAGACCTCAGGCAAGTTCCTTTTCACTCTCTGGATCTGTTACTGATCTAAAAATGGACAGTGATCATTCCCATTCTCACAGGGTTAAATGTGGGAAATAAATAAATTCATAGACTTGTATGTAAGGTGCACAATGAGTGCTCAATAAGTGGTGGCTGTTTCTGTTATAATTCCCAACATAGGAATAGGAAAAAAGCTGGTTTTCTCAAAATAAAAGGAATGGCTTTAGAGAACATGTCCAAGTGAAGGCAGTTGACTTATTGGAGGGTATTGAAGAAGAAACTCCTATGGTGGACCTAGGGGCATCCAAAGTGCCCCTCAACAGATGACTGTCTGGTACAGTAACTCTTTTTTTTTTTTTTTTTTTAATGTGTGTACTGGGAGTCGAACTCAGGACCTCACGCTTGCCAGGCAGGCGCTTATGCCGCTGAGCCATCTCACCGGCCCTACTCCCACTCTTGATGACAAAATACCAAGCACTTAGGCAGTGCCCACCGATATCTACAAACTTGTGGAAATCGATAACCCTCTTCCAAAGTAGAAGTCCACAGATCTGTCCAACTAGTATTACGTTCATAAATGGGGCAACCACAGTCACCACCATCACTGCGGCTCTCACCACTTTCCCTGACTCGGTTCAGCCCAAGTGTTGCATTTGTGGTGACTGGAAGAAGGTATGAAAGCAGTTTTGGGCAACTTCCTCAGTGATGAAGAGGCCTCTGATATTGAAAATCAGTCCATAAATAAAAGGCCTTACAAGTTGGGGACTAAAAATTTTCATTGTCTTCAAGGAAAATTTAAAAATAAAAAAAATAAGGTGTTTTCTCCTCCTAAAGGAAAATAACCAGGACTTCTTATTATTTAGCCTGGAAATGACTCCTGGGGTGCTCTTTCTCAGCCTCATCCATTTTTAGTAGTATGCTGTGTAATAGTTATAAATATGTTCACCTGGTTTTGCTCTGATGCAGGAGAGTTTCAAGGTCTAAATTCTCTGCTCACATGATTAGGTAAATCATTACTTATCACATAGTTAAGTTACTTATGAGGGATGATTTTATCTAATGGTTTTCCAACATGAAAGCTCAGGCAGAATGGTACGTGGAATGGTGTTAAAAATCTATTCTCAGTGATTTTTAAGTATATAATAGTTATTAGCATGTCATGGGTTGAGGAGTGGTATGGGGTGGGAGGGGTCAAGTGCATTTTGTACAGTAGATCTCTCTTAATTTGTTTCTCTTATCTAACTAAAGTTTTGTGTCCTTTAATGAACTCTCCCCAGTTCTGCTCCCAGAGCTCCCAGATCTTAATTCCCCTATACCAGTGGTGGAAAACCTATGGCAGACATGCTGCAACCAACTGTTCATTATCATTGAAAGTTCTAAAAGGTTTGCCATCACTGCCTCATTCTCTCTGCTTAGAGGAGTTTGGACTTTTTTAGTTTCCACATATACACGAGACCATGTGGTATTTGTCTTTCTGTGCTGGCTTATTTCACTTAACATAATGTCTTCCAGTTTCATCCATAGTTGCAAATGACAGGATTTCATTTTGTGTTAAAGACTGAATAGTAGTTCACTGTCTCTGTGTACCACTTTTTTAACAATTCATTCACCTATTGATGAACACTTCACTTGCTTCCATATGTGGGCCGTTGTGAATAAGACTGTAATGGACATGGGCGGGTTGATATCTCCACATCATACTGATTCATTTCCTTTGGATATATATACCCAAAAGTGGGATTGCTAGGTCATATGGCAGCTCTAGTTTTAGTTTTTTGAGGAATCTCCTTACTACTCCATAACACATCCTTGCCAACACTTGTTATATTTTGTCTTTTTGATAAAGGACAGATGATAATCTTATGGTTTTAATTTAAAAGGAAATACACATTTTAAAATATTATGAGTAAAAGTAATAAATATGAAATCCCAGTAATGTTGACCAGACCACATGAAGAATTTCCCCTATTTTGGCTAGTTAATTAGGCAAGGGTCAGAATAAAAGTGGATAGTCTTCCTCTTTGTTTCTATACCCCTCCTCCCACCTATCTTAAAGTCCATGCGTTTTTTTCTCTAAAATTTCAACTTTCAAGGTGTGCAAAGGCCTGCTGTGAGTGAATGGAAGCAAGCCTAAGACTAAAGAAACAATTCTACCTACTGTCGAAGACACTGGTAGGAGTACCACTCTGTCTTTTCTCAGGCTGAGGGTAAAACTCCTCACCTACCTTGGTGAAGAGTTAAAGATGAAAATAGAAAGAGAGGTGCTGGGTCTCACCAGAATGGGCAGATCCTGGTCTGAACTACTAGTGTCCTAGAGGAAGATCTGACAAAAAAAATGAGGAAAGAAACCACAGAAAAATATGTGGCAGAGTTTTTTCCCAAATGAGAACTTCCCAGTCTCTTTTTCCTTCCTGACTTCCTGAAGGAGGATGAGAGGAGACTTCGTTGAGTAGACTTCCTTTAGACTCCACCATCTGGAGAAGTGATCTAGAATAGACTTGAATATAACTGATCTGCTCCTTTGTGTGAAGAGTGGAGGTGAAAATTTGAGAACATTGTCAATGGGTAAGATTGTTTAATGGAAAACAGAAGAGTACTGTCTCCTGTGGGTCGGTGCAGCCCTGAATCAGTGCACACTGAGTTTTGCATTCTCAAAGCAGTTCACAAAGCAGTCAGAGAGGCCTGTTTAGCTGGGCACTAGTAGCTACTTCTCTTGGTAACTGTTGACTGGGTTTACCCCCCTACCTGAGTATTCTGGTGCAGTCAACAGCCTCTACACTCACATGGTCTCACTGACAGTGGAAATGGCAAACCCTGGGAAGGGTAATATCGAGGAGGGGGATCAAGCAACTTATGGAAGGGGCATGTAAGTAAGGTAGAGGGATGTTGAGGCAGAAGGTGAGAAGGTTCTGAAGGGAAGTTGGGCTTATTTTCTTTGTTCTCCTCTTGATCTTGACACCCCATATTAATAGTATACAGAGTAGATTATGCCCTGTGTTTTACATGCACAAAAGAATGGAAAAGAAAAGGCACAGTCTTTGCTCTAGAGATGTCTACGTCTAACTTGGCGATTCCATTTCCCCATCCTTTATGTCCCACAACATAATGCATTTACTTCTCATTCTTCCTCTTTAAATTAAGAAAGCAGAGGCAAAATCAGATACTGTAATAGTGGAATGCTATGTTGTGGTCTTTGATTACATTTCCCTTCCAAAGCCTCAATATTTCACATTGTTATAAATAATGCGCTTTGTAGAAAAACTTCTTAATTTGAAAATGTCACAAATGGCTTTTTATCAGGAGCTAAGGACTGCCAGAAAAAAATAGATTTAATTATGAACCA
Organism: Erethizon dorsatum; assembly: GCA_028451465.1. Taxonomy (NCBI): domain Eukaryota; kingdom Metazoa; phylum Chordata; class Mammalia; order Rodentia; family Erethizontidae; genus Erethizon; species Erethizon dorsatum. Next base: position 100,581,999 of record CM051833.1, on the reverse strand, counting down.
TTGTTGTGGAATGGGCCATTTTAAACAATAGAAGTCAAGTTTCCAAAAATTAAAAAAGACTGTGTTTTGAAAAGGCCTTGGAATTATCAGCAGCCTTTGGTTGATTGGTTTCCAACAAGTTTTCAGCAAATAGAGTCTGTCAGATTTCCACTGGTACAAACTCAGATGGGGGTTTACTGGGACTTCATAATCATTTCCTTGCTTTGGCAAGATTTGGTTCAGGAGACTCTCTCAGCCCCTGTGCATTAAGATGGAGCATTTGAAAAACTCTTGGGACTGAATTTTCAGAGTCTGGGGTCGCTTCAGGTAATATAGCCTTAAACAATCTCAGCCTTTAGAGCTGCCCTGAAGGTAAAGATGTGAGAGGCTGATATTTCTGTGCAAGAATTCTTAGGGTTAGAATATTGGTTCTCGCTTTCAATAAAAGGTTTGCCCCCGAGCAAGATGGGCAACATTCCAAATGAGCAGATATTCCCAGAGATTCATGGACTCTGCCAAAGTGGCTGTCACTGCTGCTGTTTTGTCCCTAAAGAAAGATCTCATGCATATGTGAGTAGAAAAGATTATTGAGAGCCCTTCCCGGTCCTCATTGTGGTCTGGGAAGTTTATATTTGTAATCCCATGGAAAAGTTATTGGAATTCTAGAGAGTTAATTCCAATCTACCACTTCCAGTGTACCCATGGCAAGAACAAAGACACTAAGGCATATTTGTAGTTGTGGGGAACCAAGGGGTTCCTAAGTCCAGCCAGGGTGGTGGTTAATGGAACAAAGGCCTGACCCAGGGCCGAACCCAGGGTTTTATTCATTCTTGAAGAAGGGAGTGGCTCAGGGATGAGTGACTGTGGTGGGAAGTCCATGAGTGCTGTGAACTGGGCTGGGTAGGAGGCCTGAAATCACCTCTGCAATATGCAGAGGGAAGGATATACAGAAGGAGTAATCTGCGCAACACAATTCGAGGTAGTATCTAATGTTTTGGGGTCAGTGCTTCAGCTCTGATGTGTAATCTTTTATGCCCTGGGAAGTCATAGCCTCTTACCTTGAGGCTCGATCCCAGACAGCGTGGAGCATGGCTCTCCCTCCTGCTCGGCTCACACATGTTTTTTGGGAGCTATGGGGCTGGGTAACACTGTCCTGTCACCCTGCTTCAAAGACTACACATCAGCACCTCGGCTAGACGGATTTGCATTGCTTAATGCCAATTGAAGGAATAAGGAAAAGTCCTAGCCAGCTCTGTGCATATCAGTACATGGAAATAGGGCCAAGTTTAGCCAAAATGGAGATAATTGCTCTTCTTTCAAGGAGAGTCCTCCAGATGCTCCTCCACAAAAGATGACTTAGAAATTTGTCCTTTGGTAGTTGGTAACTTGAAGTATTAACTTCACTTGTGCTTAGTGGTTACCTAAGTCTGCTAGGGAGAATTTAGGGATCACACATATGAATGGATGTCAGTAAGATAAAATAAAAGTCTAGATGATGAACTGACCTTCCCTATTATTGCTTAGAGTTCAATTTAGCTCTTAAAACTATAATAGATAAAAGGTTCTATTAGTTAAAATTATACATGAATTAAGAAAATTTAAGTAAATCTGTAGATAATTGAAATATCTTTTGGGGGAAACATTTAACAAAGCCTTTCAACATGTGAATTAGTTTCCTAGTTAATATTAAATTAATGTTTTATAATGAACTTTTTCCCTACACCAGGATCTGTGGTAGGTTGGTTAAAAAATGGATTAGCCATTCATTACTACCCAGAGTTTATAACTTGCCCTAGCTATCTTAATGTTCAGTTAGTACCTAAAGAGCACATAGTTTCAAAGGCAACCTTTGCAGATTTAGATGAATAAATATATTTATTGCCAGTGGTCCAAAATGATGTGCAAAATGTTTGCCTGACATGTAGGAGGCACTAGGTTTAATCCCCAGCACTTCATACATGTGATTTGCTTGTTGAATCAGAATTTTTTTTGCCAATAAAATTTACATCACTAAATTCTCTTTTTCTTTATTTTCTAAATCCAAGAGTTTTTAAAAATGAAATTCAATATATGTCTCATTTTTTAAAACCTTTGATAAAATTAGTAGTGTTTTCTATTTGCAGTAGGGTATTTGCAGTATTCTTATTCACATATCTTATAGCTTCAAGGGGAAAATGTTGGAAATGATAGGACCCCGCTTTACCTCCCAATATCTCATTTAGATATAAATGCATCAGTGGACTAGTCCTCTGATTAGTATCATGCTCCTATGACCCAATCCCCTTCCAAAAGCCGCACCTGGAAGTATATGAGGCTTTGGGGGACATGTAGATATAAACCATAACAAGATGTACTGGTTTTCTCACTGCTTGAGCAAAATACCAGATGCCCACAACCTAGAGGAGAAGAGGTTTATTTTGGCTCACTGTTTCAGAGGTTTCAGTCCTGGCCAGTTGGCTCCAATGCATAAACATCATGGCAGAGGGGCATGGTGGAGGAAGGCTGTTCCTCTTATGGTGGCTGGAAGCAGAGAAGCAGTGGAGGAGAGCCCAGAGAGAAAGGAAGGGCGAGGGACAAGAATATATCCTTCCGGTGACCCACCTCTTCCAACCAGGCTCCACTTCCTAATAGCACATTCAGCTAGAAACTTGTTAATGAGACTGATACCACCATGATCCAATCACCTGTCAAAAGCTCCACCTCTGAACACGTGACACTTTGGGGATCTAATCTGTAACATCAGATGCCCTTAAAATAGCAAGATTATCCTGGATTATCCCAAAGGGCCCAGTGTAATTCTTGAAAGGGAAGCAGAAAAAGAGTGGGAGATAGGACTAAGGAAAAATGATTAGAAGGCTGTGACATTGCTGTCTTTGGAAATGGAGGAAAGGGCCACAAAAAGGAGTGTGTATGACCTCTAAAAGCTAGAAAAGGCAAGGAAGCAGATTTTCCTCTTAGAATCTGCAGAAAGAAGGTGGTAGTCCTGTGAATGTCTTGGCCAGTGGTGACCCATGTTGAGTTTCTGACCTAAAGAATTATAACATAATGGACTTTAGCTGTTTTATGCCACTGTTTGTAGTCTTTTAAGGTGACAGCAGGACACTAATGCAAATGGGGTGGCTATTTGAGCCAGATCTATACCGCTCTATTGTCAGAGCAGACCCTGTGACTAGGAAGCCATGTGATCACCTTGTGGGGACGGTCACAGGTTGGATCAATAGTTTGTCAATTATTTATTGATAAACACTTATTGCATACTTTTGTGGTGCCTGGTACTATTCTATTCCAACAGTAAGTAGCACATAACAAATACCTGCCTTCATGAAGCTATCATTGTGAAGGGGAGATGGGCAATAAATCAGCAAAGCACATACAGTAGTGGTAATCGATGAGGAAATTGTAGGGCGAGAATAGTATGGAATGTGTGTGTGCGCAACGATTTGTACATTTTGGATGGGGCTTCCAGGAAAGGTTCAATGAGAAGGTGATACAGTATGTTAATAAAGGCCTAGGAACTCAGGAAAGAGGGAAAGAGCCATATGAGCTTCTGGCAGAAGATGCTACAAGCAGGAGCAGTACAGAGGGGTCTGAGGCCAGAGGTTGTGGAATGCTGAGGGGTGGGGCAGAGTGGCCAGGTGAGGATGGAGGTAAAACTTCTGGGGCCATGGATTGATCTTCTGAATAGTAGCTTGTTTGCTCCTCAGGCCTTGCCTTGGAGCTTTTCTCCTCAGCTAGGGCTTCTTTCCCTCTGCTGCAGAGAAAAAGCAGACCAGTTCCAAAGGCCCACCTGAGGGAGCCGTGGGCAGAGATAAGCGAATGTTGCAGTGCTAATATCCAATTTTATGGATCAGTCATCTAAATCAGTGAGGAGAATGGGAGACACAAATGGTGTAACTATGTTGGCACTTCCTTGAAAATTCAAATAACTTAAGTTTTCAAAGAATAGAGAGGCTGGTTTGGAAACAGACTCGGGGATGCTTTTAAACCCAACCCACGTTCCACAAAGTGATGTAGGAGAAGGTCAGTTCCTTTTCGCTTCATGTTGCTCATGTCTAATACAAATCCCTAGTAACTTTTATCTCTATCCTTAGACAGAACTCACAGCCACCATCCCCCTAGAGCTGTGGCTAGCATTTCTTTAAATAAGCAGGCGGCACAGAGTGTTTCATGTGAGCAACAGTGGTGAGGGTTGGACTCCTAGTGCTAAGGAAGAGCCAAGCATAACCAGAGAGGGGCAGGTGTAACCAGAGGGACTGGCAAGAGGTTGGATCACCTACAAATTTGCCCTGGGAAGCTTGAAAAGTAAGAAATGCCAGAGCTTGGTTTTCTCATATAACGCGGGATGGTGGCGAGGGCAGGAGAAGACGGAATAGTAAGGGAGCAAATCACAGGAAGAAAATGATGCCTCCAGGGATATGTGGCAGTTTCAAGACAGGGCCTCAAAATTCTCTGACACTCTTCCCATCAAAAAAGTGGGATCTATGCCCGCTCCCTTTGAGTCCCCTTGTCTGCTTTTATTTTTTTGTGGTACCGGGGATTGAACCCAGGGCCTCATATGTGTTGGGCAAATGCTCTACCACTGAGCTACACAGCTCCCTTGAATCCCTGTGTGACTGCTTGACTAATAAAATGACACTGTGTCCATTTCTGGGTTCAGGCCCTAAGCAATTGCAAGGTTCCACTTTCTGTTTCTTGAGATGCTCACTCTTGGAACACAGCCCCTGTGCTGTGAGGGAGCCGTGTTTACCTCACTGACCCACGCGGAGAGGAGCCAACAGCCAGCTTTGTGCAAGAGCCTTCCTAGAAGTACACTGCCAGCCCCGGTCAAGTGACCTCAGCTGAACATTACAGGGAGCGGTGAGAAGCTGTGTGTGCTGAGCCCCACCCACATGGCAGATTTGTGAGAAAATGATTGTTGTTACTTTAATAAATTTTGAGGTAGCCTGGTATAGGTGGACAATTGCGGTGAGGTCCATTCTAGGTAATAGGTAAGCAACATGTCATGTCTTACATATACATAATTGAGAGTGCTTTCTTATTGTGAGTATACACAATGTAAAATCATATGATTGAAGTTTTTCTTAGATATTTTGGAGTTACTCTTTCCCCAGAAAAACATCTATATACCAATATTTTGAATACAGTTTCAGCAGTTTTGGAACTGCCAAAGTTCAATTATGAGCATGGAGCTCAGCTCTGTTATTAAAATCTCTTCCCATCATTTGTTATAAGGTGGAATTTGGGATAAGCTTAGGGATGGATGAGAGAAGGGACAATGGACTTTCTGCTTTTTAGACTTGTAGTTTATTCCAGACCTTTCATAGACTTGTTCTTTGACCGTGGAAAAGTATAAAACCTCTCTATACTGCAATTTCTTGGATAGTAAAATGTGGATTAAAATACTATTTCTTTCTTCAAAGGAATGTTGACCTTTAAAAAAAAGTAAATGGTAGTGAAGAAGGTTAGAAGATCATAACTTGTCCCTAGATGTATTTGTGGATGACGATTTGTTGTGTTGTTACCTGGTACCCATTGAAGATTGGAAAGGTAGCCCAATCCTTAAGGGCAAGATTTTACCCTTCAAAACACCCTGGAACTTGGGCTTTAGGGAAAGGATATCAAGGAATGTAGCAAGGGAAGACAGTTCAATGTAGATGCTCACATATTACCTTTAGTTTTATAGCCAGTAGGAAGGAGCTAGTAGCCTGCAAAGATGGGTATCGTTTTGTACCAAAGCAGAACTGCCAGTGAGCGCAAGGAATTGGAAGCAGTATACACAAACATCTCACAAAATATAAAAGCACACAGATATGGATTCAGCATTGGCGTCACTAGACTAGAAAGTCTATTTACATTATTTCTTATGAGGTCAACAAAACATTTTGAATAGCAAGGACTTGGCTGCCTGCAGTGTGTCTGAAAATATGAAATAAAACATAACCATAAACTGCAGACCTGTCTTATGAGTAGGGTGTTCCAAGTTTCCTTCTATGCTTTCAGCTCTAATGGATCACCTTGTTACTGTATTTGTAGATTTCTATCATCTCAGATTAGAGAATCTCAGTGTTGGTTAGGGCAGAACCCAAAACACAGGTGATGGGAGGCAATATCCAGTGTTAAAACCTTCAACAAGGAAGGCCCACAATGGTTGTTTTTCCTTCTCATTGTAAAACTGTAAGGATTGGGAGGGGCAGGAAAGTAAAAGCAGAAGGCACATCCACACACACTGAAGACAATTTAGCTTCCAGCAGACATGGTGGCAGTGATTAGTGAACTGTAAAATCTCAAACATTTGCCAAACACAAACTACGTCATAAAATCTCAGATCAAAGATATCTGTGATATGTTTAGTTTTCACATTGATAAGTAAGTAGAATCAATTTTGGCTGAACTAAATGGCCTTTAGAGATACAGTTCATGACCTTTTTCTCTCTTTCATCTTCTCATCTCCAAAAAGATCTTTAGGATCTGAATTTAATCATTAGTCAGGCTTGGGTACATTTGCATATAAATACATTATTTGTGATAAACCCAGTCAAAATTGAGGAGCAAGATTGCCTACCATCCATGCTACATTGACTTTCTGCCTATCAGCACTGTAGCGGGCAAGAGTCGCCTTCAGGATAGAAGCAGGTGACCTTGAGCAGCCTGCAGCAGTTCTCGAGAGGAGTTACACTTGGTTTTTTGTAGGGGTATCTATTTGGGATCAGTGCAGAGGACACTCATTGTCATGCATATGAAAGAGACCTTGAGTTTGAGAAGTTAAAATGTGGTCACAAAGTATCCATGAGTGTACATGTCCAGAATTTACCCTCAGGGTCTCGATGACAGGGTTTCTTAAGCATCAGGTTCCCTTTAAGGAAATCTTCACCAATAGCAAGGCACATAGCTTAAGAAGCTGAAACAAAGTGAACTAAATTGATTTATAGTCTATAGGTAGAGAGAAAACTTCCTAATTGGCATGTTTTGGGAAAAGCATGCATCAAAAAGAGAATTACTATTTTATTCAAATGTTCCCTTTTGATCTAGGCTTTGTTTACCACTGTTATAGTTTATATCTAGATGTCCCCCAAGAGCCTTATGCCCTCATAGGTGGGGTTTTTGGAAGGCGATTGGATTACAGGGGCTTCCAGCTGACTTGCTATTGGGAGGTGGGGTCTGGTGGGAAAAGCAGGTCACTGGGCCACTGAGGGTGTGGCCTGGGAGGGTTTATATCCCTCCAGGGCTCCTCTCCTCAAACTTCATATCCCGGCTGCCATGCTGTAAGGAGCTCTCCTCTGCCAGGCCGCTTTGCCATGCCATCCTGCCTGTGAGCCAAAATAAATCTCTCCTTCCTAAGCTGTGGATGTCAGGTGTTTTTGTAACAGTGATGAAGAAATGACTAAGACAACTGTATTAATTGCAAACTTACATTGCTTATTTCACATGACATATACAACTTTCAGGAATTGGGGAATCAGAGTGATAAAATCAAGCACAGTGCCTACTTGTCAGGATTCAAGTTTTGGTGCCCTGGTCTAGCCATGTGGACAGACAACCACCGTGCAGTTCAATAAGGGAGACATACAGAAGGGGGAGCAAAGGCACAGCTGAAACTGCTGCCCAGCTTGAGTGCCAGGAATTGAGGGAAGGCCTGAGAAAGGAAGAGATCCAATTGGCGTGTCTGGTCAAAAAGTTGGGGGCATTCCAGGGAGATGGGAATCGGACTGGGAGGTGGGTGGATATTCTGAGAAGAGGGAATAATGAGTACAAAGCACAGAGGTATCAATATCATTACATCTTGGAAACTATTGGTAAAGGAGTCAAGGTAGACCATTAAGCCAGGGGAATGATGCTAGAGGAGACAGCAGGGGTGAGTTTACGGAATATCCTGTGGGGTGTGAGAGGCATTGCCTAGGAAAGCCTCAGAATGACTTTGTGGCAGGTTCTGCCAGTGTCCTACTCGTAGCTCCTCACAGTCCCTGCTCCTGGGCAAGGCACAAGTTACAAGTCTCAACCAGTACACATTTGCAAGACTACAAAGAGGCAGGCTTCAAATGTAAGAATTAATCTCCCAAGGAGCGGTCCTCCGACAATGATGGATAAATGTCTCGGATTCTCTCCTCTTGGCACGGACGTATCTGCAGCATGTTCTGCACAGTCTTTCTAGTGTGCTTGAGCTCCACTGCTCACGAGAGTTGTTTGCTAATTAACACCCACTATCGATTCCCTTCCCCCCGCTGCCATTATTCCATAGTCTCCTACATTTACTTCCTGGATTGAGTCTCAAAAACTATTTGCACTTAAATTCTTTGCTCAAGAACACTTCTGGTGAAACCCAACCTAAAACAGTTTTTTTTTTTTTTTTATGTGGGTACCGGGAGTCGACCTCAGGACCTCATGCTTGCCAGCAAGCTCTTGTGTCACTGAGTGATATCACCCACCCTTTTTTTCCCTTTCTGTGGGTACTGAGAGTCGTACTCAGGACCTCGTGCTTGCCAGGCAGGCACTTAGGCTGCTGAGCTATCTCACCGGCCCCTAAAACAGTTTTTGACATGAGCAGAAATAAGGCAATGATGGTAGACTTTAGATGGTTTTCAAGAAAATGAAAGTGATAGGGGAAGACTCAAGGGTAATTTAGAAAGTACAACTCATAGAAATTGTGACCTAACTGGAAGTATAATGAGAGGGACAGAAGAAGGCTTGGATGATCAAAGATTTGAGTTTGTTGACTGGGTGAATCTATTAAGCTGAATAGAAAATACAGGAAGGGGAATGGGGTTTTTAGTGAAACACAAGGAATTTGGTTATCCTGGGTGTGAGGTGGTAAAATGGGCAATGTGGCGCTTAGAGGAGAGAACAAATGTGGAGACCTCCAGAACTAGTTTGGAGACCCCGTTTGGAAGTCAGGGATCAGTCCCTAAGTAGTCATAGAGGCCATGGGTATGGATATGTTCTCGCAAGTAGAGTGTGGGAACAGGAAGTAGGAGAACCCAGCTAGGACAGAACTCTGGAGGTACAACCTTCAACAATCAAGTTCATGAGTAGGAAGCTGCTAAAGGGAAGAATGGTCTGAAAGACCAATTAAGGGCCAAAGAATTGATACCACAGAGGCCACAAGATGGAAAGTGCCAGGCAGGGAGCAATAGGTCAAAGATTTTGGAGATGTTTGCCAAGGTAAGACTTAGTGTTATCATTGGATTTGGAAGTTGGGGGGCGGTCACTTGTGTCTTTAGGAACTTCATCTTAATTCTGTTTGGTTGGAGAAACAGGAGCTCTCCCCTCCTTAAGAACCTCGGTTTTGTTACTTGGAAATAGGTTAACCGAGAGTTGACTAGAAAAGGGATGGCTGTAATGGGTAGATAAGAATAATTTCTAATTATAGATAAGCATGATTTAGTGCGTGCACTGAAGAATGCTGCTCTCTATTTGGATCATTTGTATGAAATTGGATACTCGCAGAGCTTCAGGTTCACTCTACTAGTTGGGTACAAATTTCCCTTCTAAGCCAATTGTTTTTTTTTTTTTTTCAAATTGGTCCCAATTTCTGTTTTAATTATCACAGATTTTAATTGTATATTGCCTAAAGAATAAGGTTTAATCCATTCACTGATGCGCCTTTGAATTTGAATCACAATCCTACCTTCTGTATCCTGCTTGGTTATTTGCGGTTAGGAATTTGGTCTCTAGAGTTAGATTGCTTGGCTAGTGCAAGGATTCTTTAAAATCCTCGGGGTAGGTACTTCTCTATGCCTCTAATTCTTCATTGGTGAAATGGGCATAATAGTATAACTGTAGGGGGCTAGTCTAGTACCAAATGAATAAATTTAAATAATGTACTTAAAAACATGCTTTAGCAAGTCTTCAGTATATTTAGCATTAGTATTTTCTATTATTTGCTACTATTATTGAATTTGAGAGACCACTTGGTGGAAAGGAATAATGACTGAATTAGTGAGTAGAAGATGACAGGTCTGCTCACAGCCCTCTGTCTACTTTGTGGAATTGGCCAAATCTATTTGTGTTGCGTTTACTTCCTTCATCTGTAAAACATGGAGGTTGGAATAGAAAATCTTTTTTTTAAATTTTATTTTAAACAGAAAAAGTAAGAAATAATAAACAGAGTTTCAAAACAGGCTAGTAGGAGAGTAACAATAATCGACACATTGCGTATTGTTATATTCACAGTAGTTGTTCAGAGTACAAGATACAGGCATGAAACATTGTCCAGAAAATTACTAGCACAAAACTTCCCCCTCAGTGAACCAAGAAAAACCAGCTGTATAACCATCTTAACTGTCTTGTGTTTATATATATTTTTTTCCTTTTCCCTTCCTTCCTTTCCCCTTTCTCCCATCATAGTTTTTCTTTTCTTTTGAACAGTTTCTTCCCTACGAATAGAATATATTTGAGGCCAGATATGGTTTCAATATTCTAGAAGCTGCCTTTTTGTTTGGGAGTAGCTTTTTGTTTACACAGGAGTGTTAGATGTAGTATATTTTTCTGTAAAGAAAGATAAATGGACAAAAAAGGGAAATTGGAAAACATTGCCATTAGGCAAATATTTCTGGAGAATGCAACAAATGTGTTGATTTATGTTCATATACTTTCTTTCTTGGGCTCAATCATATAAATCAGTTGCTTATGTTATATTCAGATAGCTTTTCTTTTTTCTTTTTTTTCTTTTAAAGAGAAAAAACAGGGCCGGTGAGATGGCTCAGCAGCATAAGCGCCTGCCCAGCAAGTGTGAGGTCCTGAGTTTGACTTCTGGAACCCACATAAAGGAAAAAAAGGGCCAGTGATATTGCTCAGCGGCACAAGTGCTTGCCCGTTAAGTGCGAAGTCCTTAGGTTGACTCCCAGTACCCACATTAAAAAAACAAACAAACAAACAAAAAACCAATAAAAACGATGATACAGAATTTCAAAGCAAGATAGCAGGAAATTAACAATTGTTAATATATTGCATATTGTTATCTTCAAAGTAGTTGCTCAGATTACAAGATACAGGCATGAAAAATTGATCAAACAATATAAGCACAAATGGTTCTTTTCAATGAACTAGTAGAAATTAGTATGGCTGGCTTTTCTTTTTTGAGTGCACTTATAGTTGGAACAAATCCAGTTCCTTTTCTATTTCTTCTTTTTTTGCCCTGATTTTTTCACACCTATTACAGAAAAAATATTGTTCATATATCCATTTCATTTGCTGCTATTATCTATATAAAACCCGCTCACTTACATTAATTATTATTTTACATTTTAAACATGACACCTAAATAAAATATAATTATGGTGTTTTCTTGTGTATTAGCACATTTTTTTGTGTGTGTGTGTGTACCGGGGGATCGACCTCGGGACCTCGCACGCCAACAGGCACCCGTGCCGCTGAGCAATATCACCGGCCCCTTTTTCGTATGTGGGATCCGGGAGTCGAACTCGGGCCCTCATGCTTGCAAGGCAGGCGCTTACGCCACTGAGCCGTCTCACCGGCCCAAATAAAAACTTTTTTTTTTTTTTTTTTTTGGGTGGGTACCGGGGGTCGACCTCAGGACCTCGCGCGCCAGCAGGCGCCCGTGCCGCTGAGCGATATCACCGGCCCCTTTTTCGTATGTGGGTTCCGGGAGTCAAACTCGAGCCCTCGCGCTTGCCGGGCAGGCGCTTAAGCCGCTGAGCCATCTCACCGGTCCTAGCACATTTTTTGAGTGCTGAAAATATTCTATTCTGCATTTTTCCAGTGCCTTTCCCTCTGATGTGTTATTTTTCATGCTCACATGGGGGAGCTTTTGAGACACTGGTTTGAGTGTTTTGACTTTTTCCAAAACTTGATGCTAAATGAGGAACTGTAATTCTCTATTGTCTGGAGTGTAACGGGCAGGGTTGGAATAGAGCTGACTTAAATTTCTCTAGTACTCACTTTCTATCTGGGACACCAGAGCCAATTCATAATTCTCTTCTAAAAATAGCCGTGTATGGGTATTCTTTATCTAAAATGGATAAGGCTAAGAAAATGAAAGGGAGATTTTAAGGCAGATTCAGTGTTTTCTGATGCCTACATAAGAAATATAAGTGGTCATTAACTTGGGGACAGGCCAGCCTTTTCAGGTGAAATGTGGTGTCCGCCTCACTTTGACAACATCACTGTTTAAAGAAACCTCTGAAATAATCCCAAATTTATTCTTCCATAGAAAAAGAAAAATCTAAAAACATAATGAGATATAAAATAAATCACACCAGGAGGAAGCAGAAGCAACAGTGAATGTCTGGAGCTGAGCCCGAAGCTCTTGTTATCTCTCTCTGTTTGCCATTTGAAGTAATGTGGAAATATAGAACTATTGTGTTAAAAGAAATGAAATACCACAGGACCTTGACTGGCTTTATTGTGTTCCTTCTTTTGACCTCAATTCTTTTGGTGTTTAAAACCATAAGTAAACATACATAAAAGTAGCCCTGGTGGCAGTAGCACAATGGTATCCTGAATGACTTTCTGTCCCAATTTATTTGGAATTACAATTGTTATCACAGTCACTTCTGAATAGATTACTTATAAGACCAGATTTTAAATGTTCTGGAAAATGAGGGTTCTATGAGAATAACAATGTTGTTGACTTTTAGTGCTATATTACATTGACTAAAAACTTCAACAGATGTTTTCTCTGTAAAGTCTATGGTAATACTGGCTTCATATAAATTTATATAAAAGTCAACAGAACATCCTTCATGATGAATTGTAAATAGCTAAAATTCCCTTCCTTCTCACTGTTTTTTCCTCCCTGGGCATCCATGTTTCCTTCTGCAACTTTATATTTAACTCCTTGCTCTTTCTTTCTGTCATGTTTCCTCAGTGCTCTTACTCATGCTGTGATTCCTCGTTATTATGGTTATTATTGCCACTTCACTTTTCAGGCATTAACTGTATTCCAATGCTGGGCTTCTATGATAGAATTAAGCTGTGCATTTCCTATTCCCCACTGAATATTCCTACCTGGATATGGAAGTGAAATTTAATCAGTAAACCATCACTCTTACTTTTGGTCCTGCACTTGCCTCCTCATCTTCCTTATTTACCACCACTCTCAGTTCACAGGTTCCTCTGGACTTCCATTTCTGTTCACTGAACCAACATTTTTTGAACCTGTACATAGGCTTGAACATTTGAGGCCATTTTTGGTACTCATCTGTCTCATGTCCTTTTGCATATTAGGGGTCCCCAAGACCACCTCTGGGCTTGGTACCTACCTACAAAGACTCCCAGGAATCAGAAGAGCATCTGTGTTTCAGCTGTGGTTTATTATAATGAAAAAAACATAGATTAAAATCAGAAAATGGAAAGACACTTAGGACAGAGTCTAGAGGAAACTAGGCTCAAGCTTCCAAAAGTTCTTTCCCATAGGAGTTGTACAGTGCGTTTAATTCTGCAGGTCACAATGTATGAGAGCAAAGCAACATGTTGTCAACCACGGAAGCTCACCTGAGCCTTGGTGGGCATAGTTTTTAATGGGGGTGGTTGCATAGACATGTTTTACCTCCATGACTTACCCCAGCTATTCAGACTCCAGCTCCCAGAGGACAAACAGGTTTCTACCATGCATCATGATGTTAGCATAAAATATTTGATCTAACTGGTACCACATGGCCCAAGGCCTCAGGTGTACAACATCCCTGTCAGGCAGAATCTTTCTAGGGATCAGAGCTTTTGTCCAGAAACTGGCCAAAGTTTAGTCCTGAAGAAAGATCTGTCTTGAGAATGCACAAGACTTGAGAAATGCAAGCTTGCTGAGTTAACCCTAATTGGGTGTGTGCGCACGCACGTGCACACACACACACACACACGCACACACGTATGCATACATGAAACTGCTATGCTTTATTGGTTTCTGGGGAAAGTGGAAAAGAGCAAGTACTGTGGGGTTAAGGAGATGCCTGTTTAAGTTCTGGCTCTGAAGATTAAACGAGAGATGGTCAGCCTAATGCAGGACACATGAATATACAATGAATCTTAGATGGTGAATCCTTATATTGTGATTATTATTGCCACTGCCCTTTTCTGTACAATATCACTTCACCCATCTAGCTCAAGACCCTATTACTTCTGCCTTCATTGTCGATTGGCTTCCATGTTGGTGAACTTGGATATGACGCTGCACTAACAAGCTTTAAATCAGAGTAGTTTGCACAAACAAGGGAGTTTTTCTCAATCTTGCTGCTTGCTTTGTTCCATAGTGTTATCATTCTGGGACCTAACCTAAAGGAATAGCCCCAATCTGGTCTATTATAGCAAAGAAAAAGGAACACATGATGGAATCATAAGTAATGGCTTGTAAAATTTTGGTTGAAAATGGCACATATTCTGCCTGTTCCCATTTTATTGTCTAAAGTAAATCAGAGTCCGGCCTGAGTTAACATATTAGGGATGTATAATATTCCCTTAGGCTGGTGGTGATGGGTGTTTGAACAATCATATAACCTACCAACCTCCTAAGTGGCCTGTCTCCAGCTTCTCTCTGGACACACTTTCGTCTATCCTGTTCACCACCACCAAGTCCATATTCTCAAAGCTCATTGTTGGCAAACCGGTTCCCTTCTCTAAAACTGCTTTCCCATGGTCTTCTGTTGATTAGTCATGTAAGCCTCCCTTTCAGTTCAATCACCATCACTTTTCTATATGCTGGAATAGTCACCAACACTGTGCGCATTTTATCTTAGCAACTTCTATACTTATGCTCATGATATTAGTTCCCTGAGAATGAAGGCCCTTTTCTGGAGAAATTTGCCTTTACATTATCATGTAGCCCAAGTGCATTACCCATAGTCAAGTCTGAGACACGTGATGAATGAATGAAAAATAAATGTTGCTGTAGTATTACAAAGAAATTCAAGTGCTAGTCAATGACAATGAGAGATCAGGCTAAGGGGATAAGGGGAGGCTGAAATCCAATCCATTATTTGCTCACAAGGTGCATTCTGAAGTAGGCTATAGAGAATTTTTTTTTTTAAAATTCACACAAAAGTCCTGAGTAGTTATAGCGATGGCCTGTTTGCTAGTGTCTTTGTATATTAAAGTAGCCCTCCTATGTAGAACTTGTATACATATAGAAATCATCACAGACAGTGGGAGAAAAATGTTGTTTTGACTCTGTTTACTTGAGATCTTCAGGTACTGGGTCCCTAAGTCTTCTCCCTACTCAGCCTGCTTTGTGTGTCTGTGACTCAGGATATCTTTACTAGGTTAGGTCCTCAGAACTTCTCTGAGCTTCACACAAATTAGTCTGTGGACTTTGCTCCTTTTGCCCACCAACTTACTTATCTCGAGGACAGCAACTCTCTTACTGCAGAAAGTAACACTTGAAACCAAAAATATCAAACTGGAGATAAAGATAAAGAAAAAAGGAAGTAGATCAGCTATGTTTGATGAAAAGATGTAGAACCTCATTCCATGAAAATGTTCCTGAAAATAACAACCAGTCCTTAGTAATGCAGCAAACAGCCAAAATGACTTCATGTGGTTGAATGATTTTTAAGTTTTTTTCCCCCTGGTTAAAGTTTTAAAATCCTCTAGAAGCCATTTGTTCCATATTCAGTGCCAAAGTGGAACGTTGCCTATTGGCAGGCACGGTAGTCAGGAGCAGAAAGGCACTGGGCCATGCTTCGATCGCCCAAGGCAGGGTAGCTATGAACAGGGACCTTTATTGCTGCCTGGAAAGTGCGTCATTGTGGAGAGTAAATTCAGTCAAGTTCAGCACAGTAACATTAAAGCAAATCAAACCACTGCATGTGATGTCAGCAACATGCTGTTTTATTTTTTAAACAATATTTTATTTACATTACATTTTGTGTCAAAGAGGTTGTGTTCATAGATAGCTAAGGAACTAACCAAGCAAAGTAAAACCAGCATCACCAATATTAAGACTTTAACATTGGTGCTAATGGGATGCTGGGCAACAAAGCCAAGGGGACTAGAGGATACTGAATGAAAGTTGAACTAGGTAAACATTTGGGTCTTTATGCCAAGAAAGAATTCTGATTTTAAAAGCACAATGTGGTACTAACTGGTCTGTGGCTGGAAAGGAAGATCTAATGATGAGTTACAGAGAAGATGAAGTTTCATCAGCCCTATACATAGGTGAGAAAACACAAGAGCATTTATGTTGTCATGAAATATTCTTGCTTGTTTAATGAAATATTAATGTGTTGGTGGCATTTTGGGATCACTGTAATTACTGTGACACAGCTGTTCACGTATAGACTCCAAGACTGTTCTGAAATTCCTTAATGCCCACTTAGCACTTCTAATTCGCCGAGCGGATAAAACAGTATAGTCCTATTCTGGGACTTGAAGGACCTGGTCACTGTCTCAACGTCTGAACAGGCTTTCTGCGGCCATTGAGCAGAATGAGATATAACGTTGTCTCCCTTGCCAATACTGTGCAGAGAAAAGAATTGTATTTCTTTGAGCAGATTATTTTTTTGTGAATAGTATTTTCTCATGGTTTTATTCAATCCTATTAAGTAATATATTTTACTTTGCTCTTGCCTTTTTTATTTGAATGTATCTCGTTTTTTTTCTTTTTAGGTGATGAAAAGTTGCTTAACAATCAATTTAGAGGGGCTTCCTTCTAATTGAAGTAATTTAATGTCTATAAATAGGCATGTTCGATCACCCCTGGGATAATCCCTTTGTGGTTCTGAGGCCTCAGTCTCTATAGGACTTGGGCAAGAAAGTGCCGAGCTTTTCATGTGGTTACTTTAGACACTTTTGACTGAGATATCACTTTTTGTTGAGGGTATCCTAGTGCCTTGTGGGAAGTGAACAATAATGGGTGCGATTTTTGAAGCTGTCAGTTTTTTTTCAATGTTCCAAGAGATTCTACAAACTATTTAAAGCTAAACAATTCTTCAATCCAATGATGTCATTTACATCAGTGATGGTTACCTCAGAATGGTTACCTCAAAGGGGCTGATTACATATGTTTATTCATTTATTCTGGATTATGTGAGTGTCTACTATGTGCTGGTCACTTTACTAGATGCTGGGAGTTTGGTAGTGGGTCTATGTTAGATTTCAGTCTTTGTCCTTAAAATAGTTGCAATCAGATGGGAAAAGAGAAATGACTGGGTAGCCATAGTACATTGTGATGAATGCTATGGTAGGGAAGCACAGTACACATACAGGAAGGACATTAACAATATTTAGTTGCCTGTATGTGCCAGGAAATGTGCCAAAAGCTGAGTTTATAGTTAACTAACAAAATAGACACTGTTCTTGTCACAGAGCACACTATAGGGGGAAATCAGTAAGTACTGAGTGAATGATAAATGTTGCAGAAATGTGAACTTCTGACATTGCTATAAAAGAAAGCACAAGTTATGATGAGAGGGACCATCAGAGGCTCTAATTTGAAATGTGCATAAGAGGTGGAGACATTAAGGCTGAGACTTATAAGTAGAAACCAGTCAACTAAAGAGGCAGAGGCAAAGAGTTCCACGTATAAAGAACATTATATGCCAAGGCCTAAGGTGAGTGAGAACATAAGATTCATAGAACAGGGCTGGGGATATAGCTCAGTGGCACAGCGCCTGCCTGGCAAGCACAAGGTCGTGAGTTTGATTCCTGGTACAAAAAAAAAAAAAAAAAAGATTCATAGAACAGAAAGTTTGGCATGGTTATGTTACTGGGTGCAGTGGAGGGTGGAAGCAGAAGTAAGGATGAATGGTAAGGATGAAGGATGTCCAGGGTCAGATTGTAAGGAGTCTTCTCAGCTGTAGGAGGTGGGTGGGAGAGCTATTACAGAGTTTGAAACACGGAGGAGGCATGATGAGGGTTATATTTTTAGAAACTCACGTGGCAGCAGTAGTGGATTGAGTCGTAGATCAATTTTGGAGGCATGGAGGAGACTAGTTAGGAGACTTCTGTAGCTTGTGTCTAAATCTCCCCCCAAAGCCTCATGTGGTCATAGGTGCAGCTTTTCAGAGGTGCCTGGATCTACAGTGTGCGATGCTGGGATTATGGATATGATGCTGGGATAGATTCATTGTGCAATGCTAGTCTTAAGGGTGCCCCACCCTGGATATGAGTGCTAAAGGCTGGTAGCCTGGATAGAATATACGTGACAGAAAGAGGGCTGCTGTTGTAGCTGCTTGTCACTTGCTACTTTGCTGCTTGCTGCCTTGCTGCCTTCTGCCTGCCATGACCTGTTTTTCCTCTGCCATGCCACCCTGCCATGGAACCAGCCAACTGTAAAATGAAACGTCTATAGACTGTGAGCTACAATATACTTTTCCTCCTTTAACTTTGGGTGCTGGGTATTTTGTTTTAGCAACAAGAAAAGTAATTAAGACATAGGCTATTGTAGACACCTAGGCTAAGACATTCAGTCTACTGTTAGGAATATGAGCTACAGGATCAATGGGCCTGGGGTTGATTCCTACCTCCGTCCCTCAATATCTGGACAACTGTGAGCCATCACTTTTCTTCTCTAGTCATGGCTTTTGTTTCACTGCACTAGGGATGATGATGATAATGCCCAGCTCACACGACTGCTGTGGGTTAATCACCATTTAGTGCTCAGAGCAGTGTGTGGCCCTGGGTGGCATTTTGCATAGGCTGTGCCCATCAAAAGGTTTGTGGTCAAGGGCCTGGTATAGATAGGAACCTGCTGTCATTTGTAAGCCCTATGCCTTGGAAAGGGCTCAACTGTCCTGAGGGAAGGGATACTTTTCAAATTCATCTATCCAAAAGGAGCATCTCTTTTTAATTCCTACAAAGACCCCTTAGGTGGCTCCCAGCAATCTTGCTTGGCAAATATCAAGTGCTCAATAAATATTATCTGTTACTAATGCTCTATGACTTTGGGCAAATTGCTGAGTTTATCCATGCTCATTTTCTAATCTGTAAAACAAGGTAATATACCACATAATTAAATTGGTTATAAGAAATTAATATGTGCAACATACTTAAAATAATACCTGGTGCAAATAAGTGTGCCAAAAAGAAAAATTGGGGGTAGAGAGCATTCATTCATTCAGCGGTGTTTGTGAGCCAGCTATGAGCTAGACTCAGAGCTAAAGTTTGGAAAAAAGAAAGCTATAGTCCCTGTCCTCCTGGAATAAGCAAAAACTTGCCTCAATAATTAAAACTGTGATGTGTTATAAAATGACATCTAGGGAATGGGGAATGGAGACAATTAAAGAAAAGTTTAGAAGAAAAAAAGGACAAGATCCTGACAAGATAGGGGTCTGATTCCAAGGAGGGCTCTGGACTTGTGGGAAGCTTATAAGGATGGTGGATTGGCTGTGTTGCTGAATCTCAGAACTTGAGTCATAAGAATGTGTTAGATTTCCTTTCTGTATAATTTAAGAAATGAACTCAGATGTACATTAAAATGCACACCAAATATTTAGAATTTACTTTGTTCACTGAAAAATTCCCTAAATGGTAAATACATAAAAGGTACATGTATGGTTAATTGAATTTGAGGGTATTATTTAACTTAAAAGATTTATTACTTAAAATTTTGCAGACACAAATGAGCTGTCATTACAGACATTTATATGAATGAAAGAAACAATGCCATGATTATCTCTTTGGAGAAAAGCTATGACAATAGTATCCTCCATGGCTTTGCTTGCTTTATGCTGCTTGCCTTTTCCTGTTGGGGAATTCTAAAACTGTTGGGAGGAGTCAGATGACAATTAATGAAAGTATTGTGGAAGAGAGGATATGACAGAATGTTCATGGTTCCTTCAGTCATTTAGGATTACTCTCAGGCCAAATTATCATTCAGAGCTTTGCAGAGGGTTTAGAGGACCCAAGGCAACACATTCCTTTAGTATATTCCTTAGTATTTCCTCTTTCTTGTCCCCAAGTGGAACTGGACTGAACTATAGTTAGCACCTTACCTTTTGCTCTCCTCTACTTCCTCCTTTCTTCCTAACAAGTCAAAAGAATGATGGTGTTGGGTGTAGTGGTGGAAAATGTATCATTTGGAATTAGGCATTCAGGAGAAAATTGTGTCACCACAGAATATTACAATGCTAGCTCTTAGTAGTTTGTATCTTGGGGCTTGTTGGTTTTGAACTGAAGGAAAATGTGTAGCAGCATCAACAGGTAAATCACCAATCCGGGTTCAAAAATGTTTTTCAAGGAAAGGAAAGTTTAATAAAAGTTGAGGGCTGTGTAGTCAGAATAATGACCCCCCACCCAAAGATGTCTATGTCCTCATCACTGGACCCTATATTATGTTACCTAACAAGGGGGAATTAAAAAAAAATGGAATTAAAGTTGCTAAGCAGCAGACTACAAAATGAGGGAGATTATTTTAGATTATCTGGGTCAGCCCAAAGTAATCATAAAGGTTTTTAAGAGTAGAAGAGGGAGGCAGTAAAGTGTCAGAGTGATGCAGCATGAGAAAGACTGAATCAGGCATAGCTGGCTTAGAAGATAGAGAATGCAGGTTATGAGCTAGGGAATGAGGGAAGCCCCTGGAAGCTGGAAGAAGCAAGACAAATTCTCTAGCCAACGTGTAGTTTAGGCCAACGAGACCCATTCTAGGCCTCTATGTACCTAACTATAACATACATTTTTTATTACTTTCAGTTACTAAGTTTGTGGTAATTTGTTGTAACAGCTGTAGTAAACTAATAGAGGGGCTTTCTGAAAAAACCTGACAGTAGTAAGGTATAAGAATCTAGGGAACAGGCAGTCTAAATTTGTAAAAATCATACTATTACATTATTAGAAATGTTCTACAAATTTTAGGCATCCTAATCATTTAGCTCAATAGGACTCTAGAGAAGATACAGCAAAATGTGAAAAATTCAAGGTCTATGGAGATGGTGTCAGTGAGGAAGAACAGTCTGGAATAGAGACAGGAGGGGAGTGTGGAATAGAAGGGACATGGCCAGGCCTGGGAGGGCAGTGCGTACTGAGCTCCAGGTGATTCAAGGGGATGTCGGCACTGTTTCTAGACCCTCCAATTTTTCCAAAAGAAGTCTCAATTTTATTATAAATAATCCTAACATTTAACTTTAGACAATTTAAAGAAAGAACAAGCACTAATGAACCAAACAAAACCTATGTTGCCTAAACTCAGGTGCAGCTGGATGGATATGCCCTATCAGCCCTTAGTTCAAGATGACAAATCCAGTCCTGTCATCGGCCAGAGTGACGTGCCATTTTCACACTTCTGGAGTGTGGCACCCCAAGGCCCTTCTTGCAGTGTAAGAAACTAACATAGGGAAGTTCATAAGTGATATATTCCATGGTGGACATCAGGTTTCAATTCTGAGTGTCTCTGATTGCAAAAGCCCTTCCTCCCATCTTACTCTCTCTGGGAAAATAGTGTAGAATGAATGATGGTATAGAGATAAAATGAGAAATTGAAAGACAACAATATTTATCAAGCACACAAGATGCACCAGGTATTAAACCAGCAATTTTAAGTGTATTACAATTTAAGTCACAGTAACTTTGTAAGGTAAGAAATAGCTTATTTTTATGTAAGACATCTGAGTCTAGGAGTAGCTTATGCTTGGTCACACAGATTTTAAGTGGCAGAGGAAACTCAGCTTCACGTTTTCTCAGTGTTAAGGGTTTTAGAGAGCAGGAACAGTGTTTACTGTGAAGCTGGAGAGAAGGTAAGGACATGCAAGGAAGGGTAAGGACATGCAAGTGCTCACCCTGTGGAAACTTGCCTCTCCTGGTTGTCTGGCAAGCTCCGGGGTAGGTTTAGAAGGAGAAAGTGGGTCAGAATGGGTAATGCGGAGGAAAGGGGGTGGTCATCAGATGACTGGCATAGGAGATGGAGACGTGATGTGGAAATATTAGTGGATGGTGATAAAAGTCAATGGATGGGAGGCCTTGAGTGGAACTGGAGCACACAGCATCCCTTATTGTCACCAGGGAGGAGCTGAGTGACTGGGATTGACTACTGATTTGGTAAAAGTTGAGAGGTTAAGAAAAACGGGGGGCTTACCTTTATTAATCCCTAGGAAATGCAGATTAAATCCATGGTACCAGAATGACCTTCCATCAGAATAGCTAAAAGGCCAAAAAACCCTGATGATACCAAGTGTTGAGAATGTGCAGAAACTGGACGACTCATAGACTGCTGGCGGGCGTGTAAGTTGGTGGATTTACTTCGGAAAACTGTTTTCAGGAACTATGAATGTTGAACATACATAGTAACTAATGCCCTAGCAATTCCATTGCTAGGAAGATGCTCACTGGCAATGTACAAATGCTTGCAGTAGCAATATTTGAAATAGAAGTGAAAACAACTCAATGATTGGTGATGTAGTCACAAAATGAAACATTACAGCAATGAAGAGAAATTGGCCCGTCACGCACGGTAGTAAATCTCAAAAATACAGGGTTCAGCAAAGAAGTCACACATAAAGCAGTTCACGTGATATAGTTTAATTTACAGAAAACTTGGAAACAGATCTCTGGTGTTAGAAGTCAGGCGTGTGGTTACCTTCCGTGGGTGGAGGTGATGCAGACAGGATGTAAGTGAGGCTTCGAGGGAGTTGCAATGTTGTGATTTTTAAAACATTCATTACTGGGGTGTGTTTACCTTGAGAAAACCCTCTCCCTTGGGCCGGCGAGATGGCTCAGCGGCATAAGCGCCTGCCTGGCAAGCGCGAGGTCCTGAGTTCGACTCCCGGAACCCACATACAAAAAAAGGGCCGGTGATATTGCTCAGCGGCACGGGCACCTGCTGGCGCGCAGGGTCCTCAGTTCAACCTCCAGTACCCACAAAAAAAAAAAAAAAAAAAAAAAGAAAACCCTCTCCCCTTATGATCTGTGGACTTTTCTGTGTCCTAAAAGAGAATTCAGAGAAAAAAGATCAAGGCCTGAATGGGAGTCAAAGATCTTGATAAGGCAGTGATGAAGTTGCTAACAAGTACAGCCAGGGCAAAGGGTTGATTTGTTGAACATATCTCCAATGATAGTGAATAAAGGGGAGCTGTGGGAAGTTAGGGACACAACAGCTGTGACAGGAATGGGAGAATCCCACACACTGGGGAACTGAATGCAGAGTAGTGTTTCGTTGTGATAAATCCACCATGTAGCTGTCATGGGATTAAAGATAAACTATTAGTTGCATCAGCTGCGTGGCTGTAGCCACTCTTGTTAAGGTAAGTTGGCAAAGGCTGTTCCCATACTGCAACATGGGAAAGAGTGATGTGGCTGCGGACGAGACCCTCACAGTTCATTTTTTGCTTAATTTTGCCTGTTAACTGTGCAGAAGAATTCTGGGCCGGGAAACTTAAGCCTGCAGAATCATGTTAAACGAATCATATGAGTGTAAACAAAGCATTTGCTACAGCTGTGAGCTCGTGGCTTCTCCTGGTCTGCAGTCTCCTGGTAAGAGAAATGTAGCAGGTAGTTAATACTGTAAACAGCTAAGTTCCCTGTGTGGCTTTAAAGGGAAGGAGAAAATTTAGAGTATTCTTCCTTATATTTTTACTGAAAGTGCTCTTTTGCACCATCTCCTCTCCCCCATCTCCCCTCTTCTCCCTTCCTTTCTCCCTCTCCCCTCTGCTCCCCCCTTCCCTCTCCTTTCTGCTCCCCGGCTTCTCTCTCTTTCTCTGTCTCTCTGTCCCTCCCTCCTTTCTTTTCCCCTCCCCTCCCCCCTCTTTTTTCCCTTCTCCCTTTTCCCTTCCCCTCTCCGTTTGGCACCCTTGTCTTGGGAATACAGTAAGCATTGATCACCTAGGTTTCTTGGTTAAAAGAGAAAGTCCATTTGTCTCATGAATCAAAATTTAAAGTTCTTGCAGGATTAGTTTCTAAGATTGCTTTCTAAATATCATGGCTAACCAAGTCTAAGCAGTTATTATTAATGAGGATGGAGGACATTAAGGTCAAATTGGCATTTTCCTTACTCTTATTCCTTACTTCTCTTCTGGGTTGATTTGTATTCTTGCTTTTCCCTATATATTGATTATCTCTCAAATTTTATGAAGATAATTTCTAAATAAGTTTCATTTATTATTTTTCTCAGTTCCAGAGATTCTGTTGAATGCATTCTGTGACATATTGTGATGACACTGTTAATAGGTTACAAATAATAGAATATGCAAAATGAGGCCTTTTGGGCTTAAAAAAGTGTATTACTAACAACTATGCTAGGGTAACAGGTGCGAACTACTGCTGCCTTGGGCAACCTGGGATGTAGAGTAGTTATTCTACTCAGAGCCCTCCTAGACAGGAATTAGCCTGTGAAGGCTCTGTTTTTTAAAAAAAAAATATGTTTGCAATACATAATACATAGATCAATTGTGGAAAATTGGTACATGTACATATTACATCATGATTGTTTTTACTCCCCTTCTTCCTTCCCTCCCATACTCCTCTTCCCCAGATTCCTTCCCCGTCTCCATAAAGCCTGTCTCCCTTTACTGTCATCTATATTTTATTTTTACCCTTTATTTATACTTTGGGTTTCTCATATCAGAGAAACCATGCACTATTTAACCTTCTGTGTCTGATTTATTTCACTTAATATTATAGTCTCAAGGTGCATCCATTTTTCTACAAGTGGCTCGAATTTATCATTCTTTATGGTTGAGTAATAGCCCATTGTGTATTTATGCCACATTTTCTTTCCTCATACATCCACTGATGGGCATGTAGGCTGCTTCCAAGATTTAACTATTATAAGTTGTGCTGCTGTAAGTGTCACTGTGCATGTTTCACTGTAATATGATGTTTTTAACTCTTCCAGAGAGGTATCTGGAAAAGGTATAGCTAGGTCAAATGGAATTTCTCTTTGTACTTTTTTGAGAAGTCTCCATACTGATTTCTGTAGTGACTGTACTAGTTCCGAAAAATAGTGCAGATGGTCTCCTTTTTCCCTACAACTTCACCAACATTTGCTGTTTTTTGAGTTTGTGAAGATAGCCATTCTTTCTGGAGTAAGATGGAATCTCATTGTTATTTTGATTTGGATTTCTCTGGTGACCAAAAATGTTGAACATGAAAGCTCTGTTCTTTTAGGGCTGCTGCTTGCCTGGCCTACCCACTTGAGACTGAGGATTCAGAGGTATTTATCAGCTCAGTTCTCCCTACAGTATATTCTGCAGGGGATCTTTAACTTAGGGCTTTATATAGGCATTAGTTGATTAAAAAAAATGGAACCAACACTAGGAATTATAACCATAATGTCTAGTTACATAGACATCTAAGGATGCTACATGATAGGTCTTGAAATTACTTTCTTCAGTCCTTCCCTACTAAAAGCCTGGTGAAAGCCCATAAATAAACATCACATCAGAGTGGCTTCTGTTCATGTGTGGTCTGACTTTTCTCGTCCATGTCCACTTCTCATGTCCTTTTATTCCACCTGCAGGTCTTGTCCTTAGTGTTACATGGTCCTTATCTGTGCTGGAATGTGACTATGTCTTGGGATCTCGTGATGAGCAGACAAGTCTCATTCTCTTGAGTTATGTCGAAAGATCCCCACACAGGATCTTTTGTTTATTTTTTAGTGACAAGAGGTCCCTGCAGTATGCTTACTACCCCTCACTCATCTGGTCTGTCCATGGTCCTGGCTTCTGCAGCTGTGCTCCCCGTCTTGGTCCTGTCTGCTGGGCTCTCCTGTCTGGTGCTGCCCTGCTCTGTCCCCTGCACTCCGTTCTCAGATGTGGGAGTTGTAGGGAATCCAAGGTGTTTAAGCACCTCTTAATCATAGGAGTTTCCTTTGAGTTCTACCCTGATGGAGAAAAAGACACAGAGGTCAGATGACGATTGCAATCTCTTTGTTGGTGCTCCACTCTCTTTATGGTGCTGGGGCCACTGGCTCTCATCCATTTCTTCTCTGTACTTAATTTCCCTTCTTTTTTTTTTATTTTAAAGAGAAGAAAAAACAAAACAAATAAAAAAAAGAACAAATTTTCCAAACAACATAATAGGAGGGTAACAATGGTCAATGCATTATGTATTATTATCTTTAAGTTAGTTATTCAGGATACCAGACATTAGCATTCAATTGTCCAAACATTATTGGCTCAAACCTTACTCTTCAATGAACTAAGTAAAATTGGTAGTGTATCTATCTTAACCATCTTATATATATATACAACTTTTTTTTCCCTTTCCCTTCTTTCTTTTCCCTATTCCAGTCTCTCTTTCCTATTGACCAGTTTCTTTTTGAGTCACCGTGTCTATTGTACATTTTGGATCTTATTTACTCTTTCAGTTTCTCATACTAGAGAGACAATACAATGCTTACACATGTGTGTCCGGTTTATTTCACTTATGAGTATTTTCTCGAGTTGCATCCATTTACCTATAAAAGTCTCCAGTTTATCCTTCTTTATGGCTGAATAGTACTCCATTGTATAAAAATACCACATCTTTCTTATCCATTCCTCAGTTGATGGGCATTTGGGTTGTTTCCAAGATCTGGCTATTACAAATTGTGCTGCTATAAACATGGGTGCACATATATCACTGTGGTACGATGTTTTTAATTCTTCTGGGAAGATGCCCAGAAGGGGAATAGCTGGTTCAAATGGGACCTCCAACCCTAGTTTTTTGAGGAATCTCCACACTGACTTCCACAGTGGCTGTACCAGTCGACACTCCCACCAACAGTGAAGAAGGGTTCCTTTTTCCCCACAGCCCCTCCAGCATTTGTTATTAGTTGATTTCTTTATAGTAGCCATTCTTTCTGGGGTGAGATGGTATCTCAATGTTGTTTTAATTTGCATCTCTCGAATGACTAGTGATGTTGCACATTTTTTGTATATTTATTTGCCATTAGTATTTCTTCATCTGAGAAATGTGTATTCATCTCAGACGCCCATTTTTGGAGTGGGTTTTTAAATTTGGGAGGTCTGATTTTTTTGAGTTCTTTATATGTTCTCGATAATAATCCTTTGTCTGAAGAACAGCTGGCAAACATTTTTTCCCACGTTGTGGTTTGTCTTTTCACTCTGTTGGTGGTTTCTCTTGCTGTGCAAAAGCTTTTTAATAAGATGAGATCCCAGTTATTGATTCTTTGGGATAGTTCCCGTGCGGTTGAGTTTTTATTCATAAAGTCTTTGCCTACACCAGTGTCTTCAAGGGATTTACCTATCCTACCTTCCAGCAGATTTAATGTTTCTGTTTTAATATTTAGATCTCTGATCCATTTTGAATTTAGTTTAGTGCATGGTGAAAGATATGGGTCTAGTTTTAATCTTTGGCATGTGTAGAGCCAGTTTTTCCAGCACCATTTATTAAAGAGGCTATCTTTCTTCCAGCGAATGTGTTTGGCACCTTTGTCAAAGATAAGGTGGCTTAGTATGTCTGGGGTTGTTTCAGCATCTTCTAATCTGTTCCATTGATCTTCAGGTCTGTTTTATTGCCAGTACCACACTGTTTTAATCACAGTAGCTTTATAGTATAATTTCAAGTCAGGGATTGTGATGCCCCCTGCCTTGCCTTTGTTGCCCAGAATTGCCTTTGCTATTCTAGGTCTCTTCTGATTCCAAATGAATTTTAGGATTGTTTTCTCTAGTTCTGTGAGATATGCTGTTGGAATTTTGATTGGAATTGCATTAAATCTGTATAACAGTTTTGGAAGTATGGCCATTTTCACTATATTGGTTCTTCCTATCCAGGAGCAAGGGATATCTTTCCATTTTCTGATGTCCTCTTCAATCTCCTTTTTCAGAGTACTGTAGTTTTCAGTGTATAGGTCTTTTACATCCTTTGTGAGGTTGATTCCTAGGTATTTCATTTTTTTGGATGTTATTGTGAAAGGTATTGTTTCCCTAATTTCTCTTTCAGTAAGTTTGTTATTTGTGTACAGGAAGGCTATTGACTTTTGAGTATTGACTTTGTATCCAGCTACACTACTGAATTTGCTTATTAAATCTAGCAGTTTTTTAGTGGAGTTTTTGGGGTCTTCTGTGTAGAGTATCATGTCATCTGCAAATAATGATAATTTTACTTCTTCCTTTCCAATCATTATTCCCTTTATTTCTTTCTCTTGTCTAATTGCTCTGGCTAAAGTTTCCAGAACTATGTTGAATAAGACTGGGGACAGTGGACATCCTTGTCTTGTTCCTGATTTTAGAGGGAAGGCTTTCAGTTTTTGGCCATTTAGTATAATATTGGCTGTTGGTTTGTCATAGATAGCTTTTACCAGGTTGAGATAAAGACCCTCTATTCCAATTTTCTGTAGGGTTTTTATCATGAAAAGGTGCTGGACTTTGTCAAAAGCTTTTTCTGCATCTATTGAGATGATCATGTGATTTTTGTCTTTGGTTCTGTTAATATGGTGTATTACATTTATTGATTTACGTATGTTGAACCATCCCTGCATCCCAGGGGTGAATCCAACTTGGTCATGGTGTATAATCTTCTTGATGATTTGTTGGATTCTGTTTGCCAGTATCTTATTAAGGATTTTTGCATCTATGTTCATTAGGGAGATTGGCCTGTAGTTCTCTTTCTTAGTTGGGTCCTTCTCTGGTTTTGGTATCAGGGTAATGCTTGCTTCCAGGAATGAATTTGGGAGTATTGCTTCCCTTTCAATTTCATTAAAAAGTTTGAGAAGTAGTGGCGTTAGGTCTTCTCTAAATTTCTTGTAGAATTCGGCAGTGAATCCATCAGGGCCTGGGCTTTTCTTTGTTGGGATGTTTTTAATTACATCTTCAATTTCATTGGTTGATATTGGTTTATTTAGGATTTTTAAATCTTCTTGATTCAGCTTTGGTAATTCATACGAATCTAGGAATCTGTCCATTTCTTCTGCATTTTCCATCTTAGTAGAATATAGATTTTTAAAATAGGTATAGATGATCTTCTGGATTTCTGCAGGGTCCGTCGTGATATCACCCTTTTCATTTTCAATTGCATAGATTTGAGTCTTTTCTTTTCTTTTTTTAATAAGGTTGGATAAGGGTTTGTCAATCTTATTTATTCTTTCAAAGAACCAACTTTTTGCTTCATTGATTCTTTGTATTTTTTTTTTAGTCTCTAAAACATAAATTTCTGCTCTGATCTTTATAATTTCCTCCCTTGTACGGGCTTTTGGCTTAACCTGCTCTTCTTTTTCTAGAAGTTTGAGGTTCGCCATTAAGTTGTTTATTTGCGCTTGCTCTATTTTCCTAATATAAGTATTTAATGCTATAAATTTCCCTCTTAGGACTGCTTTCATTGTATCCCATAAGTTCCGGTATGTTGTACTGTCATTATCATTCAGTTGTAGAAATTGTCTAATTTCTTCTTTAATTTCATCTGTGACCCATTGGTTGTTCAGGAGGGTGCTGTTTAATTTCCATGTGTTTAGGGAGTTGTGATTTCTTTTGCCATTGATTTCCAATTTCATTGCACTATGGTCTGATAATATGCATGGGATAATTTCAATTCCTTTGCATTTACTTAAGCAGGTTTTATGAGCTAGTATGTGGTCTATTTTGGAGAACGTCCCATGTGCAGCTGAGAAGAATGTGTATTCTGATGTTGTGGGGTGGAACACTCTGTAGACATCTACTAAGTCCATTTGTTCAAAAGTTTGGTTCAGTTCTATTATTTCATTATTGATTTTCTGTCCAGTTGATCTGTCTTTTTGTGACAGTGGAGTATTGAGATCTCCCAATATAATTGCATTAGTGCTTATTTGATTTTTCATGTCCTTTAGTACTTGTTTTATATAGTTGGGTGCATTGGTATTTGATGCATATATATTTATGATCGTTATCTCTTCCTCTTGGATTGTTCCCTTTACAAGGATGTAATGACCGTCTTTATCTCTCTGAATCCTTCTTGGCTTGAAATTCACTTTGTCTGCAAAAAGAATAGCTACCCCTGCTTTTTTCTGGGTTCCTGTTGCATGGAGTATTGTTTTCTATCCTTTGACTTTCAGTCTATGAATTTCTTTCTGAATTAAATGTGTTTCTTGTATACAGCATATTGTTGGATCTTGCTTCTTGATCCATTTTGCCAGTCTGTGCCTTTTGATTGGTGAATTGAGACTGTTAACATTGATGGTTAAAACTGATATGTATTGACTTATGCTTGTCATGACATTTTCCTGTTGTTGGTTCCCACTCTTTGTTTGTTTTTCCCCTTTCCTGCTATTTAATTATCTGCCCTGCCTGGTGGATCCCTTCTGTTGGGGTTCCTATCTCTTTCTAGAATGTCCTTCAGAACATTTTGGAGTGCTGGTTTGGTAGTCATAAATTTTCTCAGATGTTCTTTGTCATGGAAGTATTTTATTTCTCCATCAATTTTGAAAGATAGTTTTGCGGGGTACATCAATCTGGGTTGAAAATTATTTTCCTTTAGAGCTTGAAATACATCATTCCAAGCTCTTCTTGACTTGAGGGTTTGTGCTGAAAAGTCAGCTGTGATTCTGATGGGTTTTCCTTTATAGGTGATTTGTCTCTTCTCCCTAACGGCTTTTAAGATTCTGCCCTTCTGTTGAATTTCTGGAATCTTGACTATGATATGTCTGGCTGAAGTTTTTTTTTTTTGGTCATGTCTAGTTGGTGTTCTGAAAGCTTCCTTTATGTTGGGGTCAAATTCTTTTTCTCTTCCAGGAAAGTTCTCTGTAATAATGTCTTTGAACAAGGTTTTAATGTCATTGATGCTATCTCTTGCTTTTTCATTTATTCCAATTATTCTTAAGTTGTTTATCTTTGAGTCATCTAGCAGCTGCTGAATTGATTTTTCATGGTCTCTTACTGTTCTTAAGAATTCTTTCTTTTCATGATCACTAATTGTAAGCCTGTCTTCTATATCTGAGATCCTGTCCTCAGATTGGCTTAATCTGCTACAAATACTTTCAATGGAATTTTTGTTCTCTTGGATATCTGCTTGAATCTGCCTTATGGATTCCATTTCTTTCCTATGCTGAGCATTCATGGTTTCTATAGTTTTCTTAAGCTCATCTATTTTTTTGTCTGTATCAGCTATAGTGTCCTTAAGCATGGTCTTCATTGTGGACATTATCTCTGCAGTTATCTGTGAAATTATTTCTGTTTTAATTTTTTCCAGAGCCTCATTCAGTTGTTTTGTTGTTACCCCTTCAGATAGGCCAGGTGGGTGGCTTTCAGATTGTCCCACCTCCTTGCCGCCTAGGTTTGCCTTTGGTGAATTGGATGTGTGGGGTTGCATCTTGTTTAAGTGTCGTCTCATTTTTTCTTTCTTTAATTCCTGGGGTGATGTTTATAAATTACCTATGATAGGTTACTTTATTGCTAGTGTTCAAGATCCTTAGAAGAGGACTACTTCTCTTCAGTATCTTCCAAGTGGAGCTTGCTTTTGGGTTTTGAGCTTTCTGCCAGATCCTACCTCTTCAATTCGTTGGATGTGAGAAATTGCTACCTGTTTGGCCCAGTCCTTGATTCTTTGGTACTGTGCCACTGTATTTTCTGTGTCCCTTAGTCAATATCAATCATGAAATATCAGGAAGGAAAGCTGTTTAGAACAATTATTTCATATTTGGCTATAATGGTAACTGAAGCATCAAACACAGCCTAGAAAATGGCAGACTGAGCTAACCAGTTATTTACCACTTTTAGCCGTATAGAGTTGCGGTTATATAACAAAATCTAAAACACACCAGAAAAATTATATGCAGTATACAAGTCCTTAGTGTGTCAATTTTTCCCCTCAGGAGTTTAAATTTAAAATGAGTTAAGGAGGAAATAGAGTATTGGGAGAAGAGGAAAGAATTAGATGTAAGGTTAGAGGACCAAGAGGGATCCCACTAACATTGGGACACTGGTGCAGAGGACTGGTGGGAAAAAGAGAAGGAAAGGATAAAAGGAAGAACAGATCACAACCACAATCACAAAGAGGTTAGAGGCGCTGTTTACACTCATTTAAAAACCTTAGAGAATAATGAAGGAAAGAGCAAATAGACAAACAGAAACAAAAATGGAGACAAAAACAACAAAGCAAACAGACAAAACAGAAATAAAACCCCACGAAAGAAAAAAAAAAAAAAAAAAAAAAAAACTTCACCAGAACAAAAAACTAATGAGAGAGAAAAAATAATAATAATAATAAAATAAAAATAAAAAATAAAAAGAATCAGTTCCAGGTGTTGACTGTGCTGTAGGCAGGCACCGTGTGATGACAGAGTCCTGTTCCGTGCAGGTCGGTCCCAGCGAGCCAGGAGCGGCCCTCTGGCGGGCGGTGAGCAGAGCATGGACTTTCAGGCGGAGACCGGTCTCCTCCGCCTGCCGCTGTCAGCGCACTGCTTTCGCGCCGCTCTGATCTGCCCCCCACAATGGCGCCGGGCCAGTCGCTCTCTGGCGCGGGACAGGTGTGGCTGAGAGACCATTCTCGTTAACCCGCCGCCCTCAGCGCACTTTCTTGGGGCTGAGAGGCACCGCGCTGCCCCGTCTGGAGCACAAGCTCCCAGCGCTGTCTCTCTTTCGCGCCGCTCTGAGTTTAGCCGCACCCCCCACAATGGCGCCCAGCCAGTCGCTCTCTGGCGCGGGGCAGCAGTGGCTGAGAGACACTCACTCACCGCCGGCCAGCGCCGTTCTCCGCTGCTCTCCTGCCCTGCCGCTGTCTCGCGATCCTCCGTGGGGGCTCCCTGGGTGCCAGCTGTCGCCATGTGTCCGCAGCTTTGAGCTTCTGTCGCGCCATGATTCCTGGGATGGTAGAAGGTGCGCGCGCGGGGTCTGCTCCTTCTTTGTTGGAAATCACCCTTCACTGGTGCCGGGGGTCCCAAGCTGCGCTTCAGAACTTTTCTGGGTCCCGGGGAGGCATCTCCCCCCTCCTGCGCTCTCCCGGTCACTATATTCCCGTAGTCCAATGGCAACTTTTAGAGAGTTTCGCTGCGTGCTTCTTACTCATCCGCCATCTTTTTTCCCCAAAGCTCAATTTTCTGAATTTCCCTTCTTAGTCCCAAGCAGAGCAGTAGGTCCTGTCCCTGTGGTCTCAAGGCAGGGGGACAGAAGAGCACGTGTGCCTTTGGGCTGGTGGTCAGGGTGGGAAGGAGAATGAAAAAGAAGAGGGAGGAAGACATACAAGGAGAAAGAAAAAGGCACTGAAAGAGAGGGAAGAGAGAGGGATGGAGAGCAAGTGGGAGTGAGGTTCCAGCAGTCAAAATACAGATAGAGATAAAGATAGAGATAGACAGACAGAGACAGACACACAGACAGACAGACAGACACACACACACAGGCACAGGCACAGGGCAGGAAACTGAGAGACTGTCAGTGCTGCATTTGGGAGTAGGTGTGCAATGATTTTTTCTTAAGAATCAGTTAATCCCTTTCTCTCCCCATAACAGAAAATGATTAGATGACAGAGTAAATGAAAACACTCTGTCCTCAATTCCAGCAGTGTTGATATTTCCTGTTTTATGTGTTGAAGCAAGATTGTGCATGGAGGATGTGAAGGGCTCCCCTGCCACATCCTGCCCCCTGCTTCCCCCCTCAACACAGGTAATGTTACCTGTGTTAACACAGGTAATGTTACCTGTATTAACACAGGTAACATATTCTGTGTTAAGTACATCCTACAACTGCCAGAATGTTCCCATCCAGTCCTTCATGTGCAGTGTCCCAGAAGGTACAATGACAGCTCTGGACAACCGCAGTGCATCTCTAATGTTGTCACTGAGTAATGAGGCCACATCTTTGTCACCTGTCAAGAGCAGAATGAAGCAAAAAGATGCCCCTTCCTCAGGGATGAAAGACTCACACACATTTCTGGACTTGGGCGGTGGAACACGGCTGCCGGTTCACCTGCACTCTTCCGGCCCACTTGTTCAGTGAACAATCTGAACAATACATGCGGCAGCGCAGCCCTTGATCTACAAGGGGAAAGTGCTACCCTGATTTTAGACGAACAGAGCTTTATTATTATTGCTCTTGATATTATTTCATAAAAGAGATAATTTCATGAGCGTGATAGAATACCATTCTTTGAACTATTTGCAGCTTGGATAAAACAAGGGAATGGTAGAGAATAAAAAAATTTTCAAAAAGGCAAAATGAATGTATTTTTTCTATAATGCTTTTATCATATTCAGTCCCTGAGATCTGAAAAAGAGCTCTCACTGATGACATACATAATTCAGAAGTCCTTTCTCTGGAGAGGGCAGGGCACTTTTTCCCTTTTAGAGCAGATTAGAGCAGGGCAGGGCACCTCTTTGGTCGCAGTGGTAGCACAAGATCACGTCAGGGGCTGAGGGATTAGCCCTGGTGATTCCTCCCAAAGACACAAAGGGGTGCTTGGCATGTGTACTTCCAATGGGCAAGGAAAAAGTCAAATTGCTGTTACCTGCTTATCCTTCAGATTCAGATGGCAGAGAAGACTGACAACAGGCGTATTGAGCCAAGCCGTCAGATCCCACTGAAAGCCCGGACCAACCAGGTCCCAGAAGGAGGAGAAGTGTGAAATTGAACAGCAAGGTAGGACAGGAGGAATTACAGAATTACAGGTCAATAAGACTGGGGCAATTTGTTGAAACTCATATTCCATTGTAGAGTAGGAAGATGACTTGGACTGGGAGATTTAGGTAGAGGAGGAAAAAACAAAAAACAAACCAAAAAAAAAAAAAAAAAAAAAAAAGGAAAAGAAAAGAAAACGTAAAAAAAAAAGAAAGAAAATGTATTTTTAAAGTTTCTATTTGATATAGAAATCTTATTGGCACAGATATTCTGTTTTAAAAAATTTAAAATTTTTCTGTTTTTTTGGTACAGTGTTTCACTATGTGGTTCAGGCTGTCCTTGAACTCACTATGTAGCCCAGGCTGGCCTTGAATTTGAGGCAATCCTCCTGTCTCAGCGTCCTGAGTGCTGGGATTACAGGAGTGCCCCACCATGCCCAGCGACACAGAAATTCGTATAATTACTTTTATCTCTGAACAAACAAGGAATGGATTGGTTTTCCAAATAGCCCGTGTATCTACTCATCTGGGAGGCATGCACTCCAGAACACAGTGATCCTAGAGATTTAAAACAGTGGCTGGAGTTTGGATTTAATTTTCACTTCTCTTGGTCTGGTGTGATACCTATTTCCCTGTTTCAATTAGGATTTGTTTTATCTGAGCGATTAACTCAATAACCATAAAAGAATCCAAGCCTTTATGTCCTTTAATCTCTTAACTTGTCAGGTGCATCCTCCTGGTAGAATTTCACGTGGACGTTGATTTCGTTTGCGTTAGGTTTGAAGTCTGCTGTCAGGGCTGCGCTGCACATGTATTTGTTCAGATTGTTCACTGAACAAGTGGGCCGGAAGAGTGCAGGTGAACCGGCAGCCGTGTTCCACCGCCCAAGTCCAGAAATGTGTGTGAGTCTTTCATCCCTGAGGAAGGGGCATCTTTTTGCTTCATAAAAATGTGCTGAAAGAGCTAGCAAGTGCAGATTATGAAGTCTCTGGCTTCATCAGCATCCTGAATGGTGGCTCGTGCAGTGTTTAATGCTGGGAATTGTTTCGTGAATAACCCTGACGGTCACGAGAGTTCTGCAATTTAGTAGGAACATTCTGTGCCCTTCCCCTAAAGTGCCTTGTGCTTGGTTCTACAGCAGTA
Source organism: Erethizon dorsatum (assembly GCA_028451465.1). Lineage (NCBI taxonomy): Eukaryota > Metazoa > Chordata > Mammalia > Rodentia > Erethizontidae > Erethizon > Erethizon dorsatum. The sequence continues at coordinate 100,546,547 of CM051833.1, read as the reverse complement.
TTCATTGTTTGAAGATATTTTGTGCATGTTCTGACATTTTTCTACTTTTGGTCTTTAGAGGAGTTAGACTTTAAGGGAAATGGGCCTCAAATTGGTTGGTGTCCTACAAATAAACATAAAGAGCTTAGATATACAAACCTTGAGAAGTGGAACAAAAGCCTGTTATCTGCACAATCAAGGGAAAAGGGGATCAGCAAGGGTGGGATGAGATTTCAGGTTTTAGAAGGTGCATTGGGCTCTTTCTCTGTTTAGCTACTCAAGTTGTCTCCTGTTTGGGTGAAATAGGAGAATAGAATAGTAGCGGGCAAAAATAGTAGAATACAGAGATGAGAAAAGGTCAGATTATTAAATAGCCTGGGTTACTTAAGCCTACTACTTGATTTGGTTAATCTGACTGATGTAAAATTCTAGAAGTACTGGGACTTCAGCATGCTTGATTCCAAGAACACCTGCTACAAAACTCCACTCTTCAGAGAAACTTGGTAATGCATCCATCCATCTCTCTCTCCTCTTGTCATTTACATACCTATCCTATTTATTAACAAAGGGGTCTTGATTACATTGGTCAGGCAGGTGTTGTAAATGAAGGATGCAGGGAGATATTAAAAAGCAATAAAGAGTGGTAGAGACTTGGCAAACTGAGCATTTCCCCATTTATAGGAAGTGGCCGCTACTCAATCTCAGCAGATTAGTGACTTGCAGAAAGGCAAACATGCAGTTCTAGGAGGTCCAGATGGTCTGGCTTTTTCAAAAGGAGTGGAAGATCAAGATGTGAATTCTTCCAGTTATTAAATACTGACAGCCAGTTCAAGTGTTGGAAAAAAAAAAAACACTAACATTGCATGACATCCTCATGCTATCTTCCAAAGTGTGGAAATTTTTTTGGCCACAGTAGAGGTTGAATGTCAATTTGTACTCTCTTAAAGTTGAGAAGGAAGTGCCTCTAATTTAATGAGTTGTAAAGATGTATAATCTATTCAGCCCTGTATCTTTTAGGATAGACTGGTTACATTACTTGGATTATACAGGATACACTTTGTTGCTGGTTGTTTTGAAAGAGTTATTATTTTATGGAATAAGTGTGTTAAGACTTCTCTTTGTGGTTCTTCACCAGCTTCCAAGGGGGTTTAGGATTGGCAGTGAAAAGGGAGGAATGGGAAGAAACTTATATTTCTGCTTCTTGGGAATGAAGTGCTTCTGTGTATGCTGGTTTCAAGAGCAGGGATTTTATAAACACAAGGCACTTTACATTTCTAAGAAGAATTAGGAACCTTCTTGATAAAATGCCACCTGTTTTAATGTATGAGCACTAAAGGCACTCTGCCAAGTTGAAAACAAATCTAGGCAAATTTTAATCAAGTTGGCATCACACAGAACTGGTGCAGGCATGCTTCATAAAGTTTATCTTTTCTGCTTGAGAAAAGAATGACATTTTACTGATTCCATGTAAGAAAATCTTTTAAGGCTTTATGAAAGACTATTAGAATCAGAATGAAGCATATCACCAGGTTCAATGATATTTTATAAGAGTATTCAGTGTTTTACATTTTATAATATATTTTAATACAAATAATTTATAATATTTTACAATAGATCTGGTTATTTTTCCCATGCATTACTAAAAGTGTAGCTGAAACTGGAGTGTAGCTCTGTGGTGTAGCATTTTCCTAGACTACCCCCCCATAAAAAAGAAAAGAAAAGAAAGAAATTCTGTAAAACCCTTGTATTGCTTATATTAGGAAAATAGAGCAAGCGCAAATAAACAACTTAATGGCGAACCTCGAACTTCTAGAAAAAGAAGAGCAGGTTAAGCCAAAAGCCCGTACAAGGGAGGAAATTACAAAGATCAGAGCAGAAATTAATGTACTGGAGACTAAAAAAACAATACAAAGAATCAATGAAGCAAAAAGTTGGTTCTTTGAAAGAATAAATAAGATTGACAAACCCTTATCCAACCTTATTAAAAAAAGAAAAGAAAAGACTCAAATCCATGCAATTGAAAATGAAAAGGGTGATATCACGACGGACCCTGCAGAAATCCAGAAGATCATCTATACCTATTTTAAAAATCTATATTCTACTAAGATGGAAAATGCAGAAGAAATGGACAGATTCCTAGATTCGTATGAATTACCAAAGCTGAATCAAGAAGATTTAAAAATCCTAAATAAACCAATATCAACCAATGAAATTGAAGATGTAATTAAAAACATCCCAACAAAGAAAAGCCCAGGCCCTGATGGATTCACTGCCGAATTTTACAAGAAATTTAGAGAAGACCTAACGCCACTACTTCTCAAACTTTTTAATGAAATTGAAAGGGAAGCAATACTCCCAAATTCATTCCTGGAAGCAAGCATTACCCTGATACCAAAACCAGAGAAGGACCCAACTAAGAAAGAGAACTACAGGCCAATCTCCCTCATGAACATAGATGCAAAAATCCTTAATAAGATACTGGCAAACAGAATCCAACAAATCATCAAGAAGATTATACACCATGACCAAGTTGGATTCACCCCTGGGATGCAGGGATGGTTCAACATCAATAAATGTAATACACCATATTAACAGAACCAAAGACAAAAATCACATGATCATCTCAATAGATGCAGAAAAAGCTTTGACAAAGTCCAGCACCTTTTCATGATAAAAACCCTACAGAAAATTGGAATAGAGGGTCTTTATCTCAACCTGGTAAAAGCTATCTATGACAAACCAACAGCCAATATTATACTAAATGGCCAAAAACTGAAAGCCTTCCCTCTAAAATCAGGAACAAGACAAGGATGTCCACTGTCCCCAGTCTTATTCAACATAGTTCTGGAAACTTTAGCCAGAGCAATTAGACAAGAGAAAGAAATAAAGGGAATAATGATTGGAAAGGAAGAAGTTAAATTATCATTATTTGCACATGACATGATACTCTACACAGAAGACCCCAAAAACTCCACTAAAAAACTGCTAGATTTAATAAGCAAATTCAGTAGTGTAGCTGGATACAAAGTCAATACTCAAAAGTCAATAGCCTTCCTGTACACAAATAACAAACTTACTGAAAGAGAAATTAGGGAAACAATACCTTTCACAATAACATCCAAAAAAATGAAATACCTAGGAATCAACCTCACAAAGGATGTAAAAGACCTATACACTGAAAACTACAGTACTCTGAAAAAGGAGATTGAAGAGGACATCAGAAAATGGAAAGATATCCCTTGCTCCTGGATAGGAAGAACCAATATAGTGAAAATGGCCATACTTCCAAAACTGTTATACAGATTTAATGCAATTCCAATCAAAATTCCAACAGCATATCTCACAGAACTAGAGAAAACAATCCTAAAATTCATTTGGAATCAGAAGAGACCTAGAATAGCAAAGGCAATTCTGGGCAACAAAGGCAAGGCAGGGGGCATCACAATCCCTGACTTGAAATTATACTATAAAGCTACTGTGATAAAAACAGTGTGGTACTGGCAAAAAAACAGACCTGAAGATCAATGGAACAGATTAGAAGATGCTGAAACAACCCCAGACATACTAAGCCACCTTATCTTTGACAAAGGTGCCAAACACATTCGCTGGAAGAAAGATAGCCTCTTTAATAAATGGTGCTGGAATAACTGGCTCTACACATGCCGAAGATTAAAACTAGACCCATATCTTTCACCATGCACTAAACTAAATTCAAAATGGATCAGAGATCTAAATATTAAAACAGAAACATTAAATCTGCTGGAAGGTAGGATAGGTAAAACCCTTGGAGACATTGGTGTAGGCAAAGACTTTATGAATAAAAACTCAACCGCACGGGAACTATCCCAAAGAATCAATAACTGGGATCTCATCTTATTAAAAAGCTTTTGCACAGCAAGAGAAACCACCAACAGAGTGAAGAGACAACCCACAATGTGGGAAAAAATGTTTGCCAGCTGTTCCTCAGACAAAGGATTACTATCGAGAACATATAAAGAACTCAAAAAAATCAGACCTCCCAAATTTAAAGACCCACTCCAAAAATGGGCATCTGAGATGAATACACATTTCTCAGATGAAGAAATACTAATGGCAAATAAATATACAAAAAATGTGCAACATCACTAGTCATTCGAGAGATGCAAATTAAAACAACACTGAGATACCATCTCACCCCAGAAAGAATGGCTACTATAAAGAAATCAACTAATAACAAATGCTGGAGGGGCTGTGGGGAAAAAGGAACCCTTCTTCACTGTTGGTGGGAGTGTCAACTGGTACAGCCACTGTGGAAGTCAGTGTGGAGATTCCTCAGAAAACTAGGGTTGGAGGTCCCATTTGACCCAGCTATTCCCCTTCTGGGCATCTTCCCAGAAGAATTAAAAACATCGTACCACAGCGATATATGTGCACCCATGTTTATAGCAGCACAATTTGTAATAGCCAGATCTTGGAAACAACCCAAATGCCCATCAACTGAGGAATGGATAAGAAAGATGTGGTATTTTTATACAATGGAGTACTATTCAGCCATAAAGAAGGATAAACTGGAGACTTTTATAGGTAAATGGATGCAACTCGAGAAAATACTCATAAGTGAAATAAACCAGAAGCACATGTGTAAGCATCGTATTGTCTCTCTAGTATGAGAAACTGAAAGAGTAAATAAGATCCAAAATGTACAATAGACATGGTGAATCAAAAAGAAACTGGTCAAAAGGAAAGAAAGACTGGAATAGGGAAAAGAAAGAAGGGAAAGGGAAAAAAAATTGTATATATATATATATATATATATATATATATATATATATATATATATGATGGTTAAGATAGATACACTACCAATTTTACTTAGTTCATTGAAGAGTAAGGTTTGTGCCAATAATGTTTGGACAATTGAATGCTAATGTCTGGTATCCTGAATAACTAACTTAAAGATAGTAATACGTAATGTATTAACCATTGTTACCCTCCTATTATGTTGTTTTGAAAATTTGTTCTTCTTTTGATTTGTTTTGTTTTTTCTTCTCTTTAAAATTAAAAAAAAAACCAAAAAACCCTTGTATTGCACTAGTGACAATAAAGCTCAGAGTATCTCTATTTTCGGTTTTCCCCTTCTCTTCATTTTCTACATAGCACTTGACAATTAGCCTCTAGCAGATCCTGATTTTGTGACATAGCACATTGAGAGTAAGAAGGCAGGAAGTAGCTCAACAACTTGCCAGGCTGGGGGCTTTCTGAACAGGTAGGTACAGATTTCTCCTGGGTGTCTTAGTGACTGGCAAGTGTGAGATTTGGCACCCAGAGAAGAACCTGGAACTCTGGTCTTTCTACAAAACCCAGGTATGAATGGTAAAACTGGCTTTCTGTAACAAGAGTTGAGACATTTGAATAATTTTGCCAGACTTTAGGATTGATATTTATGCATCACTAACATAATCGCACTTTTCCACTTAACACTTAGCAGTAGCTTCTCATTAGATTTGGAATAAAACCTAAGATCTTTACTCTGAGAAGTGTGGTTCACCTTGAGCTGGGCTCTGCCTTCCTCTCCGACCTGGCCTCCTGGAGCACTGGGCTTTTCCTCTCTGTCACATAGGTTAAGCTCACCTTCACTGCAGACTCTCAGTTGGTTTTCTTTTGGGTCTTGAGTCAAATATGACCTTCAAAGAGAGGTTTCCTTCTTAGAGATGGTGATCCTGTATCCTCTATGACTCTATTCCGTCACTCTGCTCTATTTTCTTTACAGCACTCATTTGAACTAATCTTATTTATTACTTACCTCCCATTATATACCTTTGACAGTGGGACTTTTTCTGGTGTCCTTTATTACTTGGTTTCAGATTCTAGGCAGTGCCTGGGATAAATTCTGAGCTCAAAAGTATGTGTTGAGTGAATTATAAACTGTCCTTACTTAGTGGCTTTACCTGCAGTCTCTTTTGGAATATAATTAGGGTATTATTTTATTATTTGGCAGGAATGAGGGAGAGGAGTGTTCCAGGATAGTGAAGAAATATGAAAAGATGTGACTGTTGGTACATGATTTGAGCAGTAAATCACAAGTATGGCTTTAAAACAGAAAAGAAGCAAATACATACCACTTGAAAGTCGGGCTTTAGTGTAACCTTCCAGTGGATGTGCTTGTATAAATCACGCACATCCAAAGCTTTGTCTTCATAATTCTAATAAGAATGGAAAGGCTAATGACGTTTTTTTCAGGCTGTAAATATAGTGGACTTCAAGTTTGCTCTGAGCCTATCTGGCCGGCAAATGTGTTTCCAGTAGAAAGAGAGAAACATGTATTCAAGATATTTAGCAACCAGTGATTGAGCCCATAGTGTCAGTATTTTGAGAAATAAATCTTCCCTTGATAGCCCTGATACTCTGTAATGTTTTGTATATTTATTTACAAGTGGCTTATCAGGGACCAAGGTCAACAGAATTAATCTCTTAAACATAGAGCAGAAGTAAAATAATATTTCTTGTCTGTGTCCTAAGAGATTCTAGATAGGAGATGTTCCATGGGGCTGAAGAGGTTTTAACTAACACTGTAAATAACCCATTAAGACTTAGGCTTCATCAGTCATCATTCTTATTGCTACCACATGACAGAAAAATGTGATATTTTCTTAATGCTACCTCTTGATAGAAGAAAATAAGATCCTTGTAAGTAAGCTGGAAGTTCTCAGGTTCCCCAAAGATGACGACTCACCTGACCTTCCATTTGTCTTACAGCCAAGCAAAAGGAAGCAAACTGGCTTTCTGTGGTTAAAAAGTTTTCATCAACACCGGTCCATAGCAGCAGGTCAGGCACAGGGAAAGTGAGTCTCATGACAACTTTTGGTTTATTTCACATCTCTCAAGCAGAGACCCAAGTGTAATCTCCTCAATAAGAATGTGTATTACATTGCCGTGGACATAAATTGTCTTTCCTCTTATCTATTCCCAGCACTGATTATGATCTACAGAAGCCGACTTTTAAATACTTGTCCAGTTAACAAACAGATCAGAATAAGGGTGTTAACAGGGGAAGATGAAGACATGGTGTTGGCAGAGGTGATTAAAAATCAGTAACTATGAGTCCAGACCATGACATGGTCCTAGCTCAGTTATTTTGTAGAAGCTTCAGGGTTTTGGAATTTATTCACTTTATCAGTTAGTATGGGCTAAGATGTGTTGCCGTAATAGTCAGTGGATTATACAACACTGATTTCTTTCTTTCTCTTGCTGTGTGTCCCTTGTGGGTCAGTTTAGCACTCTGCTCCTCATTTCACTCAGAAGCATAGATTAATGTAGCAGCCCCCATCTTGAATTTTGTCCGTTATAGTGCTTGAAGGGAAAGTAAAATCTAAGGGTGTGACCATTAAGTGGTTAAATGAGCTTACACAGAAATTACACATGGCACTATAGCTCAAAACACATTGAACAGAACTCACTGTGACTGGCCCTGCACAACCATAAGGCAGGGCAAGAGGTATAATCTTAAACAGAGCTAATGAAATTCATTTAGTATTTGCCTGCTTGTTTTGGGCACTGATGGATTTATTAGAGTATAGGGGTTATCAGAGAATGTCTCATTTTTCTCACTTAGAATTGTCATTGGGTTATTGAGTCATAATCTCATTGTGAATATATTCTGCATCAGTTTGATTACATTGCTCATATGTATTGGGTAACTGGCTATTGATTTATTCATCAATGCATCAATTCTTGAGTTTATTGAGAGCCTACTACATGCTCAATTACTGTGCTAAATACTACCTTGCATGGCTTTGCTGAATTAATATTGCCACCAGCCACCTGGGTACGCTCAGTAATGGGTACATTTCAGTGCTTGCAGAGAAAGTGTTGGTTGAGGCTTGTCTACTTTGAAGGGTATTTGTGAGCATTAGGGATCATTTCTCAAAGTGCCTAGGACAGGCAGTAGCGTTGTTGATAAGGATGTTGCAAGTTCAGTAGGACTTTTAGTCCATTTCCTAAAATAATATTTATTCTGTCAATATTTCCGTTAAACAACACTTACTTGACAAACAGTCATATGAGTTAAGACTGCCTTCCAAAGCTCTCCATTCCTTCTGCAACTCTGGCTCCTGAGGTGGGACACTTAAGTAGGTTTTAGTCTTGATGATAGTAGGACACATGCAATGGTTTCTGGGAAAATAGTTGATGACTCAGCACTGTCCCTATGAGATAACTAAGTAGACCCAGGCATAGTCTTAGATAGGGATAAAGGTATTTATAAACATAAGGTGCTTTGGGCATAAAACCTTAACTCCTGTCTTCTACTCTTGATCCCTTGGTGTCGAGGTTGGCCTCTTGGCTTTCTCCTCCCCTGGCCACAAGGATTCCCTTCTGGTGATCATCATATCCCATATGCTTTCCCCTTAGATGGGTATGGATGGTGGTAAGATTGCTCTGTGCTGGTGCTGTGACAAAAGGCAGATCTTCTGAATGAGGATGGTGGGTTGTGGGTTACTTCTTGTGTAACACTTTTCTTTAGCTGTTTCCAAAAACAACTGTTTTTCAGTTGAGTACAAAAATTCTCTCCTTTGGATTTTCTCAAATTAATGCTGCCAGTATTAAGGCCAATTGAGTGAAGCTTTTCTGTACAGTCTCAAATTTGGGATTTTTGGTCAGTGTTTGACAGCTTTGAGAAAGAAAGTATGTAAGTATGCTTTTGGTACCTGCCTTCAAAAACCCAAGTCTTTGCTTGGTTTTCATGTGAGCAATCCTACCTGCTTCTTTTGATCCTGACTTCTCCCCCTTCTCAGGTCACATATAGAAACTACCGATAGAGAAGACCTTGTCCCCTAGCAATAAGTCGTATCCACTTATGCCCCACAGGGATATTCCACTCACCACTTGCCCTCAAATTAACTTAAGGTATTTATAAAGTGTGAGACAGTGAATATGAAGAAAACATCTGTCATGTTAGTTATGAAAATGTGTGAGTAGAAATGTGGCAGAAGGTGTATATATATGAGGGAGGGAAGATTGAGTACATGGGCAAGAGAAAGAATAGGTAGATGACGTACAGGGAGTTGTTTACCAAATGATTCCATGATATTATTATATAGATATGAGCTCAGGAACAGCCTTGGGAAATGTAATCTTGCTTTATATAAAGGCCAGAAGACTGTATATCTATCTATCTATCTATCTATCTATCTATCTATCTATCTATCTATCTATCTATCTATCTATCATCTATCTATCTATATATCTTTTTTTAACTAAAAATGTGATTGACCTTGCAAAAAGTTTTAGGCTAATATTTCAGGAAATCTTTAGGGAACAGGTAATTTTTCTCTTTGTTTCCCTTTCTGAAAATTGGATAGAAATAGTAAACTTTACCCTTTTGTTCTAGTCAAATATTTTTGTATGTGTGGGGGGAAATCAGCTGCTACTTCTTTTGAAGACCCAGCTTTAAAAGGCATTTTTTTCTGATATCATGTTTTTAATAACAGTAAACTCTTTAGGCTGTATTCTCAGAAATCTTTAGTTTGGGGTACTGTTTTTCCTTGCATATATTTTGTAACTCTAATGAAATACCATGTGTATTTTTATTTCAGCTCTCAAAAAGGAAACCACCTGAAGACAGAGGTTATGTCTTCACTCTTGTAATCCCCATGTAGCTTGTGCCCAATTTGAATCTTTTGACTAGTTGATAGAATAAGGCAATGAAGGTAGACCCAAGACCCCCAAAAGGAAAAGAATAAAAACCTATTTCTGTTTATGCTTCTACAGTAAAGCAGTTACCTAAATAGCACAGGTAGTACCATCACATGTACCTTGTCTGTGTGATTTGACTTCATTTATTTCTTATTTAAATCCCAAGGAAAATGTTGATAATTCTTTCTTACAATATCTCAAAAGTGAACTTGAATGAAACATTAAATAATAAACAAAATGAACTCTTACGTTTTGCTGACAAGGAGCTTTGGCATTTTGTTTGGGTAAATTATGTGGCTGGTCTGGAAGGCTCTGGCCCTGGGATGGCAATTCTGTGTCACCATGGTGACATGGGTTCGGGAAAGATGGATGACTATCATGTAAAGTGCCTTCTGAGTGCAGCATGCCAACAACAGCACTTGGTTCTACCCAAGGAATACCCTATCAGACTTAGATATTTTCTTGGCTCAATATAACGTACCATAATGTGTCTGATATAGTCAGCCAAAACAAGATCAGTTATTGGTGCCTGTGCCAGATACCCATGCTGGCTAAGGGAATCAAAGGCAGATGCAGTGAACAAAAAGCTGGCTAGCCAGCTTCTTCTAGCCAGAGAAGAAATAAGCAAAAGGATGAGGAAAAAAGAACCCATAATTTGCCTGATTTTCTCTTCATTCCCCCGGAATCAGTAGTGTAGGAACCTCTTTTATCTCTGTATGTGACCATCTTCTCACTGCTCTACTGCTCCTGGCCCCTCCCACTCCCAACCAATTAGTCACTGGGAGGCAGACAGGGGGTGCCACACTATAGAGGAGGAAAATGTGCAGGATCTGTCGCAGACCGCCTGAGTTCAGTCCCTGCTCTACCACTTACTAGCCAAGCAATTATTAAACTCTCAGTACCCTGCGGTTTGGATATCTAAAATGGAGAAAGTAATAAAAATTTTATCTCATAGGGTTGTTATAAGGTTGTTGAAGATTACATGTCATAATATGCACTTAGTGCTTGGTACACTGCTCTTACTAACAATGATAGTTTGAAAAACTGCATATGGGGGTAAATGGGCACATGAAATATGTATGATTAGGTTCAATATATAAGGCTATATCATATCTTTGTTACTTTCCTCTCATTGCTGAGACAAAATACCTGACACCCACGAGTTAAGGGAGGAAAGGTTCATTTAGCTCACAGTTTGCAGAGATTTCGGTCCATAGGCAGCTGGCTCCAAGGCAGGGTGTCATGGCAGAGGAGCACTGCAGAGCAGGCAGACAGAAGGCAGCAAGTAACAAGCAACACGCAGAGACCCTCTTTCTGTCTCTTATGTCGTATCTAGGCTACCCGCCCTCAGGGTGGTTTGCACTCACACCCGGGATGGGCACCCTTAATCCTACGCAGAACTATGCCAAACCAATCAGTGAACTAATTTAGTAATCACACACCCTGAATCTCAGCATCACACACTGTAAATCCTGCCATTTCTGCAAAGCCCCACTTACGATCATTTGGGGGAGCATCTAGACACAAGCTATAATGTATCAGGAACACTAGATGAAGAAAAACATTCTGTTATAATTACTTACATCTTCACTATGACTACTGATATTACTACCACAGAGATATAAAGTGTCTCGGTGTACACCTCATATCCTTCACATATGAAGTGAATAATATAACTCAAAGCTCTGAATTCTCCATGCTTGAGTTTAATAAATATTCCTGCTCTCAGCACTACTGAGAGGTAGCAGAAGTCAAAAGACAGGAATTTAAGAAAAAGTCCAACTAGAAAGACACATTAAATTTTACTCTTTGAAATGTAATTGGCCTGGCATAAAAAAATAAGGATCAGGCTTTAGTCCTAGGATGATATAATTTTTTAATGAATTAAAATTGCAGCTAATAGAAAGTTGAACATAAAGATTAGTGAATAGGAAAGGAAGGTATTGCATTGATTATTCATAAATATGTTAAAAAAGCAGAAACGAGTTTTCTCTTTTTTTTTTAACAAAGCAGAAAAAAGGCCAGACAGTTTAAAAATGAATTCGCTGCACAGCTTGATTCTGCATTCATAAATACAATGAAGTTTAAACAGTCCTTAGCAGCAGAGGCATATGAGAAGGGCCTAGCAATATAAACCGTGGTTATGTGAGGCTGGTACATAAAGAGGTTAGCTCCTTGGGGCCCCATCTAACTTGTGGGACGGCTCCTTTGTCTCAGGTTTTATCTTCCCCTTTCTTCTTTTTGCGCTGCTGAAACACCTCTGTCTTCTGCCTTCTCTCTGACTTCTCTGCCTGCTTTCCCCTGGGATTGAAACTTTTTTTCCCTCTATCTCTACTTCTAGTTGCTGTGTTTTTCTTTTTATCAAGGTCACTTTTGTATAATTTGTAAAAAGATCACCAGTGAGTATATGTCATTGGAATTAGTAACTATGTTGATGGACACGGGTATCTAGTTCCATAGCTGTGTGCCAGAAGAATGGCAGTGTGATGGAGCTTACAGAGGCACTGCCAGCCTGGCTGGAATCACATGCGCACATGCCAGTTTCCTTCCTTTTTGTCCTTCCAAACCATGCGGTCTGTGGTGATGTACACATTTAATCAAACAAGTCTAGTGAACATTAAATTGAGCAAGTTTAGTGTGAGGTATCCACACCAACATTAATACAATTTATTTCCTGAGTCATTATTATTCACTTATTTATTCAATACTTTTTTGTCCAATACTAATGATAGAATGATTTTTAAAGTAGAGAGAAAAAATATAAAATTAGTATATTTCCCAAAAGGAATATGGAAGTTGCAAGAAGGTAGAAGCCATGGCACATGGCTTCAAGGGTATATTTTTAATCATTAGTAGATATAGGGCTAGCCAGGGAAAAACAGTGTTCATGAACATTATCATCCAGGCATGGATATGCAAATAATACTACTGTTTGGATTCCTCAAAATTTACAAATCATATAAAAATAAGTACTGCAGCTCAAGGCAGTCTATGTAAATGTGATAAGGAGTAATAAAAATGGTATTTAAAAAAAAGAAAAACATTGGCAATCTTTGTAGGTAAAATGTCTCATTTTCATCTTGATAATAAAATGTTGAAGGTTATTATTGGGTCTGTTCCATAAGCAAAGCCAGAGAGAACATAATAATTACCCTGTCTTGTTAGTAAGAACACTGTTAATATTAATGGAATGTAGCCCTGAAGATCCTGAGAATTGATAAAAAGGCAGCTCTAGATCTGTGAGTTTGACATGTGGCTCTGACGTCTCCTGACTGCTCAGCTATGCCCTTCGGGATTTCTCCTCTCTGTTGGCACCACTCCCAGCTCCTCTACTGAGGACTCTTAGTACATACAAGTTGGGGGAGGATAGGAAGGAGCAGACAGACACTATTCTTGAATTTCTCTGAATTGAAAACCAGACTAAAGGTCTGGATAAATGCAAGGTAAAATAGATTAAAAGATGTTTCCTGGTGTAGGGCAATTCTATGCACTGGATTGGTTTGGGGAACTTAGGAGCTAACTGGAATTGCAAGTAATCGAGGTACTAGCACTTTGACTTCTAGGTATATGTGGTTCTCTGCCATGAGACTATAGGGAGAGTAGATTATCAACATGCTGGTAGTCCAGTTGTGCAGCCAGTTTCACTTGTTGGAAATGTGAAGATTTATGAGGATGGCTGAGTACATGCACCCAGTACTCATCTCCTCCACAAAGAAGAAACAAAGTGTGTAGGTCCATTTTGAGGTGAGACCATGGGAAAACACTGGAAATCAGTAAGACAGATTGGAAACTTCTAAGATTTAGGGATCTGGGATAGTACCATAACAAGAATTAAAGTCATCTTTCTACAATGATATATGGATACCCATGTTTATAGCAGCACAGCTCACAAAAGCTAAGTCATGGAAACAGCCTATACGCCTGTCAGCAGATGAACGGATAAAGAAAATGTGCTGTATATACACAATGGAGTATGACTCAGCTATAAAGGAGAATAATTTTGAGAAAGAAAAAAAAAGGAAAGAAAAGAAAGAAGGAAAAAAGGAATGAAGGAAGATAATGAAAAGCACGTTCAAGATATTTGGAACACCTTAAATAAAGCAGAATAACAAGATTCATATGGACAGATATCCACACTTTCAGAATACCCAAAGGTGAGGAGAAAATATTAATGACATAGAAAACCTATTCAATGAAATCATAATGAAAAACTTTCCTAATCTTAGAAAAGATGGAATCCATGTACTGGAGGCTTACAAGACCTCAAACATGACCAGAAATGATCTTCACAGTGCCGGGGTTGCAGCTCAGTGGCACAGCGACTGCCTGGCAAGTGTGAGGCCCTGAATTCAATTCCCGGTATCAAAAAAAAAAAAAAAAGAAGAAATGATCTTCACTACAGCATTGTATAAACTCTTAAAAGTACAAAACAAAGAATCAACTTAAAATCTGCAAGGGAAAAGCTCCAGGTCATATTTAAGTGTATCTTCAAAAAAGTCACAGAAAATTTTTTAGAAGAAACCCTTGGAAAGATGCATTGCAAATCCTGAGACAAAATAACTGCCCACAAAGAATACTATCCTCAGTACGGCTGTCTATCAGAAATGAAGGAGAAATAAAACCCTTCCAAAACAAGCAAAAACTGCGGAAGTTCTTGAGTACCAGGCCAACCTTACAAAAGATGCTTCAGGGATTCCTACTTTCAGAAGTGAAATAAAGATAACAACTATCATGACAGCTTACATCCTACTAGAAGAATAGATACACAAAAGAGAAACAGAAAGGAAAAACAATTACCAATACAGTAAACCATGGAATCACAAAGATGGACAAGTGAAAAAGAACAAGAATATTTTTTAAAAATAGAAGAACATCAACAATATGACAGGAATACATGCTTACCTATCAATGCTAACCTTGAAGATAAATGGCCTAAATTCTCCAATTTAAATAAACAGGGTAGTTGAATGAATTAAAAGAAAAATAAAAACAACAAAAACAAAAACAGAACAACATGTTGCTTACAAGAAACTCACTTCAGTAGTAAAGTCAAACACAGACTGAAAGTGAATGGATGAAAAATTATATTCCCAGCAAATGGAAACCCAAAGCAAGCAGGAGTATATTTATTTATACTTATATTTGACAAAATAAACTTTTAAGACAAAAACTGTAAGAGGAGACAAAGAGGGTCACTATATATGGTCAAGAAATCAATTAAAAAAGAAGATACAATGATTTTAAATGTATTTGCCCCTAGTGTTGGAACATCCAATTTTATAAAACAAACACTATTAGACCTTCAAGGAGAGATAGGATCAAAATCCAATGTAATTATTAAAGGAGATTTGAACAACCCACTTTCATCAATGGACAAATCATCCACAAAATAATCAATGAAGACACATCACAGTTACACTATTTTACAGAGTAAATGGCTTGAGGTATATAGAGGACAGAATGTCCTTTCTATGACTATTGTATGGAATGTTCTGGAAAATGTTTGGAGAATAGGCCATGTATTAGGCCACAAAGTCAATCTTAATAGAAATCCTGTATCTTTTCTGATCACAATGGAATAAAACTAGAAATCAACCACAAAAGAAATTTTAGAAGTTACAGAAATATATGGAACTTTTGAATGAATAATAAGTCATTGAAATAACCAAAAGGGAAATTCAAATCTTTCGTGACGCAAATGAAGATGGAAGCATGACATGCCCAAACTTGCGGAATATATAGCAGAAGTGGTGCTAAGAGGAAATTTTATAATCATTAGTGGCTACATCAAAAAATAGACTTCAAATGAATACTCTAAAGACATATCTCAAGGATTTAGAAAAGCAAGAACAAACCAAAGAAAATTAGAAGAAGGAAACAACAAAGATCAAAGCAAAAATACATTAAACAGAGGATAAAGAAATACAAAAGATCAATGGAACAAAGAGTTGGCTGTTTTGAAAAGATGAACAAAATCAACAAGCCTTTAGCCAGACTAAGAAAAAAAAAAAAGCAGACTCAAATGAATAAAATCAGAGATAAAGAAGGTCACATAACAATTGATACTACAGAAATACAGAAATACAAGTCATCATTAGGAATCATTATGAAAAACTATATGCTAAAAATTGGAAAACCTAGAAGCAATGGACAAATTTTTGAACACATGACCTGCCAAAATTTGAGGACATAAAAAGACCTAATGAATTAATAGCAAGTAATGATACTGAATCAGTAATAAAAAGTCTCTCAAAAAAGAAAAGGCCAAGAATGAATGGCGTTACTACTGATCTTTATTAAACTTTCAATGAAATACTAATGCCCATTCTACTCAAACTCTTCCAAAGAATTTAAAGGGTAGGAGCCCTTCCCAATTCATTCTTTGAGCCCAGCATCAGTTACCCTGCTAAGCAGATAAAGACACAGTGATAAGAACAGCAGCAACAAAAAAAGCTATGGGCCAACATCCTTGATGAACATAAATGCAAAATTTTTCAACAAAATGCGGGCAAATCTAATACGACAGTATAATAAAAAGATCATTCCGTATAATCAAGTTGGTTTCACCCAAGGATGCAAGGATAAACATAACTGATGAATGTAATATACCACATCAACAAAATGAAGGATAAAACTGTAGGATCATCTCAATAGACACAGAAAAATATTTGATAAAATTCAGTGTACTTTCATGATAAAAACTCTCAAAAAAGTATAGAAGAATGGTAACTCAATAAAGGCTGTACGAAACATATTTACAGCCAATATCATATCGAAAGGGGAAAAGCTGAAAGCCTTTCCTCTAAGACCAAGAGCAAGACAAGGTTGTCCATTCTCACTGATCCTATTCAATATAGTGTTAAAAGTTTTACCAAAGCAATTAGGCAAGACAGAGAAATAAAAGGCATACAAACAGGATGAGAAGAAGTCAAATTATCCCTGCTTGCAGATGGTATGTTTCTATGTTTAGAAAAAACTTGATTCTACCAGAATCAACTGATAAACAAATTTAGTAAAGTAGCGGGATATAAATACAATTTACAAAATTCAGTAACTTTTCTATACACCAATAACTAATTTGTTGAAAAAAGATCATTAATATCATTCACAATAGCTACAAAAAATACAGTAGTACCTAGAAATAAACAAGGTATGCAAAGCCTTCGCAATGAGAAATATAAAACACTGATGAAAGAAATTGAAGAAGACATAGTTAAAGATTCTCCATGTTCATGGATTGTAAGAACTGAGATTGTTAAATTTATCCAAAGCAATTTATATATACAATGAAATTCCCATTAAAATACCAAAGATATTCTTCACAGAATTTTTAAAAAATCCTAAAATTCATATGGAAGCACGAAAGACCCTGAATAGCCAAAGCAATCTTGAGTAAAAAGAACAACACTGTAGGTATCACAGTGACTGATTTCAAGACATACTACAGAGCCATAGTAACCAAAGCAGCATGGTACTGGCATAAAACCAACACACAGACCAATGAAGTAATGTAGAGATCCCATGGATAAAACATCACCTTTACATAAAATTAATTATTGAGAAAAGTGGCTGTATTAGAGCTTACTAGAGAAACAGATTTAATGCAAGTTATATAAATATGTAAGTATTCACAAGATTGGCTTACAATGGCCACCCACAGAGTCAGGTGTGGAAGAGTGCAAAAGGTGTCCCCTGTGTCCCCTGTGCCCCCTGTGAGTTCATATCAGAAGGCAGAAGGGTGTGTGCTGGAAGCCAGGAAAAGGTATCCAAGGTGAAGGTGGTGAACACTGGAGCTCCTCTGAAGAAACGGAAAGAAGTCGTCCTTCCTTTCCTTCTTAATCCATTCAAGTCGCTACTCTATTGGTTGCTGTCACTCAGACCCAAGGTGGGTTTTTTGTCTTCAGTAAATCCCTTCAACCACACCCAAAACTATGCTGATCCAGTTTAGTTGGGCATTTCTTACTCGAGTTGACACAATCAGTTAGCTATCACAGAAGTAGAACATACACAGAAGAAAGGGCAGCCTCCTCAAATGCTGCTTGGAAAGTGGGATGTCCATATGCAGAAGATGGAGCTTGAGCCCTTGCTTTGACCTTGAACAAAAATCATCTCAAAATGGGTGAACAACCTAAATGTAAGAGTTGAAACTCTGAAATTATTAGAAGAAAATATGGGAGAGACATTTCAAGACACTGGTGCAGGAAATGATTTTTCTGGGTAGGCCCCTAAAAGTGTGGGAGACAAAAGTAAAAATTGACAAAAAGGGTTACATCAAACTAAAGCGTGTCTACACAAAAACACACAAGAAACACTCCAAAACCAACTATTAACAGTGAAAAATGGAGGGAAATATTTGTGAACTATTCATCTAGTAGAATGTTAATATGCAAAATACATAAGGAAATTTAAAAATCCTTCATAACAGACAAGTAATCCAATTTTAAAATGATCAAATAATCTGACACTTCTCGAAAGAAGTACAACTAGCTGAGAAATATATGAAAGATGCTCTGTATTATTATCCAACTCAGAAATGCAAATCGAAATGACCATGAAATACTATCTCATCCCAGTTAGAATGGCTCCTAAAACCACCACCACCACCCCCAAAAGAAAAAAATAACATGTTGGTGAGAGTGTAGAGAACAGGGTACACTTGTATACTATTGATGGAAACATAAATTATTAGTGCAGACATTATGGAGAAGAGTATGAAGGTTTCTCAAAAAACTAAAAGTACATCTACAACATGACTCAGCTACTTCACCTCTAGGTATACATCCATTGGAAATAAAATCAGCATACCAAGAAGGTATCTGCATTCTCATGTTTATTTTGAACCATTTACAAAAACTAAGACAAGCAATCAGCCTAAGTGCCTACCAGCGGATGAGTGGACAAAGGAAATGTGGTATTATTCACAATGGAGTATTGTAGAGGTATAACGAAGAATTAAATCCTGTCATTGGCAGTAAAATGGATGGAAATGAGGAACATTACCTTCGGTGAAATAAGTCAGACATAGAAAGATGGGTATGCATGTTGTTTCTCATATATGGAAGCTAAAAATGTCAACCTGAAAGTAGAATAGTGGCTACTAGATGTTGGAAATGGAGTGTGTGTGTATGGAAAAAGAGAGGCTGGACTTGTTCAGTGCATGTTTTGTGTACATATGGAAATATCACACTGAGTCCCATTAACATGTACAATTAATATGTTAGTGAAAAATTTTAAAGAGCTATCCCCATACCTACTATAGTGCTACTAGACTAACGTGCAACAAGATGCATTTTTCAGGATATGGAGAGGCTCATGGTGGCCCTCCTTGGGTTTGGTCTCCTGAGCTTATTTTTATTTATTATAGTATTTTCAAAGTGTGATTGTGACATTGTGATTACATGATCTTTTGTGTTTCAGTTATGGTAAAAATAAAAACAAATATAACCAACTATAACAACCAAGTAGCTTCTAGGGAACTTATTAATTATTCCCGGTAAGTCACAGGGTCCTTCCACAGTTCTCATCTGTATTAATAAGTCTCCTATTGGAATAGTAATCACAGTATACAACCCTTACCCCAAGTGCTGCCTTCTCTGCATGATTTATTTATATAGAAGGGCAGGTTCTGCCCAACAAGCAGCCTAATTAGTGGTTGAACTGTTGCTTTCCCTAGTGATTTAATACCATCCATATTAATTTCAGTATTCAACAGAATGAAATGAATGTCCTGGGTTATTTTTCAAGGACATTTGACATCTCAGCAATGGTCTGAAAATCAATTCACAGCATTTAATAGTGTGCGTTGGTGTTTTTTTACAATGCACTTTGATCCATACATGAACTTTTTTTCACTTTGCACTATTTCCAAGTTTGCTACTTCGGAATAGAAGAGGTCAGCACCACTTAAATGGTGTTTCTTATAGTCAGTTGGGGGTGCTGCTTCAAGTATATGTACTTTCCCCCATTTTCTTTCTAAATTATTTCTCTCTAAAGTAATTATAACTTTCAAGGTTTGGTTTGGAACATTATTATTTTTCTGTTACTTAACTCTTAGGTATTCATATTTGTACTGCATTCTTAGTCATTAAGATTCTTAAGATCTTCTTTATAGAGCCTGCTATAACATGAGAATCATCAGCCTCATTAGTAAGATTCATGCAGTGGCTGCTTTTATGTGGTTCATTGAATGGTGGTATAAAAAAATACAATAGTCTAGATATTATGTCCTTTAGGGTATGAAAACTGAAGGCCCTGGCTCAGTAAATTTCTTGGCAAATACTACTGGCTGTCCAGTCTGCATGTAGTGTCATATGCATATTGATACATGCTTATTAATATGACATGTTAGGCATAAACTTATGCTGTGTTATACATCATGCATTGTCTTTCAACACCCATTTCAACTTCCTACTAGTATACCCTTTGGTCCTGTAAAAGCTGGAAATATCTCTTAGACTTCCTTGGAGATAAGGTAATGAATGTGGTTAAAGTTCTAGTCTGTTAGGTGAATTCTTTCTGGGATTCCTGTGACACATGTCTGAATTAACATGTGATCAAACGCACTGAATTACAAGATGTAGTAGGTGGAAATGAAGCAGATCCTGACTTTGGCTGTTTCACCTGCCATGCATGGCCATGGGGTTGTTTCCTTGCTTTGCTCTCAGCATTGGCACAAGTCCCAGGGTCCAGTCATTAGTTGTGTGGGTGTTAAGAGGCAGGGTGTGGGGTATCAGCTCTGATAGTGAAGAGCATAGCTGGAATTTCATGATTTTTTTTTTTTTTTTTTGGTACTGAGAATTGAACGTAGGACCTTGCACTTGCCAGGCAGGCGCTGTGCAACTGAGCTATATCCCCGGCTCAGGAAGTGCATGATTTAAGATCTGGCAGCAGTAGCAGCAGGGGCAGCTTCTTGCTTGGGTGGCTCCTAGATGACAGTGGTTACATAATCCAGCTGCTTTCCTGTTGGTGTTTGCTTCCTCACTGTGGCAGTGCACTGTGGTTGTGAAACTGGCAGCATCCCAGAGTGGCAGAAAGCTTCCTGATCCCAGAAGAGGCAGCGTTTCCTCTGGTGGCCCCGTTCTGTGGTGTGCCTTGGGAACTACTTCTTTTTTTTTTTTTTTTTGTGGGTACCGGGGGGACGACCTCAGGACCTCGCGTGCCAACAGGCACCCGTGCCGCTGAGCGATATCACCGGCCCCTTTTTCGTATGTGGGATCCGGGAGTCGAACTCGGGCCCTTGCGCTTGCAAGGCAGGCGCTTACGCCGCTGAGCCATCTCACCGGCCCATGGGAACTACTTCTGCAGGCTCAACTTAGAGGTATTTCATCAGCCCTCCCTAATGAAAAGCCATTTAATTATCTGATTAAAATGTTTTTCTTAAAATAGCCAGAGTAAATTCTGTTCTCTTTAACTGAACCATGACCAATGTCCCATTTGGCTATGTACATCCTCCAAAACATTCCAAGAAGAAGTCATTGAGCTTTTTTTTTTTTTTTTCTTCATTACAACCATTACAGAAATTACGGGGACTTCTCAAAGAACTAAAATTAGACATTCCATATGACCCAGCCATCCCCCTTGTAGGTATCTTCTCCAAAAAGCTTAAGACATCATTGAGCTTTGTATTATCTATCGGAAAGTTGTGGAAGCATCATTACAAAGAAACCACAAAAATTATAATTATAGCTGGGTCTTTTTTCAAGCCATTGCAGAATGTGGACATAAACCCCATGCTTCCCTTTGCTGAGATGCTAGAGATATCCCTAGGTCCATTAACTTTAGTTATAAAATATTTCTTAAACTGTACTTTGAAGCCTGACAAAACTGAGTTGTTTGAACTACAAAAGCAAGAGCGAGCAGAAATGTAGACTCTCCACAGGCATTGTTTTGCCTTCAGGGTCCTGTCATTCAAACTAGCTATTGAAAATGCCAGTATTCTAGTGGATGTCTAAGGCTACTCCTTTCTGCAGGTTAAAGCACAGAGCTAATTAAAGGCCAAGGCAGTGGCTCCTATCATCAGGTGAGTCATTTAGTTTAACTCTTTTGTGGAGTCAGCCTTCAGTCTTTGCCCTGCCTAGTCATACTGCCTGCTTGTGAGAAGAGACAGCAGCGGAAAAGTGACAATACTTTCTCCAAATGCTTTAGTGATGAAGCGTCAGCAGCACGATTTTCATACCTGAGCAATTGTGCACTCCGGTTAGTTTCCAGAGACAAGAGGGAACTGCAGTTGGTCAAGTAACCGTGAGCCTTGCTAGCTGAACAGACGGGCAAAAAGGAAACTCACTACTATGGAGTCGGAACAAATTTGTATCAACAAAGAAAATGGTATATATTGATTAAGGTGGAAGAGTGATAGAAAAATTTTGAGCACATGTGAATTTAGTTCATAACAGGAGTTTAAGAGGAAACAGGATTAGGTGGAGGAAAGATGGGCCAGGAAAGGAGAGAAACTATACTTCTTCACATCCGCACTCAGCTATGTATAATGCAGATTCCTTTCCAGATAGTGGCTTAAATACAGAAGATTTAATCTATCCCATTAATTAAAAGAAGTCTGGAAGTAGCATGGCAATTGTGCAAAGTCATCAAGGACCCTATTTCTTTTTAGTTTTATTATCTATTTTTTAAACACATGGTTTCCATTGTCAAGGTCAACTCATGATTCAAGATAGCTACTGGTTGGATCTAGCAGCGTGTGTAATCTTAGCTCCTAGGGAGGTGAGAGGATCGCTTGAGCCCAGGAATTCAAGGCCAACTTGGGGAATATAATGAGATCCCTTCCTTAAAAATGCTGCTGGAATTCCCAATGTCATGTCAGCTTTCCAGCCAGCAGAAGGACAGAAGGACTTTCCTTCCCAAGGAGCCCAGACGATCACATAGCATCATGAGTTGCAAAGTAGGCTGGGAAATTTAGTCTGCTTTGCCAAGCAGTAATATGTCTAGATAAAATTTGGGGTTCCGTTACTAAAGGAGAAGCAGAGCGTAGACAGACAGTAGGCTACTTGTGATCTCTACATAAAGGCTGAGCTAGACAGAAAATAAGTTTATGCTATTGTTGACCATGGCCTTTTGGCCCTGAACAGAGGCCCCTTTCTCTACCACTACAAATGGAGTTTCTTACATTTACTGCTGGTGATCTAGGAAGTTGGGATAGTTTCCTGAGAATAGTGCCAAAATTGACTGAGCATACACTCAGCTGTGTAAGGTTGGCAGTGACACCTGCAACCCTTTTATCTGCCTGTTGTAGAGTTTAATGGGTTGAAACAATAGCAGATGTAAGCTGGACTTCTTTGGCACACTTCTTTAGCCTGTGATCATTGTCTGACTAATGCCTCAGACACATGCCTACACCTCCTGAAGCTCCTGAACCATTCTAAGAATAGGAAAGCAGGAATCTTTTTGAGATCCCTGTTATATGTATATTAAGGTAATTTTAGTGCCATTCAAACCTGAATAAAGGCCTTTTGACTATCATAAAAAGCCTAGATTATGATGTTTTGCTTGGCCCAAAATTTCAGAAAAAAATTGAACCAATATTTAAAAGCTAATTTATTTCACATGTATTTGAATAATTTGACCATTTTGGCCACACCAGTCTTACCTTTCTGCATGTTGACAACCTCCTGGGATGAAGCAATGGCTGCCCCTTTAGATGGAGCTTGTATTTTCTGGTTCCCAACTGTCCAGCATTTCTGATATTGTATGTCCAGCTGTCTTTTCACTCATTGATGTAACCTGCCAGGCACCTGTGAGCGTCTGTGCTTCTGACCCTTGCCATGGATGGCTAAGGAGGGAATGAAGATGCTGGCCTGCCTCAGTTGCTATCTGGCTGGGAGACACATGTGGAGAGGGCTCTTAGCTTAGAGAGATGAGAAGGGAGGTAGGTTAGAACTGGGATCCTGGAAAAAAAAGAGCTTGACAAAAAAGGAAAGCTTGAAGTCTTATTCAGTGTGAGATTGCCGTGGGCCATCTGTAGGTAGACACCTAACTGTACCCACCAGACACGTAACTTTACCCACCACTGGTATTTCAAGACTCCACCTGAATGGGCTCCTATGGAAGCCATGGTTTACAGAGCTAGAGCCAGGATGTGACTCTGGATTGCAGCCAAGTTGTTCCAACACAGGTGGAATGAATCCTGTGGTGTTCTGAAGTGATAATTGGCTAGGATAATATTTTCAGGGTGGTGGTTCTAACAGATGGTGCTATTTGAAATCCTTTCCTACAATCTCCAGGAATGACTGTATAACCTGCTGTACTTAGAAGGCTTATTCAAATGGTTCACAACCTAGGCCTATATTCCAACTGCTTGACAATCTGTTCAGCAATCTGAATTCATGAAATGGATATTAAA
Organism: Erethizon dorsatum; assembly: GCA_028451465.1. Taxonomy (NCBI): domain Eukaryota; kingdom Metazoa; phylum Chordata; class Mammalia; order Rodentia; family Erethizontidae; genus Erethizon; species Erethizon dorsatum. The sequence goes on along the minus strand of CM051833.1, from coordinate 100,522,543 downwards.
TTTTAAAGAAGACAGATACATAACTGCTTCCCAAATCATTCTCCCCTCAATACATGCATATGTATTTTCGCAACCCTTAAAAATTCACTTGGACACAACTTTAATGCACAGAAGATATAAAAGACTACTCAAAAAGTGTTAGGATTTAGGTACCTCCAGTTTGTTAAAAGATATCAGTGTCCATCACCAGTGTTGAGCTGATGATTTGAAGAAATCGTTTTCATCATTTGAAGCTTTTATTTGGTGATCTTATTTATAAATTTCAGAAAAAGCCCTTTTACCTTCTTCCAGCTCAAGTAAGAAGTTGGCTTGGCATCATATTCATGGAATTTGACTTGAAATTAAATCTTTTGCCTCTACCTTAGACAGTAAATGTCAACAGTTTAAATAGCATGATCCCGATCTTTAAGTCTGCTTTACTGCTGAATGGTGCAAATGAGAATAAAAAAGAATTCACTACTTTGAGAAACACATACAGTTTCTATTTGATTTTCCTTAGATGAAAAGGTCTATAATTGTAAGATCCGATTTTATTCATCATAACTAGGAATGCCTCAATGTTTTAATTAACAACAGTAACCTATCAGTTTCATTTCTGTTTGTTTTTATTTTTCTTTGGAATATTTTTTGATCTGAAATATCCATAGAGTAGTTCCCTCAGTTTAAAGTTAATTTTTCTAGTATGAAGTCAGAAGCATTCAGTCCTTTCATCAGAATATTAATTACAGTCTGCACATGAGAGAAATAGTGATGTATTTTTTACTAGGTGTTACTTTTAATATTTATCATTGTTATATCTTAATAAATTCACCTTTTTCTATTATACTGTGCTCCACTCTATACCTTAACTTATCTATTTGATTTGAATTTACTCTGTAATATTAGGTTTTATTAAATATATTTGGGGAAGGATTTCCTTGAAGATACTGTTTTGTATCTATATGGTCATTAACACAACTTATATTAACATCAATGGTATTAACATAAATTCTTTAATGGTCTTTTATTTAAATCTTAGCAAAATGGAATTATAGATTCTGTTTTCAGGGAAGAGTTAGATATGAGATTCTTTCCTTTCCTTATCTAATGTTAGGACACTGAAATTAAGATATACTTTTAAAGTTTGTATTAGGTTTCTGTTACCATGACAAAATAGCTGAGATAATCAACTTATAGAGAGTAAAGGTTTATTTCAGCTCATGGTTTGGTTTTGGTTTCAGTTCGTGATTGGTTGGTTCCCTTGATTTGGGCTGGAGCAAGGCAACACATTGTAGCAGGGCATGGTGGGGCAAAACTTCCCACTTCGGGGCGAAGCAAAAAGAGAAGTGCTAAGGTCTCACATTCCCCTTCAAAGGCATAGCTCCAATGACCTGAAGACCTGTGCTCCACCCCACCTTCTGAAGGTTTTACTCTCTCTCAGTCGTACAACCCTGAGGACCAAGACTTTAACACTGGGCTTTAGGGGACATTCAGGATCCAGACTATAACACTAGTCATATATTTTTGTCCTTAAAATGTATAATCAGTTATAATGGTAATATAAATTTTTCATGGAATTTTTGTAATATAGAGACAAGCTGAAAAGAAAAATGAATACCCTAGAAATCATCAAGGTCATCATATTGGAAATTGAATTTTCAGATATCAGACAACATTATTTCATAAGAACTTTTATCTATAATGTGTATATAACTACTCTACTAATGATATGTCATAGTTCACTTGGGCTGTTTCAAACATTTTTTCTACTAAAACTGTTTAATGCTGTATGAAATATTTTTGTGTAGACCATTTTAATCGTTTAAAAAATGTTAAGATTTAAAAGAAATTTGAATTCCCAAAGGTAGATTTAAGGTTAAAGGGATATATTTTGCTTAACATTACTTTGCAGGGCTCACATCCATGTCCCTGAACATTATACCTGGCCTTTTTTCTGTGTTTGAGGCATCAGGTGAGAAGTTGGGAGGAAAAGCAATGAGAAGGAGGATGGAATCACAAGAATCATTCAGAGTTTTTCTACCCAGGTTCTTGTTTGTTAACTAAAAGGTGTTTGTTGGCTCATGGTCAGTTATATTGAGCTAGTCCGCCCCACAGCTATGCTTTTAGTATTGGTCCTGATGTCCAAGGGATGACACCAAGACTTCTGTGAGACATGGTAAACTCGAAGGTTTACCGTGCACTTGGCAGGGAAAATAGGCATATTGCTCAGCTAAGTAGGTGGGCAGGAATCTGGATGAGAATCCTGTCTTTCACCCAAACCAGTATTTTCAATACATCTAAACAAAATAGGTGTCCTTGACCAATGTGCCTAGAAAGAAAATATACAATCTATTCTCCATACAATAGGTAGGGTGATCTTTTAGATAGAAATCAAATTGCTCAGCAAAAAACCTTCCATAGCCTTTTAATGCTTTTAGGTTAAAAGCAAAACTCCTTATCATTTTGTACAAATGTCCATATCACCTGGCTTCTACTGATCTTTTCTTTTTTTTTTTGTGGGTACCTGGGGTCGACCTCAGGACCTCGCACGCCAGCAGGCGCCCGTGCCGCTGAGCGATATCACCGGCCCTTTCTTCGTATGTGGGTTCCGGGAGTCGAACTCAGGCCCTCGCGCTTGCCAGGCAGGCGCTTACACCGCTGAGCCATTTCACTGGCCCTGATCTTTTCTATTAAGCACACTTTCCTTGTTCGTTGACTTCCGACCACACTTTGGCCTTCTGTCTCTTTCGTGAGCTTTTCAGGCTCATTGCTGTTCAGGGTCTCTGTGCTGACTCTTTTCTCTGCTGTACGCCTGGATGAGCCAGTTCTTGTGTATCATTCATTTCACTGCTCAGATGTCCTCCTCAGAAGGACCTTCCTTGACCACTCCACTGACAGTGCTGTGCTCTCATCCAGTCCCCTCTAGTCTAACGTCCGCTTGAAGTCATTTTGTCTGTTTGGCCACTTGTTTACAATTCAAAGTCTAATCTTGGTATGACAAAGGACCTTTCTCTTAAAGTTCATTGTTTCAAGCCTAGTACCAAGAAAAATGTTCAGAGATGCATGTTGTGAAATCGACTAAAGATATCCATGATTAATCCTTATGATGTCATTCCCAAAGTTGGCAGAATACCATTATTAAAATTTTGTTGGTAAGGGAAACTGGAACATAGAAAAATAGAAAGGATTGTTTATTTCATGTTTAAAAGGCAATGCTTTATTAAGGACTCAAATTAAAATCATGGAATGTGAGAGCACAGAAGGGTGTTCTTTGCTTTAGGCCCAGACCCTATTTAACAGGAACAAAGCCGAGACCCTGAGATACTGAGAATGGCTCTGATCCAATAATTAGTGGTGCAGCTGGGCCCAGGTGGTACATATCCCGATTCCCGCCCAGTAAGAGTGGTTTAATATTCCACCATGAGTCATGGCTACCGTCCAGTGGAAAAGACATAGCAATGAATATTAGGGTGGTAATTTGCCGTGGATTTTGCAAAACCAGTGGGAATGGATCGAATAATTTTTTGTCATTTTTATAAGAGGCAGTAAATAATAGTAATTTGTGATATTAGAGAACTGCATGTGAATACTTTTTCTAAAATTCTGCAAGGTGAATATAGAGAGAAAATTGTAGCTTTCTGTTCTGCCTGTTACTTTCTGAATGTCATCAGATTATTTTCTCCAACTTTTGTGATAGTGTCACCAAGAGGAACCACATCTTCTCACATACTCTGTCCCGAAACAGTCACTCAGCACTGAGGAGGACATTCTAGTTGATTTTTCTGTGGAAAGGGCAGTTGAAATAAGACAAATGATCATTAACACGATCTTTATGAAAATGGGAAAATCCATCATAGCAAATTCAAATTCTGTTATACTGCGTACATGTTGCATATACATTTATCATTTCTTTGTCCTTGTAAGATTTTACAAACTGGAAGAAAATGGAAAGTAGAATGAAACAATAGTCATTAAGTTCTTAATTGAGCTTTGTATTTTAACCAGTGAAAATAAGCTTGAATTTTTAAAGAAAATAAACTTAAGAGGTTATGAATATATTTCAGAAGTATTTCAGTGATTTTATCGTTTATATGAAAATTTAGATTATCCTGGAAAACAATTTGGTAATTCATCACAAGCACTTGAGAACATATTTACTCTTTGGCCAAGTACTTGTACTTTTGGAAGTTTACTCTAGCTTAGAAATCTAGCCTAAGGAAAAATCTGAAATTTAGTCCTCTTTGTAGAAAGACAATCACAGAAACAGGGCTTACAATAAAAAGCTGACTATCACCCAATATTTAAACAGAAATATAAGATAATTTATGTGAGATCCATTTGCTGTAGTTTTATACAACTACTTAACAAGATTAAATAGTTAAAGTTATTAAATGATAAAGAAAAATATTAATATAATGTTAACTTTTGAAAAAGGTAGGGCCCAGAACTACAGATAGTTCTCAGCTAAGTAAAAAAAGGGACAAAAATAACTGATTGTAAAGAAACAGTAAATATTAATAGAAAATATCTCTAGGTTTTTAATGTTTATTGCTGTGTTATTTTTCCCACTCTGTTTTCAACATGTTTTTTCAATATGTCTATATTAACAATTAGTCAATAGAACTTATTTTAAATCTTGGCAACTTTGTACAGTGAGTGAACTATATCAGAATTTGGTAGGAATTAGGTCAGTGTTCTTTACAGAAGACCGCATACATACACAATTTTTTTCTTACAGAAATGACTCCCCTTTTACAGAAAATCTTTGGCTAGAAATTAAGATCAATTAAAATCGAGTAAGTTCTCATATATATTTAAGCTATTCTTTTTCATATGTTGTTTATCTTACGTTGCTTTTGTTGAAAGACTGAGGTAATTGGAGAAAGTGGTAGCAACAGTTACATGAAGTTTTCATTAATCTGTTGGACAGTTTACAGGATAGAGTGCAAGGGGAGTTTCTCGTAGAAGGAATACTTGCTGGAGAATCAGGAGGGGTTTGGGTTCTTCAGTGTGGTCCAGCAAATACCTTTACCTATTCTACCATTGACATAACCTACTGCTTTATAAGAAACACATGATATATTCACTTTGTAACAGTACATTTAAGGTGTCCAGGAAAAATCAAGAACCAAAACTAATGACCCGAAAGCTCTATTAATATTGACTTAAGTATAAACTTAGATACCCTAGTAAATCTCATAGTCCAGAGAAACCCCCTAGTCATGTCTTTTGGAGGAAGATTGGGGAATCATTGTTCGTGAAATAGAGGGTAGATGGAAGTGCCTTTATTTTCTTTTAGCCTTATGTTTTTATATTATCTAATTAAAAGAGACAATATAGCTGGGTACAGTGGCACACAAGTGTAATCCCAGCACTCTGGGTGGCTGAGGCAGGAGGATTCTAAGCTTGAGCCCAGTCTGGGCAATTTAGAGACTTATCATGCCCCGTCTCACAATAAAAAATAAAAATGGGCCGGGATGTAGCATAGTGTAAAGCCCTGAATTCAATACCCAGTGACACACACACACACACACACACACACACACACACACAGAAAAAGAGAGAGAGAGAGAGAGAATATAATGCAGTGTCCAAGAGCTATTACCTCTATGACCTGTGAAATATTGGACCCAAATTTGCCAGTTTATATCTATAATCTTGGATAAGCTACCTTTCAATTTGCTTATCTGTAAAGTAAGAATAATACTGGTTCAAGAAAGAAAATATAAATCATCCTATGTGTTTGAATCAGAGGGAATTTGCTTGATTAAGCAGATGATGAAAGAGTGGAGAAGCCAAATGGGGTCACTGAACAACCCAAATATTGGCAATAGCAAGAAGCATCTACTAGCCCTTGTTTGGAGGGACCGTCTGTTGGAGTGTTAGGGCAGTACCGGGCCCGAGATCACCTAGAAGTCACCCAGCATTATGGTGGAACTGCAGGAGACTCCCGTTTTGCTGACGACTCTGATAAAGTTATAGTGAAGAGGGGGATATCTTAGCTTTCCCATCTTACCACCTTCTAATCTTGTAGCCAGACAGCAAAAAGCTAGCTGTTTGACTACCTGCATCACCCCTCTGTGATACAAAATAGAGAAAGAGGAAGGCAAGGAGTGTCTCAGATAGATAGAATTTTTGTGAGGATTATGTGAGATGTTATGAATAAGCCACTCAGAACAGTGTCAGATATATACATGTTCAATAAGCAGTATTATTCTTATCATCGTCGTCATCATCACCATCAGTGTCAATTGCAGAGTAATAACATCACTTTGTGAGTATGCTTTCCATGTTGAGTGCCAGAAATTACCATAGTCCCCCCTCCTTATCTTCAGAGGATATGTTCGAAGACCACCATTGGATGTCTGAAACTATGATTAGTACCATTGCTGGGAAAAATACCTGATGCCTGCATCTTAAAGGAGGAAACGTTTATTTTGGCTCATAGTTTCAGAGATTTCAGTCCATGGTTGACTGGCTTCCAAGCACAAACATCATGGTAGAGAGGCATGGTAAAGGAAAGATGTTTACTTCATGATGGGTAGATGTTTACTTCATGAGGACAGAGCAAGAAGAGCCAGAGAGAGAGCCAGAGGAAAAGGCCAGAGGGAGAGGGAGAGGGAGAGGAAGAAGAAAGAGAAGAGGGGCAGAAGAGGAGAGAGAGGGAGAGACTTCAAAGGCATAGCCCCTCAAACTGGCCCCACTTCCTAATAGCACATCAGCTATGAACTCATCAATGTATTAATCCAGTAATGAATATGGCACCCCTATGAGCCAGTTAGTTTCCAAAAACTCTTTCTCTGAACACATGAGAATTCTGCAGGACATTTCAGACCCAAACCATAACAATATGCTGTGCTTTTCCCTATATATATATACCTATAGAGAAGAGGTTTATTAATAAATTAGACACAACGAGAGATTAACAATAGCTAATAATAAAATAGAACAGTTATAACGATATGTAATAACAAAAGCCATGTGAATGTTCTCTCTCCCTCTTTCTCTCTCCCTCTCTCCCTCTTTCTCCCTCCCCCTCCCCATATCTTATTGTTTGGTACTTGCCCGTCTTCTTGTGATCTTATGAGAGGATACAGTGCCTTGATGACATGCAGTGAGGGGAGGTGGGAGATGGGGAGGTGGGAGATGTGGCATTGTGATGTGGTATTGACGTCCGGTAACTGAAACTACAAAAAGCAAAGCTGGCGGCAAGTGAGGACTACTGCATTTCTGATCACAGCCTCCTCTTCTCTGGCCTCTTCTGGGGTCAGGTTGCCAGTCCTTTCAGTATTTTCAGTGTTCGCTCCTGCAGGCGTCTTTCATCTCCTGTTCCCATCCCAGTTAGAGACAGAGCTCACTCATGACCAGAACTGAGCCAAGTTCCAGAGAATACACAGTTGTGAGAACGTCACAAATATTCACAAACCTATGGAAAGAAACACTTGCAAATTAATTTTTGAATTAATGATTTAAAAATTAATGATTTCCTCACGTGTTCTAGTCTAGTTTAGTCTAACCCTGGATTTAGGCTAGGGTTTAGCTCTGCCCTGCAATGCTGAAAGAATGTCTGCTTCATTTGCTTTTGGTGTTTACCATAACTTGAATTTACTAATTAAAATTAGTGATTTTAATGGGAATTAGCAGCTTGAAAAGATGTATTAACAGGCCCACCAGCAAAGATCACATAGTTCTCTTCTTTGCAGAATAGACAAAAAATAAAAATCCCATCTAGAGCAGTCCCAAGGCTTTGCCAAGATGCCCCCTGAATTGCTCACCTTTTGAGAACACACTGCTTATTGAAGTATTTCATTCAGTCCTGGGAATTCCTCTCCTGAAAGATTTTTATTGGCATAAAAAAATAGCAGCTTTTTCTAGGTTTTAAAATAGTGTCAGTTTTTTTTTCTTGTTTTTTTTTTTTTTTTTTTTTTTTTTTTTTGGGCTTTCCAATTAACACACATTCTCAGACCATTTATTGATCTCAAACAGTTAGGGGTTATCTAGTTTTCTCTGGTACTACATCCTTCATGTTTAATACCAGCTCTCAAATAAGAAATAATAAAAGATTATAACAGCCAAGATTTCTTTGAGTGATTTTCCCATGTTAGTTATTGCTCCCAGCACCTTGGGTTCATTCTCTCATTTGATGTGATTCTGGGACTTAAAACAACCCTTAAGACAAGTGACCCATTCTAAAGATTCAGAAACTGAGGCTTAGAAGTTATAAATCTTCCCCACATTTGTGCAACCATGCTGCTAGACTCAGAACTCACACTCTTACCCACTATATAATAATGTTAACATTTTTTTTTTTTTTTTGTGGGTACCGGGGGGTCGACCTCAGGACCTCGCGCGCCAGGAGGCGCCCGTGCCACTGAGCGATATCACCGGCCCCTTTTTCGTATGTGGGTTCCGGGAGTCGAACTCGGGCCCTCGCGCTTGCCGGGCAGGCGCTTAAGCCGCTGAGCCATCTCACCGGCCCGATAATGTTAACATTTTACTGTGACTGTTAAACAATAAAAGATAGAGGAGGAAAGAACACACAAAACATTTGTGAACACCACAGCAGATTACTGTCATCTCAAACATGAAAGAATTTTAAAGAGAATCTAACTCAGCTTCCCATACTGCAGCTGAGAAAACCATATTCCAGGAAGTAAGTGAACCTTTTTATGAAGGAAACCACCCTTTACACACCAAATTTCACTTATTTTACTCTGCCTTCCATGAATACAGATATGAACATGTCCTGTGCTATTTACAAGCAGACATAAACAAAACAAAACAAAACAAACAAAAAAACCTTTGGTCTTTCACTTGTCAAGGATGCAAACATTTTATGGGTTAAAAAATGCATTGCTTGTATTTACCTTGTGATCTAAAGTACAATAAAAAAACTGGTACCTAAGAAGTAAAGTATGATCCATAGGATACAAGAGTGGGTTGCTTGTCACTTGTCCCAATTTCATGTTGATCAGACATTGGGCAGTGGTCTGTGTTTGGTGGGGAATTAACTCTGGGTCATTGTATTTATAGCGTTTTCAAGCTGGGGCATAGTTCTGAGTTTCATACATCCTTAGCTGGTCCTACCTCACTTTTAAGTTAGTTTTGGTCTTGGCTTTCTCAAATGATTCATGGATGGCATTCTTAAAGGCAAGGTGATGGCAGCACATTATTTTTGCTATGGCAAATGCTCTATGGGATTCTTCTTTCCATTTTAAGTATTACCAAGGTGGTACTGATAAAGAGTACTATGTTTTAAGTATTGAAGTGGGTGTGGATTTTGTTTCTTTTATGGATCTTTCAGGAATTTGACCCTGATCGCCATGTTTGAGTTACACACTTGGGCAGTGGTAGTGAGTTATGGCAGTGAGCAGAGGGCAGGAGAGAAGTGTGTGTGAGAACCCCAAACTGGGACAAATGAACCATGGTGACCACAGCTCTTTCTCACACTTCCAGCTCCTCTTTGGTGTTTGCATAAACTGAGCACTGTAACCTGCTCTCAGGCTTTGCACAAAGGCTCCTTTGGAATCTGCCTGTGGTTTCATCTGGGAATGGGAATGGCCATGGTCACTGTGGTGTGGGTTGGAAAAGAGAACAGCAGGAGGAGGACAGGACCAGAGACAGTGCCTGGATGCCTGCCTGGAGGGCTTGTGAGTTGCCCTTGGATACGTCACTTGACCACATTATGCCCAGTTTACTGTCCTATATATGATAGGGGCTCAGTGACATTTGCGTCATTGTAATTTTATGGTTTTTAGTGGTCTCTGAAGCATGAACACGAGTTCAGCAGGAAAAAAACCCAGTCATTTCCCATTCAGGAAATTTACAGGCTATCGCTTTGACTCACAAATCATCAATCATCAAAACTGACTTCCCTTCAGTTTTGAGTCTGACTTCTTTCAGCTTGCGCTATTCTTTATGGTGTACTTGTACAAGTCAAACTGTTCTCTAGAGAATACTCTACTTAATTACTAACTGGGTATTAAGAGAAGTTCAGCATAAAAACTCATACAAATGTAACACTGGGAAAATATTCTTCTATTACATACAGAAGAACAAAGGCTAGTATTTGTGTCCCTTTCTGAGCTCAATGTCTGTGGAAATCCATATTATTACTATCTGTCTTTGCCACTGGATTTTCAAACTCTCCTCTGAACTTTGTAATTTCTCATTATAGCTCTTACCTGGAATATTTCTAAAACTCCACTTAAACAGCCACCTTAATCAAAAAATTTCATTTGTTCAAAGCCTGAACTTGGTTGTAAATGAATGTCTTTCAGATCCTTGTTTATTAAAAAGTGATGTAACTGCTTTGTGAAGGGGCATAATGGGGCTCTGTTCTGTCCCATTGCTTTTCAATAACTTTGTCAGGGGAGAGGCTATTATGATTTCCTGGAGAAGTGGGATGATTGAAGTGGCGCCATGTGCTAGTCATGGCTGAAAGGAGAAACCATTGTACTATAGCAACATCTGAGGTCTGAGATAAAATTCCCATTACCGCCCCTTTAAAGATGTCTGTGTTCAAAGGGGGCAGCAAAGACGCTCCATTCCACTACTGTAATCCCTTTTCTTCCTGAGCCATGTGGAATACTTTGTTTCTTTTCTCAAAATTAGAAAAATAATAGGATATTCCTCAGGTTCTTTTCATTTAGCTCCTCAAAGGCCTGGTAATCCGCAGGCTCTTCCTTTTGTTTATGTGCTGTCAGAAGAGGCTCTGTAAGCAGGGATTCCCTGCATATCACTCCGTGGGCCTGGATCCCGTTTTCTGTCTTCAGTGAGCTCTCTGGCAGCCTTTGCCACGCTTTCTGCCAGTTCTTAGGCAGCTCCAAAGCCACATGCAAATGGATATAATCTTCGGTGGTTTGGGCTGGTTTATAATCCATTTTACTGAGGTTTGGTTCAAGACAGAGGGCTTCAGGGCGGGGATCTTCTGTGAGCTGAAATAAAAAGGCCTGATTTGGAGATTTGATCCTGCCAAATGAAAATGGCACATTTCCAATTGTGCATGCCAAGTTGCCTTGGAGCACATCCGTGCAGAACACAGACAGACACTGGGCAGCTGATTCTGTGGAAGACACTGCTGCGCACAAGGGGAAATCAAAAGACACATGGCTCCCTTGGATACTTCCCTTTAACAAGCAGCTGCCCAGTGGGGAGGGCAAGTCAGGGATACACAGAGGATACCACTCAGTCTGAAATGTGACATCCCATTAGCGTGGTAGTTGAAATCTACAGAGTTGGAGAAGAGATTCTTTCCAGGTGGGGGAATAAAGGATAGAACAGCTGTGGCAAGATTACAGCAGCCCTGGATACTAACGCTGCTGGGGACCTGAGGCATAGTTTGGTGGGTGTCATTTTTAGCTGTTCCAGATTCAACTCCTTCTCCTAGTTTGGGGGCATTCCCTGTAGTGTATGACCTTGGAGGAGGCTGTTTTTACCTCTCTGCCCAGCCCGGCAGCCCCTGGTGCTGGCCACAGCCATGTGACTTAGGTCGGGCTTCAGAATCTGCAGCAAGTAGGAAAATCCCATGAGACTGTTAGGATTGACTCCTGGTATCAGTGGTGGTGTTTGTTGGATTTTAGTGTTGGCAGCAAGAAGGTTCTGGCTGTAATTCTTGCTGTCGGATGTGGTTGTCATTCTTCCTCTTCACCATCCTACATGCTCTGGGAGTTCGCTTATTTCCGTGCTTGGTGAGGCGGCCTTTCCCAGAGTCTGTAAACCAGTGTATCCTCCCAATCAGCCAGCTCTTCTGTTCAGCTAGCCAGGACCGGTTTTTGTTCTAATAAGCTAGAACTCAGGCAGCTCCTGGACAACAAGGGTTTTTATTGTTCATACTGCCCATCTGCTCAGCTGATCTGCTTTTTTTCCCCTGGGTACCTGTTCTCCTTTATGTACTTCTATAGCTTTTTACTTTGAACGCTGAACTCAAGTATTTTGAACTTCAGATGTAGAGGAGATTTTAGTACTTGCTGTTACTGTGTGATGGTGAATCTTGGTTGTCAACTTGACTGGCTCCAGAGACACAGAGAAAGTTAGTGAGACACATGTCTGGGTGTATCTGGGTGGATAATGGCGTTCGCCCCAGGGGATTGTATCTGATACCTGGCCCCTTCTTTATGGGCACTTCCCTTGCTGTTTCTTGGCTGCCATGTTTCTCGGCTTTCCCCCACGCTGCCTGTCTGCCATGATATTTCTGCCTTCAAGCCAGCCAGCCATGGACTGAAACTTCTGAAGTTGTGAGCCAAAATAAACCTTGTCTCTTTTAAGTTGTATATGTCAGGTATTTTGCCCCAGCAAAGTAAAAGTGACAAATGCAGTCAGCTTAGTGTATATTATAATTACTTGTTAAACATTTTCACATTGTTTGTCACTTAAAAAAAAAAAATCCTTGTTTCTTTGCTGACTAGCCAGTAAGCAGCTCTCTTTGTTTGGTATGGTGTCTATTTTTACCTTTGTATTTCCAGGCCCAGTTAATATTACATGATTGTTTCAGGAATGAACAAACATGTTAGTGGGAAGGGATATAATGTTGGAATTACGGGTTTAAGAACCAATAAAAAAAAGAAATAGCTATTGAGGGGCATTTATTTTGGTGATGCCAAAAATGAATAAAATGATATCTGAAATGTATAAAGTACATCTGATCCTGAGTAGTATATGTTTATTTTCTGTTTTTAAAAGTCAGATTTATCTGGGTGTGGTGGCGTATGTGTGTAATCCCAGCAGTCTGAGAGCCAAGGGTAGGGAGAACGCAAATTTGAGCCCAGCCTGGGCAACATAGTGACTTATTATTGACTTTTTTTTTTTTTTTTTTTTTGTGGGTACTGGGGATTGAACTCAGGACCTCACGCGCCTGCGCGCCCGTGCCGCTGAGCGATATCACCGGCCCTTTTTTCGTATGTGGGTAACCAGGAGTCGAACTCAGGACCTTGTGCTTGCCAGGCAGGCGCTTATGCCGCTGAGCTATCTCACCGGCCCCCATAGTGACTTATTGATACCCTGTTTCAAAAAAAAAAAAAAAAAAAAAAAAAAAGAACAAAAAAAGAAAAGAGAAGAAAAAAGGAACTGGGGATGTAGCTCAGTGTGAAAACTCTAGGTTCAATGCCTGGTACTGCAATACACAAAAACAAAGTCAGGTTTGTTTAGTTGTTAATTACTTATAGTAAAGTGCATCTCTTTTATTGTAGAAGTTTTGACAAATGCACGCAATCCTGTAAATAGCATCACAATTAATACATAGATCAGTGTGAACTCCTTTAAAATCTCTGGACGCCTCTTTTTAGCCAACTACCTCTGGCTCCTAGAAATCACTCATGTATTAACTTATATTTTCAGCAGTTAACATAGTTTTACAACCTTCTAGAACAATGTTTTGCTCACCTGGAAAGAGAAAAAGATTGGATAATGGGTTTTTGCCTAGGACTAAAGTTGCCAGAATTTAAATAACACATAGTACAAATTATTAATTACTTGTATGAAATTCAATTTAACTGGACATCATATATTTTGTCTGACAACCTTACCTTAAATGGGTATTGCCAAAGTGGGAACTGTTAAAATTGGAGGTTAAGTGTGAAATTGGCAGACAGAGAAGGAAATAAAGGGAAGGAAAAGACAAGAAAGGCCATGGATCATCAGTGGGATCATTTCACCAGTAAGACCCTGGGACAACCTAAAAGAAGACGAGGGAATGAGGTTTTTGTAGGAAACAAGTTCACTTGCTTGTATGTAAGTATGTACGAGGTTGCACTGAAGACTAAGATTCTCAGTATTCCAGTTTGTAAACTAACACAAGATTCTATCAAGGCATCTTATTGCCAAGCTGTGCTGGGGACTACATTCGGGGAGCCATTAGTTGATACGAAATAAGTGAACTGCAGTCTATGGAAATCGTATCATTTACGCTAGTATTTCATCTTTAAGACAATCAGTTTTTCCTGGTTATCAAAGTGAGTTTAGTGCTTGCTATTTTTTCAGAATGGCCATGTCCCAAAAGCTTACCTATGGTAAAATATTCTCCAGATCCAAATTGGTAGTAATTAAAATGACTGCCCTGTAGTTTATCTTAATATTGGATTGAAGGGATTCTAAGCAAAACCAAAGAAAGAAACTTTCAAGTGGACTCTTCTTACTGTACATAGAATAATAAACCATTTTAGAAGACTTTTGGCAATTCTGTTGTTTATGCTACAAGGAGTCTTACCTTCCTGTGGTAAAGCAAAGTTGGCGGGACAGTCACTTGGAAATGAGTGCATGTGTGGTCTGAGTGGTGGCACTTTGCATCTGTGCTTCTTCATTCCTTCCTAGCTCCCCAGAGGGTGCCTGCCTGGGTGAATCTCCAGCCCGGGAGTCCTGCTTCACTGCCTGTGTGCCAAACTGGTTGATGCTAAAGGGATAATGGTTTTAAATGATTTGGCATGTAAAGGTCATCAGTGAATAATTAATAAATAACTGCATCAGCTTCTTAAGTGTTGACAAGAATTCTCTTCCTGGCCAAACTCTAGCCAGGTACTTCTTTTTTTTTTATATGAGGGTACCAGGAGTTGAACTCAGGACCTCGCACTTGCCAGGCAGGCGCTTATGCTGCTGAGCTATATCACTGGCCCTAGCCAGGTACTTCTGAGTCTTCTTCTTGATTAGGCCTCAACTTGGTCAGGCTTCAACTTGGCCTATACAAATAATAGATTTTTAACTTAAGTCATTTCATCCATTTCCTCACTCTTCATTCAAAGACTTAGAGACTGTTAAGGTTTTATTTTTTGTTTTTATTTTTTTTTAACAGCTCAAGGTTATATCCCAAGGATGATCCCTAGCCCTCTTAAGAGTTTGCCTAAGAAAGCTTAACCTGCCAGGAGAATTAACTTTTTGGTCAGGCCTCTGAGCCGTCTTTCTTACAGCATTTACTAAAAAGGGCTTACAATTATTAATCCTATCTCTGTAACCTTTGAGATAGCTATGTATCTGCTAAAACTCAGGGGTGTCTTTCTTAAGGAACTGAAAGCTATTGTTTTAAAAGGTAATCATCAATAGAGATAGGGCCACCTTCTCCTCCTCACTGTGGGAGGACGGAATCCTAACTTCCATAATTTCCAGCTCATGGACACAGCTGGCCTTATCACATTCACACTGACTAATCCTTTATGATGTTTCACTTCCCCAATCCTACTAAGCACCACTATTCTCTTTCTCCCTTTAAAACTCCAGGCCACCCCTGCACAAACAGAAGTTAAGTTTGGTTCATGCAGGACCTCCTTCCCTATTGCAATAGTCCATTACTGATTGAAATCTGCCTTTACCACTTTAACTAATGACTGGCTTTGTTTGTCCCTGACAGCGTGAGGAAGATGGAAATCACAAGGAGCATGAAAAGAGCTGATTTGGGGTAGGCATCTTTTAGTTCCAAATCACATTGCACTGAGGTGTCTGTCTGCTCTGCTCATGCTCCTAGAACAGGACTGTGGTGCATCTTACTCTAGAAGGCTGGGACTAGAGGGTCATCATGTTTAGTTATTTTCAAAGTTTTAGTTTTTAAAAGTTATGGGGAAATGCACAAATATAAAACTGACATAAGTAGAACAGCTCTAATAGGAACAGTGGTAGGGAATCTAAAATCCCACTAATTCCCTTTCCCTTTACTTGGGAAGTGTCAGATCGCTGGGGAGAGAAGCAAAGACCCTACTTGCTTAATCAGTTCAGCAGCTGGCTGAGGTAGTGGCTCACATGTGCTGTGCATGTGCCTCTTAGAAAGGAACTATGCCCACAATGGGGTGGAGATCAAGAACTGCAAGTGGGAACCTAGAGGACATATCTTATATAAACCTGGAGGAAGGGCTAGACAGAGAGTCAGAGTAAGAGATGACGCAGAAATCTTGATACTTAGAGACATTACTGTCTGGTTGTTGGGATCATTGTGGCAAAATTTGCCTAATGTCTATAATGTAATTTACATGATTATTCTATTCCTGCCTTCCACAACTGGACAAGATGAGCAAATTAATGTTACTAGCTTCTCAGATTGGAAGATAATTATTAGGTGAGTCCATGAGGAGCCAGAACAGGGCAAGTTGTTATCAGATCAGAAACAGTTAATTGATAATTTGTAATCAATTGGGGCTGAATGTGAGCTCCCAGAATTTGTCTTTTCATAATAAATATAGGACATGTGTACATAATGAAGTGCTCAAGAAGGCAATGTTGGGAAGACATTGAGGCAACTGAGAATTTCAGAGTTATCTGAACATTATACTGTACTTGAGGAAGAAAGAACACTTGGGCAGATTCATATTGCCTTAATCTGTTTTCTGTTGATAACAGAATACCAGAGATTAGGTAATTTACAATGAAAATTTTATTTAAATCATTCTCTTGGAGGTCAGGGTCATACTGGCAGCTTTTGGCAAAGGCCTTTATATGGCATCTTAAACATGATAGAAGATAAAGGGGCAAGTGGCACATGCAAAAGAGAGAGTACTAGGGGGAGGACTCACGTTGATAACAACCCAGTCTCATGATAACTACCCCACCCCCATGAGGACATTAGTCTTCCAGAAAGTTCCATCTAAACGCCGCTCCTCTGGGGATCAAGCTTGCAACATGTGACGTTGGAGGACACATCCAAACTCTAGCATGTTGGGAAGGAATTGCTGTATCTAGTTATGGCAGCAAAGGTGAGTGTGAGCAAGTGACTCTGCATCAGGGATAGGACAGAAAGGGTGACCCTGGAAAGTACAGTGCTCTTAAAAATGTAAAAATCATGCAGAAATCTTACAGAATTGATATTAACTCATTTTATATTCTGTTTTTCTCTCTTTCTCCCTCCCTTTCCCTCCTTTCTTCTTCTCAGTTTCTTCTCCATTATAAATTATTGGCTCCGCTGGATAATTTATAGCACATCATGCTCTTATCTACTTCACTTTCTGTCGTGGGCTTCTTCACCTGGAGGATGAATAGAATTCAGGACATCAGTGAAACTGGATAGGGGAAAATTATATTGTTATTATTGCCAGTGTCTAACTGAAATGTAGCATTTTCTCCAACCATCACTCTAGGTGAAAAACCACAGGAGTACTAGCAGCACCTGCCTGTAAATGCCATGAATAGAAATCAGCATTCTTATGTCACATTATAGTTATAGATAACTATATATATATCATTTATGCTTACTACTCTTGAAATTATGATAGTTTATGTGGCCAGCTACTAGGTCTAGCTATTTAATTTTGTTTTTAAAATATTTTAAACATATACAGTCAGTTCTCCTATATTGCAACTAATTGTTTCTGAGAAATCCCTAGCTATACAAAATAACACAGTAAAAACTACCACAATTTTAGGGGGGTAAAATTTTAGTGGGGAAAATGGAATTCGGGACATAATACTCCAAAACTTTCTCAATTATAAAAAATTGGATTCTAATAAAAATATATATGTATATGTTAAGAAATACATAAATACTAGGATAAATGTGATACCTCATGTTGAAAAAGACCAGAAGTTTGCTTGTGGAAATAGATCAGACTTCTGACTTATTATGTGGGGTTATTTAAAATCAGTTGGAAAGTTTTTATAATAGATGTGGGCAGATGCAGCTCACAGCACACTAAGTGAACTAGAGAACCTGGTAGACATTTGGGGTATTGTGCATTATTTTTATTCCACATGGCTTGGTTCAAGGGGTGTAGTTTTTTTTTTTTTTTTTTCATTCTTATGATGGGGTGGTGCATAAATAAACATGAAATCTGTGTTGTGCCCAAATTATTTCCTAGTATACCAATTGCATGGGAACAAATTCATGTTCTCAAAACATGCACCAGAGCAGAAATGACTGGAATTGGTTTCCTGTGTAATCCAATGTACTTTATCTATATCTATATCTATATCATCTATATCTATATCTCTCTCTCTCTCTCTATATATATATATATGTGTGTGTGTGTGTGTGTATATATATGTTTTTTTTGTGTGTGTGTGTGGGTACCGGGGGTCGACCTCAGGACCTCGCGTGCCAGGAGGTGCCCGTGCCGCTGAGCGATATCACTGGCCCTTTTTTCGTATGTGGGTTCTGGCAGTTGAACTCAGGACGTCGCGTTTGCCAGGCAGGCGCTTATGCCACCAAGCCATCTCACCGGCCCCAATTTTATATTTTTAAAGCGATATCTACAAAGGATGTATTGAATAAAGAAGGTCAAGATCTTCTACTCAGACCTTTCCCCTTCTCCCAGCTCAAGTACTAACTCTGGGGGAGCCCTCTCCTATCATCTGAAGACCTTCCTCACGCACTCCTGTAATTTCTACCACCTTGGTGTTTATGGAACTTGTTTAAACTGCTCATTTCCGAGCTTAACTAGAGTCTGTTTTATATTGTTATTTATAGTTTAGTGTTCTTTCCATCCATAGCTATGCACTAAGCTTAAAGATAGAAACCATGCTCTCTTTCTGTTCATTTCATTCCCTTTAGTGTTTTAGAAATTTATTCTGGAGCCAGGTGTGCTGACACATACATGTAATCCCAGCACTTGGGAAGGTTGTGGCAGAAGGAGTAAAGTTTGAGGCCAGCCTGGGCAACTAGGCAATTTAGCAAGACCCTGTCTCAAAGTAAATGTGAAAAGTATCGTGGATGTAGCTCTATGCAAGGACCCTGATTAAAAAAATTTTTCTGTAAGTTTTTATTGAATAAATTAAACAATAATATTATTCAGCCAAGAAAGGTAAAGAAAACAGGAAGTGTAATAATCAGTCATTAAGTACTGTTTTTGTTAATGGGAATATTCTAGAATGGGTAGAGGTAGAGCACTTTCACCTTCCTAATGCCTGGGAGAAAAGCAAGCAGGCAAAATGGCAGCATTCACTGTGCTAAGAATATAAAGAACTACTAAGAGTTTTCACTGCTTGCACAGCTCTTGGGGACACTGAGGGACTGATTCTCTTGTCCCAAGGTCCTCAGATCCCTGTTCTTTTCAGACTCTTCTTTGATTGGTTGTTTGAAAATATTGCCACATTGAGATAAAGATGCTTTCAGTATTTTTGATTTGTAAATGATACTTTGCCTAGGCCACATAGCAATAGGTTAGCCACAGAACTGGAGCTCCTTTTGGGAACCTTCTAAGCCACCAGGCAGGCTTATTCAGTGTTCTTATGTTAGGGTGACAGGGTTCAGAGCCAAAAGCAAGGAGCGAACACTGCAGCAGAAGCCACTTCCAGACCCACTGCGCCTGTTGTGAAAAGCAGTTTCTATCCACAGCCATATGCAGTGTGAACAGGGCACAGATGTACATCAAGTGAGTGGGTGAAGAAATGCTTGGCAGGAAATGATGACAGTTTTAAGGCATTAGTCCTTGGAGCCCCAGGTGCACTTATTCATCTTTCATATGCTCTGAGCTTTTAGCCTTGGGGCTATTTTAGCAGCTTAGCATCTGTATTTTAAAGATGAGCCCTGGAGTGAATCAGTGAGGAGAGCAAGTCAAGGCTGGACTGAGTGATTGTAGAGATGCGTGGGTCCATGGTGAGAGCTCAGTCTGATGAAACCACGAAGAAGTCGATCCTCTCCTTCTGACCATGCAGCTCACTGACCTCACTGCCCTGGCCTTACAGCAACTGTGGCTTGGGCAGCTTGCACCAAGCTTTGCACAGTCCCCAGAATGTCAGGACCCTGTGCCTGGTTCACTGTGACACAGAGCTTGCATTACAGTTTCTGAGCTCAGTGTATTCTACCCCTCGACTTTCCTGTTAAGATTGTTACTCTTCTCCTTCTATCTAATGAATCATATGTCTCCGTGACAGAGCGAGGGTTCTTCTGTTTAAGTGACTCAGATACTTATTATGAGTTCCATTATTTGGACTTAAACTTAGATTTATAGAACTTTTTCCACCTCTGAAATTTGCGTCGTACAAAATATGTTTAACGGTACTGAAATATTTATATAAATCTACACATCGATTAACAGCAACCATAGCGAATGCGGTTTAGATAAGATTTTATTTCTTGTATCCAGAGATAATGTGGAGGCACAGCACAATGAACAAGTACCTTAGGACCTTGGACTTATTAGCCATTCAGAGTGAGTTTCAAAATAAGAAAAGGAAGGAACATGAGTAGCATTCCTATAAAATAGCTATAGGAGTAGGGTGGCTTAAAGAAACAGATTGTTGTAGAGGAAGTAAAATAGCAGAGTAGAAAGGCTATTGCTTAGAAATTCTTAATTCTTGAACATTTACTTCTAAACCATATTGCCCTTAGACCCAGGCAAGTGTTTCCTCTGCCTAACCAGAAAGAATTTCAGGAGCCCTCAAATGTCATCCTCTGGAGTCATTCTTCCCCCATAGGCTGTGGATTCTGGGTGTCTAAGAATTTTTCTTCCACCATCCTCTGACTGTACCCATGGTCAAGGTACTTATTTGGACCCTGGAATATCCTACCCCCAAATGATCCTAAGTTAAGACATGGATCTGTCCAGAGGGCGGTTCATACTTCACATAGTGGATGGTTAAGAGGTGGCTGTTTGTAGGGGCAGGCAATGTGGATGGCTCTATATCATGGTGTCCATGCATGAGTTTGCAAATCCCAGTGAGAGAGGAAGTTGGCATCAAAAGGAGAAGAGTAAGGTAGAACCCAAGTGTGTGTGTGGGTGGTCATTCTGAACCACTAAATTTGTGGGCAGACCTTTTCCTGGGTGATTTGCCTACATTATCTCATTTAATCCTACAGAGCACTTCATAGTATGCTTTATCTTCACATTCTAGAAAAGGAAAATGAGGGGGTTAAGTAATTGACTCAAGGCCACTGAATTAGTAAGAAGCTGAGCCAAGATTTAAACCTCAGATGATTGGGATCTAATATCTTTTCTACCTTTTTATGTACTAACATCTTTGCTTATATACCTTCCCAGTTCTTCCCAGAATGGAACTCGGTGCTTAGCACATAATAGTGATACACAATAAATATTTGTTGATTAACTAAGACAGCAGAACAAACTATTTGTTCACCTTTATTATTAATGCAGTATACAGTGTGACTATGGTGTGGGTGAGGGATTCCATGCCAATTGTGCTGAAAGAGATGTTCCACTCTGGAGCCACCCATATTTTTAAGGTGTTGGTCTCACTGTGACCATGCAGCTTGCCAGGCTCATCTCTCCCCCGGAAATTATCGCACACTATCTGACGAGCAGAGGCTCAGATATCTCAGAATGAACTTTCACTCAGAGAAAATATTAATACCATGTATACTGTTGTTCAATTTAATTTTTTTCTCATATAATGGTACAATCCCCTCCTGCCTTGCATCGATGGGCAAGGTCCCTCTGTTGGCGTGGTCCCATTCTCAATATTCCTGGGCTGCCATTAGTCCACCTGTGGGGACCGTTCACACTGATCCTTCCTGGAGTGTTCACCTGTGCTGTCCTGTGGCTGTGTCTTCCTTGTATTCCTCCTGCTTATTTGCAATGCCAAGACCATTCTTTGCGGTTGGCAGAAAGTCTTGGATCACTTCCCTCACTGATGCTGTAGTCTAGTGTTTGTGTCCTTCCCATGTGTTCCCATTTGCACACGCAATTGCTTAGTCTTACTTGTGTGTGTTCCTTGGTAGACCGTGGCCCTGTTGGAGGACAGGCTTTATGTCTCTCTTATTTACCACTGTATCCCCCATATCTAACACAATGCCTGGCACACAGAAAGTATTTCATAAATATTTGTAGGATGACTGAATGAACTGCCATCATAACTGAGTCATTAAGTTTTCAGAGCAGTTCTATCAATACAGTGTCAGATCAAGAATGTCTTTCATGGAAAATTTGTATACTTCTGTACAGTGTAATGGCATCTACCTACTCGGAGACTTACCAGGGGTGTGGTCACTGTACCTTCCCGGTGATTTGCCACTTTCAAGGCTCTGCTTTTCTCCATTACAAAGCCAGCAGAATAGATTCTTCTCAGAAAGAATGACACAGACCACATCAGACCTCCAAAAATTCTACTTTCTCCAGGAGATCACTATTTACTTAGCGAGGTAATGTCAATAACTGCCCCATAGGTCTCTTTAATCAATGCAGAAGAGAGTCACATTTTTCAAGCCTCCCAGTGACTAGGGTTAGATACTCTGCCTGTTGAACTTTTTGCAAAAATTAGGACTCTGAATTCTAGCATCCTAAGAAGGGTAGAACTTCTGTATAATAAGGCTTGTGACTGTTACTTAAGGTCGGGAAAAGGACTCTATCCTTACAGCCATCATTGCCATCTTGTAAGTATCATCATTTCAAACATTTCTCATCTATTTAAAAGCTATGTAAACTACTATATTAGATTTAACATAGAAAAATATGGCAATCACTTCTTCAGTGTAGTGAATTGTCAAATAGTGAACACATCCATTTAATTTCCCTGCAAATCAAGAATTTGAACATTAGGAGTCCACTAGAAATCTTCCTGATACCTCCTTCCGGTTGCTGTAGCCAAAGTGGTAACATAATCGGACCAATTTTTGAACTTCGTACAAATGGAATCATGCAGGGTATATTGTTTTGAATGACTGAATTCAGTGAATATTATGTTTGTGATATTCATCCATACTGTTGTCTA
The DNA here is from genome assembly GCA_028451465.1 of Erethizon dorsatum. Classification (NCBI taxonomy): domain Eukaryota; kingdom Metazoa; phylum Chordata; class Mammalia; order Rodentia; family Erethizontidae; genus Erethizon; species Erethizon dorsatum. The sequence goes on along the minus strand of CM051833.1, from coordinate 100,499,992 downwards.
TAAAACTGGTTTATTCCTGTTCATTGCTATAAAACCTTTCACTGTATATTTCACACATGACTGTTTAAATGCACATTATATTTTTGGGAGACATTTAGGTTATTTTCAGTTTGGAACTATTACAGATAATGCTGCTATAAAATTTTTTTGTAGACTTTTCTTGGTTTAAGTGCACACATTTCTGTTGGGTGTATAACAAGTGTGAAATAGATGGGACATGGGTATGCATGTGTTCAGCCTTGGTAGTAAAAGTGGCAGAAAATGTACCCTAAAATATGCCACTTCGGTACAAGGATTACTTTGCACCAAAGGCACTTTAATAATAGGTGTAAGAAGGACATTCTAACTTCCCCCTTTTTTCCTCACAGGAGATAAAGCTGCCATGTGAAAGAAGCGCTTTGTAGCAAGAAAAAAGGAAACATACTTTAATGGGAAGCCCTGGCCAAGAGAATTCTGTACAAACAGACCTGATTAAAATAATTTATATCTTTTCCCCATATAATTTGCTTTCTCACAGTTACCTTTTTTTGTTCAAACTAATGTAAAAAAGCATTTAGATTTTTCCATTTCTTTGGGTTTTCATTTCCTTTTCAGGACTGCCATGTCACATGAAACATATTGTCTCTTGTTACTCTACCTTGTCATTTTAGTGCTGACAAGCCAGATAGGATTGTAAAATGGTAGAGGTAAAGTTCTACCTCCCCTACAGAAAGATCTAGTAGGGTCTACCAAACAATTTTCTATGATATGGGATTCCTAAAGTAGGAGATAAAGAGGTTATAATAACATTCAGACTTCTCAGGGAGATAGGAAGCTTTTGAAAAAGATGTATCTAAAAGTTGGAGAGAAAGATTAGACACTTTTTACTGTATCCTCCCCCAGTAAAAAGAAACAAATGTTTGGTTCAGATGACTTTACTTAATGTTAATGCAATCTAAAGTCAAATAACCTAAATCTGCAGGTGTAAAAATAGAATCAGAACTGCAGTGTAACTAGTGGTAAAATAATGTAATATCTATTAATTAATGAGAAATAAGGAGTTATTTAATCAGGTCTATCAGTGACCAAATAACTGCATGGATAAGACATCTTGTTTTAAAGAATCACAATAATGAGTATTAATACAAAATGGGATTAAATATTATAAGAAACATTGTGTGCCTGAGTGAATATTTTAGGTGAAATGGGATTACATGACTGGCTGTTTATCCTTATTTAATTAAATTTGCTGATAGTTTAGGAGTACAACTTTCTGAATTTCATTGCTCAGATTTTAGGAAAAAGCATGGCAACACTCAAATTGCTGAATTAAATTTCCAGTATTATCCCTGATTTTAGGCAAGTTTCTATTCTTGAGGCACCTTTCAGATTGCTTAAAAAATGATGACAGGATCAGGTGCTGGCAAGGATGCAGAGAAATGGGATCACTCACACATGGGTAGTGGGAATGTAAAATGGTAAAGCCACTCTGGAAAACAGTTTTGTATTTTCTTTGAAAACAAAACATGTAACAACCAAATCATATAGCAACTGCACTCCTAGGCATTTATTCTATGGAAATGAAAACTTCCGTGTTCACATAAAGACCTGGACATGAGCGTGTACAGAATCTTTCTCTGTAATAGGCTACAAGTGCAAACAACATAGATGTCCTTTAATAGCTGAATGGTTAAAACAACTCATGCATCTATTCCATGGGGTCTTCTCAGTAACATGAAGGAACAAACTATTGATTCAACAGTCCAGAGGAATCTCCAGAGAATTACAATGAGTGGAAAAAGCCAGTGCCAAAGATTGCGTACTGTATTATTCAATTCTATATGAAATTGTTGAAATGACAACATTTTCAAAAGGAAAGCAGATTTGTGTAGACGTAAAGTTGTCAGGAATTTGGAAAGGGGAGGCATAGGAGAGAATTGGGTGTGGCTATCAAAAGGGGATCACAAGAGATTATTGTGTTGATGAAACTGGTATCTTGACTATATCCATGTTAATATTCTAGTTGTGATATTGTCATTGAGGAAAACTGGGTAAAGGATACACTAAATCTCTATAAATATGTGCGTAAGATATTTAAGAAAAATTTAAAAAAGCAAGAGAGTGTTCTGTATAATTTCTCTTAGGTTGATTCTTCTTTTCATAATTATATTCATGTCTTTTTTGGGTATTTTTTTCATTTTTTAAATTTCATTGGTACATTTCACATATACATAATGATAACATTTATCATAGGGAATTTGTACCTGTACATGATATCATGTCTTAAATCTCGTAAGTTGCTACCAAAAGAAAGCCACTGTACCCTGACTTTCATTAAGGACAATCAGTAATCATTGAAAGTCATCTATCCAATGTCCTGGTATTTTTAATGTAGAGTTTGAGGGGAGAATTAGTTTATATTCTTTGACCTGCTGACATAGCTACAATCAGCCAGGAATCTCAGAATTTTTAGAAGCAATATATCTGAACTGTGGCTAATTTAATAGAGTGATGGCTGAGGTTACTTTGCCCCTTATAATTGCTTTTCTTCTGGCCCAAAAGAACCTGTTTGAATCTAAGACCTAAGAAGTTTACCTATGTTTTAGTTCTCATTTGACTGATTCATGGGGAATCAGTGTAGGGAATAGTGGGGAAGTAATGAATTTTAGTGGGAATGAAACTATTGGGACTTTCTGTTTGTTTTTAAGGCTTCTAATATAATACTCATCTCCTAGTTCTATCACTCTCCCAGTTCAATTTGTTTGTTTTTGTTTTTGTAGTGCTAGGTGTTGTTTTGTGGTGAAGGTATGTCAATATTCACAACCAGAATATTAACATGGATATAGTCAAGATACCAGTTTCATCATCACAATAATCTCTCATGATCCCCTTTTAATAGCCACACCCAATTCTCTCCTATGCCTCCCCTTTCCAAATTCCTGACAACTTTACGTCTACACAAATCTGCTTTCCTTTTGAAAATGTTGTCATTTCAACAATTTCATATAGACTTGAATAATACTGTACGCAATCTTTGGCACTGGCTTTTTCTACTCATCGTAATTCTCTGGAGATTCCTCTGGACTGTTGAATCAATAGTTTGTTCCTTCATGTTGCTGAGAAGACTCCATGGAATAGATGTACGAGTTGTTTTAACCATTCACCTACTAAATACCTACAGTTTCAGCATGTCCTTTCAGACTTTTTTTCCCTTCTTTGTGATTATACATGGAATCTTCCAGTTAATGGACTACCATTTCTGTGACTTTTTTAGTTTGGGCAAGACCTCTCTAGGTATTATTTCTGATGCTACAGTTGAATAGACTTTGTTTTCTTTTGTATTCATGTGCATTATTTTGACCTTCTGGTTGGCTTCAAGTCCAGTGTGGTATTTGATGGTCCCTGCTGTTGCCAATTTCTTGGAGATATTTTAAGCTTCACAATTACAGCTGTGAGTATTGAGAGTTAGCTTCACATTAGAATGTCTTTTTAAGGTTCTCTGGCATGAAAATCAATGTCTTTTATGCTATAAGGCATTTTTGGGGAAGGTATGAGTCAAGTAATTTCCGTTAACTATTGATGTATTTGATATGTTGAGTGACAGAATGAGACATGTTTTGTGACATTCTACTTTAATTACTCTTTAACAAGAAAATTATACTTTAAAGGCAGTAAATTCATACTTTAAGAGAAAATATGGGAAAAGAAGAGAATACAAAATAATATTCTCTTGAGTGCTATTAGGTGGTGTGTCATTTATGTACACTGTCTCATTTAATCCCTGGAGCATCTTTGTGGAGGCCTGTTCTATCTATTTGCCCAATCAGGTAACAAGTTTAGGTGTTTGTAATGGTGGTTAGTCAGAGGCAGAATTAAGATGCACACCCAAGACTGCATGGTTGGCAATACAAAGGTTTTTGATGCTATCTCTTAGTTTAAAAAAGGAAGTGAATGGGGTTCTTGTTTCATATTCTCAGTATCAGAGTGGCTGTGCTAAGAGGCCTAATGGGTTCATTTTGATTTGAATGTGATAATTAATTAAAGGCATGGGAGGCTTCACAGCTGGGAAAGGTCACTGAAGATGGAGGTAAAGTACAAATTAGTCACATGGGAGCACAACTGGGTACTAAAGTCTGAAGCACTGATCTATACAGTGGCACTTAAGAAGAGCTACAAGGGCCTCTAGCTGCCCACAAATATTTTTTCCCTTTCTCATAATTGTGATCCATTTTTAGATTTCCTGGTGCTTCTGTGTGTCAGAAAATTCCCACCATTGGCTTTGTTGTATGAACCATTAACAACTCTAAGACCATTGGTTCCCTAAGGCCATTGTTTCTTACTAACATTTTCACATGAGATGAAATTATTCAAGAATATCTTTTTGCTGTTAGTTTATATCCTGACCATATTAATGTCAATATCCTAGTTATGGTATTATACTATGATTTTAAAAGATGGAGAAAATGGATAAAGAGTACCATGGATCCTTTTATATTGTTTATTTTGCAATTATCTCAGTTAGTTTATCAGATGCATTGTTAGCTCCTTGGAAGTTGGACTTCTGGATATTGACTTTATTGTGGTTTGTGTCTGGATGTCCCCCAAAGCCTCATGTGCTCATGGGGTGGGCAGTCTTTTTGGAGGCAGCTGAATCTGGAGTTTGTGATTGGTTTATTGTCTAGTGCTGGGATTGGGAGTGTGAGTGGTACACCCGCCCTAGGGCAGGTGGCCTGTATACAATATAAGAGACTGGGGGGCCAGTGAGATGGCTCAGCGGCATAAGCGCCTGCCTGGCAAGCGCGAGGTCCTGAGTTCAACTTCTGGTACCCACATACAAAAAAAGGGTTGGTGATATCGCTCAGCAGCACGGGCGCCTGCTGGCGCGTGAGGTCCTGAGTTCGACCCCCAGTACCCACAAAAAAAAAAAAAAAAAAAAAAAAAAGAGAGACTGAAAAGAAGCTTGCTTCTCCCTTTTTGGCTCTTGTTGCTTTTGCTGTCTTCTGCTGCCATGAAATGTTGCCCCTCTGCCATACCACCCTGCTTTAGCACTATTTCTCAATGAAAATTTTATCATGATGAAATTTAAGCAATCAGAAAGGTAAAATACCTGCCATAATTTTAGGCTCTGTGCTGGGTCCTGTGAATAAAGAAAAATAAATAAACATGATTCCTGTAGCTAATGTTTATTAAAAGGAAAGACATTAGGAACAGTGAAGAAAATAAACTGTTAAACTAATAACTAATAATTTCTTTAATAGATCTTATAAATACTTGCCATAAATCTTGTAAAGTTATGTAAATACTTTGAAGTATTTTAAAGATAGTGTGGTCCTCAGAACAAAATAATGAATAGCCAATTAATTGACTCATTCAATAAATATTATTTTGAGTGTTTGTAATGTGCTGGGTGCTATGCTAAGTCCTGATGATAAAGTGGTAAAGGAGGGCTACATTTGTAGAGCTTGCCTAACTTCTAGTGGGGCATACACTTAGTTAAATGTTCACAGAATTAAATAGGAAATTAGAACTGATGAGCACCATGAAAGACACATACTTGATACTGCTGGATGGAATAGCTAGTTTTTCTAGCCAGGGATGTTTTCCTTAGAAGGGATAGCTGAGGTGTAAACAGGCACTAACTAGGTGAAGGATAGGAGTGGGGCCAGGTGAGGAAAAATTCCTATAGCAGGTAAGGAAATGAATTTCTGGGGAGCAAGGAATGCCACAGTGACCTTGAGGGAGAAGCCAGGTGATATGGTGCCATGTGAAGCCTAAGAGACAGAGGCCAGACCAAGCAATGCCTTTAGGTGGTAGATACTTAAGAACAAGGGAAAACCACCAAAAATATGTGATTAACAAAGTCATTAAGCAGCCCTTTTTAGCTCAACATACAGACAGGATTGTCAGGGAGCCAGGTATACTCCGGGAAGAACAATAGAGAATGGCAGAGGCCACAAGGCCAGATATGACTGCTTGTGCTGCAGTCAGGGTGTGCAGTTGGAGGGAGGTGGAAGAGTTTCAAAAATGGTTAGGAGTGGAATGGGCAGAAATCAGGAGGAGATTGAATATGGGATCAGGAGAAGAAAAATACGAAGGTGATATGTATCAAGTTTCTGTGTTAGGATAGGTGGTGACACCATTCACTGGGGTGGGACCACGGGAAGCAGATGAGATTTGGGAGGCAGATTTTGAATTCAGTTTTGGACATGTGTTTGGGAGAAACTGAGAGACAAAAGAAACACTAAGTCAACATTTAACATTGTGTATCTGGCTCTGAGAGTAGAGGTTTGAACTGGAGAAACACCTTTATGTAGGTAGGACAACATCATGGTCATCGGTGCCATTGCTTAGAGAGATACTGAGGAGTGAGAAGAAAAAAATAGAAAGCCTGGAACCAAGCCTGAAGGAACTTTATCTCTTGTCTGTGAAAGAAGATCAACCTATGGAAGATGGAGATGGAAGAATATAACACAAGAGAGGAGGAAAGCAGTGGAGTCATCAAAATAAAGGGAAGTCATACTTTGATAAAGATGAAATGGTCAGCAATAGGAAGTGATGCCTAAATAACATGGGTTTGGAAAAGTCCTTTAGAGTTATAGACATAGAAATCATTGGTGACCATAGCAAGAGCTATTTTAGAACAGGTTGAAGAGTGAGTGAGGGCTGGGAAACTGGATAAAATGAGACTAGATAGATGAGTCTTCTGAGGAAAGAATAACAGAAAACATAGAGGGCTTGGAGAAGGTTTTTAATATAAATGGGAGAGTGAGGAATGGGGAAGAGGAAGTAAAAAGAATTAAGATGTCTTGTTTATGCTTGCCACCTCCCCATGGTGAATGTAATAATTATGTACTGCAAATGTACTAATAGAAATAAAAAATAAATTTAATAAAAAGCTGAAAAAAAGATGGGAGAGACTTAAATCATTGGTAGAGACTTAATAGGAAGCTAATAGCTGTTGGGAGGAAAGGAGATAATGGGTAGTGTTGACTATGAGAAGGGGAATTGGAAGAATTTACAGAGATGCCCACATTTGCATGCCTGGTACCAAGAAGATGAGGTTGTTTTCCTTCTAACATATTCTATTTTGTTAAAAAGTAGGAGACACAATCTTTGGCTGAGAGTGACGGGCAGGCAGGAGAGGCAAAGGTGTGAAGAGAGATAAAAATGTGCAAAGTGTGGTAGTCGATATGACTGGTGAGGAGTGAGTTGGCTTGAGGAAAGTAGTGGAAATACTAGTAGGGTTCATTCCTCAGAAACCCATTTACAGACATTTTCTTATCCCATTACACAAACAATTCATAGCATATCTATTTTTTTAAAGACGTGCATTAACACGATCTGTATAAATAAGAGCAAAATGTTTGAGAGAATTGGAGAGTTAAAAGGTGATTTCCTTCCATCTCAGACTGCTTGAGCAGGCTGGAGGGTAGGTACTCGTTTAGAAAGTATATACATTTAGAAAAATCTCTGAATGTTTTTATTTAGTAAGTGAACTGGCTGAAGGGAAAAAAAGTGCCTTCTTATATGAGGAAAACTGATCTATGCTGTTTAAACACTGAAGCCTCAGCTGAGTCAATACTGGAGGTTAAAGGAGGCTATTAGGGTTTACATAGAAAGGTGCACCTAGGTCATATTTTCATCTCTGTCCTTGATCCCCTGGTGTTTTCGATATTCCTGTATGCTCAAGAGATGAGCAGATGTTTCTATGAATCCGAAATTAATGCAACAAATGGAGCCTCATTTTCTAAATGATTTTTTGGCTGAGGAAGAAAAGAGACACCTGAAGATTAGAGTGTGTCCCTAATCACTAGAAGTGCTTAGCTTAATGAGACGGTCTCAGCTTGGCTAATAGAAATTGCCTAAGTGTGAAATTTTGTGTTTTGTATGTGTGAGCACATTATCTGGTGTGTTTGGGAGGAACATGGGAGAGTGCATGGGAGCATATACCTCTGCCCTTGCAGAATTTCCTGTTTGGCTAGAGAGGGAACACACCCAAAGAAAAAGCTTTATAATTTAAACACCTTATAGAAACACCTTATAGAAGTTTCAGAAGTATGAAGTGTTAAAGTCGAGCAAAAGCAAGACTCAGATCTACTAGCTGCTATGACTCCACCCCTCAGAGGAAAGCAGAGAATCACGTGGGAGGTTTTTAGGGCTGGGTGGGTATTAAAGTAATCCTGTTTCATTTTCCATAAAGCAGTCACTTGGGAACCATGGCCGGGAAATAGTTTCAGTGTGTGCTTAGGAAGTTGTGGGCTTGTTGAACATCCAGCCAGTCAGTGCCTACGTGCTCACTGGAGCTTTGCAGGAGAAATTTCAATCCTCTTCCCTCCTTTTTTAAAGTCCTCCATACCACAGGTGAACCACCCTCAGTTTCACCATCTGTTATTCATATATCTTTGTTTCCAAACCTTCTAGCATCCTGGAAAATACCCATATTTTTTTAATCATTCTCAAAATGAGATGCTCACAGTAGAACATAATATTCCAGAAGTGATTCAAAAAATGCCAGGAAAGTAGAATTGTTGTTTTATTGGCCTCATAACTGTAAGGTCAAAGAGAGGGCCAAAACTGGGAAGACTTTGCAGTTAAAGGCCAATAAAGGAAACCCACAAAGAAGAAAATTTGAAGAAGGGAAGGAGTCTCCATGCATGAATGCACTTCAATATGGTAGCCATGAGAACGTTTGTGTTTATGTGTTAATTTTTATCAGTTTCTCAAAGGGAAGAAAAGGTACACATACAAATCAACCAATTCATTTCCATCAAAGCCTCAAAAGTCAAAGCCAAAAGAACAAATGCCACAAAATGTTGTTACTTTTATATTTATGAATTTTAATGAAAAATCACCAAGAACTTTCATATTCAAAATCTTTTTATTGTAACATTAACCAGTTTACATATCTTATATAATGTCCAAGTGCTGTATACAATAATCAAGTCAGTAATCCAAATACAGTGTTTATATGGTATATAAACAAGTTAGCATTTCATGAGGAACTAAAATTTGTCGTCTCACACTTTTACTTCTATCTGATATGGCACCAATATTGTGCTGTTCCAACATATTCCAGTGTCCTCAGAGTTCTAAAGTTTTCATCTAATGACCCTAGAAATAAAGTAAAAAAATAAATCCTTTTCTTCCTTTTTTCTTTTCCAACAGTTGTGCTTTTTCAGTCATATGGGCTAAGAAATATTATAATTCCAAGCAAATTTAAATCTTATCAAAGAAGAGAACTGATCCAGTGAACACTATTTAGTCTCTAAATTACTAGATAAAAAAAGTCCAAAGGGCCTATCTCAGTTTTACAATGTGCATATCTAGCTATTTGAAATATTTTTTCTTGAGTCTTTAAAGGTTTTGAAGGCCACTGGTCTCTCCAGTTTTAGTTTGTTCAGTTGTTCACGATCAGACTCATGACAAACAGTGACTATCACTCCTCTATTTTTCTATAAATGTGGCTGCTGTTGGGTGCTGAAATTATAGGAAACAGAATTCTCCAGAATCATAGTTCAAATTTAGCTCCCTGTTGCTATTCTTTCTTTAATCCCTTTCATGTTCCTTCCTGCCCCCAATTTGTCTCTTAAAGGGAAGATGCTGAGGGCATAAACAATAATTACTGATTTGAGAATTCATGAAATTTTTTGATGGGATTCACTCTTAACAAAATTTAAGTGATATGATTAGATTCTGACCAAGAACTTTAGAAAAAACAAAACAAACCAATGAGTATCTAGAATGAAAGCCATGCATGTTTAGAACTCAATATGGTTAGAATATAGAGGGAGATGAAAATACATAGAGAACATAAATTCCCATTCTATTTGGTTGTCATCTGCCCTTTTTTTTCAGCGAAGGGGTCAACCATAGCTGTACCACTGAGAGGAAGAACAGGAGGGTATTAGAGGGAAATGGCGGTGGTTGTGGTGTTGAGTAGTAAAAGAAGGATCTTCAAATCTGAATCCTAGCTCTGTCACAGGACATTTGTTTTACTGTCTGAATTATCTTGGCACCGGGGGAAAATGGTTGTGAAAACTAAAGATACAGTTTTCTTCTTTGTTTTTTTCCATAATTCTGAACCATGCTGAGTGAGGGTATAGAATAGTTGGAGAACATCCTAAACTGCACTTTGAACAAATTTCAGCCTGTGTGACAGCGTTTAGAAACATATACTTGTGTGGGGATTCTAGCTTTTCTTTTTATCTGATATGCTGATAATCTTATAATGGCATTACTTTTGCAACAAATTTACCCAAGATTTGTTATTATTAGTTTTTAAAATTGACAGTCCTTAAATGTCTATAGCAAAGTTAAAAATGGATCCAGCAGGGGGTAGCTTAGGTTAATTTAGAAACCTTTAATCCTGGATATTTGGCAATTTAGCATTCAACAAGGAATGTTGGGAAAAAATTTAAAAATAAAGCTAATTTAAATTCAGTCTCACGAAAGGTTATATTACAGAATATATTGAAAAAGAGAAGGTTAGTTGGAAAGTCAAACATGATAGAGTGTGGCAGTTACCAAGCTTTAGACTGTGCAAGTGTTTCCCATATGTAGAGGCAGAATTTATATTCTCTTTCTCGATGGCATTTTGTGAGACTGTATTCCAGCCCTTCTATGTACACAAAATAGAAATATCTCTATTTTTAAAGTGTCACACAAAAAAGTAATGGCCTGTGAACAAAAAAATTTTAATAGATTTTACCTTCCTTGCTATGCTATTTTGATTAATTTTGGGGCCTAATTTCAATAGGCATTTTGATTATGCCCTCCTCATTAATCTAGTTTGATGCAGGAACAGTGGCAAATAAAAGATGGAAGGAAGAAAAAGGCCACTGAGCAAATTCAGACAGAACTGATGTACATACATAGGACCCCTGACGCTGCTGAGAGGCTATTTAATTTTTAATGGTCTGTCTGCCTGAATTGGGAGGTTCAGGAATTTTGCCCCTGGAATTTTGCCTTTCTCCTTGTGACCCAAGCACTTGCTAGACTTGTTCAAGTCAATTTTCCTAATAATATTTCTCGATTATACCTCTCTAGTGATTTGAAATGTCACATTTTCTTATCCTAAAATTTAATATTATACATATTTAGGTCTCTTTGGCAGCTCATCTCTTAATCATTTGCCTTTCTTGTCTGGAGCTAATGTCATAACGTTTTCATTGTTGTCAGTTTCTAATACACTTTATTATCTAGAATGGCATAACTCCCTTGGTATCTTTTTCTTTTGACATTTTAAGAAAAAGAATTACTACAGAAAATAATAATTCTGTCTCCGTCTCATTGTTTCAAGTACGTGTAACTCTTTGTTGTGATATTTTTCTTGAAAAATACTCATGAATTTAATTTAAATATTTTACTTATGTTTGCATTTTAATAAAAGTGAGAGAACTGTATCTTTTAAAAATCATTGTCAAGCTTGGTATTGGGTTTATAATAGTTACAGTGAATATAGAAAATGAATATAGTAGCTTTTGATGCCTTCTCTGTGTCATAGAACACAATTTTAAAGTAGCATTCTTCCTAAACATCTATGCATTGTTCCTTTTGTTTAAATTTTTCTAAAAGTTTTTTTTGTTTGTTTAGTCCTATATTTGTTCTGGTTTTTCTTGCTTTCTGGATCAGTTTTGTTAATTAATATTTTCTTATATTACTGGTTCTGCATCATTTTATCTCATTAATTGGAAAAGGATAGTATATATGCTACTCTTATACTTTAAATCTTGTTTCTATATTTGGTTATAGCTACTTTTTTATTTTTAGTGAAGTTCATATTTTTCTTTCTTAGCTTTGCTGAGTTTTACTTACTTCATTGCCTTTTCTTCCCTGCTTTTATCTTTATTAATTTATTTTTTCCTGCTTTCCTTAGGGATATTTTATTGGTCTTTTTTTCTGATTTATTAGGTACATATCTAGTTCTGCTTTTATTTTTATTGATTCATTCCAGTGACTTTTCTAAAGGTTAGTCTCTTGAACTTTGTTGAACTTTTCCAGTGTAGTAAGTTGAATATATTTTTTGTTTCATTCATTTTCTCTAAAAATAACAAGAACTCTATATGCATAATTTTTCTCCCTCAGTCCATCTTTTCCACACATCATCAACTTTTATATATATAGACTATTTAATTGTCCTTAATTTAAAAATAGTTTGTAATTGCAGTTTGATTTCTTCTTTATGACATTTAAGAGTATATTAAAGTTTTCCTTTGCATTTTTATTTTGAAGGGTTATCTTTTGAAATTAGTTTTCATGGTATTTGTGTGTATTTTACATACTATGCATTTTGTGGACAGATACAGTGGTACCTCAGTTCACAAATGCAACCAAATTGTTTGCAAACAGAATCGTTTGGCAAAATTTTGTTTTTGTTTGCAAACTCTGTATCAGGTGACAAACACAACCATGGTCATCTTTCCCACACAAACACAAATGTGGCCATCTTTTCCAAAATTGTAGAACAAATTAAGTTCATGAACTAAGGTACCACTGAAGATGGTCTATATAATTCCTACATTTTACAACTTTCTTGTATATTTATCTGCCCCTAGTGAATGATCAAATTTTGGTCAACATTTCACAAAAAGGTTTTCTTTAAAGAATTTGAATTTTTGAATGTAACTGTTAAATCAACTTCCTTTAATGTATTATTACTCGTATACTTTATGGTCCTATTTATTTTTTGGGAATCTCTTGTCTATCCCCCCACCTCTGTGCTTCACTATATTGACCGGCCTAGTCTCTAACTCAAATGGTCACGTGATCCTCCTGGCCTCCTCCACCTCCCAAGTAGGTGGAACTATAATGCTAGGGTGCCTGGCATTAAGTTTTAATGGCTTTAGTTCTATGTTTCTATCAATTTCTTTTTATAGTTTTAATAATTATATATATATATATATATATATATATATATATACACATATACATTAATAGATACAATGTCATAATTGTTAGAGGATTTGACATTTCCTTAGAAGGTATATCTTATTTGAAGCTAGCATGTTTTTAATTTTTTTGAAAGTGAGCATTTTTATTTCTGGCTGGAATGTGGAGTGATTTTTTTTTCTTACTGGATTAAAAAGTATCAGATATGTTAATCTTTAGGTTTATTATTCATTCTTTTCCCTGTAGCAATTCCATGTCCCTTCCTGAATGTAGGAATGTTCTCTTCAATGACATGTTTGAATATTTTCTCTGTTGTGTATCTCTGGACAATCCTCTAAGCACCGGGTAATGTATATTTGCTCCTAGTGTCTGTGTTTCACTTCTTTCTTCTTTTCTGTAATTTCCTTCTCTTTTCTCCCTAGGAAGTCTTATAGAACAGTTCAACAATTCTTAAATCCACAGCTTTCAGGATCAGTTAATTCTTCACATCAACTTTAACATTTTTCTGTTTAGAGATATTGCTTTCCCTTTCCATTTCACCGATTGTCCACTGTCTTTTTTACTTTATTTATTTATTTATTTTTATGTGGTTATCCAGACTCGAACTCAGGACCTTGTGCTTGCCAGGCAAGCGCTTATGCCACTGAGCTATATCACTGGCCCTCCACTGTCTTTTTTAAAAACTTGTTTATAGTATGCTTTTTATTTCATTCTGTTTCCTTCTCATAAAGCCTAAATATATTTGTTCTTCATTGTTGATGCAAAATGGCCTTCTGAAATTTTCTTTTGGATTGTAATGTTTTCTTCAGAGATTTGTTCTGAATTTTTGAAACACTATTCTCTTTCCCTTGTTCTGTGCTTTATACTTTTTATTTTTTACTCAGTGTAAAAGAAAGTCACAAGGATACCCAGGTTGAGTGGGTTTTCTTTGTTCTACCTTTTTTTTCTTCTGTAATGCTAGCAAAAGTTTCAATGTCCAGTTTATAGTGTAATGGTTGTACTATGGCAGTTCTGACTGAAAATATCTCCCCTCACTTACTGTTTCATCTTTCACTTCCACAGCCTGATTCCTTGACACTATAGGAACAATTTTACATGGAACTTCTAGTTCTCAGTGTATCAGGGTTCTTTCTTTGAGCTCTCTATGTTCATCTTCCTTCCTTATCCCACCCACCAATGTTCTAGCTCTAGCTATGTACACTAAGATTTTAGAATGTGGCTCTACTGGTTTTTCTCCTCTACTCTATGCTTACTTTGTTTTTTAAAGATGGAAGAATGGTGGGAGGAAGAGGAAGTGCTTGAGTACAATTTCCAAAATCAAGGACTCTAAGTGCCTTTTTCCTAGTAAAAGAAAGGTCTGTTCTTGGTTTTTTATGTCTACAAGCCAAACAATTGAGAGTGCAATCTGGGTATGCTGTGGACAAACAATTCCTTTTAGAGTTTCCAAAGCTAGAACCTATCTATTCATTTTACATTATGGAATTAGTTGCCTGTTAATTCTGATTTTAAAGGTTGTCTTCAGTGTTTTCCTGACAAGTTGTTAAGAGCAGCATTATATAATGCTAGCCAGAAGCTATCGTGAACCTGAACTTCCTATCAAAAGTTTGAAAAAAAAAAAAAACTATGATGTTACTTTTCTTTAGAGCTTGTATGCTAATTATTTAACTTAAAAATATCTGGCTCTACTTACAATTAAGACATAATCTCATGGCTAATATTAAAGTATGAATTTAAAATAGTGTCCTTCCTTTTTTGTTTTTAAAAAGTAATAATACCTCAAAAAAAAAAAAAGAGTAAGCAAAACAGAGATCTGAAAGTTTCATGGTGACTGTTGAAATGTAACTGAGTTGCATTGTGTTTTAGTCCACTGTAACGTATTCTGTTTTTTTTTTTTTTTTTTTTTTTTTTTTTAATGTGGGTACCAGGAGTTGAACTCGGGATGTTGCACTCGCCCACAGGTGCTTGTGCCGCTGAGCAATATCACCGGCCCTTTTTTTTCCTTTATGTGGGTACTGGGAGTCGAACTCAGGACCTCGCACTTGCCAGGCAGGCGCTTATGCCGCTGAGCTATCTCACTGGCCCTGTAATGTATTCTTAATGTCTTCTATCTGGTATGTTTTCCTTACTATTATAGATGATACAACAAAAGAACAAGAATTTCCTTTATGTCATTGATTGACTTACAAAGGTTGTACAGGTAGAAAACAAATGTATTAATAAAAGAGATTAAATCATTTAACAAGTTTTTCTTAATAGAGAAAAAATTATATGAGAGTTAAAATTGACATGAAAAATACAGGAGGAAGTTAAGGGATTGGAGTGGGAGTGAAATTAATGAATATCTATTTGGGTGTGCAGTTGCTTTTGTGAAATAATTTGTCACCTAATTGTATATCCAGATATAGTAACCGTTCCATAGTTACAATTTAAGTGTTCTCTTTATATAATTTTCAGTTTTGTATATTTTTCAGAATCAAATTGCAGAGGAATACATTTATTTCAAATTGCTTTAGGAATGTGTTTATAATCCATTTTGGAACAAGTGAGAAAGAACTTTCCTCTTCTAAATAGCTCTGAAAGTAGATAACTTCTTTGAAAAAAATATATATGTTAGCAGAATGGTAGGCAGTTATTCATAAACAGGAGAGTTAAGAAAACTAACATTTAATGCAAATGAAGTTATTATACTTGATCAGTTAATTGATATTTTACCTATAATCTATTTTTATTTTACTGAGAGATACTTGTTAATCTGAAATAAGTTTAAAAATAATTGTCAGATTATATATGAACTCTGGCAAATAAAGAATTCATAGTTTTTACCCAAGTAGAGGGATTATCTGGGAAAAGGAACATGATACTCTAGGGGTACATTATTTTGGATACACATTTAAACTAGCTGAAAATCCTATTTTACAGCTGAATGGACTGAAGATTGTTTATCACATCTATAAATATGGGTTATTTACAATTGGAGTGGGCTTCCCACTTGAACATCTTGCAGATATTTCTTCTTTGGATATGTCAAATTAAGTGTACTTTGAAGCTATATTGTATTCAATAAATGGCTTGGAATAGGAATTGTATTTTATGAATTAAAATGCTTTGTCTTTTATATGAAGGTGAAACCACTGACTTTTGGTTATAGAATAATATTAGCAATTTCATTATAAAGTGCTTTTCAGTAACTGGAATACTGTGATTTTCATGTGATTAGAGGTGCGATCTCATGAACACCGATTTCACTAGGAGACTGAGTTAAAAACGCTTTGGTGGTTGAGACAGTGTCCCACATTTATAGCTTATCATCTTCTTTGATGACATTTTTAAAATTTCATAGTACTTTCCCCTTATCTCTGTTAACTAGTACTATTCATATTAGATCTTAGGAAACAATTAGATGGCTAATGGTTCTCCATATGCATAGTTTTTATTACTTTATATTTCTGCCTTTGTGTGGGCTCCTTATTCTGAATCTGTTTTAATGCCACAAAACTTTGCAAACCTTTCTCAGGATGCCTTTAATATCTATGAATTATGAAAGTACCTCATGAGAAAAAAAATCACTTTAAAGTTACTTTGTATTTTATTAATATAAAAATATTTGAAAAATAAAATTATGAATATTTTTCCAATACACCAAGTTCACTCAATGTATATACACTGCATATTATTGCAATAATATGTGGCAAAGAGATTGGGGAACATTCTCTCATTGTGTAACTCACATAGAAACATTGGATCCTTTAAAATATTCTGAGTTTAACAAAGCTTATATTTAAAAAACCTTTTTTTTTTTTTCTTTTTTTTTGTGGGTACCGGGGGTCGACCTCAGGACCTCGTGCTCCAGCAGGTGCCCGTGCCGCTGAGCGATATCACCGGCCCTTTCTTCGTATGTGGGTACTGGGAGTCAAACTCAGGACCTCGCGCTTGCCAGGCAGGCGCTTATGCCGCTGAGCTATCTCACCGGCCCTAAAAAACCTTTTCGATACTTGTTAGAAAGAAGATGTATGTGTGAAACTATAGATACACTACATATGCACTACACTTTAATGAGTATGGTAACAGGTCAGAGCCTCTATTATGGTCTGAATATTTGTGGCCCCCTAAAATTCTCATGTTAAAATCTTCACTCCCCTGGTAATGATATTAGTTGATTAGGTCATGAGTGTAGAGCCCCTGAAAGTAGCAATGCCCTTCTAAAAGAGGTCCTAGTGAGTTCAGTTTCCCATTTATTATGTGGAAACATGGTGAGAAGGTACCATCTTTAAGGAAGTAGGCTCTCACTAGACACAGAATCTATTTGTACTTTGATCTTGGATTTTCCAGCCTCCAGAACTGTGAGAAAAAAACTTTCTGTTATTATCAGCTGCCAGTTTATGGCATTTTATTATAGCAGCTCAAACAGACTAAGATAAACTCTCAATAGGCAAAACTCTAAATAAAAAATTGAATAAAGCAAGATAGCCTAGAGTTGGGAAAGCACAAGTTTCTGCCCAGGGTACAGCCTGGAGCTCTCTTGGATGATGTTAGCAAGAATATTTTATAACTAGCCTGACATACTTGCCTCACTTTAGTGTGGTAGTTCTCAAATAGTAACAGTTTGACCATAGGGACATTATGCAATGTCTGGAGAATTTTTATTTATCATATTCAGGGGAAAATGCCACTGCTGTTTGGTTGGCAGAAGCCAAAGTTGCTGCAAAATATCCTACAGTGCACAGAACAGTATCCACTCCCACCCAGCAAAGAACTATTTGTAGGAATATATGGTAAAAGCCATCTACAAGAAACCCAGTGGCTAACATCATATCTAACAAAACTGCTTTTTCCATAACTTTAAGTATAAATCAATAATATCTTTTCTTAACACCTTTGTTTTATTGAATGTTCTAGCCAGTACAATAATACAAGAAAAAAATTAAAAGCCATACTATTTACAAATTAAGAAGTGGAATGGTGTTCAATCATAGATGACATGAACATGAACACAGATGATTTTCAGGAATAGCTTCAACTAGTGTTTTGAACTAATAAGTAAGTTTAGCATGGTCTCAGCATCCAAGTCAATGCATAATCCATCATATTTGCAAATACAACGACTAAATAGGAGTAAAAATTTGAATACCACTTTTAGTAGTGCTTTGAAACAAATTTAGCAAAAACATGTACATAATCATTACACTAAAAACTACAAAATATTACTGAGAGAAAGTGAGGAAGACAAGTGGGGAGATGTACCATGTTCATGGAGCAGAAGACTCAGTGTTGTTAGGATGTTAAGTCTCCCTGAATGAGCAGATAGATCTAAATTAATAATCTTCGTTCCAGAGAGCTTGTAATTTTTAGGAATCAACAAGCTTACTCTAAAGTTTATATGAAAAAATCAAAGAATCTAGAGTAGCTAAAATAATCTTGAAAAACATGAACAATTTCATCTGACTTTAAAAAGATAGTAATCAAGATTATGAATTTTCACTATAGGAAAAGACAAATAGATAAGGGGAGGAAAGCAAAATCCAGAAATAGACATACATTTATACTTTAAGTTTTTCAAGACATTAAGCCAATTAAATCAGGGAATGGAAAATATTGTAAAATAATGATTCTGGAATAATTTTATATCCATATAAAAATGAGTTTCCACTCTGTTATACCATGGACAAAATTCAAGATGAATCATAGATAAAAGTAAAAGTTAAAACTGATAATTATATAAGAAAATTTAATATAATAATATTTTTCAAATTAGTGGTAGACTAAAGTATCTTTGACAGGATATAGAAAATAGTCATGGAAATTAATAAATTATGCTTCCCATTAAAAGATATAATTAAGTAAATGGTAAGTAATCTAATAACAGGATTAAAATTTCTGCAAAGCATATGTGACAGAGGACATGAATCAATATCATGTAAAGAACTTTCATACTCAATAAGAAAAAGACCCCCCCAAAGAAAGAGAAAAACCCGATATAAATGTACAAAGTATTGTATTTCATGGTCCCTTCACAAATGTAGTTATATGAATGCCCAGTGAACACAGTAAGGAATGTTCAACATCTTCAGTCTTTAGGGAAATGCATTTACAACCACAATAAGAAAGCACTGTGTACCTACTCGAATGGCCAAAATTAAAAAGACTAACAATGCTGAATATTGGTGAGGAGTTAGAGTCACTGGGCTCTAAGGAATTTGCAGATTTTTTAAACAAAATAAAGTCACAAACATCTACCCTTGGCCCAATAATTCAACTATTTTTGCACAAGAAGTAAACACTTATAATACTCACAAGACTTATTACAACAGTCACAGCAGCTTTGTTCACAATAGCCCCAAACTGAGAACAACTCACATAGTTATGAAAAGAAGAATGAATAAATTTTAACATAATTATAAATGGAATGCTAATCATCAATGAATATGAGTGAACCACTGGTACATGTAGCAATTACCAATATATTTATGTCTGAATGAATTTCAGACATACTACTGAGCAAAAAAACTGAGACAAAAGAGAACACATATTGTGTGTTACCATCTTTAGGAAATTCTAGACAAAACTAATGCAAGAATTAAAAAAGGATGATTGCCTCTGAGAGGGAAGATCAACTAGAAAGGGACAGAGTATTTTCTAGGAAGGTAAAAGTGTTCTAGGTCATCATAAGGGTGGGCGTTACATAGATGTGTCCATTTGTCAAAATTATAATGTTAAGATTTATGCATTTTCCTGCTTGTAAACTTACCTTAAAATCTTAAAATGTTAATAATAGCAATGATTGCATGGAATAAAAGGTCCTTATTTTATGAACATATGTTCTTGTTTTGTTTCAAATTTTCTTTGCAAAAATATCGATGAGTGAACAAATTCTCAGTTTCTGAGAAGTTGCCTTAACTTTAAATGTTGGAAATATTGTGACATTACAAATTTATATTTGCCTAAGAAACAAAACTTATATTGTTTATAAGGCAATATATATTTATTAATGTATCAATTATTTACTTAGATAAGGGAGTTTTTGTAATTATATGAAAACAACTACTTTGTGATGAGTTTGCTTTTCAAAGTTCTAAAATGTTGCATAGGGTTAATATAAAAATGAGGAAAAGCATCTAGGAAATGTGATAAATTAAAATTCTGCAGGCCACAATATATATTTTTTTTCTTTTTTTTGTGGGTACCAGGGGTCGACCTCAGGACCTCGCGCGCCAGCAGGCACCAGTGCTGCTGAGCGATATCACCGGCACTTTTTTTTCATATGTGGGTTCCGGGAGTCGAACTTGGGCCCTCGCGCTTGCCAGGCAGGCGCTTATGCCGCTGAGCCATCTCACCGGCCCACAATATTTCAAAATACCTGAAGAGTATTTTAAAAAATTTTATTTTGTTATGACCTTAAAAATGTATCATTAAAGCATTTTAGTAGCACTTCTTGGAGTTATATTTTCAAAGTTGAGAATTGCCTTAGAAAGGAAGCAGGAATCAAGTATTTAATTAATGTTATACTCTTTCATCTTAAGAATCCCTCCAAACTGATGTGATTAATTCTTTGTTACTTTCAAAGTTCTCTTGAATTTGGATTTGAATGTGATTACCTTTTATAAAGTACCATATAAACATACTGTCATACTGTAAAAATGAGTGCAACAGGGATCCCACTTTTTATTAGTATTTCAAAAATATTTTAAGTAAATTGACAGTGTTAAGGAATCTTTAATCACTTTTCAGCAGGCATAATTTAGGAACTATTTCATCAGTTTTCCTGATAAGAAAATAAAAAGGCCGTTGTGCTCTTAGAAGTGGACATGACCAAGGAGAAGGATGCCGTAACACAGCAAAGCTCCCTCAAGTGATAAGGGAACTTTGTAATGCCTCAGTAAATTAGGCTCTTAGCTACAGTTTAGAAATAAAATATTTTAAACATTTTTTTGTTGTCATTAAATCTAAAACTACAATTGGGAGAAGTGTATTTTGTAACTCTTAACAGAAAAGGGTTATGAATGCTTGGTAGTCAGAATTCAATTTATTGTTAAGTTCAGATTTGTTTGGAAGAACTATAGAACTCTTCCAGACTCTTGGTAAAAGATGTTTTTTATACTGTTTCAAATATATACTAGTTTATCTCAAGGTTTACAGGTTAATCAACAAAGATTCTTGGCATAGCTGAGTACAAAAGAATGATTTGTTTTTATGTATCTAAGTCCTAAATATTACTTGATATCTTGAAAGTGACTGACTTCAATGTTATGTAAGTGAAATGTGTGCGTTGTGAAGACAGCCTTTACCTGGCCATGCCTGGCCATGTCTGGAGTCTCATAATAGTAAGTTATTATAAAACAAATTTAATAACTCCAAAATGATATTTTGTTCTGGTATTATTGGAATGCAGTGAAAAAATTATTCTTTAAATAATGTGTTTTTGTTACTAGAAAAACAATGTGTGTCTTTATAGAGATAGTCACTATTTTAAAATGTATGACGGGCCGGTGAGATGGCTCAGTGGCGTAAGCGCCTGCCTTGCAAGCGCGAGGGCCCGAGTTCGACTCCCGGATCCCACATACGAAAAAGGGGCCGGTGATATCGCTCAGCAGCATGGGTGCCTGTTGGCACGTGAGGTCCTGAGGTCGACCCCCCGGTACCCACAAAAAAAAATAAATAAAAATATAAATAAATAAAATAAAATGTATGAAAACACACATGCATGCAACACACATAGGAGTTTTACATCATAATCAAAATAAATGTGAAATCTTGTTTTCCTGATGTGTGTGTGTGTGTGTTAAAGATTGAACCCAGGGCTTCAAGCATTACCACTGAGCTACATCCCAAGCACTGGCTCTTCACCTTAGCATTTTACCTTAAATGTTTTCTGATGTAACCAAAAACTCTATTTAATGTATCCATATCATATAAATCATAAATATATCATAATTTGCTTAACCATTTGTTCATTATTTACTATTTCTTTGTATTTAAGTACTTTTTGGAAACAACTGAGCACATATCTTTTGCAAAATATTTTGGATTATTTACTTAGAATAGATTCCTAGCTATGAAATTACCAGATGAAATCTTTTCCAAATTGCTTTCTAAAAAGAAAGTGGTATTATACCCCATATAATCATGCTTGTCTCATTGCCTGATTATCAGACATATGTATTATGATTTTTTTGTTATTTGCATATGAATCTTATGTATTTTAGTTTACATTTCTTGTATGATCAGTGAGGTTGAAATTTAAAACTCTGTCTATTCAGGGCTTTATTTTGTGGGGATTTTAGGATTTATTTAATGATTACTAGCATCTCTTTATCTAAGGATTTTATTCTTGTCTATCACATTGGAACAGGTATTTTTTGCATTTGTTTACCTTTTGCATTTAACTTAGAGAAGTAAATTTTTAAATGGAGTTTATTGACATCCTTTGACAATTTGCTTGTTTCGTGCAAAGATTATCATGGGCAAATGGAATCTTGTATTACCTGATTAGTAGATATCATTAATGGTTTGATCTTTTGATCTTTAACCTGTGGTACATATGTAGTTGGCTTTTATTTTTAGAATATCATTGCTTTAGAGCTGCAGCTGAAGGAAGACAATTGGTTAACTTGTTTTTCACTTTCCTGAAAATGTCTGAGACTGGAACCTGTAGTATCAGTTTCTCATGGAGGTTGGCAATGTCAAGATGGTTTGTGGCCATGTCAAGATGCCGAAGCAATGCCCAGGTCATTGCTCATTAAGGATGCTGCTCTTTGGACCAACAGAGACCCAGCAAAAGGATACTAGCAATTTCTGACGTTACTTCACATCCCTTCAAGACAGTGCAGAACATTTTGTTCTTAAGAAAATACTGAGTTCTTTCTCCCTGTTAGAGCACTATTTGTTGATTTGTATTATTGGCTTGTGCTTTATTTTCCAATAACAATGAATACACTGGGAGAAAGAATATTTTTTTAAAACTTTATGCCTTTGCTTTTTCTGTGTCTGCCTACTCTCCCATTAGTTATTTTATATGTATTCTTCCATAGGAATGTATAGCTTTTTAAAAATATGGATTATTCCATTTTGATAAATCTTTAATAATTCCCTGTTCTGCCACAGTCATTTCATTCTTGTTAGGTACATCATTTCTTAATTTTTGGCAAACATTAATTTATTCTTTTCCTTTGCACTTCTGTCTCCTTGAAATCATCAGAATGCAAATGAATTTCTGTTCCATTATGATTTATAATCATCTGCCTCTCATATGATTGTTCCTTCAGTGCTTTATGCCTTCTGTCATCCTACTATTACTGTTGCTTTTCTATCATTTTGATTTCATTTTCTTCCAACACACTGCCACCATTAGCCACTGTCATATGAAATGGCTGGCCATTTGAAGTAAGCATATGTTCTGTACAAACATAATACATCTTACTAAAGCCACAAGTAGTCACTGCCCCTACTCACACATATGAGATGTGTAAATATTGATCTTTTTGTTATTTAGCAATCATCTCTCAACATATCCAGAGACATATTTCTTCCTCATCAATAAATTAATGAAACTCATCAAGCGAACTTCATCCTTCCCAAAATTACACAAGAGAGTGCTATATTAACCTGCCCATTTAACACTTCAGGAAAAATCAATTCAGTGACATGAGCTGAAAGACATACTGTCAAAACTGAGGTGTCTCTAGGTGACTTTGTTTTTTTAACCATACCGGATACAGTAATTTGGTGCTGTTTTAGCTGGGGTTTCCTGGTTCCTTTCCAGGCTATAGAAATTTCTGTAAAATGGAAGTAATTACACATTTAATTACAGTTTCAAAACTTTGCATTTTGGGATGAAACTGATTTTTTTTCTTGTCCTGTTATTGCTGTAATTGCTACATTGTCTACTGTTAATTTGCATTTTAATTGAGCTTTAACATTTAACCAGAGGATGGTCCAATATGAGATTCTGTACTGATCTCAGTAATTGGTAGGCAAGAGTTATTTTTTATTGCTATTTTAGCAGGAGGGAAGTCTGCCCAACAGGGGTGGGAAAGAGCTGATAACCGTCACAACAGGCCCTTTACTTGGGACTATGATGAGAAAAACAGAACAGAAGTTAGGAATGGAGAAATCAGAAGAGACAGATGGAGAGAGATTATAATGATTTGTAGGATCACTCAAATTTTTTTGAAATTTATACCAGAATCTTTTACTAATAGGGCAAAATGTTGATTTTATTTTGAGATCCCATAGATACATTTAATTTGGTTATAGGGACCTGACGTTTTTAGTGTCTTCAAAAAGTTTTAGAAACAGCCTACATTGGATTTTTCAGTATTTCCAACTCCCAGATTTAAATGTTATAAACATTTTCTAAAAAACTTTAAAGCACTCTGGAGTAAGATATGACGGTAAGATGCGTGATTCTTACCTTCTCTGCAGTTAAAACAATCTTTTAGTTGCAAAATCAGAGAGTGTCTTCAGCGTGGGATGGGGGAAGATTTTAGCAAAATCAAATATAATTATATATATTCTTTTGTTTTCTCTTAGGTGAATCAGCACCTTTAATTTACTATGAAAATTAGCAACCTATAATACAATTCTGGAGAATGAAGTTTCAGAAATACAAAGTACACATGACACAATCTGGTGAATATGAAATGCTCGAATGAAACACTTATATCCTTTTGTGATTGTCAATGTTCTTGTTGAGATTATGGTCATATGTCAGGAATAAAACCAATCTGACATGTGACTAAAAGTAGCAAAAATGCCTTATGTTCTGTGGAGAAAATATAAATGATTCCTTGTATGTGAGAAACTTCAAAATGAACACAGACAAAATACTAGCTGCAGACTGTGGAGCATGACTATTAAACTTAAAATAAACTTTTCTAAGTGTTGAGGTTTAAAATCTTCACTACATAACAACTGTGAATCAGAGTACCCAGTTTTCCACCTTATATAGTTCAAAAATTTCTTTCACGTGTAATCGTTTTTAGCCAATCTTTACTGTGTGTCCAGCAATGAGCTAAAATCTATGTATTAACACACGCTTCATGTTGTTTCATTTTATTTTGCTATTTGTAAAGATATGAAAGACCAAAGACACATGAAACTTTTATGGGAAAAGAAGGTCACTTGCATTTTGGGTGCAGGAATCTCTTACCTAGGGATTGAGGAAGACTCATAAATGTGTGTGACATTTGTTTTGAGATAAAAGCTAGAAGCCGGCTGCCATTCTGGGGCAAATGATCATTGACTCTTACTCTAAATAGCTGATGTAAGATAAGACATGGGTGAAGAGTCATTCATATATGTCATTTGTGATATTGTTCAGGAGGAAGATGAATCAGAGAAAGAAAGTACTTGGAGGTTTGAGGGAAAATCATACATGAAGTACTTAGTGTTAGGATGGTCGAAGATGCCAATGGCTTTTGAGCAAACACAGCACAGTGTTAGAACACACACAAGTTCACCGAGGCTAAGAAGGCTCTTGCTTCACAGTAATCTTTAATCACTTCTGGAAATATGATTTTATTTAATCAAGATTTTATTCAGTGCCAGGTACAATATTGATACTAAATAAATTTGTATTAAACCAATAAATGGATACTCCTGGAGGGTGCTGGAGGTGCTGCAAATGAACTGTTAGAGCCCATTATTTCCTTCTAGAGGCTTAAGCATAAAAGCAAAGGTACACAAATAGTAAAAATAGAACACACTATTGGGGTTGGCATATCAAATGCAGGCTAGAGACAATAATGGGTTTAAGAATTCAGTCATTTCAAACCATTTTAGAAGTTTGAGGAATACAAATTACAGAAAAATTCAGAGAAAAGATAAAACTTTCTGTCTAGGGTGGGACCTTGAAGTAGATAAGATTTTGTTGTAAGGAAGAAATGGCCTTTCAGTTGGATAGGACTTTTTTTTTTAAGAGAAAAAACAATAGAACAAAATTTCGAAACAACATAATAGGAGGGTAACAATGGTTAATACATTGTATATTGTTATCTTTAAATTAATTACTCAGGGT
Source organism: Erethizon dorsatum (assembly GCA_028451465.1). Classification (NCBI taxonomy): domain Eukaryota; kingdom Metazoa; phylum Chordata; class Mammalia; order Rodentia; family Erethizontidae; genus Erethizon; species Erethizon dorsatum. Next base: position 100,474,113 of record CM051833.1, on the reverse strand, counting down.
ACAAGATATCGGCATTCAATTGTCCAAACAATATTAGCAGAAACTTTTCTTTTCAATGAACTAAGTGAAATTAGTAGTGTATCTATTTAACTATCTTGTATATATGTGTGTGTGTGTATATATATATATATATATATATATATATATATATATATATATATATATCTTTTTTTCTTTTCCCTTCCTTCTTTTCTCCATTCCCCCATCCCAGTTTCTCTTTCCTTTGAACAGTTTCTTCCCATTTTACAATATCTATTGTACATTTTTTTTTTTTTTTTTGTGGGTACCGGGGGTCGACCTCAGGACCTCGCACGCCAGCAGGCGCCCATGCCGCTGAGCGATATCACCGGCCCCTTTTTCGTATGTGGGTTCCGGGAGTCGAACTCGGGCCTTCGCGCTTGCCAGGCAGGCGCTTAAGCTGCTGAGCCATCTCACCGGCCCATCTATTGTACATTTTGGATCTTATTTACTCTTTCACTTTCTCACACTAGGGAGACAATACGATGTTCACACATGTGCGTACCATTTATTTCACTTATGAGTATGGTCTCGAGTTGCATCCATTTACCTATGGAAGTCTCCAGTTTATCTTTCTTTATGGCTGAGTAGTACGCCATTGTATAAAAACACCACATCTTTTTTATCCATTCCTCAGTTGATGGGCATTTGGGTTGTTTCCAAGATCTGGCTATTACAAATTGTGCTGCCATAAACATGGTTGCATATACATCACTGTGGTACAATGTTTTTAATTCTTCTGGGAAGACACCCAGAAGGGGAATAGCTGGGTCAAATGGGACCTATAATCCTAGTTTTTTGAGGAATCTTCACATTGATTTTCGCAGTGGTTGCACCAGTCTACACTCCCACCAACAGTGGAGAAGGGTTCCTTTTTCCCCACAGCCCCTCCAGCATTTGTTATTAGTTGATTTCTTGATAATAGCCCTTCTTTCTGGGGTGAGGTGGAATCTCAGTGTTGTTTTAATTTGCATCTCTTGAATGACCAGTGATGTTGAACAATTTTTCATATATTTATTTGCTCCTTGTATTTCTTCATCTGAGAAGTGTGTATTCATCTCAGATGCCCATTTTTGGATTGGGTCTTTAAATTTGGGAAGTCTGATTTTTTTGAGTTCTTTGTATGTTCTCGATAGTAATCCTTTGTCTGGGGAACAACTGGCAAACATTTTTCCCCATGTTGTGGGTTGTTCTTCACTCTGTTGGTGGTTTCTCTTGCTTTTTAATAAGATGAGATCCCAGTTGTTGATTCTTTGTGATAGAGTTGGATAGGACTTTTATTTTAAAAATTCAAAAACATGAATAGATACGTATAGAGAAGCAGAATAGAGGGAAGGAATAGTGGCCTATTGTGAATTGAAGGATATTAAACTAAGTGCTAGGAACAGAGGATAAATAGGGACTTCAGTTCTTATCTTCCAGCAGTTTACAGGTAACAGAGGAAGCCTATCTGTGTGAGCTAGAGGTGAGCAGTAATGCCCTAAATCCCAAAGAGGGCGCACTCCTACTCAGCTGCACCAGGTGGCGTTCATTCTCATAGCTCCTCAATCCAACTGACAGCTGGCTGAGCTTCATATTCCAGCAGAGGATGCTTCCTGTTTGTTTGTAGCACTTTTATATTCTGTTTTGTGCTAAAGTTATTAATGTATTTATTTTCCTCTAAATCTTAAGTTCCTGCAGGCTACAAAGGTTTTATCATCTTTATCTCTCTCTGTGGCATCTAGAATAGGGCCTTGCATGCACAGTAGGCATTAAAAGACTTTTGGAATATAATTAAATTTTGTATTGGGAAAGTAAAACATGTTTCATAGAAGACGTGGTTATGAGATAAGGTGTCCTATTCTTCACTAATCCAGTCTTTTCATGTTTTCCAGTTGTGTTGTGGGTGGGGCCAATGGTAGCTAATGCTGTGTTGACGTTGTACCTTTGAGCCTTGGTATTATTTTTTGAACTCTGAAGATTTTGAAGGCATTTTTAAGTTCTTATCTCTGTGTGGATAAGGTTTTACTTGGGGTTGGGGTGAACATCTTGAAGCTACTCTGCTGACTTATTTTTAACAGAGTGCTTATTATAAAGTCACCTTTTACCCCAAATTCACATTCAATTTAAGATCATCTCTGCTGCCTGACACTAAGTCAGTATTCTGAGATAGGTTAGAAGGGTTCTTATTTTTCACAACTATAAACTCCATTACCTTTTAAATGATTTTATTGCTGACAGTGAATGCTCCATGAAGCACATGAATAAAAATGAGGGCAAACATTTCATGATTAACTAGTTATAATGGCAGTCAATGTAATAGGCTATAGTTTCAAAAATAACCAGTGAGGAGTCACTTAGTGTTCACATCATATTATCTTATGGTTTCTGGAAAGATCTCCTTTGCAGGTGTTCTGATACATATCTTATTTTAGCTGGCTATTTATAAGGAGTTTTATGTAAACAAATGTCTCTTTGAAGTAGAAGTGTCTATGGAGACCAAATGCAAGAAAAAAAGTATGTGGCTTGGTTCATGGTTCTTATAATGTCTTTGAGAATGTTGTTGCTTTAGAAAATGTTACCTAAGTATCTAAAATTACTTCTCATATGTCATGGGAATGGTATAACCACATTGCTTCTCCAAGGGTGTGTGTAAATCTCCTTTGTCACTAAGGAAACAGATTTGTTCTTCTATTTCTTAAGTAGTTCCTTATGATACTTTAAAGAATTATCATGGTTTCTGGATTGTTTAGACACAGACTGAAGTATGATGTAGCCATGCCTGAGCTCATGGTGAAGGGAATGAGGCGCTGGAGTATTAAATGTGAGTCCTGCTTACCTGAAGTTGTCCAATCAAAATGTCTTCACTGATACGATTTCTTCCAAGTTCCTTATTTGGTCAGAGACACTGAAATCATTCAATTCCTTTTTGCTTGTACCCTATACAGCATTTAAAAATGATTTTCCAATATTGGAACTGGGTAAGTGTATTTGAAACAGCTTTATAAACATGCAAAACTAGTCATGTAGTCTGCTGGCTTTTCTTTAAAATTGCCATTCACTTCCCAGTGTTTGTACAAATAGACCTGAAAGAAATTCTCAAGGCCAGCTCATTGCATCCCGTCTTGGAGGAGTTTGGGAAGTTGTGGCAGCATGTCACTTTTTGAACGTGTGTGGCAGTGAACTGAAGCTGCCAAGGTAGTATCTCTTTTTATTTTATTAAATAAAGTCGCTTTTTTCAAGAGAATGCAATAGTAAATGTCTTCCTCTGCTACCCCTCTTTTGCTGCCTTGATCTTAATTTCCTTATTTCTAAACTCCAAACAGAATTTATTGTTACCTTCTCTCTCTTCTTTGTATCTGTGAATTTTGATTAAGCTCATTTTTAAGGTGGAATAGAGAGCTTTAGGAAGGTTTATTTGATTCTTTTCTAAATAGACATGGCTTTACCAAGCGTTACAAGTTCAAGAAGTAATAGCAGAACCCTTCCTAGCCATCTCCCTTCCATCATCTGCATGGCTTAGTGGACACTATTTTGTCCAGAAAGCCTGTACACTAATGCCTATGACATCCCAGAAGGCTGCTCTTCAAGACAACTGTGTACTTCGGGTCCTCTTTGTGGCAGTGCATGTTCACCAAAGTTCCAAATCTGTTGATGACAGTTGTGCTTGTTATATTATGTAACTTAGTTAATTGCTGTATAAGCTAATAAAGTTATGAGAAGTGTTTGTATAAATAGAATGCTAGCCATTTGCTGAAGAAAATTTGTTGAATTAGCGGTGGGTGAGCCAATCATGAAAGATTGAGGAAATGTGAATAATGCTTAACTCAAATTGCTTCTCGACGTCTTAACTTCTCATTTCACTCTTCAAAAAAACTTGGAAAGCATAGCCAATGCACAACAGATGTGCTTTATATGATACTGTAGAAATCTAACCAGCCTGGGTCCTATATCAAAAAGTAGCAAACTATGTGCATTTAAATGTTTGTATTTATAGACAATGCTTAAGGTACTACTTTAGAAGATTCTTAACGTTAGTATATTTATTTGATAAACTGGCTAGCTACCTATTCAAAATATGTCAGAGAAGAGGGCTTCTAACATGAGGATCAATCGCAAGCTCTTCTCTCCTTTGCAAGTGGGGATAGTGAGTGAAGTGTTATGGATTGTCACTGCCCTGGATGTTCTAATGGTGAACAAGAGTCCTTAGGCAACCCTGTTCAATTGGGACCCACAAAAAAACAGTTCGTCTCCACAGCTGGAAGAGCAATGGCACAGATGGGGAAGTTGTCTTGTTGTCCAGGGATGTCTTGGGAAAATGCCAGCTGGGTCTCTTATTTATGATGTAGCACATGGGAAAGTAAACCACCATCATTGTAAACTTTCCGATAAAAGCAAGTCATACATTGCCTCATATATTTGTATCTTAATTCAAAATTTAATGTTACAATTAAGGCCTACAGGTATCAACTATTGTAGGGAGCAGGCTAGTGACCAAAGAAAGTGTTCCTTTAAAAATGCCACTTCTCAGGAGTTCCAATTTGGTAGAAAATTGTCTCAGGGAATTTTTACCTAGAAGATAATCTTATTATTGAGATGTCATAATAGTAGAAATATAGCTTACCTTGCTCTTCATTATTATACATTATAATCATCAAATCATTTTTAAAATTTCCTTGATATCAGACAAAATAGTCATGTTAATAGCCTCTACGCTACCCGGTAGAGCACCTGAAGAAAGTAGGTGCTAATTGATGTAGCAATGATGACAAATTTTCTAAAGGGGATATTTGGTTCATTTGCATGACAGTTGTACCAGAAACTTGTTTCTGATGACCAGTTGCAGTATTAATATATCAGCTTGTTGAATCTTGTCTCATCTTTCCATTTACTGGCAACCCATTATAGATGACACTGTATATTTTAATGTTGAGATGTGATCACACTGTATTTGTTCAGCTGGTTTCTCAGACCTAGCTGAATATGAGACAGATTTTTTCCATAGTGAACTTGACTCTTGTGAAATTTCTGCAGTCCTCATCTGCACTTTCCTTTGCTGCAGATGGTTGTTCTCAGACATTCATTTGCCTTCCTCAATATAGCAACGGCCCAGAGGTGAATTTATGGGTTGTGTGGCCACCTTGGGAGACTTGGCACATTCTGCAGGCTCTGCTGTGATACAGACCAATCGACTCAAATCTATTATGTATCTTTCCATATTGTAACTACCATGAGGTAAAGCGCTAAGAGGCATTAAGCCTCATAAAGAGGAATTTGAGCTCATGGTGCGTAATTTCTCAGTAATTGTAATTAGTATAATCTGCTTCTTGAATTTGCTAACTGATATTTGAAAAAATATGTTAGCAGTTTTCTCATTTCTATTTAAATATTTAACACTGAAAACTTTTTAGTACAGCACTTAACCTCTCACAAAACTTTGTAAATGGCTTTGATTGTTTGTAGGATTACATTAAATGATGAGGAAGCAGACAGCTCATGAAATGAAGAACATAGACATAATTTACAACATTTGTAAGAAAATATATTTTGAGTTTCAAAGTATGAATAGTATCTGAAGTTGAGATTTTTGTAAAATATACCCTACAGACCCACCAAAATTTGTGGGGAAAATATCCATGTCTAAAATAGGACAAATGATGGTGAAGACTCCTAATAGAAGAGAGGGAGAGCATTTTAGAAGTATCCACCTGCATAGGTATCAATGAACCTGAGGGTATAAGATGGAGATAATATTTGAAAACATATAATATATATAATGTATACATATGCATACTGCCATAATTATAGTCAGAAATTTCACCACTCCTCTCTCAGGAACTGTTAGAATAAGAAGCCAGAAAATCAGCAAGGATACAGAAGACATGAAAAAACATGATTAAATTAATTGATATTTTAGAGCATTCTCTCCAACAACAACAGAATATACATTCTTTTCAAATATATGTGGAACATTTACTAAGGTAAATTATATTTGGGAACATAAAATAAATCTCAATACCTTTAAAAAGATTACAGAGTATGTTTTCAAACCACAATGAAATTAAGTTATAGATCAATGATAGAAAGATAGATGTCTGGAAAGCCCCCAAATAGCTGGACCCTAAGTAGTGTACATCCTTCTAAAATAGCTCATTTATAGTGGGTGTAACTGTGGACCTCAAGAAGACAATCCATATCCTAATGCTTGGAATCTGTGAATGTGACCTTATTTGGAAAAAAAGGTTATTTGCAAGAATAAAGGTAAGGATCTTAAAATGAGACAGGCCTAGATTATGTAGATTGGTTCTAAACCCAATCAAAAGTACCTTTACAGAAGAAAGAAGTGAGAAAACGCAGATCCAGAGAAAGCCATGTGAACATGGAGGCAGAGACTGGAGGGTTGAAGCCATAGGCAAAACATCTGGAGCCACTGGAAGCTGGAAGAGGCCAGGAACAGAATGTTGCCCAGAGCCTTCAGAGGGAGCAGAGTCTTGCTAGCAACCAGAACTGTGAAAAAAAAAAAATTTCATTGTTTTAAGTCATCTAGTTTGTGATAACTTGTGCAGCCCTAGGAAACTAACACACCATGGGTCAAAGAAAGAATCAAAAGGGAAATTAGGAAGTTTTTTCAAGCACATGAAAATAGATATTCAACACAGCAAAATTGGTTGGATACTAATGAATAAGTACTTAGAGGGAAATTTATAGTATTAAACATCTGTATTAGATAAAAACAGAGCTCAAGTCAACCTCAGCTTCTATCTTAAGAAAGTAGAACAGAAGAACAAATGAAACCCAAAATGAGCAGAAGCAAGGAAATAATAAAGGTGAAAGTAGAAATCAAAAGCACAGAAGAAAAACAATAGGGAAATTAATAAAAAAAAACAGTTCATTCATTGAGAAAAACAATAGTATTGATAAACCTCTAACACAGACTGATCAGGAATTTGTTCTTTGATACAAGCAAAATTTTGATAACCCTCTCTCACAGGCTGATCAGGAGAGAGAGAGAAAGGGAGAAGGGGGGATATTTCCAGTATAAGGAATGAGTGAGGTGGCATCACTGCAGATGGCACAGCTGTTTAAAGGGGAATAAGAAAGTGATAAAAGATGCCGTGAGGGAATCAGTCGCTTGTTGACTGTCCTTTCATCCCCAGCATTCAGACGGGAAGGTCCTGTGTGTCTCTGGGTTGGGGTTTCTAAGGATCTACTATATCAGCCCACATGTAGTTTTCAATTTTTATAAGTTCAGCTGCTTTTTTCTTACCTTTATCAATGCCAGGTTTGCTCTTCCTCCCACCCATGCAAGGATTCCTTCATTTCTGCATTTTAGTTCACTTAGGTTTCTTTTTGTACTCAATTCTCTGTGACTAAATCAAACAGATGTGTTTGGAAATTATTTGGCATGCTCTTGTTGTGAAATTAGGAGGTATTTTTTTCTGGTGGCCTTCTATATCCTAACACAAAACAGAAATGCCTGACCAATATGTCTCCCCTGCTCAAAGCTTCTGAATGAATCAAGGGCAAAAACCTCAGACCCTGCAGTGATCTGGCCCTGCTATTGTTTTTGTTTGCTAGATGCCATAATAATATTCCACAGACTGGGTGACTTAAAAAACAGAAATTTGTGTTTTCACAATTCAAGAGGTGAGAGGCCCAAAGCCAAGATTTTGGCAGGTTTGGTTTCTTGTGAGCCCTCTCCTTCATTTGCAGATGGCTCTCCTTGCTGTGTCCTCACATGGTAGTCACTGTGTATTTCTAAGGCCCACGCTCCTCTTTTTATAATTACAGCAGTCATTAGAATGACCTCATTCTAAATTACCTCTTTGAAGGCCCTGTTCCAAACACAATCACATTCTCGGATATTGGGGCTAGGACTTCAACATATGAATGTGTGTGTGTGGTGGGGGGGGCGCAGTTCGGCCCATGACACCCTACGTGATCTGGGCATCCATTGCTTTCCTGGCTTCATGTCCTATGAGCCCCTTAGTCCATCTGCTCCAGGCTTCCTGGACTCACTGCTGGTCTTAGAGTATGCCGGGCCCCTTCCCATTCAAGGGCAGTTTACTGCTGGGGGCAGTTTTCCCTTTAAGATATGGACTGGGCTTGTTCTGCCATGTCCAAGTCTTGTCAAATATTACCCTTTCCTTGGGGCCTACGCTGAACCCCTTTTAAAAACTGTAATCCTGATCCTATGGCACTATATATTCTTCACAGCACTTACCACCTTCCAAGCTATCATATAAGCTATTAAGTGTATTTTCTTTCCCTAGCCCACTAGTATCTGAATTCCATAAGGGTAACAATTTCTGTTTCCTTTTTCATTCCTGTATCACCCAATACCTGTCACAAACTTCACATTCTGTAAAGACCCACTAATGAATGAAGTAAGAAGACAAATTTTAGTGATGATTGGTTCCATATGATTTCTAAACAAGGCCTTCTCACTATTTCTTTGAGATGCTACTTTAAAGGAAAACAAGGATTCTACTTTCACTGAGACTTTGGAAATTCCACAGGACTTCAACATGTCACATGTTAATGTAATCTTCCATCTCCATTGATCAAATGCATGCAGCATCTCTCAGGTGGCTTTCACCATGAAATCCTTTTGTCCCTGAATCATCTTGAGTGGTTATTTTTTGTTAGAGCTATTTTAAGAAAAGTTTTTTAGGTCTTTCCCTCTCTTGTTCTTTTAAGAGATTCATTGCCATGTCATATAATTTCAATAAATTGGATTCCTCACTCCCAGGAATCGTGATGACTCCTTTTTTAATGTATTGAGGAATCTAGTTAAAAACAGTGTCATTTCTACTGCAGTATTATCTCTTTTCTTTTGTTCTTACTTTTTTCTGTCATTTTCCCTTTGCTTGCCTATATTTCCTGAGTTTTGGTCATATTAAAATTGTCCCGAATGAGATCTATTCTCCTTGAAAATAAATTCTTAGACCTTTCGCAGATTTCTTGTCATTTGGAGTCATTCTGGATAAGGATTAGTACATGTGAAGGTAGTGGTGCAGGGTTTGTATGCAGGCACAGTGAGTGGGGAAAGCTAGATCTTTGCAATGTGTGTTGCTGAAACTGCAGGAGTTTATATCTAGAACAGTGGTAGCAAACCGATGGCACATGTTCCGCAACTGCATACAAGGGAGGAATTGGCTGGAGAAAAGAAAAATAAACAGAAAAGGGAGGGCATAGAGAAATAATTGAAGAACGTTTAGAAAAAAAGGAAATGCAGTAAGAAAACAGAAAAATAGAAGAAAGTTCTTAAATAGAAAATGAAAGATGAAGAATAGAACTAACATTTATTGAGTACCAATTATGTTCCAGACTTTGTTCTAGTTAGACCCTTAATATATATAAATTCTTCCAATATTTCTCTGAACTAAGCATTATCATCAGTATTTTACATATGCACAAACTGGTCAGCTAATTAATTTACCACTTCCCAAACTTTTCTCCTCTTAACACACATAGAGATACTTGTATTTACAAGGTACTTGCGATTAAGCATAGGCTGCTAGATTGGGGCCTTTTGTAGCTCCCAAGTCTCAGCCTCCCGACCTGTGGTTTGACAAGAGCAGTGTCTCTGAAAACTGTAGTCCATTCTCAGTCAAATTGATGGACAAGACCCGAAGCAAACTATCCAAGGTCACACAACCAGGAAATGATGACGTGCAGAAATGGATTCAAGTCTCTTAGAGTTCATGGTCCACTTCTAAACTCTCTGTAGGGCTATAAAGATGAGTAATGCCCTTGAGGAATTTACAGCCTAGTGGGGAAAGATAGAGCAGAAAAAGAACTAGAATGGATGGTAGGATCTAGAGTTACTAGGGAAAGTGAAAGAAAAAGCATTATTCAACTTTGCTTCAGAAATGAGTAGAAATTTTGCAAGTGGGACACAGAAGGAAGAGGGAGAAAGCATTTTGGCAGTGGGAACCCCATGAACAAAGATACTAAGATCGGGAGGATTTGGGGATGTTAGGAGAATGGACAACTACTTGTGACCACATCCCTGAGCCTGAGGAGGGAAGGAAAGGAGCAGCTGAAGCTGAACAGAGGGACCAGGTCAGGTGGGAGCGGGTGGTGGTAGTGGTGTACTACAGAAATGACAACGGGGAGAGGCAGGAGGAACAGAGTTAAAGTGTTTTGGATGTAGAATCATCATATTCAGTGACTTCTTATGAAGATGAATTAAGGATAATTATAATTTCTGTCTTTGTTTCCTTGAAGGCTAATATTTCTTTAGTGAAACAAGGAAATTTAGGGGAGGAACAGATAGGAAGGATGGAAATTTTAATTTTGGACACAGGATGATTTTGAGGTACTTTGTGGTATGTTTGGGGACATTTAGTGTCTAGTACACAGATGAAAGTTTACTACTGAAACAGTAGTGTGAATGAGAATTCTTAGTTTCCTGTTCCTAGTGTATATCTCCTTTCAATAGTTCTTTCTAAGTTAGGGTAATAATGCTGCCTATATACTTAAACAGGGGCCTGCAATGGTTAAAATGTCCTCAATAACTGACAAGGCATGTTAAGTTCAGTAGTGGTGGCCACAATGTCCTCTGCTATGCTGATCTCCAAAGCCCTGGAGATTTGTAGCTTAAGAGTTACACTTGTTAGACTTATTTTCCCAGGATACCATGATTTTAGATAACAAACATTCTTTAGTTAATAGCTTTAGTAATTAACATTCATGGAGCCCTTAATGTGAGGCAGGTGCTATTATAAATTATTTGCATTTATCGGTTTATTTAGTTTTTACAGAAATGCTATTTACTGATGAGAGGTTAAGTAACTCTCTGAGGCCTCTGATGCACCTCGTTTTTAGGCATTGGGTGCTGAGGATTCTTGCAGTGTCTGGGATTTGGTGGTGTGAGCTGGAGGCCACAGGTTTAGCTTTTCCTGCTTCAGATTATATCTAGAACAGTGGTAGTAAACCGATGGCACATGTCCTGCAGCTGGCAACACAGAGCCCCTCTGTTGGCATGCGAACCAAGTCACCCCAGCAGCTGAGCATTTGATAACAGTTATTCTTTCTAAACTAAACCCTCAGTATTCAGGTTTAATTGCAGTGTTGGCACTTTGTGATAAGTACGTGGGTTTTGGGTTGCAGTTTTGGCCCTTGGTCTCTAAAAGGTTTGCTATCACTAATCTAGAATCTTGGTTTTCATTTGTTCTCAGTTTGTTTCTTGAACACTTTCTTGCTCTCTTTTACTTCATTATTGCTCGAGTCTGTAGTCTGTTTTCTGTTGTTATAACTATATATAGCATATCAAGAAGTTTATTAGTCTCATGATCTGGAAGCTGGAAATCCAAGAACATGTCACCAGCAACTGCGCAGCATTTGGCAAGGGCCTTCCTGCAGGGTCATGACATGGTGGAGGGCACCACAATGTCATGTCCCTTTTCCTCTTATAAAGCCACTAATGCAATTGTGGGGGTTCCATCCTCATGACCTCACTTAATACTAAAATTTTCCAAAATCCCCGACTCCAAATTCCATTAACATTTGATTTTGGGGATTAAATTTCCAATGCATGGAATTTGGAGAATACATTCAAAGGATAGCAGTTGGTGATTTTATAATGAATTCACATAATTTTCGTTCTTTAAGGGATAACAGTTTCTTATATTTGTTAATTTACTCGTCATATTTATAAAATGGGACTTATCCACACATACTTTTCTCTCTTGGTGGTGCTAAGTACAGCTAAAAATCTTAGATGTTATGCAGACAAAAGTTAATACTGTGAAGGTGGAGACAAGAAGACAGATTCGGTAGAGACCTTAGAACCCAAAGAACAACATGATGGTAACTTCCCTAGCTTTTATTTTCACTCATATATTCCAGACTCAAGACTGAAGAAGTCAACAACTCATAAATGCCAACAGACACTGACAAAAATAACCTCGATAAAAGCCAACTCTATAGCCAAAGGACCAGGAAAGGGATAACTTAGCAAGACTAAAAATGTTTAGAACACAAACATTGTACTTCAGGTAAATGAGAGAGAGAGAAAAACAAAGAAACAACTGTGGCTTCGCTAACACCCACCCTATCAAAGGCCAAGGAGTCCAGACTTCGTCTTTGTGAGGTTCTAATGATGTACTCCAAGGCCCTCACTGGGCTAGCGTCAGTAAAGGCAAAGCTGGGGACGGTAACTGTTATCACCGTGGAGTGCGCTGTTCCCCTATCCGCACTTGATAGTGTCAGCAGAGAACACAGGGAAAGGCTGGACTTCCGAATCCATCCGGTAGTAATAAGGGGCTTCTCTCCACCCTCATCAGGCCAGAATCATCAGAGGTCTGGTGAGTAGTCAGTACTTGACTGCTGGGCAATGGTAACAAGGCATTATATTACATTTCTAGTCTTAATTTTAACCTACATCTTCCGACTTCCTCCTTCTCCTTTCCTCTGGGAACTACCATTCTACCCTTTGATTTTTTTTTTTAAGATTCTAGATATGAGTGAGAAAATACAGTATTTTTATTTCTGTGTCTGCTTATTTCACTCAACAGTAATGTTCTATGAATTCATCCATGTCATCGCAAATGGCAGTATTTCCTTTTTTTTTTTTTTTTTTTTTTTTTTTGGTACTGGGAATCAAACTCAGGACCTTGCGCTTGCCAGGCAGGTGCTGTGCCACCGAGCTATATCACCGACCCAGTATTTCCTTTTTAAGGCCAAATAATACTCTATTGTGTATATCTATGCATGTAACTAATACCATTTTTCAAGGATGCTTGGACTGAACTCAAGGCCTCTTGCATGCTAGGCAAGCACTCTGTCACTGAGCTACATCCCCTGCCATCTAACACAATTTATTTATCAGTGGACACATAGGTTGTTTATACATCTTGGCTGTTGTGATAATAATGCAATGACATCAGAGTGCCAATGTCTTTACAAAGCGCTGATTTCATTTCCTTTGTGTATGTACCTAGATGAGGTATTACAAGGTTATATGGTAGTTCTGTTTCTAATTCTCTGAGTAACTTTCATCTTGTTTTCCATAGTGACTGCACCAATTTGTATTTCCACCAACAGTGTATTAAAATGCCCTTTCCTCACACCCTCATCCACAGTTGTATCCATCCTAACACCATTCTAACGGGTGTGGAATAATATGTCATTGTGGTTTTCATTTGTATTTCCTTGAGGATTAGTGGTTGCAAGTACATTTCCATATTCTTGTTGGTCATTTTATATTTTTCTTTACAGAAATGTCTCTATAGGGCCTTTGCCCATTTTTTAATTGATTTGTTTCCTTGCTTTTCAGTTGTATAAGTTCCTTATGTATTTTGGATATTAGCCCCTTATCAGATATATGGTTGGCAAATATTTTCTCTCAATCTATAGGCTGTCTTTTCATTTTGCTTATTGTTGTCTTTGATGTGAAGTAGTTTTTTTAGCTTGACATAGTCTCAAATGTTTATTTTTTGCTTTTGTTGCCTCAGCTTTTGGTGATAATAAAATACTCATTGTTAAAGAAAATGTGCCAATGTCAAGAAGGTTATAAGTTGTGTTTTCTTTGACCAGTTTTATCATTTGGGGTCTTTTGTTTAGGTCTAAAACATTTTGAGTTGATGTTTCTGTGTTGTGTAAAACAAAGGCACAATTTCATTCTTTTGCATATAGATACTCAGTTTTACTGGCACCATTTATTGAAGACACTTTCTTTTCCCATTGTGTCTTCTTGGTACCTTTGTTGAAAATTAGATGACTATACCCGCATGGGTGTGTTTTTGGATTCTATATTCTGTTCCATTGGTCTATATGTCTCTTTTTATGCCAATATCATGCTGCCTTGGTTGCTATGGCTTTGTGGAATGTTCTGAAATCACATGTTGTAAGGTTTACAGCCTTCTTTTACTTTCCCAAGACTGCATTTACTATTTGGGGCCTTTTGCAGTGCCATATGAATTTTAGTTTTTTCCCTCTATTTTCTGAGAAAAATGCCATTGAAATTTTGATAAGGATTGTGTTAAATCTGCATCTTGCTTTGGGTAATATGGACATTTTAACAATACTAATTCTTATAATCAGTGAATATACTATCTTTTTATTTTGTGTTTTTAATTATCTCATTAGTGTTTTATAGTTTTTAGTATATAATTATTTTACCCATTAATTAAATTTATTCCTTATTATTTTATTTTTCTTGATGCTATTTAAATGGGAATGTTTTCTTGATTTCTTTTCTATAGGTAATTATTGGTATAAAGAAATGAAACTGATTTTTATGTTGATTTTGTGTTCTGTACTTTACTAAATTTATTCATTAATTGTAGTACTTATTGGACTCTTTTAGGTATGTGCAGTGTCATGTCATCTGCAAATAAGGACATGTTTACTTTTCTGATTTGGATGGCTTTTTTTTTCTTTTCTGAATTGTTCTTTCTAGTATTTCTAGTACTAGGCTAAACAGAAGTAGAAAAATCTAACATCTTTACCCTTTACTGGATCTTAGAGAAAATCCTTCAGATTTTTTCTCCATTGGATATGTTAATTTCTTAATTTGTAGTAATCATTTCACTATGTATACTGAGGCATCATTTTATATACAGTACCTTAATTATATACAACAAAAGTAAAAATGACAGTTAGAAAAGAAAAAAAATTGTTAAAACAAAAAACCAAAGATTGGCATTGTGGAATAAAAACCATGACCCAATTCTATGCCATTTATAAGAAACTCACTTCAAATACAGCAGAATGAGTCAGGTTGAAAATTAAAAAAAAATAATAATATGTCAACATTAATTAAAGGAAAGCAGGAATGGTTATTAGTATCAGATAAAGTAGACTTCAGAGGAAAATAAAATAAATTACCAGCAATAGAGAAAAAACATTAAATAGCAGTCAAAGGGCCATTGTACCAAGAAGACATAGCAATCCTAAATGTATACGCAGCAAAAAATTGAGCAGACAGTCTAGGAGCAGAAACTGATAGAACTGAAAAAAGAAATAGACAAATTTACAAATTTACAAATATAGCTCAGTGGAGCAGTGCCTGCCTGGCAAACTCAAGGTCCTGAGTTTGATTCCCAGTACCAAAAAAACAAACAAACAAACAAACAAAAAACAAGGTGGGGGGCTGGGGATATAGCTTAGCAGCACAGCGCTTACCTGGCAAGTGCGAGGTCCTGTGTTCAATTCCCGGTACACCCTCCAAAAAAACAAATATAGTTCAAGACTTTGACACCCTTCTCTCAACAATTGATAGAACAACTGGACAATAAGTTATCAAGAATATAGAACTCATCAGGGTCATCTCTCAACTGGATTTGATCAATGCTTAAAGAATCCTTCCAATAATAGCAAAATATACATTTTTTTTCAAGTGTCTACAAAGCTTATACCAACACGGCCATATCCTAGGCCATTAAAAAACCTCAGCCCATCTAAAATCAGAGTCATACAGAGTATTTGTTCTGTGACTACAGAGTAGTCAAACTATAAATCAGTAAGTGAAAGGGAATAGGAAAATGTCCAAACAGTTGGAGACTAATTAAAAATAATAAGTAATCCAGGGGTTAAACAGGAAATCTTATTGGAAATAAAAAATAAAGGAATTATACTAAAAAAGTAAAAATGCAACATAAACCTACTAGGACACAACTAAAGGAGAACTGAGAGGAAAATTTAAAGCCCTGAGTGCATGCATTAAAAAAGAGGAGAAGTCTCAATCAGTAACCTAAGCTCCCACCTTAAGAAGCTAGGAAAAAGGGAATAAGAAACCTGAAGTAAGCAGAAGGAAGGAAAGAATTGGTTTCGCACACTGATTTAAGAAGAATTATTTAAACAGCATTTGTTTCTGCTAAAAAAGTATGGTAAAAAATAGTATGGTTCAAAATGCCAGTACTCAATTAAATCAACAGAAAATGAAGTTAATAACGTGAGTTGATGGTTATCGTGTTAAGATTGAGATAATGGTTACTTATAGTGACCTTTTTTCAATCACAACCGTTTCTCTGGAAATGAGTCACTAGAGATGAAGCAGCATTTTTCTTTCTTCTTCGATTAATCAAAATTCATTATATGTTGAAGAATTCTTTAGTCTTGAGTTTAACCTGGTGTGCAGAAGATAGGCTAAATTGCTCCTCAAATTCATTTTCTCATTTGTATAATCAGGATCATAAAGCTATCTTTACCACTGGTTCTCAACTATGGTTATAAATTGGAATCACTTAGAAAACTTTAAAATATACTAGTGTCTGGTCCTATTCAGGCAGATTCTGATTTAATTGGTTTGTGGCAGAAATTCTCAAAATACAGTCTCAGGGTTGGTGTAGCACCAGACATTCTTGGGAACTTGTTAGAAATGCAAATTCACAACCCCCATGTCCGACCTGGTAATCTATGTTTAAACAAATACTTCTATTGATTCTGAGGCAATGTGACTCAACTTTTAGTGTACATATACATCTCTTGAGGAATTTTGCAGAAGTACAGATTTTGATTTGCACCTGGTTAGGGGCCTGAGATTATTAACAAACGCCTATGGGTAATAATATTGCACAGTTTGAATAATAAGGATCCACAAGACATCCGGACATTTGCATTTTTTCAAAACTTCCCAAGTGGTAATGCAGCCAAGATGGAGAGCTAGTTCATTAGTTTTCTGTGAGATGCCAATAATAGTGAAGCTCGAGTGATCTCTCTTAGGTTTTCTGAACATGAGGATGTGAGGTACACATTCTTTTCAAAGTGATAATAATCATTGTCCCTAATTTGCTCTTTGGTTGCCCAAGAATCTCAGTTTTGTTGGTATTATCCCTTATTTTCTATAAAAAATACTGAACCCTTCTTTCTGTCTTAATCTTGTACCTCTCTACCATTAGTACAACATTTGCTGAACGTATTTTAAAGTTTTGCTTTTGAATCCCAACTAAAAATTAGTTGAAATGAATTACTCATTCCAGTATATAGGGAGATAATTAGACTCCCCTTTTTAAAGTAAAATAGATCTTTTCACCCCCTTCTTTGACAGGCCATGCCCAAAGCCCAGCGTCTATATTGCACCACTTCTCATTCCGCACGTTCTGACGGGGCATGCTCACCTATATTAATATTACCAAGAAACACTGTATGTCTCTCTTGCCAATCATTTAGTGGCTATCTTTGCCTAGCTTGCTTAATTACCTCAATCTCAGCATACCTAGAATAGAACTCATCTTTCTCACCATATCCACTTTTACTCCTGCATCCTTTATCTCAGTAAAAGTGCCTCGGGGTCATTTTTTACTCTTTTCACTTTTTCAATCCCAAATTAAACTAATTGTTAGGATCTGGGAATTCTACCCCTCTTGAGCGCAGCCACTTTTCCCGGTTGTACCTGCCACTACTCTGGTTTAGGTTTTCATCATTTCTTGCTTAAGTTGATGCTTTAATATTCTCACTAATTTCCCTGCCTTTACTCTGGCCTTTCCGTTTTCCACATAGCACTGGGAGTGTTTGTTCTTGTCCTTTCCCATCTTTAAGACTCTTCAGTGACTTTTCATTCCTCTCAGAATTAAGTTAAAATGCCTTAATATGACTTAAAAATCATTCATAGTTTGGTGCTTGCTCACTCTTCTTAGAGCTTCTCTCCACCTTGAACTTAAGTGCACCATTTTCTCTGTAGGATCCAAGCCTTTGAAGAGGTGCTGTCTCTGCTTGGTGTGTCTCTGCAATATTCCATGTGCCTAATCCTTGCACCTTTTCTGTTTTTGCTAACATACTAGCTCTGCACAGATGCCTAACTTTTTTTTTTTATGTGGGTACCGGGAGTTGAACTCAGGACCTCATGCCTGCCAGCAGGCGCTTGTGCTGCTGAGCAATATTACTGGCCCTTTTTTCCTTTATGTGGGTACCAGGAGTCGAACTCAGGACTTTGCGCTTGCCAGGCAGGTGCTTATGCCACTGAGCTATCTCACCGGCCCAACAAATGCCTTCCTTGATGCTACCTCTCTCTAGGCTCAGTTAGGTATTCTCTTATTATCCCTGGGGTTACAATTATCACAGTGAACTTTGATTCCCTCTGGTTTATCTTCCTCAACAGCTCCTTACAGATAGGGACTAGCTTGCTTATTGTGACCTTAGCATCAAGCTCAGTGTCTGGATTATAGTCTGTGCTCAATAAATATTAATAAATAAAATTCCCAGTAGTGAGAAAGAAGGAGGCTGCCATGGCAAATCAGTTAGAAATACATAGATCAGAGAGACCTCAAGATGGCGGATGAGTAAGAAGCAGGCAGCAAAACTCTCTCTAAAAGTTACCATTGGAACACGGGAATATAGCGACCCAGAAAGCGCAGGAGGGGGGGAGATGCCTCCCCGAAACCCAGAAAAGTTCTGAAGCGCAATCTGGGACCCCCGGCACCAGTGACGGGTGACTTCCAACAAAGAAGAAGGAAAGAAGGAGCAGACCGCGCGCGTGCACCTTCTAATATCCCGGGAGTTGGAGCGCCGGCGGAGGCTCAATTCTACGGACACACGGTGGCAGCTGGCGCCCAGGGAGCCCCCACGGAGGATCCTGAGACAGCGGCGGGGCAGGGGAGCGGCGGAGAACGGCGCTGACCGGCGGTGAGTGTCTCTCAGCCACAGCTGCCCCGCGCCAGAGAGCGACCGGCCGGGCGCCATTGTGGGGGGTGTGGCGAAACTCAGAGCGGCTCGGAAACTGCTCTGGGAACTTGTGCTCCGGACAGGGCAGCACAGGGCCTCTCAATTGAGCCCACGAAAGTGTGCTGAAGTCAGCAGGTGAACGAGACTGGACTCTCAGCCACACCTGTCCCGCGCCAGAGAGCGACCGGCCGGGCGCCATTGTGGGGGGTGTGGCGAAACTCAGAGCGGCTCGGAAACGGCTCTGGGAACTTGTGCTCCGGACAGGGCAGCACAGGGCCTCTCAATTGAGCCCACGAAAGTGTGCTGAGGTCAGCAGGCGAACGAGACTGGACTCTCAGCCACACCTGTCCCGCGCCAGAGAGCGACTGGCCCGGCGCCATTGTGGGGGGCGTGGCGAAAAACCAGAGCGGCGGGAACCAGTGCAGGGAACCCGGGCTCCGGACAGCACGCTGAGCCTCTCAGGCCCAGGGATCGTGAAAGGGCGGCGAGAGTGGAGGCGAGCTAGACTGGTCTCTGCCTGAAAGTACGCGCCTCTGCTCACCACCCGCCAGAGGGCGCTCCTGGCTTACTGGGACGGACCTGCACAGAACAGGACTTTGTCACAAGGTACCTGCCTACAACAGAGTCAACACCTGGAACTGATTCTTTTTATATTTTTTATTTTTATTTTTATTTTTTATTTTTATTTTTATTTTTTTTCTCACTGATTTGTTTTTTTGTTCTGGCGAAGGGTTTTTTTGTTTTTGTTTTGTTTTGTTTTGTTTTTTGGTGGGGTTTTATTTTTGATCTGTCTGTTTTATTGTTTTTATCTTTGTTTTTGTTTCTGTATGTGTATTTGCTCTTTCCTTCATTATTCTCTCTGGTTTTTTATATGAGTGTAAACAGTGCCTCTAACTTCTTTGTGATTGTGGTTGTGATCTGTTCTTCCTTTTATCCCTTCCTTCTCTTTTTACCACCTGTCCTCTGCACTAGTGTCCCAATTTTAGTGGGATCCCTCTTGGTCCTCTAACCTTACATCTAATTCCTTCCTCTTCTCCCAATACTCTATTTCCTCCTTAACTCATCTTAAATTTAAACTCCTCAAGGAAAAATTGACATACATAGGACTTGTATACTGCATATAATTTTTCTGGTGTGTTTTAGATTTTGTTATATAACCGCAACTCTATACAGCTAAAAGTGGTAAATAACTGGTTAGCTCAGTCTGTCATTTTTTAGGCTGTGTTTGATGCTTTAGTTAACATTATAGCCAAATGTGAAATAATTGTTCTAAACATCTTTCCTTCCTGATATTTCATGATTGAGATTGACTAAGGGACACAGAAAATACAGTGGCACAGTACCAAAGAATCAAGGACTGGGCCAAACAGGTAGCAACTTCGCATACCCAACGAATTGAAGAGGTAGGATCTGGCAGAAAGCTCAAAACCTAAAAGCAAGCTCCACTTGGAAGATACTGCAGAGAAGTAGTCATCTTCTAAAGATCTTAAACACTAGCAATAAAGTAACCTACTATAGGTAATTTGCAAACACCACCCCAGGAATTAAAGAAAGAAAAAATGAGACGACACTTAAACAAGATGCAACCACACACATCCAATTCACCAAAGGCAAACCTAGGGAGCAACGAGGTGGGACAATCCGAAAGCCACCCACCGGGCCTATCTGAAGTGGTAACAACAAAGCAACTGAATGAGGTTCTGGAAAAAATTAAAACAGAAATAATCTCACAGATAACTGCAGAGATAATGTCTACAATGAAGACCATGCTTAAGGACACTATAGCTGATACAGACAAAAAAATAGATGAACTTAAGAAAACTATAGAAACCATGAATGCTCAGCATAGGAAAGAAATGGAATCTATAAGGCAGATTCAAGCAGATATCCAAGAGATAAAAAATTCCATTGAAAGTATTTGTAGCAGAATAAGCCAATGCGAGGACAGGATCTCAGATATAGAAGACAGGCTTGCAATTAGTGATCATGAAATGGAAAAATTCTTAAAAATAGCAAGGGACCATGAAAAATCAATTCAGCAGCTGCTAGATGACTCAAAGATAAACAACTTAAGAATAATTGGAATAAATGAAAAAGCAGGAGATAGCATCAACGACATTAAAACCTTGTTCAAAGACATAATCAGGGAGAACTTTCCTGGAAGAGAAAAGGAATTTGACACCCCTATAAGTGAAGCTTTTAGAACACCAACTAGACATGATCAAAAAAAAACTTCAGCCAGACATATTATAGTCAAGATCCCAGAAATTCAACAGAAGGGCAGAATCTTAAAAGCTGTTAGGGAGAAGAGACAAATCACCTATGAAGGAAAACCCATCAGAATCACAGCTGACTTTTCAGCACAAACCCTCAATTCAAGAAGAGCTTGGAATGATGTATTGCAAGCTCTAAAGGAAAATAATTTTCAGCCCAGATTGATGTACCCTGCAAAACTATCTTTCAAAATTGATGGAGAAATAAAATACTTTCATGACAAAGAACATCTGAGAAAATTTATGACCACCAAACCAGCACTCCAAAACGTTCTGAAGGACATTCTAGAAAGAGATAGGAACCCCAACAGAAGGAATCCACCAGGCAGGGCAAATAATTAAATAGCCGGAAAGCGGAAAAACAAAGAGTGGGAACCAACAACAGGAAAATATCATGACAAGTCAATACATATCAGTTTTAACCATCAATGTTAACGGTCTCAATTCACCAATCAAAAGGCACAGACTGGCGAAATGGATCAAGAAGCAAGATCCAACAATATGCTGTATACAAGAAACACATTTAATTCAGAAAGAAATTCATAGACTGAAAGTCAAAGGATGGAAAACAATACTCCATGCCACAGGAACCCAGAAAAAAGCAGGGGTAGCTATTCTTTTTGCAGACAAAGTGAACTTCAAGCCAAGAAGGATTCAGAGAGATAAAGACGGTCATTACATCCTTGTAAAGGGAACAATCCAAGAGGAAGAGATAACGATCATAAATATATATGCATCAAATACCAATGCACCCAGCTATATAAAACAAGTACTAAAGGACATGAAAAATCAAATAAGCGCTAATACAATTATATTGGGAGATCTCAATACTCCACTGTCACAAAAAGATAGATCAACTGGACAGAAAATCAATAATGAAATAGTAGAACTGAACCAAACTTTTGAACAAATGGACTTAGTAGATGTCTACAGAGTGTTCCATCCCACAACATCAGAATACACATTTTTCTCAGCTGCACATGGGACGTTCTCCAAAATAGACCACATACTAGCTCATAAAACCTGCTTAAGTAAATGCAAAGGAATTGAAATTATCCCATGCATATTATCAGACCATAGTGCAATGAAATTGGAAATCAATGGCAAAAGATCCCACAAAAACTCCCTAAACACATGGAAATTAAACAGCATCCTCCTGAACAACCAATGGGTCACAGATGAAATTAAAGAAGAAATTAGTCACTTTCTACAACTGAATGATAATGACAGTACAACATACCGGAACTTATGGGATACAATGAAAGCAGTCCTAAGAGGGAAATTTATAGCATTAAACACTTATATCAGGAAAATAGAGCAAGCGCAAATAAACAACTTAAGGGTGAACCTCGAGCTTCTAGAAAAAGAAGAGCAGGTTAAGCCAAAAGCCCGTACAAGGGAGGAAATTATAAAGATCAGAGCAGAAATTAACGTATTGGAGAATAAAAAAAAATACAAAGAATCAATGAAGCAAAAAGTTGGTTCTTTGAAAGAATAAATAAGATTGACAAACCCTTATCCAACCTTATTAAAAAAAGAAAAGAAAAGACTCAAATCCATGCAATTGAAAATGAAAAGGGTGATATCACGACAGACCCTGCAGAAATCCAGAAGATCATCTATACCTATTTTGAAAATTTATATTCTACTAAGATGGAAAATGCAGAAGAAATGGACAGATTCCTAGATTCGTATGAATTACCAAAGCTGAATCAAGAAGATTTAAAAATCCTAAATAAACCAATATCAGCCAATGAAATTGAAGATGTAATTAAAAACCTCCCAACAAAGAAAAGCCCAGGCCCTGATGGATTCACTGCCGAATTCTACAAGAAATTTAGAGAAGACCTAACGCCCCTACTTCTCAAACTTTTCAATGAAATTGAAAGGGAAGCAATACTCCCAAATTCATTCCTGGAAGCAAGCATTACCCTGATACCAAAACCAGAGAAGGACCCAACTAAGAAAGAGAACTACAGGCCAATCTCCCTAATGAACATAGATGCAAAAATCCTTAATAAGATACTGGCAAACAGAATCCAACAAATCATCAAGAAGATTATACACCATGACCAAGTTGGATTCATCCCAGGGATGCAGGGATGGTTCAACATACGTAAATCAATAAATGTAATACAGCATATTAACAGAACCAAAGACAAAAATCACATGATCATCTCAATAGATGCAGAAAAAGCTTTTGACAAAGTCCAGCACCTTTTCATGATAAAAACCCTACAGAAAATTGGAATAGAGGGTCTTTATCTCAATCTGGTAAAAGCTATCTATGACAAACCAACAGCCAATATTATACTAAATGGCCAAAAACTGAAAGCCTTCCCTCTAAAATCAGGAACAAGACAAGGATGTCCACTGTCCCCACTCTTATTCAACATAGTTCTGGAAACTTTAGCCAGAGCGATTAGACAAGGGAAAGAAATAAAAGGAATAATGATTGGAAAGGAAGAAGTTAAATTATCATTATTTGCAGATGACATGATACTCTACACAGAAGACCCCAAAAACTCCACTAAAAAACTGCTAGATTTAATAAGCAAATTCAGTAGTGTAGCTGGATACAAAGTCAATACTCAAAAGTCAATAGCCTTCCTGTACACAAATAACAAACTTACTGAAAGAGAAATTAGGGAAACAATACCTTTCACAATAACATCCAAAAAAATGAAATACCTAGGAATCAACCTCACGAAGGATGTAAAAGACCTCTATACTGAAAACTACAGTACTCTGAAAAAGGAGATTGAAGAGGATATCAGAAAATGGAAAGATATCCCTTGCTCCTGGATAGGAAGAACCAATATAGTGAAAATGGCCATACTTCCAAAATTGTTATACAGATTTAATGCAATTCCAATCAAAATTCCAACAGCATATCTCACAGAATTAGAGAAAACAATCCTAAAATTCATTTGGAATCAGAAGAGACCTAGAATAGCAAAGGCAATTCTGGGCAACAAAGGCAAGGCAGGGGGCATCACTATCCCCGACTTGAAATTATACTATAAAGCTACTGTGATAAAAACAGTGTGGTACTGGCAAAAAAACAGACCTGAAGATCAATGGAACAGATTAGAAGACGCTGAAACAACCCCAGACATACTAAGCCACCTTATCTTTGACAAAGGTGCCAAACACATTCGCTGGAAGAAAGATAGCCTCTTTAATAAATGGTGCTGGAAAAACTGGCTCTACACATGCCGAAGATTAAAACTAGATCCATATCTTTCACCATGCACTAAACTAAATTCAAAATGGATCAGAGATCTAAATATTAAAACAGAAACATTAAATCTGCTGGAAGGTAGGATAGGTAAAACCCTTGGAGACATTGGTGTAGGCAAAGACTTTATGAATAAAAACTCAACCGCACGGGAACTATCCCAAAGAATCAATAACTGGGATCTCATCTTATTAAAAAGCTTTTGCACAGCAAGAGAAACCACCAACAGAGTGAAGAGACAACCCACAATGTGGGAAAAAATGTTTGCCAGCTGTTCCTCAGACAAAGGATTACTATCGAGAACATATAAAGAACTCAAAAAAATCAGACCTCCCAAATTTAAAGACCCACTCCAAAAATGGGCATCTGAGATGAATACACATTTCTCAGATGAAGAAATACTAATGGCAAATAAATATACAAAAAAATGTGCAACATCACTAGTCATTCGAGAGATGCAAATTAAAACAACACTGAGATACCATCTCACCCCAGAAAGAATGGCTACTATTAAGAAATCAACTAATAACAAATGCTGGAGGGGCTGTGGGGAAAAAGGAACCCTTCTTCACTGTTGGTGGGAGTGTCGACTGGTACAGCCACTGTGGAAGTCAGTGTGGAGATTCCTCAGAAAACTAGGGTTGGAGGTTCCATTTGACCCAGCTATTCCCCTTCTGGGCATCTTCCCAGAAGAATTAAAAACATCGTACCACAGCGATATATGTGCACCCATGTTTATAGCAGCACAATTTGTAATAGCCAGATCTTGGAAACAACCCAAATGCCCATCAACTGAGGAATGGATAAGAAAGATGTGGTATTTTTATACAATGGAGTACTATTCAGCCATAAAGAAGGATAAACTGGAGACTTTTATAGGTAAATGGATGCAACTCGAGAAAATACTCATAAGTGAAATAAACCAGAAGCACATGTGTAAGCATCGTATTATCTCTCTAGTATGAGAAACTGAAAGAGTAAATAAGATCCAAAATGTACAATAGACATGGTGAATCAAAAAGAAACTGGTCAAAAGGAAAGAGAGACTGGAATAGGGAAAAGAAAGAAGGGAAAGGGAAAAAAATTGTATATATATATATATAAGATGGTTAAGATAGATACACTACCATTTTTACTTAGTTCATTGAAGAGTAAGGTTTGTGCCAATAATGTTTGGACAATTGAATGCTAATGTCTGGTGTCCTGAA
Organism: Erethizon dorsatum; assembly: GCA_028451465.1. Lineage (NCBI taxonomy): Eukaryota > Metazoa > Chordata > Mammalia > Rodentia > Erethizontidae > Erethizon > Erethizon dorsatum. The sequence goes on along the minus strand of CM051833.1, from coordinate 100,448,782 downwards.
TAACTAACTTAAAGATAGTAATACGTAATGTATTAACCATTGTTACCCTCCTATTATGTTTGTTTGAAAATTTGTTCTTCTTTTGATTTGTTTTGTTTTTTCTTCTCTTTAAAAAAAAAAAAAAACTATAATATGATTAGCATACTGTGTATGGTGAATGTTTTAAGTTAAAAAAAATTTATTACAATAAAAGACCCATTCCATTAATCTCCCTCAAAGAAATACATAGATCACATTATAACTAGTGGATTCTCCATCACAATCACAGAACCACTCAGCTTCTCCTAGAAGGGTATCTAGAAAAAAACTTACAGAAGGGCATCTAGAAAAGTATACTTAAAATAAGAGTAGAAGGAGTATTTTAATTAGGTCAAGTGTCATATTCTCTTTTTCCAAGGCATCATAATACTTTTAAAAAGAATGTTAATAAACAAATTATATACTTGCAGTAGTTCTTTTACCTATGTTCCATTTTCTTCCAGAGCCAGAGGGGAATTTTGATTTAACTGATTTATTTCTATATTCTGAGGTTCTCACCCTTCCTCCACTCCAGTTTTTGGATTATATGTAGTGAATTGCCCAACACGCACTAATCAGGGCCGAGTCTGAGAAGAACAAAACTGTAGACGTGGGCCGGCACCCTTTTCTGATGAGCGATGAACCTGTGCTTTGATCTTCAGGTTTTAGTGAGTCATTTTTCCAGGGTGCTTTGTTCACGCACTAAAGGGAAAGCCAGGTTTGAAAGACGGCAGTTCATTTCCTACATGCACATTTGCCCAAGGTAAGTTTGTAATACAATCCTCAAATAGTAAATAAACAGTGAATAAGTAAATGTATGGGTTGGGGACAAACGCAGTTCGCCATCTCCAAAGCCCTTGTGGGTGTTTCTCTAGAAATCTCTACCCCAGCGCCCATCTGAATTTCCCTGTCTCCTCTTGATTTTTGTTTTTGAGTCATCCTCTTTGGTGATCTTCAGAGCAGGATTTTGATGCTGACTTCATGTACAAGTTTGATAGTCTACATGTAGACTGCATTCCAGCACAAATTAATATCAGTGTTCCCTGTTGGGGGCACCCGGCCCACTGAATACCAGTGGGGTCTCTTTCTGGGCTGTTACTTCCCAGCTTGGGCACTGGGTATGTTTATTCTTGTTTCTGTAACTTTCCTTATGCACTTCCATCGAGCACATTACCTACAGAACCATTTCTTCATTTCCCATCTTTCCTGCCCATCTAAATCTTAATTTACTGGGTTCACTTCAAGTTTCATCTCCTGTAATGAAAGCAAAGATCATGGTCTGCAGGTGCTTTATTTTTCTTAATACTGTATACCATTCTCTCAAATTGTTTCCTGCTCTTTTTACTTTATAGGAGGAGTGGCCTAGTGCAGCATATAACTCATGTGAGGCTGTTGAATGTCGTGTTTCATGTGACACATGCAATGACTCATAGAACTGTTCTTGTCACCTTTTCCATTGTCTTATTCTAAACCAGGCTAGCACAGGGAATACTTTGGGCTATTAGCACAGGGAATACTTTGAGCTATCCAGACATTTTCCTTGGTTTTGAGGATTATTATAGAGTGGGATATTTGTGTGGATTATGCTTCTCTGGCTCTCATGTAACCAATCAATTTTCTTCCCACCAGGTATAAGACTGTGAAGGAAGGAATTCAATAATGAAATTGTAGGCTTAGAGTTGAAAATAAATTGACTAGTTGCTTTGTTCCTTGAATTTTTAGTTACAAGGAAAGGGTTGCATCAGTTACATTTCTATGAGCTTGATTTCAGTTTTACTATTAGTTCCTACTACCAGTTCTCAGAATATGAAAGGGGCTTTCCATAAATACTTGTCAAATAGATTTGTCACATCAGGGAGGGTAGCTATAAAAAATAATAGTACTCTTGTACCAAAATTGAAATAATGTCCAAGTCTCCCTGCCAGTTCATCACTATCTACATCTTTGATCCTCTTCAGTATTCTGGAATCAGTAAAAATGGCATTTTTGAAAAATCTAACAAGAAATGCGTTTATATTCTAGCTCGGCAAGGTTTTGGAGAGAACATATTCCAATAAAAAAGCATGATGTAGAGATCTTTACATGGTGAATGTTTAAGTAGAAGGTGACATTTTAAATCTAAGTTCAGGGGCTAGAGATAAAACTCAGTGATAGTCCACTTGCCTAGCATTCTTGAAGCAATGGCTTTGATCCCCAGTACCACAACAAAGTGCAACGTTACTGTTTCAGAGGTTTAGGTAGGGACCTAAATGATAAGCAGAAATCCCAGTGAGGAAATCTCTACTTCTCATTCTTAATGGCTTTACTACATGATGGGAGGGTGTGAAACATCTTTCTTGAGATAGATTCCTAGTTAAATTGTGCCTGGTGATATCTTATATGTTGGTGACATTGATTTGTAGACTTATTTCCCCCTAGGATTTATCTCATCTATCTAAAATGGAATTGATTAACAGAGTCTACAAAGGAAAAAGTGAAGTACAATAAGAGAGATACAGTAAAAAATGTGGTATAATCTTAAAGATTTATTTTACTTTTTGGCTGTATTTTTCAAATTTTCTACAATTAATATGTTTTGTTTTTATAATTAGAAAAATTTGTTCCTATGGGGTTGGGGTGTCTTTAACATGGATGACCTAAGATGTGTGTTTCCATTGCCTGTCAGGTTACCCATATCGCTGGTTGTTAGAATGCAAACCATTGCATGTGTTTGAAGTTCAGTCTGCTGCCCCCTATAGGCGGCTTCCAGAAGGTGAAGGTCTGTGGGAGGAAGTACATTTACAGATGAGAAGCACAAGCCTAGAGCCCAATTTAGAGGCTTATTGTGTCTTTAACACCCTTAAGTTTTTCTCTATCTTTTCTTTTTTTGGGGGGCAAGGGGTGGGGGGTCCTGGAAAGGAAAGAGGCTTGAGTAACTTCTGAGTCCTGAAGTTGTAGTTTTTCTTAACAGTACAATGTTAAAATTCTGATTTTCCTTGTCTCTTCTCTACCATCTTTATTTCTTCTCTGCCACCTCAGGATGCCTTCAGTGGAGGGTGGCTCCTGCAATTAAGCAATATGTGGCTCAGAGTCTTGAGCTTTGTCTTAATTACTTTCTCAAGTATTTCCCCCCATACTCTCTGATTTTATTGTTTACAGGGGTTATAAAAGCTTTTGCTGTGAGAATGTTTGGTTTCCCCTGTTATCTAGTGGTTTCCTCTGTCTGCCTTCAATTGCGATGATGACAGCAGGAATGGAGGCCTCTCTGTCAAATCATTCATTGAGCAAGCTGGGTACAGTGAGTGAGTCACTGCTTGGTGCCTGCATGGCCTGAAAAGTTTAGGGCTATAAAACCTTCCTTTCCCTGGCTTTAGGTGATTCTGTTTTTTCAGTCTCAAATTAGAAGTGAGGAAAAATACCACCACCAAGAACAACACAGAGAGACACAGACATAGACACAGATGTGTGCGCGCACACACACACATACACACACACACATGCACACACACACCAGTCTTCGAGTGGAAATGAATGAGGGATGCCCTGACTTTGTCAGAAAGTCCTATAGGGCCCCACAGAAAGCATATTATACAGATAAAGGAGGAGTGTTCTCTTTGTGCAATAAACCAGTAGAGGTAGATCTAGAAACAGTTGTCTGGTAATACTTGCAGATTGTTAAGGCCCCTACCATCTGATCTCTGCAGAAAGCCCTGAATCAAAACAGAGGATTGGACTCCTGCAATGAGAAGTTGTGCAACAGAGAAGCCGAACAAAAGGTAAGGCAAGAGCATCTGAGTGCTCCTGAGTACCAATCCCGGGGAGGTGACTTCACAAAGGTTGTACCCTTTACTCTTAGAAATCCCCCGTGGGGCAGGTGGTGGGCCCTTATTTTTATAGGTGAGAAAACTGAGGGCTGTAGGGTATTTGGCGTGAGGACACACAGTTAGCACGAGACAAAGCTGGGATGTCTGCTTTAAGCTCAGGTTGTTTCTCTTCTACGACACCTAAGTTTTATGGCATCGTGTTGTTTTGAAGTGCTCTAATTATTTTTATGTGTGTATTTGTTTAAAATATATTTATACCTACATATTTTATATATGTAAATATTTAAAATATTTATATCATTAATAATATTAGAAAATACAAAAATATAAACATTTGTGTGAGTGTGCATGTAGGCACACACACACACACACATTCACACACACACGCACACACACAAAGTTGTTCTGTCCCTGTAACAATCTCTTGTAGAACCCGAGCAGCCCCTGATAAAAATTTCCTCTCTTCTCTTTGTCTCTGTTTGTAGACTATATATTTTTGGATTCCTTTTGTCCCTAAGCATGTTTTTGGTATAGTTGTAATCAAAATTTGTGTGTGGTTTTCAGTCCATATTATGTACTTATTTATGATTATTTTTGGCATGGTGCTTCATTCTATCATACTTAAGATTTGCCTGATGAAAGGAAAGAAGAAAGAGCAAAATAATCCCTAAACAGTCTGGCAAAAACCACATGGGGTTATGATGATGCGCATAGGCTTTACTTTAATCCTCAAGTTCTACTCTAAATGGAAATGGTTGGCACATCATCACTTTGTCTATAACATAACAGAACATAGTCATACTCTTGGGCCGAGCATAAATATATGTCCATTGACTTTTATTTCCACTTGAGCAGTAGCTCTAAGAAGAAGGTAAGACTGGTATGTCTTTCAGATATCTTGGGGAGAAATAAACTCTTAAAGTTTATTGAGTTAGAGTGTAGATGCAACTAGAATTGGGCAAGGGTGAGAAAGAGACGGCTGATGTGTGCAGTGCATATTCCCTTGTCTGGACCAGGCCTGTGATGTATGCCCAGAGAAAAAGGAGCCCACGAGAAAGATACCAGCTAGCACTTTTCTATTTGGAAGTGGACCTTTTCTTCTGCAAAAATTTTTCTCGCCAGATTCTTGAACTTCAAAGTTTTCTTTTTTATAAAATCCCATAAAAAAGTACTCTGATTCCACTTTATGTCTCTCAAAGGTCTGCTTTCATGGGGCTTTCCAGTATCCTGCTATGGGGAAGCAAACTGTTTGTACTCCTTGCAAGAGATTTAACTTCTCTAGTCAGTTTCCCCCTTGTGTTCCCCGATGATAAATTGTGTTCAGAGTGGAAATTTGGCCTCCTGTTTGAATGACAGCAGAGGGCTCAGCCCTCATCAGCATCTGCTAATCCTTCCTGTTGCCTCCCACTTCCTGCCTCTGCTGCTTCTAGGTCAGCCCTGTGAGGCAAGGTGTCCTTCCTCCTCTGTGCACAGTTGCTTCTCCCAAGCTGTCTGATGTCTCAGAGGACTGATGTTCTTTGTGTGGCAACTTCTGTTCCTTATAGCAAGCTTATGTTCACTGATGTAAACAGATTTGGTCTTTATAACTGTGTTGAATACATTTGTCAGAGAGGTTGATTCAGAGAAGTACCTTGCCCTTGCTGCCTGGCCTGCCTCAGCTTGGGAAGCAGGCAGATGGAGCATGGCCTTGAGGAACAGGGTGTTGACTTGTTATGTGGAACATGTGGAGGACCCTTACCACTCTGCCTGCCTGAGCTGTTTGGCCATGTAGAGAGTAGGAGGAGCAGAATGGAAAAGGAGCTAAGACATTCTGATCAAGTAGCAGGAAATCCTAGGGGTGGAATTTGATCCAGCATCCAAGCTATTCTCTGCCACTGTGTGAGGTAAGGCTTGAGACTAAGATTCAGTGTTATATGCTGCCTTGACTTTTGGTAAAATCAAGAGACTCACATGGCCTGAGCACAAGTTCTCCCCATTGGGCCCCTGGGGAGAAAGCCCCCTGCCAAACAACCTTCCTCATCCTGTGGATGAACCACAGGTCTGCCTTATCCCTGGGTAGTGGGCATCGGTCACTTGCCAGTCTCTGGAATTATCCAGACAAGAGTCTCATTCTCTCACAGGAGCTAGGAGCACTTCACTGTCTTGTTACTATGTAAGCTGCCTCTCACATTTGCTGCTTGTTCACTCTCCTCCTGACTGTGGCCTCTGCATGGCCTTGGTGGCATGCAGTGTTCTCGCCTGAGCCGACTAATAACTGTTGTCAGTCTCATCTGTCCAATATTGGATACCATGTGTTCAGCCATTCCCGTATCCCTTGCATGGAATTCCTCCTTCAGCAATGAGATACAGAGAAAGTGATCAAAACACTACCTTCAGTTTTTCTACAAATTAGCACGTGTCAGCATCTTTCTACTTATCAACTTCTTGCCTACTTACCTGTAAGCTGCATAAAACAGGAAACATGCTTGTAATCTCTATCACTGTACCTTCAGTGTCTAGCACAGTGATACCTGTCACTTAGTGAACACTTGATAAGTACCTGCAGCATAAATGAATGAGTAGATCTTAAGGCCCTTTCTGTAGAGATTACAGTAAATGTTCTCTTTTCTCAGCTACAAAATTTTTATCACCCCAAAGTCTGGGATAGAATGAGACATGGTAGCACAGTGCATCATGCCCCCTAACTTACCCAAATTCAGAGTAGGTGTTCCAGGCAAGCCAAAGGGGGAAATGGATCCTGAAGAAAGCCCGCCTCTGTGGTTCAGTACCAGCTCAGAGTCAGACTGATGTACCTTTGTTGATGCACATGCTCTTGCTGAATTTGGCAATCAACTATAGTTACACTTTCTGAGACATCCCAGTCCATTGCCCAATAAACTTGAAAGAATTTAGGGCCTCCTCTGTGTGTCTGTCTGTCTCTCATTCTCTCTCGTTTTATTTAAGCTATCTTCTCCAATTCTAATTTGTTCATGAAGAATGCTTTCCGCACCAGAAAGAAGATATGGGGGGCGGAGAGGGTGAAGGAGCTTTTATTTTAGTGGTTGTGTAGTTGCGTGATTGCTTTAGCTATCACTAAGCCAAGGTACCCATCCTTCTCTGTACTGAAGCCATGTTCATCAACTGCCACTTAACCGTGAAAACAGAAGCATGTCAGGGAGAATTTGGTCTACACAAAATTTGGAAAACTCTAGTTTATAATTTCTCTGTGATTATTTTTATGATAACTTGAGCTCTGGGAAAATCTGAGTATCTTTTACATTATTGGGTCTTAGAATTTAGGGCTTCACATTTTGTGCATCCCTACTCCTACAACTTCTGTATATCTGCCCATTCCTCCAATCAAAGCTTCATTATTAAAATAAATTAAACTCACATCTGATCCACTCTGGGAAGACTGTTTTGTGTTTATCTTTTTGTTTCCTTTTCGGAAATCCATAAATAAAATTTTTAGTTTGTTATTTTTCACCTGTAATATCACCCAGTGTGTTAATTTTATTCGTATTGGCTTTTTGAGCCAAGGATTTCAAGACATTTTCTTTCCTGTTTTTCTCATTTTTTCCCTTTGTTGTCAGGTTGCCATTTATTTGTTTTTCTCTTCTCTGTCTTAATGGTACATACATCTGTCCTCCTTGGGATGAATGGAGTCTGCTTTGTCCTGTTACCCAGCTGACCCCTGGTTTGGAGTCACAGCTCCAGGCATTTACGTAGCCTCTGCCTGATTTTTTTTTATCAGTACATTTTAGCAATACATAATGATTACACTTATCATGGGGAGTTGGCACATGTACATAACACGGCTTAATTCTTTTTGCATCCCCTATCGCACTCATCCTCCCTGCTCCTTCCAGCTCTAGTGCTCTGCTTCTAACAGGTTTTCATTGACATTTGTGGCTTGTTGGATAGAAGCACCTGGGTGGGTGTGCCTCCATGGGGATGAGTGTCATTTATTAAGAGACAAGGAAACAAAACTGGTGTCAATTTGTCTCAGGTTATACTAAATGGATTCACAAGGCAAACTGAGCTCTGTATATTGAAACCGTGGAAACACCACGAGTACTTTTAATGTGAGAGCAATTTGGTCTGGCAGCTTCATGGAGTTTACTAAACTCTGCCTTAAGTATTTTATAGCACTGTGTTAACCGTGTCCCCTACTGCTGTGGGAGATGATGATTCTAGAGATATTATTAATTCTCATCGATTTTTTTGCATGGATCTATAATCTAGACCTTATGAGCTCACTTATAAAGGCAGTTGAGCTCAGCAGCTGGAGGGACGATGGATTACGATGTACACAGAGCATGCTGTTACTCAGATGACAGGGACCAGAGAGACAGAGGTGCAGAAGGAATAAGCCAAATCACTATTTTTAAATGTCTTGGTTTCCAATATGACAATAGAATTGAAGGGAGTTTCCTTGCTAGCTACTCCTAGACATCTGCTTTGGAGTCCTTGGCAGGACTTTCTCGGTGGGAGGATTTATCCTCAGCCTCATTAACAGAAGTTTAGCTGTTCCACTAGAGGTAGGAGTGGTGCAGGTGGGTGTTAGCGCAGAGGTTCGTATGACCAAACCCACATGAGCAACTGGCACTAATTGGCTCTCTCGGGAAGTTCCAAGAAAAGCTGTCAGTGGCAAAGACTGAGTTTTTGTTTATAATTTGTAGTGATTTCTCCTCTGCTGCTCTTTCTCCACCCCTATCCAGATTGCCTCTCTTTCTTGCACAAATAAATGGTTGTTCCCAAAGTGCAGATAATTAGAAAGGTGAGGCACACCTTTCATGGATTCCAACCGCGTTTCTCTCCATTTTCCAGTTCTCTGCAGTCCATCCCCCAGCCCCACAGGGAGTGAGAACTGATACCCTGTCATCAGGGAGGACCCTCTCCAAGGGTTAGCTCACAAAGCTACAAAGTAGTGTTAAGGAATAAAAATGCACTGTTGATGTGTTACAGAAAGTGATTTCTGTTTTTTGTTTTTTATAATGTGACTTTAATTTTACTCTGCTGAAAACTGCAGATGATTTTACCAGTAGTCCCTTTAGAAATTTCTATCAAATCATTGTATTTTAAAGTTAAATCACAGGAGAGCTACTTATCTGCAGGATATTGAGTATAAAATAAAGGCAGGCTTTCTGTGGTCCCAGGAGTCTTCGGTTAAGAAGATAAAGACGATAATAGCTACCATTTAATAAGCACTTATATGCGAAAAACTCTCATGCTTTCCTTTTCCCAGGAAGAAATGGAAGCTCGGAGGTAACTTGCTCAAGGTCCCAGAAGCTACAACCAATGTCAGGATTTGATGTGGGGTTTGACTGACTCCAAAAGCCTGTGCTCCTAAGTGCCATCCTGTGCTTCCCTGTTGTATTATTGTTGTCCAAAGAAGTTTAGCCCAACCTACAAAAATAATTTGAATTAGTTTTTAGGCCAGGTATTCTTTTCAGTGTTTGAGGGAAAGGAACAGCTCAGGTGTACTTGGCTAACCAGCCTACAATTTTGTTATTTCATGTAGTGTATTTCAGGGCCATGATTCAAGAGGTGTTGTTGCTAAATCCAGGTGATAATAGGCTTTGTGGGTGATGAGGGGGGATTAGTAGGACTTTAGCTTGTTTATCACTTTCCCTTGTTTCTTCTTACATGGAGGTAGAAGCCTGGGGAGGGGATTAGAGACTTGAGAGGGGACAGTTCTCTCTGCTAGACTTAGACAAATGGAGTTGAGGTCAGTCAGTCACCAGTGATGGGATGCGATTAGCAAAGGAAGACACAGGAGATTTCACTTCCTCTGGTCTACATGTGAGGTAGGATACGGGGCTGGGGAGAATTGAAGGGCATAACAAAGTACTGAAACACCATTTTATCTATTTCATGTGCACTTGGGGCCTAGGAAATTGGCGAGTTCTTCCTTCTGATGATATTTAAGAGGCTTTTGTTTCTAGTTGTACTTACAGAAGATTTAAGCCTGATCAATGCAGATTGATTTGTAAAAATCATTATCATCTTTAAACCTTGGGCATTATCCTTAGGTTGTAAGTGTTAAACTCTGCCTACCTTTTTGTTTCATGATAAGCAAAATTAAACCAGAGACCATCAGTGTTAATACAGATAAGCCAAAAGCATACATCTTATTTTAAATGAAAGGCATTTTAGAATTACCGTTGTTTTGTGTTGTTTTAAAGTTTAAATGGAATAGAAAGCTAGTCAATTTAGTTACATGTTGCAACTTCTCTAAAGCCTTTTCAGAGTTATTTCCTTCTAGTAGCAGAGTATAAAAAGGAAATATAGAGGAGGATACATGGGAGAAGGGGAATCAGTTCAAATCTTCATGGAGTCTGACTTGCAGGAGAAAAATTGATTGTGACGATCAAAGTTTACAACATTAACTAGAGCAACTCCTCTCAAATGTAGCTTGGTCAGTTATTGCCATCCTAACATTCACAATTCTTTCTATTTGATCAAGAAATGGGATATAAAAGTACATATATAATTCAAATCATATTTTAGCCATATTTACCTTTTACTTTTTTATGCTATGTTAAAAAAATCTCTGTAACAAAAATTCAATACAATAATTTGTTTGTAGTCTTCTTTCATTTTCATGTCTCCCCATAGAATAGGCAGAGATTCCAGTAAACAATCAAGTAATCAAAAGGCAAGGCGAAGAAGTAACATGAGAGGCAGGGTCTCTGGATGAATATAGACAGGGCAGCCAGCCTCTCACCCACAGCCTATCCTGAACAGTTGACAATGACTTTGAAATTTTATCCAGTCCATCTCTTCCTTTATGCAGGACTGGTCTTATGCCTTTCCCAGCAGGTGACAATCTATCCTGTATTTTAATGAACCTTCTAGTGCAGGAAGCTCCCTCAGGAACGCTTCGCAAAGTTAGGTGGCTTTCAAAGATGGATTCTGTTGTCTCTTTTTAGTGTTCATGTTCTCCACAGGGATGAATAACTTTGTATACACAGGGTTGCAGCCATGTAAAGTCATTTTACACGGGACTCGCACAGATTGACAGATGCCTGGAGAACTCAGCTACCCCAGGGAGAGACTAATCCAATCTTTTTATTGTGACCAGTTTAAGACTGCTCCAGATTAGATTGCAGGCTTTTCTACTTTAGATTCCTGTTGTGCTGTTTACTTATGTTCCCTTTAGACCTTCACGTCTTGTGCAAATCTGTGCATTGCTAACATCTCTCTGTGCTTAAAATCACACTGGTTCTGTCAGTCAATATTGCAAAAATGTGATTTCCTAAGCAAAAAGTGACTATTGATGTCTGTGATTGAAATGACAGTGTCAGCACTGCAATGATCCAGAGAGCTGAGCTCAAACTGTGTTTCTGCCACAGCTACTGGTATGACATTGGGTGGGTCATTTACTAAGTGTCACTGAGCTTCAGTTTATCACATCAGATGTGTGGCCGGTTACAACAGCTTTCCATAGTGGATTTTTTTTTTTTTTTTTTTGAGACAAAGTCTCACTGTGTAGTTCAGGCTAGCTTTGAACTCACTATGTAGCCCAGGCTGGCCTTGAACTCACGGTGATCCTCCTGCCTCAGCCTCCTGAGTGCTGGGATTACAGGCGTGTGCCACCTCACCCGGCTACATAATGGATTTTTTCATAAGGTGCTAACAGATATGAAAATTGGTCCATGTTTGAAGCCTGGTGTGGTGAAATACCCCTGTAACCCCAACACTCAGCAGGCTGTAGCAGAAGGACCAGTCTGGGTTATGTAGTCAGTTCAAGGTCAGCTTGAATTACATGGTGAGACCCTGTCTCAAGAAACAAAAACCAAACAAAAAAAAATTGGTCCCATTTTTACGTAAGGGTTTGTGTGTGATGGGGGTATTAAATGAACCTAAACAGAACTTTTTACTGAAGGACTTGATTTCTTCATGTTCAGTTAATAAAAAATAGTACGTTATAAATTTTCATATTTTCAGCAGAGGCTTTCTAGAGATATCCAATTATGGTTCCTTTTTTTTTCTTTTTTTAATGCTAGTATAATGCCATCTACTCTGACCAGGCACATCCACAGAGCAGAAGTAGCTGGACGTTTCTTGGTGCCCATTGCAGCAATAGAATAAAACTGTTTTCCTGATTGTGGACAATAGTTCGTGGGTTCTTTTGCATCGTGAGCTCACTGAAGGCAGGGTCCTTCCCTTATTTGTCTGTGTGAAGCGGGTCTAGTATGGTGCTGAACCCCTGGAAGATGTTTAATAAATAGTGAGTCAGACTGTCCATAAATGGAAAGAACTGCCTTGAAAACTTTTTGAGCTTTCAGTCACAGAAAAGACTACTGTAGAGTGGATTTTTGAAATGGGTGGAATTTGCAGTGAAAGGATATCTCAGATCAGGAATTTATGGGAGTTTCCTAAGGTTATAAAGATAATATAAGAATAAAATTACTTGTTGATAGCCAGAGGTAGGTCAGAGAAGGTCAGAGCACAGCTTTGCTGGCAGCTCTTACTGGCTTTTTCCCAGGTCTGGATAAATTTTCTTATTATTTAGAGTCCAGATTCTGTCTGAGAATATAGAATTATTACTTAAGGAAGTTTACCCTGATTATCAATGCATAAGGAAGGGACACAGCCCTGTGATATTTACTGCATCTTTTACCGTGTACAATTCTGTTGTATACTTATGAATTCAATTAATCGAATTTATGATGAATTTTTTTCTACTTTGCTATTCTGTTACCCTTTCATATTTCATATATTCTTCTGGAGAGTGTGAAATATGTCTCATATGCAATTATTTCTCCTTGATACCTAGTGTTTTATCATCATAGGAAAAACTCAATAAGTATTTTCTAGAAATATAAGATGAATATGGTAGCTTAGATATTTTTCCAATTTAGTACCTGAAAGTAGACAGTAAATATGATGAGCTTATGTTTAGCAAAAGTTTAAGCTTTGAAATTATGACAAATAAGAACACAATTACCTATCATTTTACTACCAAAGAATAGCCAGTGTTAAGGCTTATGAATATTTTTCTCTAAAGGTATTTTATATAAAAAGAATTTTAATGTATAAATATAATCAGTACATATGCAATGTGTCCTGATTTTTCCATTTAAAATTATATTATTTGCTTATAATCATCATATATATTCCTTTTGTGTAGGAAATATTCTGACAATAAATTTTTAAAAATCACAGAAGTTCCAGGCAGTATAGTTTTCTCAAACAATTTTGACTGTACTCGCATGGTTTTCTTAAGCATTTTTTAATTTGTTATCATGTTTCTTATTAGGCTTTTTGTTCCTTTTATTTATTTTTCCATAAAGGGCTGAAGTAAACATTTTGGGCCATGGAAATTTTCTTGTTCTTCCTTTTGAATATTTTCAAAGCATCATTTACATTTTGGCAAACTGCTTTTCAGAAGTTTGTGTGCTGATGTTTGCTATTTCTAACAGTGCATAAAGATTTTAAATTCACCAACAATGAATACTTCTAAAAATACAGATGGATTTCATTGGAAAAATGGTTCTTCATTTTGTTTAATTTTTGAGCATTTTTTTTGGAGGGGGTTATTCATGAGGTCACATCTTTTCCAATGTATTTGTGGATCATTTTTGTTCTTTTGTCAACTGTCAATTCATGATTCTGCATTTATTTTTCGTCTTGGAGTGGGTGAATGCGTCATTCTGTGAGGCAGGCTATTTCCCACAGGTATGTTCCCTAGCCACAGCTTCAGCTGATGCCCGAGGATAGTGCGTGAGGTCGGGTGGAGCCATGGGGAGCAGCAGGCGGCCAGAGCAAGCTGTTTTGTGGACTGTGTTGAAATGCAGCAGCAAGGAGGGAGTGGAGTTACTAAATAATCCCCTCTTTCTGTTAGTTCAGTATTGCAAAAGCGAGGCTTGGCTAGCGAGGTATGTGTGACAGGCTTCATTCTTCCCTTAACTATTATTAGATAGGCCCAGAAATTGCTGGTAAGTTGGGGCTGTTGGCACATTGGTCTCAGAGATAAAAAATGTTGCAGCTACTCAGTATGGTTTGCTCTCCACTTGAGCACATTGCCAACAGCTTGTGTGTGACTCCTTAAGAATAATGAGAACCTCCTTTTAGGAGAGGGGACAGATTGTGTCTGTACTCAGCAGCCTACATCCTGCAGCAGCTGGGATTGCTTGAGACACTCTGCAGAGCAGCAGGGCCCCTGTTGACAGAGAAATGTCCATTTTGTCTGAAGAGCTCGGAGTCTGTCAGCATCTGGCAGCGAAGCTTTCTGTAGCGTGACTTCCCTCCCCAAACCCCTGAATGAGACAGAAGCTCATGTAAGATCTCTCCTGTCTCTTTCTGTCCTCTGTCATTTCACCAGGGATCTAAATGTTAAATGCCTTCAGACACACTGCAAGCTAAGGGGGCCTTTTAAGACAAGACAAGACCAACATTTAAAAATCTACATAAAAGTATGCAGGTCATTTAGTAATACTGTATTTTTTTTCATTCTTTTTTTTTTTTTTTTTTGTGGGTACCGGGGGGTCGACCTCGGGACCTCACACTCCAGCAGGCATCCGTGCCACTGAGCGATGTCACCGGCCCTTTTTTCGTATGTGGGTTCCGGGAGTCGAACTCGGGCCCTCGCGCTTGCCAGGCAGGCGCTTACACCACTGAGCCATCTCACCGGCCTAATACTGTATTTTTATCTTGCATGAAATACTCAGAAATGGTTTAGGTATGATTAATGCCAAGAAAATTGTCACACAGCAAAGGAAACAAAAGCTTTTCACCTTAATAACAAGGGATTTGGGCAGAACTATTAAGAACAGGTGGGAATGTCTTGAGGGTGGAAGTCTCAGGTGCTATTTTTATCATGTTTTATTTTTCTTCTTCCTAAGAGTCTACAACACCTTCTCATTATATATAGGATTAGATTCAGATTCTCCCTGGGCATCTTTTCTATGCAAATTTTATTTTATTTTTAAAAAATAGGTATCATTTGCCTGCCTGATAAGCACGAGGCTCTGAGTTCAATTCCTGATACCAAAAATAAAATAAAATAAAAAATAAAATAAAAATAAAAAGAAGTATCATTGACATATAAAATTTATATGTATTTAAAGTTGATGTTTTGATACACATATACATTGTGACATGATTACAACATTCTAATTTATTAAAATACCTATCAACTTTACATGGTTACCATTTGTATTGTGTATGAATGGGTGTTTCTGTTTTAATTTTAGAATCTTACGGCTGTGTTCAACCTGTGGCCTGTCTTTTATTAGCCCTCTTAAAAATATTATCATAAAAACCATAAACATAAAGGAACCTTTATTATTTATATACATTAACTATAGTATGTACGTGGCCCGAGACAATTCCTCTTCACAAGAAAAGAGCAAAAAAAAAAAAAAGAAAAGAAAAAGTGGGCTGGTGATATCGCTCAGCAGCATAAGCACCTGTCTGGCAAGTGCAAGGTCCTGAGTTCAACTGCCGGTACCTGCATATTAAAAAAAAAGAAAAAGTGCAAGTTAGATGTGGCTGGATTTGTTGAACAATTCTTTAATTAACTTTGCTGATTGCACTGCAGGATATTTGCACATACACTTCCCACAAAAAGCAAGCCTACTCCTCCGTCATTGTGGGCATTACTTCTTCAAAAATCTGCCTCTTCAGCTCTGTCTCCTTCAAGCAACGTCAGCTCACATATTATATATTGTTTAAGAAATCTTGCAATGCGTGCCTGTGTTATTATTTTCTTGAGAAGAGAACAAGTGTGTTGACTAGAAAGTTTTCTATGCACTGCGTATCCAATAATGTATGTACTTGATTCCTTTTTCCTCTGAAAAAAATCATGAGATTCTAATGGTAGTTAGGCAGATGAAATTGTTATTATTGAGTTCATGTTTTAAACAAAATCATAAATTAACTATTTATAAAGATTATTAAAGATTAATACAAAAACATACAAGTGAGTATTTGAACCTACTTTTTTTTTTTTTTCATATGTGGGTTCTGGGAGTCGAACTCAGGCCCTCACACTTGCCAGGCAGGCGCTTATGCCACTGAGCTACCTCACCGGCCCTGAACCCACTTTTGATTGAGTCCAAAGACCTATATCTTAAGGCATAGGAAGTTTTCCAGGAAGGGAAAAATGAGTTATCAATAGTTATTATGATGTATAAAAGAGATTAATTGTCAATTGTGAGGTGTTCCAAGAATGAGTGCTGTAGGGTTGAACTCTATATACTCTTTCCAATTGTAACTGATGTGGTTGAAAACTGGACACTCGTCTTCATCCTTGGTGTGAAGAGACGGCCACTACATGAACAGATAGGAGAATGGATCAGTAAGACACTTCTAACTTGGGGAAACAAAGTATAAATTGAGGCAGCAGTCTTATTCATGAAGTGCTAAAAATGCACTGTTATTTTTCAGTAGATTTTCTATAAGAGGGACGGTATCTGCTGCTAAACACTCAGCGCATATTACTAGCTATATTAATTGAGCATTTACTAGATGCCAGGCTCTGCATTCACTCTCAATGTATGTTTCCTCATTTAATCTTTGTATGACCCTCTGATGTAGATACCACTAATATCCTCAGCTTAGGAATCTGGGGCATAAAGGGTTAAGTAATTTTTCCAACATCACACATCTCATTGCTGGCTAAGTCAGGTTATAGTCATCCTTCAGCATGCAGTATATACAGCACATTGACTCCAGAACCCCTGTAAATACCCTGTATGGAAAGGTACCGTATTTTCATGTATTCCTGTACACATCCTCCTGCATATTTTAAATCCTCTCTAGGTTACTTAGAACATCTAATATGAGATAAATGCTATGCAAATACTTGTTATACTGAAGTGTTTAGGGAATAGTGACAAGAAGGAAGTCTGTGTATGATATGTGCAGACATACAGAGCATAGCATGGCCTATTTTATCATACTACATGATTTTGCACATGGTTTACCTAGATAAATTTAAGGCCCCAATCAAATCATGGCTACACGATTATATTGAGGGATGCTATAGAAACCTTGTACAGGGTAACTAATTACTATTAATTTTGCTTTAGTGCAAGGCACATTGGATTGGGCATCAGGACAAATGAATTCTGGCATCAGATAAGCACTTCCTTCATCTGTAAAGTGGAGTGAATAGAGCGTCACCTGTGAAGGCCAGGGCTGGACCACATACCATCCCTGACTGAATCCACAGAACAGTACATGTCCACTTGTGTCCTCTGGGGGTAAGGGATGTTGGCATAGATACAATTAATCATGACTTGGGCACCTTAATGGTAGCATAAAAGTTTGGTGGAAAGAAATCTTCTCTTGCCTCAGTGTGATGTTCAGATTTCTGCTGGACCTTGCACTTTGCAGCCATCAAAGGATGAGACCAAACAATGAAGGGACAGTCATTAGTTTTCCACATAACAATGCTCCTCCTGTGAGAAACATCCACGTCTTCACCCTGACAATGTTATATTATCTTTGGTTTATCATCCCTAACTACAAATAAAATTAAAAGTGTGTAGAGAGAAAAGATACATACACTGTGTTTTTCTAAGAACCAAGATTGATTGCTGGTTTTTTCAGATATAAGAAATATTCTTAAGGTATGTCGATGGTTGTATTGAATTAGCAGTTTATCACATGATCACACAACATAGTTCTGTGGGCAATGTATCATTGTTTCAGATTAACTTTACTCTATCCCATTATTAAAGGTTATCTAGGATGTGTGAAATATGTTCCTGAAATATTGACAAACCCATTTTGAACTTCTCCTTTTGATTTAATGCCCCTGATTTGAGGCACTAATCCCAGGCATGTCAGGTATCTGGTATTGTCTGAGCCTCTGTAACAGTAGTGAGTATTAATTGAGAATGCTGTCCTTTACCTCCTCACAATTGGTTCTTTTGCTAGGATGGTAATACTGTTTTCAATAAAAACACTACTTAGGATTTTATTCCTTTTCTCCTGCTCCAGTTCTTTCCTATCAAATTGAGATAGCCTCTCCAATCTGAAAGACCTTCCGGTTTATCAAAAAGGAACAGCGTCTTGTTCCAAAGCAGACTCAGTCCTTTCTTGGAGCCAGCCAAGGCGAGTAGCAGGGTCTGCAGGAAAACATTTATTTTGGGGCCCATTGTTATTTTAAATGCTTCCAGGAGACTGCAGAGTAAGAGCAGAGATCCAACAACCCGTGGCATGCCTAGGGGATGGCTTGTTCTTTCATATTTGTGGAACCCTGTGTTGAGAAAGAAAAACATCTAAAAATAAAATGCATTTACTCTGAACCTCTGGGGCAAGGTGCAAAGAGCCTGTTCTGTAGGAACCAAGATTAAAAATTAAATGGTTCACGCAACTCTATACAGCTAAAAGTGGTAAATAACTGGTTAGCTCAGTCTGTCATTTTTTAGGCTGTGTTTGATGCTTTAGTTAACATTATAGCCAAATGTGAAATAATTGTTCTAAACATCTTTCCTTCCTGATATTTCATGATTGAGATTGACTAAGGGACACAGAAAATACAGTGGCACAGTACCAAAGAATCAAGGACTGGGCCAAACAGGTAGCAACTTCGCATACCCAACGAATTGAAGAGGTAGGATCTGGCAGAAAGCTCAAAACCTAAAAGCAAGCTCCACTTGGAAGATACTGCAGAGAAGTAGTCATCTTCTAAAGATCTTAAACACTAGCAATAAAGTAACCTACTATAGGTAATTTGCAAACATCACCCCAGGAATTAAAGAAAGAAAAAATGAGACGACGCTTAAACAAGATGCAACCACACACATCCAATTCACCAAAGACAAACCTAGGGAGCAACGAGGTGGGACAATCCGAAAGCCACCCACCTGGCCTATCTGAAGTGGTAACAACAAAGCAACTGAATGAGGTTCTGGAAAAAATTAAAACAGAAATAATCTCACAGATAACTGCAGAGATAATGTCTACAATGAAGACCATGCTTAAAGACACTATAGCTGATACAGACAAAAAAATAGATGAACTTAAGAAAACTATAGAAACCATGAATGCTCAGCATAGGAAAGAAATGGAATCTATAAGGCAGATTCAAGCAGATATCCAAGAGATAAAAAATTCCATTGAAAGTATTTGTAGCAGAATAAGCCAATGCGAGGACAGGATCTCAGATATAGAAGACAGGCTTGCAATTAGTGATCATGAAATGGAAAAATTCTTAAAAATAGCAAGGGACCATGAAAAATCAATTCAGCAGCTGCTAGATGACTCAAAGATAAACAACTTAAGAATAATTGGAATAAATGAAAAAGCAGGAGATAGCATCAACGACATTAAAACCTTGTTCAAAGACATAATCAGGGAGAACTTTCCTGGAAGAGAAAAGGAATTTGACACCCCTATAAGTGAAGCTTTTAGAACACCAACTAGACATGATCAAAAAAAAACTTCAGCCAGACATATTATAGTCAAGATCCCAGAAATTCAACAGAAGGGCAGAATCTTAAAAGCTGTTAGGGAGAAGAGACAAATCACCTATGAAGGAAAACCCATCAGAATCACAGCTGACTTTTCAGCACAAACCCTTAATTCAAGAAGAGCTTGGAATGATGTATTGCAAGCTCTAAAGGAAAATAATTTTCAGCCCAGATTGATGTACCCTGCAAAACTATCTTTCAAAATTGATGGAGAAATAAAATACTTTCATGACAAAGAACATCTGAGAAAATTTATGACCACCAAACCAGCACTCCAAAACGTTCTGAAGGACATTCTAGAAAGAGATAGGAACCCCAACAGAAGGAATCCACCAGGCAGGGCAAATAATTAAATAGCCGGAAAGCGGAAAAACAAAGAGTGGGAACCAACAACAGGAAAATATCATGACAAGTCAATACATATCAGTTTTAACCATCAATGTTAGCGGTCTCAATTCACCAATCAAAAGGCACAGACTGGCGAAATGGATCAAGAAGCAAGATCCAACAATATGCTGTATACAAGAAACACATTTAATTCAGAAAGAAATTCATAGACTGAAAGTCAAAGGATGGAAAACAATACTCCATGCCACAGGAACCCAGAAAAAAGCAGGGGTAGCTATTCTTTTTGCAGACAAAGTGAACTTCAAGCCAAGAAGGATTCAGAGAGATAAAGACAGTCATTACATCCTTGTAAAGGGAACAATCCAAGAGGAAGAGATAACGATCATAAATATATATGCATCAAATACCAATGCACCCAGCTATATAAAACAAGTACTAAAGGACATGAAAAATCAAATAAGCACTAATACAATTATATTGGGAGATCTCAATACTCCACTGTCACAAAAAGATAGATCAACTGGACAGAAAATCAATAATGAAATAGTAGAACTGAACCAAACTTTTGAACAAATGGACTTAGTAGATGTCTACAGAGTGTTCCATCCCACAACATCAGAATACACATTTTTCTCAGCTGCACATGGGACGTTCTCCAAAATAGACCACATACTAGCTCATAAAACCTGCTTAAGTAAATGCAAAGGAATTGAAATTATCCCATGCATATTATCAGACCATAGTGCAATGAAATTGGAAATCAATGGCAAAAGATCCCACAAAAACTCCCTAAACACATGGAAATTAAACAGCATCCTCCTGAACAACCAATGGGTCACAGATGAAATTAAAGAAGAAATTAGTCACTTTCTACAACTGAATGATAATGACAGTACAACATACCGGAACTTATGGGATACAATGAAAGCAGTCCTAAGAGGGAAATTTATAGCATTAAACACTTATATCAGGAAAATAGAGCAAGCGCAAATAAACAACTTAAGGGTGAACCTCGAGCTTCTAGAAAAAGAAGAGCAGGTTAAGCCAAAAGCCCGTACAAGGGAGGAAATTATAAAGATCAGAGCAGAAATTAACGTATTGGAGAATAAAAAAACAATACAAAGAATCAATGAAGCAAAAAGTTGGTTCTTTGAAAGAATAAATAAGATTGACAAACCCTTATCCAACCTTATTAAAAAAAGAAAAGAAAAGACTCAAATCCATGCAATTGAAAATGAAAAGGGTGATATCACGACAGACCCTGCAGAAATCCAGAAGATCATCTATACCTATTTTGAAAATTTATATTCTACTAAGATGGAAAATGCAGAAGAAATGGACAGATTCCTAGATTCGTATGAATTACCAAAGCTGAATCAAGAAGATTTAAAAATCCTAAATAAACCAATATCAGCCAATGAAATTGAAGATGTAATTAAAAACCTCCCAACAAAGAAAAGCCCAGGCCCTGATGGATTCACTGCCGAATTCTACAAGAAATTTAGAGAAGACCTAACGCCCCTACTTCTCAAACTTTTCAATGAAATTGAAAGGGAAGCAATACTCCCAAATTCATTCCTGGAAGCAAGCATTACCCTGATACCAAAACCAGAGAAGGACCCAACTAAGAAAGAGAACTACAGGCCAATCTCCCTAATGAACATAGATGCAAAAATCCTTAATAAGATACTGGCAAACAGAATCCAACAAATCATCAAGAAGATTATACACCATGACCAAGTTGGATTCATCCCAGGGATGCAGGGATGGTTCAACATACGTAAATCAATAAATGTAATACAGCATATTAACAGAACCAAAGACAAAAATCACATGATCATCTCAATAGATGCAGAAAAAGCTTTTGACAAAGTCCAGCACCTTTTCATGATAAAAACCCTACAGAAAATTGGAATAGAGGGTCTTTATCTCAATCTGGTAAAAGCTATCTATGACAAACCAACAGCCAATATTATACTAAATGGCCAAAAACTGAAAGCCTTCCCTCTAAAATCAGGAACAAGACAAGGATGTCCACTGTCCCCACTCTTATTCAACATAGTTCTGGAAACTTTAGCCAGAGCGATTAGACAAGAGAAAGAAATAAAAGGAATAATGATTGGAAAGGAAGAAGTTAAATTATCATTATTTGCAGATGACATGATACTCTACACAGAAGACCCCAAAAACTCCACTAAAAAACTGCTAGATTTAATAAGCAAATTCAGTAGTGTAGCTGGATACAAAGCCAATACTCAAAAGTCAATAGCCTTCCTGTACACAAATAACAAACTTACTGAAAGAGAAATTAGGGAAACAATACCTTTCACAATAACATCCAAAAAAATGAAATACCTAGGAATCAACCTCACGAAGGATGTAAAAGACCTCTATACTGAAAACTACAGTACTCTGAAAAAGGAGATTGAAGAGGATATCAGAAAATGGAAAGATATCCCTTGCTCCTGGATAGGAAGAACCAATATAGTGAAAATGGCCATACTTCCAAAATTGTTATACAGATTTAATGCAATTCCAATCAAAATTCCAACAGCATATCTCACAGAATTAGAGAAAACAATCCTAAAATTCATTTGGAATCAGAAGAGACCTAGAATAGCAAAGGCAATTCTGGGCAACAAAGGCAAGGCAGGGGGCATCACTATCCCCGACTTGAAATTATACTATAAAGCTACTGTGATAAAAACAGTGTGGTACTGGCAAAAAAACAGACCTGAAGATCAATGGAACAGATTAGAAGATGCTGAAACAACCCCAGACATACTAAGCCACCTTATCTTTGACAAAGGTGCCAAACACATTCGCTGGAAGAAAGATAGCCTCTTTAATAAATGGTGCTGGAAAAACTGGCTCTACACATGCCGAAGATTAAAACTAGATCCATATCTTTCACCATGCACTAAACTAAATTCAAAATGGATCAGAGATCTAAATATTAAAACAGAAACATTAAATCTGCTGGAAGGTAGGATAGGTAAAACCCTTGGAGACATTGGTGTAGGCAAAGACTTTATGAATAAAAACTCAACCGCACGGGAACTATCCCAAAGAATCAATAACTGGGATCTCATCTTATTAAAAAGCTTTTGCACAGCAAGAGAAACCACCAACAGAGTGAAGAGACAACCCACAATGTGGGAAAAAATGTTTGCCAGCTGTTCCTCAGACAAAGGATTACTATCGAGAACATATAAAGAACTCAAAAAAATCAGACCTCCCAAATTTAAAGACCCACTCCAAAAATGGGCATCTGAGATGAATACACATTTCTCAGATAAAGAAATACTAATGGCAAATAAATATACAAAAAAATGTGCAACATCACTAGTCATTCGAGAGATGCAAATTAAAACAACACTGAGATACCATCTCACCCCAGAAAGAATGGCTACTATTAAGAAATCAACTAATAACAAATGCTGGAGGGGCTGTGGGGAAAAAGGAACCCTTCTTCACTGTTGGTGGGAGTGTCGACTGGTACAGCCACTGTGGAAGTCAGTGTGGAGATTCCTCAGAAAACTAGGGTTGGAGGTCCCATTTGACCCAGCTATTCCCCTTCTGGGCATCTTCCCAGAAGAATTAAAAACATCGTACCACAGCAATATATGTGCACCCATGTTTATAGCAGCACAATTTGTAATAGCCAGATCTTGGAAACAACCCAAATGCCCATCAACTGAGGAATGGATAAGAAAGATGTGGTATTTTTATACAATGGAGTACTATTCAGCCATAAAGAAGGATAAACTGGAGACTTTTATAGGTAAATGGATGCAACTCGAGAAAATACTCATAAGTGAAAGAAACCAGAAGCACATGTGTAAGCATCATATTATCTCTCTAGTATGAGAAACTGAAAGAGTAAATAAGATCCAAAATGTACAATAGACATGGTGAATCAAAAAGAAACTGGTCAAAAGGAAAGAGAGACTGGAATAGGGAAAAGAAAGAAGGGAAAGGGAAAAAAATTGTATATATATATATATATATAAGATGGTTAAGATAGATACACTACCATTTTTACTTAGTTCATTGAAGAGTAAGGTTTGTGCCAATAATGTTTGGACAATTGAATGCTAATGTCTGGTGTCCTGAATAACTAACTTAAAGATAGTAATACGTAATGTATTAACCATTGTTACCCTCCTATTATGTTTGTTTGAAAATTTGTTCTTCTTTTGATTTGTTTTGTTTTTTCTTCTCTTTAAAATAAAAAAAAAAAAAAAAATTAAATGGTTCAAATCTGCAGAGCAACTGTCATCAGCAAAACCATGGACTCTTTCTGGTTAACTTTGGGCCATCTGATTAGTTTCAATAAATTGGCTTTAAGTACTCATGTCCTTTGGTCTTTATTATTGCTCTCCATAACTCATAGTGACCCACTTGCTGGTGGGTGTTTTCTTCACAGTCCAGTGACTATCGGCCTTTCAAAGCAGTGATTTAACCCACCAGAGTGCACAGTCGACTAAATGGGATCTGTTTTGTTCAACATGCTAGTCAAGTTCCAACAGGTAGGGATAAAAAAAAAAAATCACTGTGGTCTACACATATCATTCTTACAGCACTTCCCCTGAAATGTAGCATGAAGTGAAAAATAGAGTATGGGCATTGTATAGCACAATTTTAAATTTACTGATAGAGATCCATGAAGGGGAGAAAGTAAGCCAGAGGGAACTGGTATACTAACTATCTTCTGGCTTGTTCCTATTGTCTTGGATTTTGTTCCAATTTTCTACTCTTTCCATAAGAATAAAATCTTAAAACTAAAAGATTGAATGCTGTAGGCTTCTCCATTTCTATGTCTCCCTATCAACCCATAACCCTGTCATCACTACCACTATATTTTCAAGAAGCTTTCAACAATGACCTGGTTTTATCACACATTTGAAAAGTTCTCTTCTTTTTGTAGAACTTCAGAAATATTAAGAAAATCTTTAGAAATCATGTAACTAAAGGAGCTAGAGCAAGTCTGTTGCTGACGTTTGACAAAAAAATAGAAGTGAGCTGTGGAATTGTGAACGTTGATTATGCAAATTGCAGTGTGATTTTGTTCAAAAGGAAGTATTTTATTTTTGGGTGACAAATATATATTTCTTTGTTAAAAAGCCCCCATACAACTTTAGCTTTGATGTCCATCTTCGAAGGTTTGAATATGCTTTGTGTCCCTTGTGATTAAAGTCGTAGTCCCTGTGGCGATGCTGGTTGGCGGTGGCAGAACCTGTGGGCCCAGAGGGAGGTCCTTAGCTCAGTGGGAGCAGGAGGAAGATGAGTTTCAAATGTGACTGCTTGGTGATTCTTGTAGGATTACTTGAACTCTTGTAAGAGGATTGCTACAAAAAGAACAGGTTCGGACCCCTTTTATCCTCTCTCTACTCCCCTTTGAGGTGTGACTGCTCGATGTGTTGCCATCCACTGCTCTCACTGAGGCCAAACCAGCGGGGCTGCCTAATCCTGGACTTGAATCTCCAAAACTGTGATCTAAATAAACCTTTTCCTTATTAAGTAGTCTGCTCCAGTTTATTATGGTGATGCAAAGCTGACTAGTATATCATCCAATTATATATTTGAAAATAAAGTTAGGAGACTAAGAAGGCATAAGGACACAGGGTCACTTCTGCACAAATCTGTGCTTCTTTGAGCCCAAGCCGGACCCCGACTATTGGCTGGTTGGTGACAGACACCTTCTCGCTGCCTCTAGAGATGCGCATCCTCTTTGATCAGAGACCGAGGCACGTCAGAAAAGAATACTTCCATGTGCAATGAACTTTCAAATTAAAAAGTTTCCCTTCAATATTGTTTTTGTCATATTATTTGCATAGTCTTTGGAAAGATGAATGATAATTTATAAGTGAAAAATCCATGCTGCAAAGAATTTTTAAAAATTTGACTAGTTTTCAGCAGAATAAATATTTCTGATAATAGGAAAGACAGGTTCCCAATTAGAGAGGTCAGAATGTCTGAAGAAGCACTGTGGGAAACCTTGAAATGTTAGCAGAGGAGGATTTCAGCTGCGGTGTTCAGGGAAAGGTCACATCAGTGGTCTTTTTGGCAGTCATTTTTTATATGTTTTACACTATCTGGCATTATAAGTACTTTTCATAACACATTGAATTAGGGCTTTTATTTCCAGCCTCAGTAGCAACATCACTTTAGATCTAGCTTAGTTTTCTGGGATATAAGGTGTGTCATATTTATTTTATTTATAAGTGGAGAAAGGATGGGGTGATAAATACATTTTGATTTGTTTTCTTCCAATTCATAGTATAATTTTTGTTTTTTTCAAAAAAGGTATGCCTACTTATAACTTTGCAAAATGTGTTTTTAGGCTTTTTAGGTCAAATAAGTTGTGACTATTCATTTAGATAATACTTCTTGTCACCTTATGTAGGCTGTATGCTGTTAAGTCTAAAGTGTGTGAGTTCTTAAACTGATCTGTAATTTTAGCAACATTTTAACGTCATATCCTTGCCTTAGCCTGTTTGCAAATCGCATGCGGGCTAAACTTAAGGACTTTGTTGAACATATTATATGTTGGTAAGTAATTTTGACATGACTTGTCTCATGGACCAACTGTATTTTATAAGCATTTTTATATTTTACTTTTGAATAATCACACTGAGAGAAAAACTGAGTTTCTGTCCCTCTATTGTGATTTGGTATTGACCTTGCTCTGCTACTTACTTATTATTTTGACCTACGTGCTTAACGGAAGACATCTAGCCCCGTGTGGGTATGAGAGAGAAATGGGGCTGAATGTTACAGAGCTGTATTTACATGCCATTAAGTTGTGGTCAGCTTCTCCCTAAAGGAGTGTAACCCACTTAAACCACTTCCCCTTTGGGGGAGTTGCAAAGTGTAGAAACTTCTGAGGAAGAGGCCCAGCCTCAGGGATAGGGTGAGGAGCTGTCTTCCTCAGAATCACCTTGCATGGCAGTGGGCCATGAATGGCCCTTTCCTGCCATGACTCAGTCCCCACCCACTTGTCAGTTAACCGTCTTTGGGAAGAGACAGAAAGCACAGTTGTGGCTGTTGGAGCCACATTTTCATTAATGGCGATTCTTCTTGTGCAGTGAATGCCAGCTGCTCCTTGGTCAGGTATGGTACCATTGTCTTGAGGGTGATTAGGGACAAAAGTGCTGATGTACCTATGTCAGAGTAGGGAATGTACAAATACAGACTTTGGGGGTACTGACTTTAGGAAAATCTAGACATTTCCTATTGGAATCAGAAGTATAAATACAGATTGGAATGTATAAATATAGATTTTGGGAGCACTGACTTTAGGAAAATCTAGACATTTCCTATTGGGATCAGAAGTAGTCAGGCAAGAAAATTTTGATTCTAGGATCAACCAAGGTCAATTTAATGGGAGCTTGAAAATGTACTCAGTTGGAGATAAGACATTGATGAGAAAAATGTGCTTTAAAAAAGACTAGAAAGGTCATGGGAAAATTGTGACAGTTCAGCCTCTCATTTTTTTCATTTCACTGCCTGAGTTGAGGTTAGTGTGGTCTCCTGGGCAAACGCAACAATCTCATAACTAAATTCCTATATCCATCCTGCTGCACGGAGGTTGGCTTTCATGCACTGAAAATACAAGTCACGTTTTGCCACTTCTCTGCCCAAATTTGCCAGGGACTTCCCATCTCCTTAGGGACATTCTTACCATGGCCACCAGGGCCTTCCTGGAGCTGACAATGTCCCCTCTCTTTCCTCATCTCCCCCAACTCTTATTCTCATGCGCTCCACTCAGGTCTCTCTGATTTTCTTGTTGTTTCTTAAATATGACAAGCACATTCCCTCCTCAGGGCCTTTCCACCGACATTTTCCTCTGATTAGACTGCTCCTCCAGATGTCCACATTAGTCACTTCCTCACTTCACTCCTGTCTCTCTTCAAGTGACACTTGAGAAGAGAGGCTTTTATGGCCATGCTGTCTGAAAAGCCGACTCACACATGCCCCAGCTCTTTCCTTCCACTCACCCTGTCACCTTGTGTCTCATACCACGTATTAACAGCTGTCGTATTCTTTTATGTGGAGTCATGAAATTGCCTCCTGGTGGGTCAGGAACAGCTGAATGTTGGCCATTTTGTAAAGTTCAACTACAAATAAATTTATTAATTTATTTATTATTTTTATTCCTCCCTTATACTAGCATTTAAGCTTTGTGAATCTAGGTGTTTGTTTTGTTTTTGGCAACATTTCTGGAACATATAGCATAGCAGGAATTTAGAAAAGTTGTATTGCATGAATGGAAATGATAGTGAGTGGAGAAAACTTACATGGGAAGTATTATTTGTGTGTATGATTTGGAAGAGAATCTAGGCTTCTGAGGGAGTCCAGAACATTAAAGGATTTATTTGGGTCCATGTCAAGTTCAGGGTAAAGTTTCTAATTTGAGCTTTGAGATATTTATGGATTTTATATTCTTTCCATGTATTTTTGCCTGAAAATGAGACTAAGAGACATAATAAAAGTTTTGGATAATATAATTCTGAATTTAAAAAGTTTCACAATTGGTAAGTTACATGGATTTAGCTTGCCAATTATGAGGGGAAAAGTTACTTTTCACTTCCAGTTCTAGAAATGCGGTTAATTTTAATGTCATCCCTATTACAAGCCTTTAGATTAAAAAAATAATAATAAATAAATAAATAAATAAATAAAATATAAAATAAAATAGGCAGCTTGTTTCATGAACATCAGATCCTGAAAGGAAATGAAGCTGTCACCATGGGTCAGAAATAAAGATGGGATTGAAAACCTCAGGGATCAACATTGGAACTGATGCTGTGTTTGCCTTGGAGAGAGTATTTAGTCACACTGACCAAGGGCTTGACTCTAACAATCATGTGGGGATATGAAATGGAAAAATTGAGATTGGAGCAGAGATCTTCAGCCTAAAATTGTGAGGTCTGAAGGACGAAGAAAGAAAAAAGAACCATTGTCAGCACAGAAGAGACAAAGAAGCATTATTTTAGAATATAATGTCCCTTCCAAAGATAAATTGCTGAGGCTTTGCACCTCTTTTGGTGCAACTTATGTACAACTTATGTAGAATGAGAAAATAAAAACTTGAAAAATTAACCCAAAACAGCCAAAAGCATCTGACTGAATTACTTATGAACTTCTCTGCAGAGAATTACTATTAAATTAAGCTTCATAAGTTTCCTACAGATAAAGACCTTTAGAAAATTAACTCACAACCTCAAATTATAAAACATGAGAAAAAGATCTCCAAGAACGAACATAACAAAGAACATGATCAGAATCTAAGACCTGAAAATGATGGAACTATTACATTGAAGCTAAAAAATAAGAATATTGAAAATGAGACACAAGGAAGGGCTTTATAAATATAAGAAGAAAATTAGGTTTGAAAAAAATGAATAGAAACTCTAGAAGCAAAAAATACAACAATTGAAATTAAAAAATTATCATAAGTTAAACAAATTATACGGGGCTGAAGAGAAAATAGTGGAGTATAATATAATATGAAGAAATCAACCAGAAGGTACTGAAAAATATAGAAATATGAAAGAGAATTAAGAGATATGCTGGAGAAAATGAAAGGATTAAATAAGTTTTTAGTAGACATTCTAGAAGTTAGTATCTTACTATGATGCAATTAAATTAGTAACTTAAGCAAAAAGAACAAAAAAATCCCAAATGGATTTGAAAATTAATACACACACTTATAAACAACTCATAAGTCAAGCAAGAAACATAAAACAAGTTAGATGATATTTAAAACTTAATGTTAACATAATATAACAAAACATGGGAAGCAGCAAAAATAGTAGCTAGAAATTTATATTCTTAAATAACTATATCAGAAAAAAATAAGGTTACATCCTAAGAATTTAGAAAACAGAAAAAACAAAGTATGATAAAGCAAAATGTGTATAGTAATAAAACATAAAGCAAAATCAAAAACTAGTTCTCTGAAGACTGATAAGCAGGGTAATTTCCAGCAGATCTGAGTAAGAGGAAAAGCCATTTTTAAAAAAGTCTGTAAATGTTACAGTTAATTGTAATATGTTAGAAATAATGCTTTTACATCTCAGATAAAGAATAAGGACCCCTGTTTATATTTAAGTATTTGTCATAGCCAGTGCTGTAAATAAAGGAAATAAATAAAAGGTAGAAGGAATGAAAAAACCAAAATTATTATGAAGACAATAAACAAGCAAAAAATTAGAAATAGTACAAAAAGGTCAGGAGAATTGGTGTATATAAACTAAATCACTTTTGTATATTCTAACAGCACACAATTAGATACTTTTAAAAGCAGATACTATGAATACTATCCACAAAAAACTAGAAACAAATATAGTAATAAATATAATAAAAGACTTGAAAGTCCTCAGATAAAGTTACAAAATTTTAAGGTAAGACTTACAAAATCAAGTAAATGGGGAGAGATACTATACCTAACATATAGTAATTATCATAAGCATTGAGATGTGTTATGTACGTATACCAACTTCCCACAAGAAATGTAATCATTATGTGCTGTAAACATGTACTAATAAAAACTAAAAATTGAAAAAACAAGATATCAATTCTTACTATACTTATAAATTACAATGAAAGCTAATATAGGTGTTTTTATTAGTTTGAAGAATTTTTTAATGTATAATATTTTATGTATTCTTTGATACATAAAACATAAAAATTACTTTGAAAAATTTGGCAGAAGTATATATGAAAATCTAAAGGGCCAATAATAACAAACGCAATTTTGAAGAAGTTGGGAGGGTTGGTCCTACAACATAGTAAAAGATACTGCAAAGGAATAATACTTAAGACTTTGGGATATTAGAGCAACAACAGAAAGCACAACATTTAGAAACTGGCCCATGTATGTCTGAGGATGTATTACAAATACGTGAGGAAAAGACACCATAAATGGTGCCAGGAAATGTATTCTCATATGGGAAATAAAATAATAAGATCCCTTCCTCATACTATATACAAATTAAATTCCAGGCAGAAAGTAAGTGTAAAGGTGAAGTGAAAAATAAAGAATATACATTTTTGGAGAAAAATGTATAGGATATATTCCTGGTCAGTGGGTAGGGACTAATTTAAGACATTAAAACACAAACTATAAAGACAAATAATGATAGATTGTATTAAAAGAAAATCTTATTATGTATAGCAAAAGTCACTAACAATATTGTTAAAAAGTTTCAGACTATGAGAAATTTATAATGCATATAACCAGCAAAAATGACTATATACTTCTGGGAAGAAGTCTTACAAATAAATATTAAAAGATTCAGCCCTATAGAAATGTAAGTGAATGCTATGAATGAATAATTCACAGAAGAGGAAACAAGAATGACTGATTAATAAGTAAATAATCATTCTACCTCAGTAGTAATAGAGTAAATGCAGCTGAAAAACATGAAAATTCTCTTTCATACCTATCATTTTTAGTACAAATCAAAATTAGAAAATACCAAATATTGGCAATAATATAGATGAATAAATTGGTACCTCCAACTGGTAAAACGGTTTGAAATTATGTAGTAAAGTTGAAAATGTGTACATCCTGAAGAAGGAATTCCACTTGTATGCATATAGTCTGGGAGTGCACTGTGTGTGTTTGCCAGGGGACACTCACAAAGATGTTTGCCTTTGTATGATTGTAAGTGCACAGCACTGGGAAAAAATATTTATATTTCCATCAATTTCCAGCCTTAGAAAAAGGTAAAAGTAAAAAAATGAATTATTCAGACAGTTGACGATTGGTATAACAGACCAAATGCATAAACTGCATGGATATATTAATTTAGATAGATCTCAACAACAAAGTAAAGCAAAACCAGAAACAAACAAACAAAAACACTTGCAGAAGGGTTAGTATGACAGAGTATCATTTACATAACATTTAGAATATGTAAAATCATATTCTATATTTTTAAATGATATATCAATAGGGAATAAAAGAATGAAAAGAGAACAGGAATCCTGAGCACCAATATTTAAGATAATTTTGTGTAGGGAAGGAGGGAAGGGAGAAATGGGATCAGAGAGAGGAGTACACTGGGCTTCCAATCTGTCTGAATTGTTTTTTCCCAACTTTTTATTTGATAATGGTTTGAGATTCTCAGGGACTAAAGGTAGGACAGAGATGTCCTGTGTGCTCTTCACCCAATTGCCCCCTGTGGTTACACCTCACATAACTATGGTACATTATCAAAGCCAGGAGGTTGACACTGGTGCAGTGTATTGTTTTATGCCATTTTTTATGCCATATGTAGATTTGTGTAACCACCTTGTCAATTGAGACTTACAACTGCTGCATCATTGTACAAATCTCCCTCGTACGTACTATTTTTTTATGTTCACAATCCTCCAACTTGTTTTATGTATCAATAGTTTATTTCTTTTGATTGTTGAGTAGTATTCTATGGTAAGGATATAGCAGTTCTTTAACCATTTACCTATTGCAGGACATTTTGGTCTTTTTGATTTTTGGCTGTTACAAATAAAGCTGCTATGAACAATTGCGCTTAGATAGATTTTTATTTAGGCATAAATTTCTCTGGAATAAATGCTCTAGAGTAAATTACTGGGTCATTGGGTAAATTCATGTTTAGTGTTTTTTTTTTTTTTAATTTTTATTGGTGGGTGATCAGTCCCAAGGCCTTGCACATGTAAGCAAATGCTATATTTTTGAGCTCCATCCCTAGCTCTACATGTTTAGTTTTTAAATTTATTTTTATTTTTTATTAGTACATGTTTGCAATACATAATGATTACATTCTTCATGGGGATCTTTCCCATTTGAGAAAGATCTATCTCTCTACTTTTTATTATCTTTTATTTTGCTCTTTATTTATATTTGGAGTTTTTCATGTAAGAGAAACCATTTGATATTTAAGCTTGTGTGTCTGATTTATGTCACTTTACATTATGGAATCAAGGTGCATCCATTTTTCCTACAAATGACTCAAGTTTATCTTTCTTTGTGGCAGAATAGTACATAGTACTCCACTGTGTGTAAACACTGCATTTCCTTTATCCATTCATCTGTTGGTGGACATACAGGCTGCTTCCAAGATTTAGCTATTATGAATTGTGTTGCTATAACATGGGTATGTATGTATCCATGTATTATGATGTCTTTAACTCTTTGGGGAGGATAGTTAGAAGGGGAATAGCTGGGTACAATGCAATTTCTAGTTTTTGTTTTTCAAAGAATCTCCATACTGATTTCTATACTGGTGTACTAGTTTACATTCCCACCAACAAGGTAGAAGGGTTCCTTTTTCCCCTGAAGCCTCACCAGCCTTGTTATTTGATTTTTGATGATGGCCATCCTTTCTGGGGTAAGATGAAATCTCAGTGTTGTTTTAATACACATTTCTCTAATGGCCAGGCATGTTGAACATGCACGTTTAGTTTTTAAAGAAAATTCCAAATTATTTTTCTACAGCATCTATACCATTTTGTGTTTCCTAACAATATATGAGAGATCCAGTTTCTGTGCATCTTTGCAAACATTTGGTAGTGTCACTTTTTAATGTTCGTTGTTCTAATGGATGTGTGGTGATATCTTATTGTGGTCTTCATTCATTTCTCTAATGGTTACTACACTAGTTTTCTCCTGGTGTTGTAACACATTACTGTAATCTTAGTGGCTTAAAGCAAGACGAACTTACTGTCTTACAGTTTATAGGTCAGAACTCTAACACTGGTTTCGCTGAGCTGAAATCAAAGTATTAGCAGAGCTTGTTCCTTTTTGCAGATTGTAAGCAGAATCCATCTTTTCCCTTTTCCGGCTTCTAGAGGCTGCTCAAATTCCTTGGCTAATGGCTCGTCTTCTGTCTTTAAACTCAGCAATTGTGGGTTGAACTCTTTCCTGTATCACCTCATTCTGACCTCTTCCGCATTGGAATTATACTTTTAAGGACACTTGTGATTCACCTGGGCCAGACTGGATAATCCAGAATAACTGCACTACTATATTTCAAAGTCAGCTGATTGGCAACTTGACGTTCTCCTTTGCCATGTAACGCAGCGTAGTCACTGGTTCTGGAGATTAGAAGAGGACATTTTTTGGAAGCTGTCATTCACCTATCATAGCTAGAGGTGTTAAACATCTTTTCATGTGCTTATTTGCCATCCATGTATGCTCTTCAGTGAAATATCTTGGTCTTTTGACCATTTTCTAATTGGATTGTTTCATTATTATTGACTTTTGAGAGATTTTTCTGTGTAACCTTTGTGGTGGAAGACAATTAGTCCTTTGTCTAACATATGGTTTACAAATATTTTCTCCCAGTGCATAGTTTGTCTTTTCATCTCCTTAGCAGAGTAAGTCAAAACTTTTTTTTTATTTTGGTGAAGTCCTAGTTATTGACTTTTCTTTTATGAATTATGCTTTTGTTGTCATTCTAAGAATCCATTACCAAGCCCTAGTCCTGAAAAATTTCTATCTTCTAAAAGTTGTACAGCTTTAGCTTTAAGTCCACTACCCATTTTGATTTAAATTTTGAATAAATGATGGTATGAACCGAGGTTTATTTTATTTCCATAGATATCCATGTGGATTGCTCTATGTCTTACTTACTTTTTCTCGGCAAGATACCTGAGACCCAGAGTTAAAGGAAGAAAGGTTTATTTAGCTCAGTTTGTAGAGGTTTCAGTCCATAATCAGCTGACTCCAAGGCAGTGTGGCACATGGCAGAGAGGCATTGCAGGGAAGAAGCAGTTCATGGATGGCAGAAGGTAGAGAAGCAGACAAGCGACTAGTGATGAGCCTCTCTCTGTCCTTTATATTGTGTCCAGGCTACCTGCCCTTAGGACAGGAGGCACTCACACCCCTGATCCTAGCACCCTTAATCCCAGCATTGCACCATGAATCAATCCCAGTGTCACACACTCTAGATCCAGCCACTTCCGAAAAAAACCCACCTATGACCACAAGAGGCTTTGGGGTACATCTAGATACAAGCCATAACATTCCAGCACCACTTGTTGAAAAAACTGTCCTTCCTCAACACAATTGCACACCTTTGTTTAAAATATATTGGCCATATTTGTATGGAGATAAATCGTTTCATTCCTTAAAAGCAATGAGAAGTAATAAGCCATTAAAGTTTAATAAGGCTAAGGCAGGGTAGTTTTAAAATTTTTTTAGTTACATTGAAATATTTCCTAATGAGTAACATAAAAAGGAAGCATTTTTACTTTCAAAATCTAAAAATATTGAGAGAATGGGGAATAATGAGGTGAGATGGAAATCACAGCTGATTAAAGACTAATGGCTACATGACTGACCAAGGTCACTTCCCTCTCAGGGCTTCAGTTTCACTTCCTGTGAACCATGAAGACTGGGCTAGGTGACCCCCAGAGCTCTTTGCCAGGCTGACGCTCAGAGAGTATATTAAAATACTCATAATTGGGTTTATTTTTTTGTGTGTGTGGGTACCGGGGGGTCGACCTCAGGACCTCGCACGCCAGCAGGCACCCGTGCCGCTGAGCGATATCACCGGCCCCTTTTTCGTATGTGGGTTCCGGGAGTCGAACTCGGGCCCTTGTGCTTGCAAGGCAGGCGCTTACGCCGCTGAGCCATCTCACTGGCCCCCATCATAATTGGGTTTAGAATGAGTGATGAGAAGAGGGATCCAGGCTGTTGTTCTGTTTTTATTTTTAATTGGTACATGTTTGTAGTACATAATGATTTACATTCATTGTGAGGAGTTGGTGCGTGTACATAACGTGTCTTCTTTTTACATCTCCTTCCCCTCTCTCCCAGCTGCATTTTCTTTCCTTCCCCTCCCTCCCCTGTCCCTCCATGCTATTCTGGGTTATTATCTAAAAAAGAGAGACTTTACATCTGCAGGTGGATGTCCTGTAATTCACTAGAGATTCATGTGGGGGGAAAGCCCTTTTCAAAGTTCTTGAAAATTTTCCTTATACCTATAACTAATGATAATAACATAGAAGTTATTATATCATCTTTTAAAAACCTCACATACTTCTGGATTTGGTAGTGGGATTACTATATGATGCTTCTCCAGAATTGATTTACAATTCATACGTATGTCTGAAATATAAATGAGAAAGATACAATATATAAAGTCCCAAGGGGTTTAGTGAGTAGAATTCCAAGTGAGAGTTTAACCCTCTAAGGAGAATTTATATTCCTCTTAGAAATAAACATAATGGGGCCAGTGAGATAGCTCTGTGGCATAAGCGCCTGCTTGACAAGTGCGAGGTCCTGAGTTCGACTCCTGGAACCCACATAAAGGAAAAAAAGGGCTGGTGATATCGCTCAGCGGTACAAGCGCCTGCTGGCAAGCGCGAGGTCCTGAGGTCAACTCCCGGTACCCACATAAAAAATAAAAAAAAATTAAAAAAAACAAACAATGGAGATTGACTATGTGAAGATATTTATTATATGCACTTTAATTAATAATCTAGCTGTTACATTTTAAGCAGAAAATAAGTTTCTACTTGTTTATGTGGTGCTGACTTTAAACCTATAATTTAGAGTACAGTTTATATTTCCTGCCTTCATCTTGCCAGGGAGCTACTGGAGAAGGGTTAGAGCAAGAAAGTAGCAAGAAGAATTGAATTTCTTCATGTTCTCTTGTTTGTTTTGGTAAGTGGTAAGATTTTTGTTATCAGAAATTTTGGCATTGGTAAAATAATAAAGGGTTATAAAGTTCATTTACATATGCTATTGTCTTTATTTTTCTAAAGAAAATCAAATTGACACTCTTCCTATAGAGTGACATTCAAGGCCCAGCAAGGCAGAATCAGTCGATTCCTGAAAACATTTTATTAAAAAAAAAAAAGAGTTTTTCCCAGGATGATCTGCATTAAAGGACCAGTACTCGCAGCATCACCTAGTAGTTTATTAGAAATGCAGAATCTTGGGCTGAATCCCAGACTGAGTGAAGCATAATCTGTATTTTAAAAAGATTCTGGAGTAAAAGCAAGGGATGAAATAGAGAAAGGACATCAGTGGAAAAGCTGGTGAAATCTTAAAGTCTATATTTTAGTTAATAGCATTTTAGCGATGTTAATTATGTAGTTTTGGTAGTGTATCATAGTTGTATAAGATATTAATGCTGTGTGGAGGGTATATGGGGATCCTGTGCACTTCCTTTGAAACTTTTCTACCAATTTACAGTTACTTCAAAATAAAATTTTTATTTAATAAAAGCGCAGGTGATCAGGTGATTCACTTACACAAAATTTGAGAAGCACTGCTAGGATGCTCTTTAAAAATATGGTTTCACTGACCCTACTCATACCTCTTAAATCAGAATTTCTGTGTGTGGGGGTTATATTTTAAATTTTAAAAAATTCCTGGTAATTCTCATGCATACTAAAATGCAATAATCCTAGGTTATAACTCTCTTTTGAAAATATAATAGGATTTTTTAGGCTTTGGTTCATAAATGCCAGTCTGTGTTTTGATATAGGGCTATTATAAATTTTTTGCTAGTCTATAGCAAGATAAGGAAAAACATAATGTTTAACTTCTGAGAAAGCACATTTGGAGCTTTGTGAACCAGCTCCTCAATGAAACAAATGTACCTGATGAAAACAATTTAAAAACCCAACCATTTCAGTCTCTGGAAAAAGTCCTAAATAGATACAGCAAACGGACAAACATTTATTCAAGAAAATCTACTATGTCTTGGTTACAAAGTGAGAGTTCATGGCATTTAAGCCCCAATCCCTTCAATTTCTCTTTGACCCACCAGCTCAGCATAATAGAAACTGCAATCTGAGGGTGTAGTTCAAATGTGGGATCCCCTCTCTCTCAACCTTCTGGTCCACTGCTAGGGGCAGGCCCCATCATTCTGATTCCAACCACCCCAACGCTGTGTTGTAGAAGCTCTGTTTAGGCAAGAGGACTGGGAAGCCTGGGGCTCCCTTGTTTCTCTCATCGGCAAAGATGTAAAAATTACTATCATAAATATTTTCAAAGAATTGAAAGAAATCATGCTTTAAAAATTAAAGGAGGGTATCCTGACAACATCTCAACTAATAAGGAATGTCAGTAAAGGGGCAGAAATTATAAAACTGAAACAAATGGAGATCCTAGAGTTGATAATTAAAGTAACCTAAATAAGAAATTTACTACAGGAGTTTAATGGGAGATTTGCTTTGGCACTAGAATTAATAAATGAAGATACATTGATAGAGATTATGCAATCATAAGAACCAAAAGAAAATATGAACAGAACCACAAAGAAATGTGGGGCATCATATGCATAATTGGAATACAGAAAATACAAGAGGGGCAGGGAGAGACAGAGGGAGAGAAAGAGAAACAGAAAAAATATTTCGGGTAATGGTTAAAATTTTCCAAATTTGATGAAAAACATTGATCCAGATATCTAAGAAACTCATGAACTCCATGTAGAATACACTTGAATTCATAACAGGCAGATCACAGTAAAATGCTGAAAGACAAAAAAAAATCTTAAGAAAGGACATAGCATATACAAAAGAACCCAATAAGATCAACAGCTGACTCCTTATAAGAAACAATGGAGGTTGCAAACGGGAATTATACTGGTAGAGCTAGAAAAAAGTTTTATCAAAATTCTTACATCCAATGTAACTCTTTCAAAAAGAAGGTGAAATAAAGACATTCCTCAATAAACAAAAGAGAGTATGTTGCCAGCTGATCTATCTTACAAGAAATATTCATAGAAGTTCTTCAGGTGAAAGGAACAATTATTTATCAACAAATTAGGTAATTTAAATAAAATGGACAAGTTCCTAGTAAATCACAAACTACTAAAATTGACCCAATAACAAAGGAAAAGTTTGAATAAACCTATAGTATTAGGTGAAGAAATTGAATTACTAATTTATATCTGACAAAATCTAAGACTTACATGACTTTACTGGTGAACAAAAATTTAAAGAAGAATTAACAGCAATTCTACCCAAAGTCTTTTCAAAATGAAAGAGATTGGAACCCTCATTAAATGCAGGTGGAAATATAAAACGTTGCAATGTCTTTGGACATTATTGTCTTTGGAAAATAATTTGGTAGCTCCTGAAAATGTTAAGCATAGTGTTACTATCTGACCTGGTAGATTTTTATACTCCATAATATATACTCAAGAGAAATAACAACATGTCTATGCAAAAACTTTTACCTAATTGTTGATAGGAGCATTATTTATAACAGCTAAAGCAAGTAAGAAACCCCAAAGTCCATCAACTAACGAGTTAATAAACAAAGTCTGGTGTATCCACTCAATGAAATATTACTCAGAAATAGCAAGAAATAAAGTATTGACACATGCTGCAACATGGATGAACCTTGAAAACATTATGCTTAGTGAAAGAGGTAAATCACAGAAGACCACATATTATATAAGCCCATTTATAAGAAGTATCCAGAATAGGTGAATCTATAGAAAGTTGAGGGCCGGTGAGATGGCTCAGCGGCTTAAGCGCCTGCCTTGCAAGCGTGAAGGCCCGAGTTCGACTCCCGGAACCCACATACGAAAAAAGGGGCCGGTGATATCGCTCAGCGGCACGGGTGCCTGTTGGCGCGTGAGGTCCTGAGGTCGTCCCCCCGGTACCCACAAAAAAAAAAAAAAAAAAAAAAGAAAGTTGATTAGTGTTTGCTTAGGGCTGTGAGGTTTGGGACAAGTAGGGGGTAACTGCTAATAGAGTTGTGGTGTTGAAATGTTATAAAATTGGTTTTGGTAATGATTATATAACTGTAAATGTACTAGAAACTGTTGGATTATAAATTCTAGATGGTATATGAATTATATCTGAAAACTGTTTTAAAAATCATGTGGAAATATATTGAAAACAGAATGGCTTATCATATAAGGGTGTTGGTAAGATCATTAATTTGAGCCATACTGCCTGGGGTCAACACCACTGGGATGGCTGCATCACCTTATATGTTCATTATTTAATTCTTGGATTCCTCTCCTGTAAGCATAATAATGGACTATATAATAGTGTTGTCATTAATATTAACTGAGTTACTATTGAAAAGCATTGAAAGTAATACATGGCACAATAGAGTACTATATAAATGTTTGATAAATAAGTAAATATCATAGAGAGAGACTATAATATTTGTTCCTTTGAAAATTACCTTTAATTCTGACAGCTTGATCTTCCTAATATATGTTTGTAAAATATCCCTTTGTTAAAAAAAAATCACAGAGTAGATGGTAGTTATTTTGTAATACCTTTAATTTTCAAAAGAAAAAGCACTCTGATATTTATCTAAAAGTATTTCTTTAAAAATTTTTTGAAATTATACTGTTCCTTGAAATACTAAATTAGGGAACCACTGGCTTAAGAACTATATTTTTGTTCAGTGGTCATTGGAAACTGATGGTGTTAAAACAGCATCATTTAAAAGTACAATACAGATAAATCCTCAACTACTTAGTAAAATGCTTTTCACGTAATAGATGTTAATAAATGTGTACTGGGATAAAGGACAGGTGTGGTTTTTAAGTATATACGTGGCTTGCTTTTGGAGTGTGTGTGCACTCTCACATCTATCTTCTGAACTCCTTCGAGACTATACAGTTGCATCTGATATTGGTCAAGTTTGCATGTTTTTGCTAACTTTGTTCCCATAAGATTTTGTTTTGAGCTGTTTATGTGAGTTTTGATCTTTCAGCTCTGTTTGAGATGTCCTCTCTTTCATGTGTTAATCGACTCTTGGATTTATTTTATACCTACCTCCCCACTACTACCCAGTAAGTTTCTCTATTCATGTATGGCTGCTGCTGCATTTTCATGCATTCACTATTTTGATTTCTAAATTTTCATTAAGTTTTCGTGTTTCTTTCAATATATGAAGACCTTTTAAATAATTTTATTTGGTGCCTCACCCGGACATTAATGTATTTCTTTTTTTTTTTTTTTTTTTTTTTTTGTGGGTACTGGGGGGTCGACCTCAGGACCTCGCGCGCCAGCAGGCGCCCGTGCCGCTGAGCGATATCACCGGCCCCTTTTTCGTATGTGGGATCCGGGAGTCTAACTCGGGCCCTTGCGCTTGCCGGGCAGGCGCTTAAGCCGCTGAGCCATCTCACCAGCCCATTAATGTATTTCTTGAAAAGAAAGTTGAAAATATACTAACTCCATAGAGCAGATTTCCATTTACTTTTTGTATTCCATGGGCTCTTACAATGTTATGTGTTGTGAATAGTTCAAGCCATGCTGAATGCTATGAACATGATTAGAAATAATTATGCTGTGAAACCTTTGTGAAATAACCTGCTTGACCTAATTAGCATACGAGGACTTGAGAAATGTATGTTGTCTTTCTCAGTGGAAATGTGTCTGCAGGAGAGAGTGGAAAACAATGGTTCAGAGACCATCATGGCTCTCTGCAGTGCCTAAGAACACTGCTTTGATTGTGTTTCTCAAGTCTGGATTTGCCAACGTGTGAGGCTAAGATATAGCTGCAATATTCTATACCATAATACCCAACTAAAGCAAAACATCAGTATCAGGAAAATTATTGCTGATCCTCTTGGTAATCCAAGAAGCACTGACCAGAGACTTAAAGGATTTAAAGTTGCAAGAGAGTAGGATTTTTCTTTTATTTGAAAGGCTTAGTATTACCTGCTTACACCTTGTCAGCAACTAAATTATTGTCTTAAGGGAACAAAACCATAATGATAACATAGTATTGCTTAATGTCAGCTGCTACTTTAAAGCATTTCCCACAGTATTTTATTGTGTCTTAATGTTACTAAACTTTATATTGCAATTGCTTAGAACTGCCTTAATTGAAGCAATTTAAATTTACATATCCTACTGAGCCACTTTGTGCATAGAGCACTATAGTGGGATCGTGGTTCTTTTTCATAGATTATGAAGTTAGAAGCAGTGGTTATAAATCCGATTTGTGAAAACTCACCCTTGAACAGGGTTAATGAGAATGATTAGAGGGAATTTATTGTACAATTGACTTGAGAAGTTCCCATCCCTCTGCACCATGTCAACTCAAAATGGGATGTCTCCAGCTTTTATGTCTGAATAACTCATTTTTGGCACATAATCTCTTAAACTATTATGCGACTATTTCAAATAATAATACTTCATTTCTACGGTTGAATTGTGAATTACGATCTTTTTTTCATTTTCTTTTTTGCTGTACTGGTGATCAAACCCAGGGCCTTTTGACGGATCTACATCCCTGGCTTCTTTTTAAATTTTATTTTGGGAAGTTGTCTCACTAAGTTACTAAGTTGCATAAGCTGGGCTAGAACTTGTGATTCTCTCGCCATAGTCCCTCAGAGTGCTGGGATTACAGGCATGCGTCTGAGTTGAGATCTTGATTTCACACGGCCTTCATGATATCAAGGACAGAGCTGGCAAGATCATAGGTGTTCAAGATAGTGAGAAATCAAGGTTGGTAGCACAGAATGGTTACATAAAATTATTATTGTTTCATTCGAATGATTTACTGTGGCCCTTTGAGTGTATATTTTTTTCATTCAATTTTTCATTACTTTGTTTCTTTCACTTGTCTCCATGTGTTACTGGGGAATGGGCAGATATGGTCCAAGCACTTGTGTAAATTGAAGAAAGAATTGTCAAGTGTATACCCAGTAGTAAGTAGCAAGCAGCTACATTTATTGAAGATTACAGGAAGTTGTGCTCAGGGCAAGTCCGCTCCAGCAAAAGAAATGCACAGACAGAAAAAGGTGCTGGGGTAACAGGAAAGGCACAGCATGCTGCAGCCATGGTGGCAGCAGCAAATGGATAAACCAGGCTTTCATAATTTGACAGACAGGCACCTCCACTTAGGTACCTTCCCTGACTCTCTAGGTGTGATCCACAAGAATGACTGATAGGGTGCTGAGTTAGATGCTGTCAGCATTCATGCTTGTCCCAAA
Organism: Erethizon dorsatum; assembly: GCA_028451465.1. Classification (NCBI taxonomy): domain Eukaryota; kingdom Metazoa; phylum Chordata; class Mammalia; order Rodentia; family Erethizontidae; genus Erethizon; species Erethizon dorsatum. The sequence continues at coordinate 100,406,293 of CM051833.1, read as the reverse complement.
ATTCACTCTGATCTTAATTAATCCATGATATGTAGTGCTTATCTATGAATCCTTAGTGAGATTGGAGTAGGATGAAGGTGACTGAAAATCAGGCTAGGATAGTAGTGGTGAACCTATGGTACGCATGCTGCAATGGGCTGTTTGTATCACTGAAAGCTCTAAAAGGTTTACCATCCCCGGGCTAGGAGATCCAATGTGCATATGTTCTTGCCTAGAGCATGTGGGATCTCCTAGTTTTTGTTCCTTTATTTTCTACCTCTCTTAGAAGACTGGATGGCAGAATGATCCTAAGGTGCTATTTAAATTTAAATGGGTGGAATGAAGTGACTTCCTCATCTTCATTGTTTCTAACTATGCTACATGTGTTGTTCGTGGCATGGTTTTTGTCGCAGATGCTAGTTGCAAGTGATTATCATCCAATTTAAATGAATCAAATCATTGAAAAATCCCCAGGGCTTGGTCTGGATCCAAAGCCTCAGATACATCATGAGGGCCATATTTCCACAGCACAGCTCAGTTTTTCTCTGTGTTGGCCTCATTCAAGCAGAGTTTATTCATATAATCTTGTCACCAGATTACTTTGCCACAAGGTTTACATCCTATTGTTTCAGCAACCTCAATAAAATAATAGCTTCTGTGTTCTATTAGTTTCAATAAAAGACTCGGCATTGAATCTTACTGGACTGACATAGATCACAGGGTCATTGTGAAGTACTCACTGTGGCCAGGAGACAATCCTGCACCAAGAGTGTTTGACATTGGAAATGTATTTCCCCAGAGAAAGTTATGGTGTCATTATCTGAAAATGGAAGAATAAATCTGTCTCTCTTACATACACATAAAAACTACATAGTTTTAGCTTATTTCTACCTATATGATCTATTATCCATTATACATGTCTGCTTTTCTTTTCTGAAATACCTTTTATCTCCTCTAAGAAAATGTTCTACCTGTTAGCATGCCCCAGATCATCGCTCATCCTCTATATAAACAGGCAAGAGTAATGAATGACCAATGAAAAGAAAAATTCTTAACTCCTATTCATGCCGGAACCAAGTGTTTCCTCATACATCTTTCAGAGACTATGCAAAAGCTTACCCACTTCTAATGGATGCTATTTATCAAGCCGCAGTTTATTTTAGGCTGCCAAGTGATTTTGGAAAACTTCTCAATGAAGATTTTGTAAGCCTTATAGAGGTTGAGACCCCCACATGCTATCCTAGTCGTTTAATCTAACATTTTTTTCTCTAACCATCAATGTACAATTTTCTCTTCAGCCCAACCTTTTTATAGTCAACGATTAAGGAGTACTTTTGTAATTGGAAAAGGATGCCCGACTATTCCTTTTCTAAATGTGTTTTATATCAACCTAAGTCTATATTCTACTTTGTTTTTTGCCAACACAAGAATGAGTTCAATTGCTGGTCACAGTCTCTCTCCTAGTGACAGATAAAGAATCTAGAATGATTTGTCCACTCAAGATATGGATGACTCTCCGAAGGAGTGAGAAATAAAAACTAGAATAAATTACCACATGGCAAAGGAAATTACACTATCCCATTTATACTCAGACGGCACTACGCAAGAAGAGGGAATTGTTTTTATTTCAGAAGCTGTATTCTAATAATTTTATTGAACAATATCTAGAGAAGCTCTCACTACTTAAAAATAATTAGAAACCCATTTGGATTCAAGTAAAGCCTTTAAGAAGTTTTTAATTGTTTCTAGATTCACGTTTTAGTTTTTCACTTTGAAGTCATTACTTTTTTTAGATTTTGGTCTTTCATAATTTATTGCTAATTAAAATGAATCAGCAATGAGCATACAATCTAAAGTGTAGTCCAGATGCTTGTTGCCCTGACTATTCCGATGTGTTCTTTGAAGAGCTTGGGTGATATGTGGTCAGCACGATCCAAACAATTAATGTAATTGAGTGAAAAGTCTCCTTCAGCAGAAATAGCTTCCCCTGGGAGGAGGCTAAACTGCCATTAAAATGAAGAAGAGTTATGTAAGACCATTTTTATCTAAAATGACAGGGCTGAATTCCAGATTTCTCTAGTGAAACCTTGCTGAATAACTGCTTTGGTTATAGCTGAGTGATCTGAAATGAAGTGTTGATTATTACCACTTGATCAACAACTTCGAAACTAGAGTCCTAAAAACAAAACAGTGATTGTTCAAATAAATTGATTGTATAAGAATTTATTTTTGATAAGAGAAAGCAGGTGAGAATCTAGGAGGTGAGCATTTTAGATGTTATGACTCTTGTTGAAAATGATGTGTCTGATAGCACGGACTTCTCCAAGTCTTTGAAAATAAATGGCATTTTTGAAAACTCAGAAGATCATTTTAAGTTAGCTGTAAAATAACTTTATTTTTATCAATCTCTGAGAACTTGCAAGCAATCAAGCAAATTTTATTGTTCTACTCTTAGGAGAAATCACGGTGGCTAATAAAAATAATACTTCATAGGAAAAGTTGATTACCCTGTATGAGAAATGATTTGATTTTGTTGTTTTTGTTTTCAAAGGCAAATAACATGTCATAAATTTAAAAAAAATACTTAATGAGGACTGGTACTAACAGAGAGTTGGAGTTCTGAAGCGAATGTATCTGAGTGCCAGGTTGTTTATTATTTATGAGCACTTATGTACTTCTACTGTCTCACTATTCTCATAATTCTGTGTCTAATAATTCTTTTATAGTTGTTTAGCTTCTTATTCTAGGTAGAAAAAGAGCAATATTGACATGAACAAAATCTAAATGCATCAGTAAACTTACCTGGAAATTCTTTTAAATTGATACCTAATTATTAGTTCTTAACCATTCCATTATGTACTGTTGCGTAACAGACTAACCCTAAAACTCACTGGCTTAAAATAATAACTATCTGCAATAGTTTAAATGCGTTTGTCCCCTCCAAAACTCATGGTGAAATTTGGTCTCCATTGTAACCGTTAAAAGTGGTAAGGTGATTAGATCATTAGAGGGATTGACACCTTTCTTGAAATAGTGAGACTGACTTACACAGGACTGGAGTAGTTACCATAAAGAGCAAGTTGTTCTAAAGCCAATTTGGCTTACTTTGCTTTCTCTGGCCTCCTCTCTCACCAGTTGTTCTCTTCTGCATATGCTTGCTTCTGTCTTCTGCTTTTCTGTCATGCAAGGAGCAGTATGTGGCCCTCACCCTAAACTGAGAAGATGCCAGTGCCATGCTCCAGAATCTTAAGCCAAAATAAATCTTTTCTCTATGGATTACCTGGTCTCAAGTGTTCTGTGATAGCAACAGAAAATGTACTAAGACACCATTTTTGGCATTTGTCAAGACTCAGCTCACATGGGCAGTTATTCATTTGTTCTTGCTGATGGTCATTTATTTGCCTATGTGCAACTGGCACATCATCAGTGGGCTGGGGCCAGGCCAAGTTGGGATGCTAGGATGACTGGGCTTCTCCTATATTTATAGTCTCTGGACCTCTCCCTTTTCACATGGTCCCTCCATGTGGTCTCTTGTGTAGCTGAAATTCCGACCTAGGAATTCAGTGTGCCCAGGAGTGCAAAGGTGAAAATTTGCAAGTCTTTTTAATTTTCAGACCCATAACTGGTATAGTGTCATATTTGCAACACTATATTGGGTAGTTCAAATCACAAGAATATCCCAGATTCAAGGGGAGAGGACTACACAGGGTCTGACCTTGAGAACCATGACTTTCAGGGGACACCAAAGCAACAGTCTCCTGTGTTAGCATGCATTGTGTATGTATGTTTGTGTGTGTGTGTGTGTGTGTGTGTGTGTGTGTGTGTGTGTGAGAGAGAGAGAGAGAGAAATAGAGAAAGAAATACTTAAATATATGGTAGTTATCCACATATTCTGTTGTGTCCTGGGTAGATGGATTAATTAGACCTATTTCATATTACTAGGGCTTTGTATAACCTTTGTTATTCTCTGCACAATATGTTTCAATATATTTAATAGTCTCTGCAAAATGTTTTTTATGCAGTGAAAAGCAATCATGGTCTTGCATTTTTAGAGGTGAGCTCATGAGGAGGCACAAATCTGATCAAATAACTGAAACAAATGTGTACATATATGTGCACACTTACAATTCTAAACCGTTATACATGGTAAAGGTGCCATGAGTGTACATGAATATTAAGAAAGAGAAATAATTATTATGTACTACAAACATGTATTAATAAAAGTCAAAAAAAGAGAAGCAAGATAATTTTTCCCAAGGAAGAGATGTATGTTTGAAGTAAGTAAAGGATGAGTTGAGTAGGAAAGTGATGATGAAGGGAAAAGATACTTTCTAGAAGGTGATCTTGAGTTGGGAGAGAACATGGTGTTGAACAGGAGATCTGGGGAGACACTTTAGGTGTAACCCAAAACAGTCAGAAGCAATGGACTTTTATAGCATTGTAAGTAATATTAGCTTTATATTTGCGTGTGTTACCTTTCTTGTCAAGTTCTGTGTAGACGAAACAGAGCAACCACATTGGCTGCTGCACATACAGTGGGTTTTCATCAGACCTGAGGAACTCTAAGGTTAGGGAAACCAAATCTTTTATAATAGGCTGCAGCAAATCCAACTAATATTTTCCCTGGAGGGAGATATTCATTTTGTGGACAGCAAACAAATCTTTATGCTTCAGAGGGAAACACTGGCCCTTTCTGTCTTCCAAAACTGTTTGCTATACAAACCTGCTTGAAAAGATAATTATGACCCTAACTTTCAGTTTCTGCTAGAATATGTGCAGAAACATGAAAAACCCATGAAGAATTGTCTCCCAACATTATTAACAATAATATTAACTAGAATTTGTAGGTATTACCTATGTGCTAGGCAGTAAATTAACATTTACTTTCTAGTCCAAATGTTCTCTGTGACATACTATATTTATCTATTCTAGCTGTCATAACAAAATGACACAGACTGGATGGCTTGAACAATATATTTTTTTTCTTACAGTTCTAGAGGCTAAGTCCATGGTCATGGTGCCAGCAGGATTGATTTCTGAGGAGACCTCTTTTCCTGGCTTGTCAGCTACTATTTTCTTACTGTGTCCTCAGATGGCTTTTATGCATACCCTCTCCTGGCTTCTCTTCCTCTTCTTACAAGGATACCAGTCTTATTGGGTTCGAACTCTATCCTTATAAGCTTATTTAACTTTAATTACTTCTTTAAAACCCTATGACCAAATACAGTCATACTGAAAATTAGTATCATAAGCCAGCCCATAACAAATACTAAAATGTATCCATTCCCTACTGTAATTATTTTACAGGTGGGAAAACTGAGGCTTAGCAAGGTTAAGAAATTTTAACAGAATCACACAATTCAAAGTAATGGAATGGGATTTGAACAGAGTTCCATTTCTGACTCCCCAGCTGTGAATATAGCTACTATTCTATATGGTGGGAGTAAATATATCATATTTTTAGGTATTTCAGGGGAAAGTGATTTCTTAGTTCTTGGGTCAGGATAATTGTTCTTGTGAAAAAACACTGTGGTATGAACCACAGTTTATCAGCCAAACTTCCCTCTTTCCCTTCCTCCCTCCCTTTCTTCTCTTTTTCTCTCCCTTCTCACTTCTTTCCCTTCCTCCTTACCTTCCCTCCATTTTCTTATCATACAGTTATTTATCCATACATTCAACATGTATTTATTCAACGCTACTCTATCCAGGTACTGGTCTAAATTAACTAAACAAAACAAAATCCCTGACCTCATGTAACTTACATTCTATGTATTGTGTGAAAGATTTCTCATTATCTTTTCTCATTTACCTTCAGTTATTGTCCATTTTATGTAAAACTGAAAGGGAAAGGGAACTGATATTTGCCAAATACCAATCATATATTGAGCATATCACTTATGTTATCTTACTTAAAAACTGATGACCTATTAGTACAAATTATAATTGACCCATTTTAAATCTTCAATTATGATTGTAGAAACACATTTTTTTTGTGATTGATCAGGGAAACTTTGAATGAAAGTTCAAGTGGTTGGATATAATGATGTGTTTATGGACAATGGGTGTGTGTGTATGTGTATCTATATATATATTTGTATGTTTATATATTTTTCCATTTTCCATCAAAAAATAGCCAGTTCAAAGACTGAGTGGAACTCATCACGTAGACTGCCATGTCAGTGTTTATGTTCATGGGTAGTAAGGTTGGAATTAAATCCATTTAACACAGTTTGAAACCTAGATACCTGTGTGTGTGTGTGTGTGTGTGTGTGTGTGTGTGAGTGTGTGTGTGTCTGTATATATGTTTGTGTGTGTGTCTTTGTGTGTTGTCTGTGCATGTGTGTAGAAAGTAATAAAGATACTTAAGTAAAGAAGGATGGATTGGGATTGAGAGGTGTCAGATGACATTGGTGACAAAGAATTTGGGAAAAAATGAAAACAGAACCCAAACCAAGAAGAACTGGAAATACACTCACATTTTGAGTAGCATTCAGTCTTGTTTCTTCTGAATCCAGTTTGCTTTCTTCTAACTTTTGATATCTGTGTAGGTTTTATTTATCTATGATTTTCTTTGGAGCCTAAAAAGGATTGTTAAAAAGTAACTTAGGAAGTAGAGAAATTTAAAATTTAAATTTAAAATTTAAATAACTGCATTAAAAATATTTACTTTTTACATTTATAAAACTATTTGGAATGAAGACATACTGCACTAAAGCTCAAATTATTTTTGTGAAGATTGTTTTCAATTGAGTCTTTTGGGGGGTTTCTGGTGCACCATATTTTATTTATTTGAGTAGCTGTGATTTGGAATACGTGATTCAATGTTATTTCAATATTATAGCTCTAATATCTTGAAGTCTGATACTTTGTTTTTATAGTCTACAACTGGGGATGTGTAAGTTAACTTTAGTTGTCACAATATGTGACGTGAATATAAAATAATTTCTTAATATTTTGAAGAACCTTTTCATGTTAATAAAAAGCAAATAATAGTCTGTCCATCGGTTGGTACTATACCTTTTAAGAAATATTCACCAACTCTGATATCTTCAAGAAGATTTATAAGGTTTGTACTAAATGACAAGCAAATTGGACAGTCAGGCTATTTTGCCTTTATATGATCTATTACATTTTTTGAAATTACTACTATTAACCTTTTCATTTTAATCTTCATAACCATGTACTGATTATTTAAAATTCCTGGTTGGTACGCTATAAGACACTTTCAGCAAATATGTATATTAAAATAGAAACTTATTCAACATAAAATGATAGCCAAAATTTAGTGTAATAAACATTTTAATAAAGTTTTACCAGCAAATAGTTGCAACTGTAGAGTTATATTTTGTTATAGTTTTAAAACAAACATAAAAGGTAGTTAAGAACGTGAACTCTAAGTTACTGAGGATTAAATTCTGTCATTTTGTGATCTTCTGCAAGTTGCTTAAATCTCTTTACCTCGGTTTCTCTATCTGTAAAATGGAAATAATATGATTTATAGATTTTCATTGTGTTTACATAAGGTAATATACATACTGCACTGCACCTACTACAGTATTAGTACCCATTAAATAAAACACAGCTTTTAGTTATTAGTAAAGTTCCAGAGAGTATCCTTGTTAGAATTCCACAAAGTGAGGAGTTAGGTTCTCAGCTTTGCAGGTTCAGTAATTCAATTTTACCCATGTTCCCGGATTTAATCACTTCACAGTCTTCCAGAAAAGAAATTGAACAAATGAGGTCACAAATGACTAATATAATTTAGCTTCCTCTCCCCTGACCAGGACAGTTCTGAAATGGAATCTTTACTAGTGTTATTCAAAGTAACCAACATTCAAACTTTCCCTTACCATCCAGGACTAGAAGAGTTTGTGTCAGAATGCTAATCTCCACACAGCTTCCTTCACAAAGAAGTGATTCTATGAAAGAAATGTCAGTTGAAATAAATAGTGGGCTTAATGAATCAACTCCCAGCAACTTACCTTATCATGGACCAGTAACACATGGTTCAGAGACCATGGGCATCTCCAAACCAAACTGTGGGTAGCAGTAACTTACACTGTCTTCAGAGTGCCCTGCAGCAGCAAGCCAAAGTTACGCCCTGTGGACTTGCCTTGACCTTGCACCCTGGCATGGACTCCTCCTGTGCCCTCCTTCCCTGCCCTCTTCCACTTCCTGCTCCTTGTTTTCACCTGGAGACTGACTCTTCACTGTAACTTTCAGTTCACATGAGTCTTCGTGTCAAGGTCTCCTTCTAGGAAGCCCTATTAAGATAGGCCACTGAGGACTGTATGGAAAGATAAAACTTGTGTTTCAGGAAGAGTACCAATCATTTCGGAGAACGATTCAGCAAAACGAATGAATGCAAGTATGATGTGAGATTGAAGATGGTCACAGTGTGCCATTAACCAGAGAGCCCAGGCATCATCTGCCTCCATTACTCATATTTTAATAATGTTCTTTGCTTGCCATTTCCAGGGCTTTTGCTTTGGATTAGACCCCTGTTATTTTTGAGGTTTAGAACAACTGTTCTGCATTTTAGGATGTAATGTCAGGACCATGGTAATGTTTCACTGGAAATGGACTAGTAATGATAGTTTTCTCACAATTTATAAACTAAAATTTCCTTCATGATTTCTTTCTTTCTTTCTTTCCCATTAGGCTTTATACCTCATAGACTGATTCTAAATATTTGTAAGGATATTTAGATATACCCTGAATATTTGACTAAGGGAAAGTAATAAATCGCTCTGGCCTGTAGTTGTCTCACCCTTTAAATGACCCTTTGAATGAAGAAGATGAAGTAGATTACTCTTGAATTCCCTTCCTGTTCTAAACCATTACATTCAACAACAGACAGCAGATTCTATCAGTGAAAGAGCACAGAACATGCCATTCCAGTAGCAACTGTCTCTTCTCAAAACAAATTGACAAAAATCATACACGTTTTGTAAGAACAATTCTTCAGGAACCCAACCTTTGCCCATTTTTCTTAATGATACGTTTACTGCCTTTAACTTTGCTTTGGAAATGGGTGACCATAACCATCTAATTGGGTTGATAAGGTCAGCATGCAGGAGCCTTGGAAAGAGATTGGATAATATTTGTGAGTTTATATATTTGCTGTGACATGCTTTTTGTCATGTTTATTGTTCTTCAGTGATTAGCTAGAAACAATAAGCCTGCTGTATATGCTATTTTATTAATGCTGTATCACTGACAGGGATTTCTAAGGTAATTTGAAAATAAGAGAAAATATAATTATTTGAGGGTGCTTTTGGAAGAGGTGGATATATTTATAAAATTAAATGGTAATGTAATAACACAGTACTCTCAAGACAGAGTTCACTGGTATATGTAAATCTTAGGGAGGGTTTCCAAGGCTGGATGAGATGAGTTTTATTATCCCTGATTTTCAGGAAGCATGTAAATTATGGTCGCTATGATTTTATGAATCAAGAAAGGTGATGTAACAAGATGTAAATTGCTTCTGCTTAACAGTTTGTCACATCTTGTCCTCAAAAAACTCTGAAATACTGAAATACTTTGTAGACTCTGTATTGCCCAACTTATCTAGGCAGAAATCTGGACTTCACAACTGTATCACACAGGTGTTCCATTTAAAATGACACCAAGCCCATTCCCTTTTGTCCTCCTATGTTTTTGAGTTTTGAAGGATGACCTTTAAAGTGACAGAACACAGAGAATTAGGACATATTTATGACATTTTCTTGATTTTTTTGTGGAATTTTCTTAATTTTCCCCCTTAATAAGCTATAACAGTCAGAAGTCTATAAATCTTAATTAAGTGTACAACTCATGAATTTTTACCTAAATGTATAAGTTAGTAACCACAACCTGGACCAGATTATGAAATAAGATTTTAAAAAATTCCCTCTTGTCCCTTCCCCATTACTTTTCTTCAGTTTAGAGCTTACAGTCATTCTACCCTCATAGCTTGCTTTTTCCTGCTTTTGTATTTTTCAGAAATGGAATCATGCATTATGTATGGCTTCATGTGCTCAACATTATGTTATTATATTTGTGGGATGCATCTCTATTCTTGCCTCTGGTAAATAATTGTTCTTTCTTTTTTTTTTTTTTTTTTTTTTTATTTTTTTTTTTTGTGGGTACCGGGGGGACGACCTCAGGACCTCGCGCGCCAACAGGCACCCGTGCCGCTGAGCGATATCACCGGCCCCTTTTTCGTATGTGGGATTCGGGAGTCGAACTCGGGCCTTCGCGCTTGCAAGGCAGGCGCTTAAGCCGCTGAGCCGTCTCACCGGCCCCATCTTTCTTTTTTTTTAAAAAAAACCCCTTAGTTATTAGAGTATTTTACTCTATGGATATATCTACCTTTGATGGATGTTTGCTTTATATTTTATTTTTCAGTTAGTACAAATATTTGCTACAATTTTTGATAGGTACATCTCCTCATTTCTTTTTTAGTAGCTATAACTAGAATCAATAATACTGAGTCATAAGGTGATATAATTTAGCTCTAGGAAATGCTGCCAAAGGGTTTTCCAAAGTAGCATACTAATTTTTATTTCCATCAGTGATATATGAGAACCCTAGTACCTCTACCTTTGTGCCCACCTTTGATATTGTCAGTGTTTTTAATTTTAGTCAGTTTGGTGAATGTGTGGTAGTATCTCATAGTATGTTTTTCCTCCAATAAATAATTATGTTGAATACCTTATCATATACTCATTGGTCTTTGGAAACCCATTTTATGAAATAATATGGACATTAAAATATTCTGGTTTGTGGCTTGTGTTTTCTTTATTAATGTCAATTCTCTCTTCTCTCTCTCTCTTTCTCTCTTTCTCTCCCTCTCTCTCTTTCTGTACTACGAATTGAACCCAGAACCTGGCACATACATATTAGGTAATTGCTTTGCTCTGCCACTAAGCTAAACCCCCAACTCTAATGGAATTTTTTGATGAACAGAGTTCTTAATTTTAATGAAGTCTAATTTATTATTATTTTCTCATATGGTTCATGCTTTTTGTGTTCTACTTCAATTTGTGATTTGAGAACCCAGTTACCATACAATGCATTCAACTTGACAGATGTTAAATTTGCTTGTTTTGTTTCCCCAATTTTTTTATTGTAGTAATATTCAAACACATAAATTTTATCATCTTGACGCTTTTAAAATATTTTTAGGGCTGGCGAGATGGCTCAGCTGCGTAAGTGCCTGCCCAGGCCTGAGTTTGACTTCCAGAACCTACATATGAAAAAAAGGGCTGGTGATATCGCTCAGCGGCATGGGTGCCTGCTGGCGCATGAGGTCCTGAGGTTGACCCCCGGTACCCACAAAAAAAATTTTTTTTTAGTTTATTAGTACATGTGTGTAGTACATAATGTTTATATTTCTTGTGGGAAGTTAGTACATGTACCTAACAGTTCTTAATTCCTTTTTCATCTCTTTTCCTTCCCTCTTTCCCCCATCCCCATCCCTTTATCCACCCTTTATTTTGGTACATGTTTGCAATACATAATGTTTATATTCCTTGTGTGGAGCTGGTACATGCACATAACACATCCCAAATCCCTTTTTTCATCCCTTATCCCTTCCCTCTTTCCCCTCTCCCTCCGTCTCTTGACCCCCTTCTCTGAGAATGACCTATCTTCATACTTCCTATTATCTATCTTTTATTTTGCTCTTTATTTTTACTCTGGGTTAAGTGTATGGTTTGATGTTATGAAATACTTTCATGGTAATGTGCAATTATCACCACCACCTATCTCCAGAACTCTTTTCATTTTATAAAACTAAAACTTTGTACCCATTAAACAAGAACTCCACATTCCTCTCTGCCCCCAGCAACTGGCAACTACCAGTCTACTTCATGTTTCTATGATTTTTCTTTTTTTATTTTATTTTATTTTTATTTATTTATTTATTTATTTTTTATTTTAAAGAGAAGAAAAAACAAAACAAATCAAAAGAAGAACAAATTTTCAAAACAACATAATAGGAGGGTAACAATGGTTAATACATTACGTATTACTATCTTTAAGTTAGTTATTCAGGATACCAGACATTAGCATTCAATTGTCCAAACATTATTGGCACAAACCTTACTCTTCAATGAACTAAGTAAAAATGGTAGTGTATCTATCTTAACCATCTTATATATATATATATATATATATATATATATATACAATTTTTTTTCCCCTTTCCCTTCTTTCTTTTCCCTATTCCAGTCTCTCTTTCCTTTTGACCAGTTTCTTTTTGATTCACCATATCTATTGTACATTTTGGATCTTATTTACTCTTTCAGTTTCTCATACTAGAGAGATAATACGATGCTTACACATGTGCTTCTGGTTTATTTCACTTATGAGTATTTTCTCGAGTTGCATCCATTTACCTATAAAAGTCTCCAGTTTATCCTTCTTTATGGCTGAATAGTACTCCATTGTATAAAAATACCACATCTTTCTTATCCATTCCTCAGTTGATGGGCATTTGGGTTGTTTCCAAGACCTGGCTATTACAAATTGTGCTGCTATAAACATGGGTGCACATATATCGCTGTGGTACGATGTTTTTAATTCTTCTGGGAAGATGCCCAGAAGGGGAATAGCTGGGTCAAATGGGACCTCCAACCCTAGTTTTCTGAGGAATCTCCACACTGACTTCCACAGTGGCTGTACCAGTCGACACTCCCACCAACAGTGAAGAAGGGTTCCTTTTTCCCCACAGCCCCTCCAGCATTTGTTATTAGTTGATTTCTTAATAGTAGCCATTCTTTCTGGGGTGAGATGATATCTCAGTGTTGTTTTAATTTGCATCTCTCGAATGACTAGTGATGTTGCACATTTTTTTGTATATTTGTTTGCCATTAGTATTTCTTCATCTGAGAAATGTGTATTCATCTCAGATGCCCATTTTTGGAGTGGGTCTTTAAATTTGGGAGGTCTGATTTTTTTGAGTTCTTTATATGTTCTCGATAGTAATCCTTTGTCTGAGGAACAGCTGGCAAACATTTTTTCCCACATTGTGGGTTGTCTCTTCACTCTGTTGGTGGTTTCTCTTGCTGTGCAAAAGCTTTTTAAAAAGATGAGATCCCAGTTATTGATTCTTTGGGATAGTTCCCGTGCGGTTGAGTTTTTATTCATAAAGTCTTTGCCTACACCAATGTCTCCAAGGGTTTTACCTATCCTACCTTCCAGCAGATTTAATGTTTCTGTTTTAATATTTAGATCTCTGATCCATTTTGAATTTAGTTTAGTGCATGGTGAAAGATATGGATCTAGTTTTAATCTTCGGCATGTGTAGAGCCAGTTTTTCCAGCACCATTTATTAAAGAGGCTATCTTTCTTCCAGCGAATGTGTTTGGCACCTTTGTCAAAGATAAGGTGGCTTAGTATGTCTGGGGTTGCTTCAGCATCTTCTAATCTGTTCCATTGATCTTCAGGTCTGTTTTTTTGCCAGTACCACACTGTTTTTATCACAGTAGCTTTATAGTATAATTTCAAGTCAGGGATTGTGATGCCCCCTGCCTTGCCTTTGTTGCCCAGAATTGCCTTTGCTATTCTAGGTCTCTTCTGATTCCAAATGAATTTTAGGATTGTTTTCTCTAATTCTGTGAGATATGCTGTTGGAATTTTGATTGGAATTGCATTAAATCTGTATAACAATTTTGGAAGTATGGCCATTTTCACTATATTGGTTCTTCCTATCCAGGAGCAAGGGGCAACTACCAGTCTACTTCATGTTTCTATGATTTTTCTTTTTTTATTTTATTTTATTTTTATTTATTTATTTATTTATTTTTTATTTTAAAGAGAAGAAAAACAAAAACAAATCAAAAGAAGAACAAATTTTCAAAACAACATAATAGGAGGGTAACAATGGTTAATACATTACGTATTACTATCTTTAAGTTAGTTATTCAGGATACCAGACATTAGCATTCAATTGTCCAAACATTATTGGCACAAACCTTACTCTTCAATGAACTAAGTAAAAATGGTAGTGTATCTATCTTAACCATCTTATATATATATATATATATTATATATATATATACAATTTTTTTTCCCCTTTCCCTTCTTTCTTTTCCCTATTCCAGTCTCTCTTTCCTTTTGACCAGTTTCTTTTTGATTCACCATATCTATTGTACATTTTGGATCTTATTTACTCTTTCAGTTTCTCATACTAGAGAGATAATACGATGCTTACACATGTGCTTCTGGTTTATTTCACTTATGAGTATTTTCTCGAGTTGCATCCATTTACCTATAAAAGTCTCCAGTTTATCCTTCTTTATGGCTGAATAGTACTCCATTGTATAAAAATACCACATCTTTCTTATCCATTCCTCAGTTGATGGGCATTTGGGTTGTTTCCAAGACCTGGCTATTACAAATTGTGCTGCTATAAACATGGGTGCACATATATCGCTGTGGTACGATGTTTTTAATTCTTCTGGGAAGATGCCCAGAAGGGGAATAGCTGGGTCAAATGGGACCTCCAACCCTAGTTTTCTGAGGAATCTCCACACTGACTTCCACAGTGGCTGTACCAGTCGACACTCCCACCAACAGTGAAGAAGGGTTCCTTTTTCCCCACAGCCCCTCCAGCATTTGTTATTAGTTGATTTCTTAATAGTAGCCATTCTTTCTGGGGTGAGATGATATCTCAGTGTTGTTTTAATTTGCATCTCTCGAATGACTAGTGATGTTGCACATTTTTTTGTATATTTGTTTGCCATTAGTATTTCTTCATCTGAGAAATGTGTATTCATCTCAGATGCCCATTTTTGGAGTGGGTCTTTAAATTTGGGAGGTCTGATTTTTTTGAGTTCTTTATATGTTCTCGATAGTAATCCTTTGTCTGAGGAACAGCTGGCAAACATTTTTTCCCACATTGTGGGTTGTCTCTTCACTCTGTTGGTGGTTTCTCTTGCTGTGCAAAAGCTTTTTAAAAAGATGAGATCCCAGTTATTGATTCTTTGGGATAGTTCCCGTGCGGTTGAGTTTTTATTCATAAAGTCTTTGCCTACACCAATGTCTCCAAGGGTTTTACCTATCCTACCTTCCAGCAGATTTAATGTTTCTGTTTTAATATTTAGATCTCTGATCCATTTTGAATTTAGTTTAGTGCATGGTGAAAGATATGGATCTAGTTTTAATCTTCGGCATGTGTAGAGCCAGTTTTTCCAGCACCATTTATTAAAGAGGCTATCTTTCTTCCAGCGAATGTGTTTGGCACCTTTGTCAAAGATAAGGTGGCTTAGTATGTCTGGGGTTGCTTCAGCATCTTCTAATCTGTTCCATTGATCTTCAGGTCTGTTTTTTTGCCAGTACCACACTGTTTTTATCACAGTAGCTTTATAGTATAATTTCAAGTCAGGGATTGTGATGCCCCCTGCCTTGCCTTTGTTGCCCAGAATTGCCTTTGCTATTCTAGGTCTCTTCTGATTCCAAATGAATTTTAGGATTGTTTTCTCTAATTCTGTGAGATATGCTGTTGGAATTTTGATTGGAATTGCATTAAATCTGTATAACAATTTTGGAAGTATGGCCATTTTCACTATATTGGTTCTTCCTATCCAGGAGCAAGGGATATCTTTCCATTTTCTGATATGTTTCTATGATTTTTGACCACTGTAAATATGTCATATGAGTTGAATTAGTACTGTATAAGGAGTCCTTTAACCAAGTGATAGTGAAAATTAAAAACCAGGCGAAGAAGTAAGAGAAAGTAGGCAAAGCTTTCTCTTTGCCTGCTAACCATGAACTGAAATCTCTGTCTCAAAATATGAAAAAAATTCTTTAAAATATATTAGCCTTTTAAATTATGTGGAGGGGGAGGAACTGTATTAATAGTGGGAAGTGCAAAATCGTGGCCACCTGGCTTTCTGTCTTCACCCCTGTGATGAGAAGCAGCAATCAGCAACCAAAATATAGATCTCCAATATGTGAAGCCATAGTACTTAGAGAATGGGGTGCTTTTTGCTCAAAGCAGCACCTGTGAGCTCTGTGCAAGCTGTTCAGGCACAGGTGCACAGCTGCCTGCCATGGGCTGATGGCTAAGTAGCTGCTCAAAGTGGGCAAAGGAGTGAAATTGACTAAAATTTTCAGTTCAATCCTTCCCCTAGAAGTTCTATGCTTTCAAAACACAAGAATTTTAAAATAATTGCACCAGATTATGCCATGGAATTTTTGCCTGAGTGGTAAGACAGATTCTTGGTGCTTTTTACCCCTCCATTTTCCTACAGTCCTCTCCTAGGCTTGTTTTAAAGATAATAACTAGCTGTGGAAGAGTGGGAGATATATTGGACTTTGGTTTTACATCTAGAAGTTGTCTTTTCGAACTTTTAACTATGTACCTTGGGCAATTTACTTAATTCTTTAAGTCTTCTTGATTGTTCACAATATGGTTCATTATTTAGGACTCTTCCTTTGTAGGTGTCAGAAACCCCACTAAGTTTCCCCAGGCAAGAAGTGTTATATAGAAGGAGGGCAGGTGCTTCAATTAATCTTGTTAATTTACTGTTAAGAGACTTCTGGAGAGGTGATTGGATTATGGGAGCACTATACTCATTAGTTGATGTTTATAGTTGAATATGCTGGTAGGAGGTGGGGCCCACTTGAAGGTGGGTCATCTGGGCATACCTTTGGAGGATATGTCTCTCCCAGATACTCTTCTTTTATACTCTGCTCCTCTGATACCATGAACTAGACAACTTTGTTCTACCATGCCCCGCCACCATGATGTTTCTGAATCGGAGTCAGCTAACCATGGACTGAAACCTGTGAAATCATGAGCCAAATTATACTTCTCCTCCTTTAATTTGTGGGTATCAGTTATTGTGTCCCAGTAATAAAAAGCTGACTAATATAGAGAATTAGCATATGAGTGAGTGCAGTATAGTGCTGTGACTATACCTGACCATGTGGTTCAGTGGGCTTTGGAACCAGTTTGTGGGAGGTGTTTAGAAAGGTTTGGAGATGTAGGTTACAGAAGCCCTAGAATGTTGTAATCAAGAGTTTTATGGGCAATTCTGGTTGGAGTGCAGAAGATCAGGATGTTAATAGGAATGTTGACAGTAAAGGCTAGGCTAATGAAACTTCAGTTGGGAATGAGGACTCTGTTGGAAAATGGACCACAGTCTGTGAATGTTAAACTGTGGGGAAAAAATTGTCTACATTTTGCCCATGTCCTAAGACTTTGTGGGAGGCTGAACTTAAGAGTGGTGGTCTAATTGATCTGATGGAGGATATTTCAAGGCAGTTCAGTGTTCAGACTGTGGCATGGATACTGCTGGTTGCTTTTAACCAGATCTATAGCAAAAATCAGGAGTAAAAAACAAAGCAGAAATATTTAAAAATCTTAAATTTTTGTTGGGAAGAAACCACATATAATCTAGGACCAAAGGAGGTGTGGCAGCTGAAGAAATTGACACATTAAAAAGAAACCAAGAACCAAGTACATGGTAAAAGGCCAAGAAGAGAGATGCCTTGACAGTGTCTCAGGAGTTGGCAAAATCCCTATCTCAGGCTTAAAAGTGCAAACATGTAAATATTTTGTTTAAGAAGAGAGCCAGGCCAATGAGACAGCTTAGTGGCATAAGCACCTGCCTGGCAAGCGCGAGGTCTTGAGTTCGACTCCTGGTACCCACATATGAAAAAAAAGGGCTGGTGTTATTGCTCAGTGGCATGGGCACCTGCTGGCGTGTGAGGTCCTGAGCTCCACCTCCGGTACCCACAAAAAAAAAAAAAAAAAAAAAAAAAGAGAGCCACTGTGACCCTGCTTGAGAAGATCCCTGTCTTAGTTCTCTCATTGCTGCGACAAAATACCTGATACCCAAAGTTAAGGGGGGAAAGGTTTATTTAGCTCACAGTTTGTAGAGGTTTCAGTCCATAATCGGCTGGCTCCAAGACAGGGTAGCACATGGCAGAGGAGCAATAGTTCATGGCGGCAGAAGACAGCAAGAGCAATAAGGGAGGGAGACAAGACTCTTTCTGTTTCTTATATTGTATGCAGATTACCAGCCCTAGGGTGAGTGTAGCACTCACATCCTTAATCCTAGCTAGAACTATGCCCAACCAATCAGTGGACTGATTTACTAATCACACACCTTTAATCCCAGCATCACACACTCTAGATTCAGCCACCTCTGAAAAAGCCCTATGACCACATGAGGCTTTGTGGAGACATCTAGACATAAACCATAACAATCCCCATAGGAAATTGGTTCCCTGGGATTTATTTCACCATGCTAGGCCATCCAGCCACTCAGAGGCCACTGCAGTCATGGTCCAAAGGGCACTGGCTACAGCTCAGGATGGCAGCAGACTTCGACATCACCCATGTGATACTATTTTTTTGTGTATACAGAATGCATGAGCTGTGGGATTATGGAGATTTCCATCCAGATGTTTCTGTCTTGGAACCAGCTACTAAAACTGTGAGCCAAATTAAGCTTCTTCATCCTTAAATTGTGGGTATCAGTTATTGTGTCCCAGTAATGAAAAGCTGACTAATACAGTAGGTCGTGGAATCAGAGTAAGAGCTAGAGAAAACATTGTTCGTATGAGACTTTAAGTGCCCAGTCACGCTCTTAGCTCTGCTTTTCTCTCTGTGTTGTTCTCATTGTCAATGCTACAGATAAGTTTATAAGGCAAGAAAGCTGTGCAGCTGGCAACTCTACAGTTACAATAGCCTTATAGAGTACTTCAAAATGAAAGAGAAAATATCTTTCTGTCCATTTCAGTGTATAATAATCCTAGTGAAAGATTCTGGGCAGACTTTTTTTTGTCAGTTTTTTTATTAGTACGTTTGG
The DNA here is from genome assembly GCA_028451465.1 of Erethizon dorsatum. NCBI lineage: Eukaryota > Metazoa > Chordata > Mammalia > Rodentia > Erethizontidae > Erethizon > Erethizon dorsatum. The sequence continues at coordinate 100,387,502 of CM051833.1, read as the reverse complement.
AGTACTTAATCATAGCAGTCCTCATGGGGGAGTTGGTACATGTACATAACACATCTTAATCCTTTCTTTCATCCTCCTCTCCTCCCTCTGCCTTCCATCTGTCTCTCAGTCCCCTTCCCTTCTGCAAAAGATCTATCTCCCTGTTCCTTATTATCTATCTTTTATTTTACCATTTATTTATGTTTTGGGTTCATCGTATAAGAGACAGCATGTGATGTTTAAGCTTGTGTGTCTGATTTATTTCACTTAAAATTATATTTTTGAAGATGCGTCCATTTTCTTACAAATGACTCAAGGTTGTTTCTTACCAATTTCTTGCAAGTTTCTTACAAATGACTCCTTCTTCATGGTCTGGGCAGTCTTGAGTCACCTGTCAACCCATGTGAACAAGAGGCAGAGAATAATCATTATTATGAATTGCAGAGTGAAATAAAGAAAAGAACAATTTGACCAAAGAAGTAGGTATACTATTACTAAGAGAAGGGAAACAGACACAGATAATAGATGTTCACTGCAAAGGTGATAAAAAGGTATAGCTTACATGAGTTAATTGTTGAATGTCAATCCGATAATTATTTTAAAGTACCTTGTAGAGGGTAGAGACATAATGATTATTTGTTGAATATGAAATATAATGGAAATCTCAAAATTTTATCTCCTGCTTTTAAAACTAGAGCTCCACAGAGGATCATGGCTGGCCTAAGCAAGAGGAAGAATCCAAGAGTAGTTTCACGCTTTTCTTTGCAGGTGACTTTCATGGGTTCTCAAGGCGAAAATAGATTTTTTTATTACACATATTGGAATAAAACTCTTACTCTGATTCCCTCCTGTTGGTTTTAGGGGGATGCTCCTAATTGGTAAATCTTCCAAATTGTCACCCCCAAAAGATATTGTTTTAGTAATTCAAATTTCAACGCTTTTAATTTCTAAAGTTTTTCCAACATGGGTAGAGAATTCTTATGGCTATTGCAATGGCATTTAGGTAAGTGATTTTGAATCATTAGCATTTGCTTTTGAATCATTAGCAGTTGGAGTATTGTTGTGCCAAACCCTTCTTAGAGAACCCATTCTCTCTTCAATCCTTATTTCCACCCATACCATGTTTATTTTAGGATCTATAGTTCTCAAACTTTGTTAAGCATCAGAATCACTTGGAAGGCTGGTTAGGGTATGAATTGCTAGGCCAAGCTCCCGGGATTTATAATTCTTTATGTCTGGGATGTACCCCCAAATATGCATTTCCAACAAGTTCCAATGTTGCTGCTATTGGATATCCAAGGACCACACTGTTAAGAACTAGGTAAAAGATAAATTCTTAAAATTTGGGGGCATAAATAAGACTTTTATACATCTTACTTGTTTTTTCCTTTATGTGGGTACCGGGAGTCGAACTCAGGACCTCGCACTTACCAGGCAGGCGCTTATGCCGCTGAGCCATATCACTAGCCCTATACATCTTACTTTAACTGAGGAGACTTTTGTGACAGTTAAGCTGCATTGTTAATTTTACTGACTTCTGAGATGCCTAGGGGTAAGTACAGCACACTGAGTGTGTTTGGGTAGGACAAGGTGGTGTGACCTTGTGTACTACATCTGTTCCCTGGTCCCTTCCCCTCTGGTTCTTTTTTCCTGTGCCCTGCATCCTATGAAGTGAGTGGCTTTGCTCCATTATGCCTCTTTGCCATGATGTTCTTGCCTTGGAGCCAACTTACCATGAACTGAATCCTCTGAAACAATGAACTAAATAAACCTCTCTTTCTTTAAATTGTAGTTGTCAGATAGAATATTACAACTTGTTGGGCTGGTGAGATGGTTCAGCAGCATAAGTGCCTGCCTGGTAAGCGCGAGGGCCCAAGTTCAACTCCCGGAACCCACATATGAAAATAGGGCCAGTGACATCGCTCAGTGGCACGGGTGACTCCTGGCACGCGAGGTCCTGAGGTCGACCACCGGTACCCACAAAAAAAAAAAAAAAAAAAAAAGAATACTACAACTTGCAATTTAAAGATATCTTAATTTTCCTTGGAAATAGTCTTTATTATAAAAATGAAAATAATTGTTCTTCGATTAACTTTTGCAATTCCTAGTTGCTTGATAGTTGGGCTGAAAGGTAGATTCACATATCAGATTAATTTCTTGGAGGCCATACAATTTACAGAAAGAAAGAAAATATCTTCATAAGTAACAGTTTTGATGCAAGAGGGATCATTTTCTATGATTTCCCTCTGTAAACAACCTTAACCTCTGCTATAAAATTCTCTGTATGTTCAGCCTAATATGGTCGGATTTTCCGGTTTGTTTTACTTTTCTTTGCATGTTCTTATTGTGCATGTACCAACGATCAGATATCCATCACAGCATTTCCAACTGAGATTAAGAGGGCTAGTGCTAAATTCTTCCAGCTCTAGTCGTGGTTATAAGATGAGTCATGGAAACTGCTGCAAAGGAATGAATCACACTTTCTCCTTCCATCAGTCATTACCACAAAATTGCATTTAGACTACCTTAGACATTAAAATCTAAGGACAAGCTTTTGTTTTGGTAAAAATATTGGGTCAATATTTACACACAAGACAACATGCTGAGAGTGGTATGAGAGAGAGGAAGAACGCAGTGTCTACCATAATATTTGCACCAGATGATGCTTTGTTCACTTAGAACCACTCAGAGGGTGGACATTTAAGTATTTCCTGGACCTCAGGAATTTTGAGGCTTGGATATGTACTTTAGAGGTTTTCTTCCTTGAAGTCTATAGGATTTAAACGTCTTAAGTCCAACTCCTGTTTACAGGGTGGCATTTCTCCCCTTCTATTAAGTATTAGGAATCAAGAAGGGCTGCTGTCTTCTCTTCAGTTACTGAAGGAGCACGGACCATGGGTAAAATACCCACCATATGTCATCATAGTGGGCCATGTTCTGGCTAACATCACTATTTCATACTTCCTGGTCTGTATTTTGCCCTAACAGGTGAGCTTAATTCTTCTTCATGTATTGAGAAGAATTGTATTAATAAAATGATGTCTGGTAGTTACCCAAAATTCATTTTTATTAAGTTTACCAACAGTTCTCTGTGTGTACCACCTTACTCTCCAGTAACAAATGTGAAACACTTCTATTTAAATCAGGATGAGAATAGAGTTTAATAATCACACAAAATAGAAAACATTTAAGATAACAAAGGAGAAAGTTGTCAGAGTAACTTGTCACTTTTCCAAGAATTCAAGGAAGAGAATGGACAGGCAGAATGGCTTCTGGGGCAGAATTGAGGGTAAGTAAACTTGGAGACACAATTAAAGTGTTTTTGTCTTTAGATGACTTAGGGTGGTGTCCAGTGGTAGAGAGCTTTCTTGAAGCTATGTAAGAAGTCATACTAATAAAGTTTGCATGTGTAGGTACTGACTTCCCAAAGCAGAAACATTTTATTTCTGATCTTATCATCTTTCCCAGGAGATGGAACTGAAAGGAAATGAAATTAAACTTCTGCAACATTTCATAAATTGAAGAAGCGTTGACATTCCATTCTGTTTATTGAAGTTTCATGTACTATGATAGACTCAGGGGGGAATGATGAAAAATTCACTATCCATGCCCTCAGTGAATTTCAATTATAGTAGAAAGATAAACATGAAAGCAGAACTTATAATACATGAAGATGATTATTCTAAAAGTATTCTGTATAAACTCCTGTGGTGCCTACAAGCAGACACCTGATCTCCCTGAAGGAGTCAGTGAAGGCTGCGCAGATGTTTACCAGGGAATCAGGAAGAAGAGGGAGGTTCAGGAATTAGAGAAATATGTGCCAATGACAGGCACAGGGAGGACTGGTTGCAATGGGAGGCTGGCCTTCTGGAGAAATTGTGTGGCAAACTATTTCTAGCTATTTACAGAAGAATTGCAAAAGCATTGGGAGGGCTGGAGACATGGACCTCCAGAAACAACCTTCACAACATGACCTTATTACTACTCCAAGGAGAAGGTCCTAAGAAGCTGCCTCAGAACCTTGAAAGTTGAAGAATGTGCAGTGTAAGCCAGTGTGGGAGTGCATGGCTATAATCCCAGAACTTTGGGAGGCTGAAGCAGGGGGATTGTTAGTTCAATTGGCCTGAGCAACTTAGTGACTTAGCAAGACCCTATCTCAAAAAATTTAAAAAAAGAAAAAAGTGGGCTGGGCGATGTCCTGGGAACAGGAGGCTGCCACCACCATGGCTACTATAACTCTCCAGATACCATGCCATCAGTGACTCTACACAGGGACTCTGCTGTCCCAGACCCAACATTTCTACACTTCTGTTTGCTAAAGCAACAGGAAATTGGCTCCTGCTTCACTTTTCCCTTCCGAATATCTCAGTAGAGCACATCGAATTTTAGAAACTAATATGTATTCAAAACCTTTGTCACAAGGTATTCTGTTTTTATCTTTCCAGCCTCTATAGTACAGGTGGGTTCTCTGGAAGGAGTGTGGAATTGATGCTGATGATCAAATCATCCTATCTACATCCTATCACTTTCACTAGACCAAAGGTGGATAAAACTGGCTGAAGAAATAGATACAGAGATAAATACAGCTGAGTACAGGAACATAGAGCATCCACATTCAAAGGCCACCTGGGGACAAGAGAAAGAGTAGTCACAGGGCTAAGGGAAGAGCTAGGAGAGTGTGGCATTATGACCACCAAGGAAAGAGAAGAGGAAAAAGAAATAGGTAATAGTGTGAAAATCCTGCTGTGCTACCATCACCAACTTTTGTAGTTTAAGATCTTTTCAGCAACAAAAATTTTTTGCCCCACCTTGTATTAAGCAAGACTTTTGTTACAGAAAATCAACCTAAAGTAATTTAGGAAAAAAATGAGTTTGTTAGTCCATCTAATTTTAAGTCAATTTTAAATAGCATTGCCAAGATAAGCCTTTGTCTCTCCCTCTTTTGCTTTGCTTGCCTGCTCTCTTCTATCAGCATCATTGCCAGGCAGTCTCTTTCCAGGAAGCTAGGAATAACATGACATTTGGAAACCAGGCCTACATATTACTTATGGCTGCTGGTCCCCAAAGAACACACCCTTTAACTCCTTCAGGGTCCCCACATCAAATCTTAGGGAAGAGACTGATTTTTCTGTCTTGGGCTATGTGCCTTTCACCACACTGACCACTTGCGGGCTGGAAGGGTAATTGCTCTGATTGGTTGGGACTGGGCCACACGCCCATCCCTGCTGGTGATAGATGCAGCCACAGCCCACACATGGCAAGGATGTTCGGTGAGGATCATAGGGAGCTGTGGCTTTTGTGCTCAGAAAAGGAAGGGTGATAGCACATTTACCAAAGTCTCTGACATTCACACAAAAGAGTGAGTATTATCTTTAGAATGTGTTGCTTGGGACACATGACAAAGAACTACTAAGACTTTAGTGACCCCGAATTTTATATATAATACATATACATATGTATAATGATATCTTCCTTCTACGAGTAGTGCTCTGGGAACTTACAGATTAGTGAGCCTCTTTTAATCACCCTGAAGTCGCCAAAGCACAAACAGATTTCATGCTTTGAAGTCAAGGTAATCATGGAGTTCAAAAGTAGTCTATGCCCAATTTCAGTTTTTTTTTTTTTTTTCCTTTTTTTTGTGGGTACCTGGGTTCGACCTCAGGACCTCGCCTGCCAGCAGGCGCCCGTGCTGCTGAGCAATATCACCGGCCCTTTTTTCGTATGCGGGTACCAGGAGTTGAACTCAGGACCTCGCGCTTGCCAGGCAGGTGCTTATGCTGCTGAGCCATCTCACCAGCCCCCAGGTGCTGTTGAATAAAGAAAGGCTTAGGGAATGTTACACGGTTTATTTTCATTTAGTATATAGAGTACTAGTAAATACTGTACCATCCAGGTCCCCAAGTACATAACTAATTGAAAAACTAGACTAAAATGCCCATGTAAGTGGGCTTGGGGTGGGAAGCACATGTAGTTAATAGTAAATATGCCCTTTTAGTTTTCTTTTTTTAATTCTATCTTTTCTATTTCCATTTTTAGTATGTATGTGACACATAGATGTAGAATGCGGAAACTGGAGGAAACTATATTCCACATGTATGTCCTTTTCAGGATCTCTGAAGGAGGCAGCTTTCCCCTGAGAACAGCTTAGCGACCTGTGCCACCTGAACCACCACCTTCTGCTCTGTACCCGTGACCAGCCCCCTGCCATGCTCCCTGCCTTAGTTCCCCTCACTTCAAAATGGAAGTTGCTTGACCTGTCTTTTTCCTGCCTCCTGGAAACTGGTTGGAGGCTGAAGGAACTGCTTGCACCCATGCACAAGAGAAAGGGCATTGGGGAGCTATTGCAGAGTGGTCCCTGAGCACACAGAAATGCAGTGGGTGCGGTGCTTCAAGAACAAGGGTTTGTTCTTAATCTGGGGCTGGTCTTCGTCCCCAGGGCAGAGCTTTCACTTCAGCAAAGTGAGGGGAACAGGATTCCGGGGTTGAAATAAAGAGAGCAGGGGTGCCAGGCGGCTCGGTTCTGCCTCGCTGCAGTCCCCAGCCCTGCATCACCAACTGTGGCCCCTCAGCCTCTTCCCTTGGGCCATTTGTCCTACATGGCTTCCAGCTGCGGCGGGCGTCATCCCTTATGACAAAGAGAAACTGGTCTTGGTCACTGAGGCCGCCCTGCCCCTCCTTCACATTCTGTCTTCTAGAAGCACACTGTAATCCTGAAGTTTTTTCCATTTAAAAAGAAAAGAAAAAAAACCTATTAAAAAAAAGTAACACTGTGCCCTGAAGTACTTGCAAAAACAATGAAATTTATAATAGATTTTTAAAAAATTAACATTTTTAGTCCAAAAAGCTTTTAAGCTAAAAAAATTTTTTTTTCAGGGAGGTTTCTCCTTTTAACATATAGATATTTTTATTTAGTTGTTGAGGAAACCTTAGAATCTGCAAATGTTGTGCCAAATAGACAAGTTGGTCTAAAATAATTTAATTCATTTCCTAATGGAATCTAGTTTGGTTTTCCACGTTTTTATGAATCTGATGTATTTATTATGTATTTTGTTAGTTTGCTGTTTCAAAATTTAAATTTTTTATGACTTCATGAAGTGAAGCATGTTTTATAACATGAGATTTAAAATATTTTTAAATGAAAGGAACATCTCTTTTGAGAGGCAAAGGGTAAGTTTGAGGGTTTACATATAATTCTTTTCAATTTTCAGTTTCTCTTTGCTAGCATTAGTGGATTTTTCAAAACCCTGAAAATTGCTAAAATGGTCACAGTTGCAATTATGCGAAGCTGTGGGAGTTTTATTCTTGTTTTTGTGTTTTGCTTTTGGAGTAAACATGAAATTCATGAGATGGAGTATACCGGTTAGGTAGAGAAACCAGCAGTAGTATTTTTCTCTAACTTTAGAGGCTACATTGACACTTGCAGTTTCTGTGTTATGAACAGTGAAATTTGTACAGATTTGCCCTTCACGTTAAGGGAGCACTTTCAGCTGCTGTGCTTTTTCTTCTGTGTTCAGTGTATTTTCCCTTACAGCTGCAAAAGTAGAAAAGTAATTACTTACAAATAAGTAATTTACTTCCTTACTGAGGCTTCTGATCACATTATGGTAGCTTTTATTAAATTTTCCACTAAGATAATTATTGCAGGGAATTTCACAACTTAAAGCAAACACTTCATTTGGTTCCAGATAATTAAAAAACACCACCAGTTTACACCTGCCTTTCACGTTTCTGCCATCCCCAACCCTCTTTGTCTTAACTGCCAGTGTAAGCTGGTAACCTCTAAACCTGTCTCAGGAGATGAACAAGATGCCCAAAAAAGGAAAAAAGTCCTGCACTAGAATGATGTTGGGAAAATTGCCATAAGATAATGGTGACATTTCACCATGCTTTGACTTCATTCCTGTTTCCTCCTCCGTGTTATTTAATGCTATACAATAGTAGGCAGTTTGCTGGGTTGAGATGTGGCCAAAATTTTAGCTTTTTTTTAAATTTTGTTTTTCAGATAACGCCAGAATTGTCAACAGGAAGCCTTTCCAAAATCCCCGTCACTATTTAGAGAGAAAACAATAACATAGCAACATTTTTAATGTTTTTCCAAATGATTGTCTTCAGTGGTCTCTGGGAAATGGGAAGATACGTGTCATTGGGAACTTTCTGATTCCTTAAGTATAAGTGCTCTGGCGTGCAACAAGGAGAAGTCTAGGTGGCCAGGTCACTTACAATAAGAAAAGTACTTTCCTTGGGAGAAGTAGACTTTCTAAGGTCTTGCTGGCAGTGCTATATGATTCTACCTGGAGGTTTCTCTTCCAGGCAAAAAGAAGACTCAACCAGCCAGGCATGAAATCAGTGGATGGAAAGGTGAAGAGCTCCAAAATCTGGTTTTAATTTAGAAGCTTCGAGTTGTCTTTTCCTTCACCTTTTCATGCTCATCACTGGCTGCCCGGTCCCAGAGAGGTGGGCTTCCTGCAGATACCATCTGTCTTTCCTGGCACCTCTTACCCTTGTTGGCAACTCCTCCTTGCTGGAGAGAGTCCGGGGTGCAGGGTAGTGGTTGTCAAAGGATAGCCTAGTTAACTTGTTGGGACTGCAGTTTGATGGTTTGATGTGGTTTAATGCTACAGCGACTATATTTTTACTTTATTATACTCTCATTGTTGCCCAATGTAAGAATAGAGTGGGAGAGGAATTCTGAGTCTGGGAAGCCGTGTAAAACCTGGAAGCACCAGAGGAAGCATACCTGATTGTTGCCAGGTTGGAACTTGATTCTGTTTTCTGCCTTTTCCATGACATGTGTGCCCTCAAAGTGCCAGCTTCTACTCCACCTCGGGGCCATGTGCTGAGATATGCTGTAGCTATCTATGTCCAAGGCCGTAAGTGCACAGCTCCACCTTGCGCACACCATGTGACCTCTTGGAACTCTTCTTTCCTTCCCTCTGCCCTGCTCACTCGGCCCCAGATTCCTTGGCTGTGCTAAAAATACACCTGAGCACTTTTGGACACTTACAGGGCTTGCTGTCATACCTCCTTCAGAATTTACTCAAAGGTTAGCATTTCAGAGAATGTCTTCCTGGCCATTGCACTCATTATAATTGCAATCCCCAACCCTGATGACTTTTTTCTTTGCATATGTCACCATCTCACATCATACCTGTCACTCACTAATCCTGTATTTGTTTTATTTACATTGTATCTACTCATTAACTTAGTATCTGTCTTCCCCTCTAGCATGTAAAGTAAATGAGTATTTTGTCTTTTTGTCTATTGCTATATTCCTAAAGCCTAGAACAAAGTTTGGTACTTAGAAGGTGCTCAGTAAATGTATGCTGAAAAGATAAATGAATGGATAGAAACCCCTATTTGTTCCATTTAGTTTTTAATCCTTAAATTAGATACATGCAGCAGAAATGCTTTAAGGATGTGGGATTAAAAATTAGCCCCAAGTTATCATTTAACTTCGGGGTTAAAATTCAGATACTGATATATTTATGAAGTCATCCAGAATGAGCAAGATTCCTAGGTTTATACTGATCACATTGAAATGAGATCAGGCCATTGACTAATTAAACATAAATTTTATTCTTTAAGTTTTTGGACGTTCCATATAACAGCTGAGAATCTCATAGTTTATCATTAAATATTTTTAGGGAATTAAAAAATCTCATTAGGAAATGAACTGCTATTTGTTGAATGTTTTCTTTGTATCAATCACTTCCTATACATGATCTAATATAATTCTTATAAAAAAAGTAATAAATGCATTATTTTTCGTATTTGAACTGAGATTCCGAATGTCTTTGTAATTATTCAGAGTTTCACAAATAATTAGAGGACAGCATGATCTTTCCAGGTTATGCTGCAAAATATAGAGCTTTATAAGAAAACTACAAACCAAAGAATGATGTCAGCTCCCCCTTTATTTATCCTTTATTTATCTTAAATCGGGACCTGGCTATGTCATTCTCCTGCGAAGCTTCTGTCATTTTCCTATGGATCAAGTACAGCTCCTAAAACTGGACACAAAGCCCTACAGAGTCTGTTTTCCCCTTAACCTCAGGTTATTTCCCTCTGCCGACTATAACAAATCCTCTGATTTGTTTGAGAAGACTTGTCTCCTTACTCTTTCCTTCCACCCTTCTGGTCTGCCGCCTTTTCCACATTATACACCCATTTCCTGGTTCCTGCGTCCGTGATGTCTGTCTCTTCTTATTCTGCTCCTTTCAGGCTTGAATGTCATTCCCTTTCTTTTCTGCTTATCCACACACCACCACTTCTTAAGGTCCATCTGTAATCTACACACTGCTTATTTATCCTGTTTCTGGCCTATAGGCTCTCTCATTTTCCTCTGCTTAGTCACCACAGTTTATTAAACCCTAATTATAGACTGTAGTGTTCTGTAATTGTTTTAGTGTCAGTCTTACTCTCTGAGCAAGATTGTGTTTAAAGAGATTTATGTTTGTCTTATACTTCTTTTCTCCCTGTGATATTTTTTGGCATAGATGTGGTATCATTAACCCAACAAATGCTTGGATTTTCATCCTCAGTAGTTGTCACATCTTTCCAGAAACCATGACATCATGGTTTACTCAGGGAGTGAAATGTGGCTTGTCCACCAGATCCTTCCAATCTGGTACCATCTCTGTGCGTCTGGGGTGCAGGCGTATTTTCACAGTCTCTGAAGTTTTTGCCTCTGTTTCATTGTATCTAAACTCTGAATAACAACTTCTATAATGTGAAATGTTTGCATAAAATGCTTTTGAGAACTTCGTGTGCGTAAAGTATTCATCTTCAGAAAGCAAAATGCAAATGCAAATGAGTATTCAGAATTTCAGAACAAAGCATGGGAAACCTTGGATGTGTGAGGAAACCAAAGAATTCATTGTTCCATTTCTAGAGCACTAGGGACAATTGAGAAGGCTGTTCTTTGAAGTCTCAGAATATTTTTCTGCTTAGTCCTGTGATACTGAAAATACTTTGCTGTTTCATGAGGCAGATGCTTGTAGCATTAAAGATAATCTGGAAGGATTGGAACTTCTGAGGCAGTTAAGCCTTATTTACATAAGATTAGTGGTGGCGGAAGGAAGCTAGGGATGATTTACAGGTGATTTCAAATCTGGTGTCACACTGCAAATCCTTTTTTGGCAAGAAGAGTCTGTGGAAGTGCCAATGAACGTGTTTTGGCAGAAAAAGAAGAAGCTGAGAGGGTCAAGACAGAGAGGTCAGCATTGTCTCAAGAAATACCAGGATGTGATTTCTTTATACTGACTCGTACTACGTCTGGGGATGTCTCAGGGGCACGGACTGAATGTTGCGCAGTTTGTCTGATTTTTAAAATGAAGTACATTTATGATAACTACCATGTGCTGCCTTTCCTGGGAGGTTTTCAGGGTGCCCTGAGGACTGGAAGGGGTCTACATTTGCTACTCTAGAAGCTTTCTTTTTAGTGTCCTTCAAAATGCCTGCTTCAACTCAGAAGATAAAGGGTGGGTCGGAAGGGGTACATTAGCATATGCCAGATTCTGAAAACAGTATCTGCTCTACGGGCGGGGCAGGTGCTACCGGCTAGAGACAAAAGAACATTTTGCCAGTGTGCAAACAGAGCAGAGTGTACTGAGAGAGGGGTGACAAGTAGTAGGTGGCACAGCCAGGCAAGCTGTCACTGTGGAAGGTCCTGCGAAGGCTCACAAGTAACACTCACAGGTTGGCAGAGCACAGCAAGGCAACCTGGGAGTGGGCGGTCTGCGGCGCTCTGGACAGCAGGGCACGCAGCTGGCTTCCTGAAGGACTGGGGGATGGTAGGTGTCTAGCCCCTGAGCTGGTGTTCAGAACTGTATTCTTGAGGGGTTATCAGAGAAACAAGAGAGGCAGGGAGAGGAAAAAGGCAGAAGAATATTTAGACAAAGTCCATCATTGAAAAAGGAACACAAAGCATCTACAAAATATCCTCACAATTATTAATGATACAGATAAACAATACTTACTGATGTTTACTACATGTTAAAAAAGTCCCAGATCTTTCATACATTTCCACTGTATCAACCCTTACAACTTAGGAGGCTGATAACACTATTATCCTCACCTTCTAGGGGAGGAAACTGAGTCACGGTAGGGTTAAATAGCATGTTCAGAGCCACACAGTTAAGAAGTGGCAAGATGGGCATTTGAGGCTATCTCACCTGCAACTGCTAAAGGTAACACAGGATCCCACAAGTCTTTACAATCTTTTTAGAAATGGTGTTAGCTTGGAGCCAGGAGGATAGGGGTTTGAATGTTACCTCTACAACTTGTTACAATTTGGGAAATCATTTACAATGGTACCTCGGTTCACGAACTTAATTCTTCCACGATTCTGGTTGCAAACCAAATTGGATGAGACCCAAATCAAATTCAGTGGTCAAGTTCAATGTTGACTATATGGGGAAATTTGATTTGGTTCTCGTCCAATTCAGTTTGTGACCAGAATCATGGAAAGAATTAAGTTTGTGAACCAAGGTACCACTGTAATTTGTCCTAGGCTTGGTTTCATTACCTGTAGTGTAAGGGAAATGCTACTGACCCCATAGATTTAGCAGGACTAAGTGAAATAATAGATATAAGCTAATAACACCATGTCTATCACAAAGCTGTCACTCAACAACTGTACAACTGTGTTTTCTTTGGTTCTTTTATTTTGTATGTGTGGTACATATTTTTGAACCCGGGGCCTTTGTACTGACCTACATTCCCAACACTTTTTATTTAATTTTTTTTATTTTTACAGGTCTTACTAAGTTATTAAGTTGTCCAGGCTGGGCTTGAATTCATGATCCGCTAGCCTCAGCCTCATTTTCTTTAAATATCTATTAATATAGTGCCTTCACATTCCTCTTAATAGGGGTAAGACTGTTTCTGGGCACAGGTTGGGCCATGCTGGAGAAAGCCATGCTCCAGGCTGTGCATAGCACCTGGGATTTCCTTGACCATTTCCTTATAAACAATGGGGTTGATCTTTTCTTTTAATTCATAGAAAAAAATGTGTTGGCAAATGCTTTTATATAGGCAATTGAGTCAATGAAGCCTTGCATCTTAATGATGTAAACTAAAGCTCACTTTAGAAACAATAACTAGCAAATTTAAAAGTTATATGTTTTTATAAACACATTAGTCACATATTGCTTTTAAGATTCTTTACTTTCATTAACTTTATTAGCACTCAGTAGAACTAACTGAAATGAGGCTAAGTTTGAATTTCTGTAATGATTCCTAAGTTTTGAAGCCTTCTTCATATTTCATAGCATCCAGGGCATTTGGCCTAACAGTGTGAGGTATTCTATCTCCAGTGAAGTTCACAGATGGTCCAGGGCAGTGATGGCGAAGCTTTTAGAGCTCTCAGTGGTCACAAACAGCTGGCTGCGGCATGTGTGCCATAGGTTCGCCACTGCTGATCTAGGGTATCTTTCGCGTTAGAAGCAACAACTCAATCTTAAGGCATTCCATGATCATGTTTAAATTTCCCTTAATTTTATTAATATATGGTATATTACAGTAATTATTTTAGCAGCTTTATTGAAATATAATAATATACAAAAACCAGTATATTAAGTATATTCAATGTGATGGGTCTAAACATATATTTTACAATTTTGTTGGATCTTTAGCTGTAAACTCTATTTAAAGCTATAACTATACATACATTTTTGTACTTAAATTTTTTATAACACAAATAGCCCATGGTCACTGTAGAAAAATTAGAATACATTTGGCATAGAAACATACATTAGGAATAAAAACAAGAAAAACCACTCAGAAGCTAAATACTGTTAAATTTGAATGCATATCCTAACAGATTCTATTTTATGCATGTTTAGACGTGGTACAGAAATGGGATAATACTCTACAGTTTTGCAACCTTCACTTTTTACTCAGGAATATATCATAAACATCTTTAAATGTACATTGATATCACCATCTGTAATAGTCTCATCTATTGCATTTTTATAGCAATATTGATTGAGATAATCATTATCTATTATATTTTCCCCATTACTGTGTTTTTAATTTGTCCACATTTTCCCCCATCATGAAAAATGTTTTTATCATCTCTATACACCCATCTGTATGTCTTTCTGTCATGCTGATTCAAAAGGCACGCATATTTATCATGCTTTTGACACATTTGCCAAATATCTGTCTAGCATGTTGTCCTGATTAGATTCCCATTGGCAGTAAATGAGTGCCACAATGTTGAGTGTGATTTATTTTTTAATGTGCCATCTGACAGAAAAAAGAGGGCATCTTCTTCTTTTACTTTTTATTTGCTTATGAGTGACGTTGATTTTTCCATATATTAATTATAATTTTTAGTTTTTCTTTTTGTTTGTGAATTTGCTAGTTCATAGGCTTTGTCTCTATTTTTGGGTCAACACATTTCTTCTTTCCGATTTTTAAGTTTCATATTGTAATTTATCTATAAAAGATATTGTAATATTTTATGAATATGTATGGTGTCCTTAAAACGTTTTTGTTATATGGACATTTTCAATTAAAGTTAATTAAATCATTGTATTCTTCCTTTATGCACTTGGAAAGGATAGGAATTATTTTCAGGAAGCACAGCTGTCTTTGCCTCTTGAGCTGGCACTCGACTCTTGAAGGAGCGAATGTGTCTCTCATCTTAGCAATATTTAAGACTAGGATACTCAGTAATAATATCTTTGCTATAGCATAGTGTCATATTGTCTTTAGAGTGGCTGGATTTTAGATGAGCTAGAAACTTCAAGTTTCTTTCCTTTTGTGACTTGGATTTCAGACATTAAATTTAGTTTTATTTTACAACTTGTATGATTTAACTTATATTACTTCTTCAGTGAATTAAAGAGATCTTTCAAAGATAAAATTCCAACTTCCCAAGTATTACTGCTCTTTGGAAAAATTGAGCCAATAAGCCATTGGGTAATAAAAGAGCCAGATCCTCAGGATAGAATAACAGTCATTTTCCATTTCCACTAAGATACTGATCAATTTGAAAATAATCTTTATGGGGTTTTGTTGTTATATGATCCCACATTACCCCTTGTCACCATTATGAATGGAGTCTAATTTCAGGTGCCAGATGGGTACTGCTCGAATGGCAGTGATTCAGCACTGGCTTTGATTCCAGCGCCCAAGCTCTGAGCAGCCATGAGGTAATTGTACAAATCATGGTCAGACCAAGTGAGTCTTCATCTCTTCCACTCATTCTTTTTCTGCACCCAGAGACTTACATTTGTGGAGAGATTTGATAGCTGCTTGGTGCTGACAGTGAAGGGTGAGCATTTAATGAACTTCTTGCTGAAAAGTGCTAGGCTTTATTTTGAGGCTATTCAACCAGTTCTTGAAGAGAGAAAATCTGAGGGAAAAGGATTTCAAATCCTCAGATACAAGGTTTGAAATGTTCATTCGACCATACTGAGGCCAGTAACTAAAAAGCTGGTCAGAAACTAAAGAAGTTTTATACCCTACTTGAGTGTGCCTAGGAGTGGCATCACCCATCTAATTTTGTGGCAGTGGAAGAGCAGAATCAATTCTGGGAAGAGTGCATTGTAATAAATCAGTTTTGTAGCATTAGTAAAATCTGACTCTCCTCGAACACCCAATACTTGCTTCTCTAAGTGGAGAAAGATCAACCGTAACTCAGGACTCTTAATTCTGCCATAATAGGCCGTACAGTACATCTGGAACTCCTCCATCCTTCAGTTGAAAGGATGAATTAAAACTATAGCATACCTGGATTCATGGAGCTCAGTGAGGCCCTTGGTGTTAAAGGTGTCTCAGAGGGCAGAGTAACATGAAGCTATCATTTAAGGGGCACCTTCTTTGAACTGAGTACAGTACGTACCTGATATGTGGTGACAACCAAGTTCATTCGTCTACATAGCAGTTCTTCAGTGTAGATTTCAATATATACTTAGGTTTATCCTGAAATTGACATTCAAAAGGGGTAGGTTATTCCTTATGGCTATGAAATCAGGAAATGACTACAACAGAATTTGAATCTAACTATGACTGTTTCTGAAGCTCATAATAGTAGAAGCTTGTCAATTTTGCTCTTTTACTTCTTCTCCATATCAACATCTCACATGAAAATTATCCTTTTTTAGGGGATACCTACAAATTTTTTCAAAAGAATGAAAGTACTTTAAAAGAGGTATTCTACTAAAGAGTTGATTTCATTATATCTATCGCATATAGATAAAATGTGAAAGAAAAGGAATATATTAAAAATGAGCAGAACAGTATTATTGTTTCTACCTTAATAAATCTTAACTTTGTTGCTTGTTACCTTTAATGCCCATAATACATTGGTAAAATGGTAAAACTTTTCAAAAGAAGAATTCCAAATTCTTGCTTCAACTTTTTTTCTGATGTCATTTTATTTTTGACATTAAAAACCCTTGCTTTTATTTCACTGATTAAAACTTTCCTACTTTGTTCCAATGAAAACTAAGGGTGTGTACAATTTTCAGTCTGTCCAGATTTAATGACTTCCCACACAGTGGGCTCATTCCCTTGCATGGATGCTAATGGGTTGTTGCTTCTTAAGCGGCAGAGAATTGATATGTCTGGGTTTCTACTTCTAGTCTTTGGTTTCTTGGTTGTGTTATTTTCCTTGTTTATGTTTCTTTTAATTAACATTGAATTTCTTCATTTTGTGCCTTGCTTTTCTTCTGTTTGTGCATTCTTCAGGCAGTGGCTCCTTCATAGCAATTGTTAATCAGGGAGAAATAACAGCTTGAGGGTTCCTTCTGAGTGACTTGGTGCTAAGATAAAAGTCATTCTGCTGAAGCCTCATTAGAGCAACTTTTATAGCCCTGCCCTGCGTAAGATACGCACGATGCTCTACCAACTCCTCCTATATCTTTTATTTTTACTTTAACTCTGGCTTATTTTCTTCAAATTCTCATTTAGGCCAAAACAATCTAAACCAATAATATTAAGTCTTAAAGTAATTCATTTGTCATTTTTCTTAAGGGAACAATTCAAATGGAAATTAAAAATTAGTATTCATTTTAAATTGATAAATGGAAGCAACTAAGGAACAAAGGGATATATTAACTTAAAAATGAACTTTGGGAAAAGTCTTGCTGGAAATTATTTAGAGTTCATAATTTTGCTTTCATAGCTCAAGTTGAGAAAGTTATATATCATTGAATTCAGGATCTGCGACGTGAATTCTTTTTTTTTTTTTTTTTTTTGTGGGTACCGGGGGGTCGACCTCCAGACCTTGCGCTCCAACAGGCACCTGTGCTGCTGAGCGATATCACCGGCCCCTTTTTCTTATGTGGGTTCCGGGAGTCGAACTCGGGCTGTCGCGCTTGCAAGGCAGGCACTTACGCCGCTGAGCCATCTCACCGGCCCATGCGACGTGAATTCTTGCGCTCATCTCTGTATCCCAATATCTCTGTCTGTCTCTGTTTCTCTCTTAATTCCCCTCTCCCCTCAACCATTTAGCTGTCCATGTATTCACCTGTCTACCAACTGTCTATCTGTCATCTAATATTTTCCTTGTTCCAGCTCTCGAGGCAGAATGGTTCTTGTTTCAGAACTGAGCTGATCTCACAAAGGAAAGTGCTGACTGTGATTTGTAATGCATGACTCTAGACTGCAGTCACCCTGTGTCCCACAGCCTTCCTCACGAAACCATTTTAATACTTCCCAAATTTAAAACTATTCCAACGCATAGACTTTGATATGAGACTTAAAAATAGTATAAAAGACAAAGTCTCAGTGACTTGATAAACTCCACCTTTCTTTGTAGGTAGTGAGCAGCTTGAACTGGGATCATCTTGCTACCATTTGTTTTCCTTCTTGGTGACTCAGTGATCTTTACCCTGAGTCTGTCAATGGATATATTACAACTTAGCTGGTGATGACACACCCAGAGGCTCCTTCCATACTGAGCCCTAAGTCAGCAGACAATGCACCATGCCATCCTGTGATTCACAGGATAGAGCTGCTCTAGTCATCTCCCACTGCAAGGGCCTGGAAGGGCACCATAATGAGGGTCTGGGAGGGAGTGTGGCTAGGAAAGTTGCTGAAAGGAAGCTTTTGTTGTGCCTTTCTCCTTTGCAGCAGGAAAGCCAAAGCACAGTATTATCAAGCAACAGACTCTACATTTGTGAGATGAAAGCCGTGTTTTAGAGTGCTGCAATTATTTCAGGTGGGGGGAAAGGCCCTAACACATGGAATCCTGGAAGAAAATGTAGAGTAATTGATTTGCTGCTAAATAACTCAGCAGGACCATTTTGAAATGCTAGTCAAGGTGAGTGTTGAAAAAGTGAGTACTTGGGTTGACATTTCCATACCCTTAGTAGTGAAGAATTGAGCTACACAGGGAACCAAGCAATGCACTTTTATTTTCCAAAATGTCAATTATTTTATAAGTTTTTGGTGAAATAAAAAATGACATATGTCTTCCTGTGTAAGTGTGACCACTTGCACATTACCCACCGAGTGGGCATTTACAACACACTTTCTGGGTGTGTAGGTCTACAGCCACCTCTTCTGCAGGGATTGAAGTCTGATCAAATGCACAAAAGAGATAAAGGGAACTGCCATTCCTAACTTTCATGTTCCTTTCCCTCTACTTGGGGAAAAACATCAGTATATGAAATGGCATTTGAATAACTTAAAGTGTTCACAGGAGCGGAATAACTCAGAACAGACTTCGAAGCCGTGAGGTGGATGAATCACTTGTTGCCTCCTGGGGGTCCCACACCAGCCACTCTGAGCTGTTAGAGCCCTTAGTACATTGTACTATTAGTCTCTCTCCCACACTAGACTACAAGCTCTCTGGAGAAAGATTTCATCATATTCGTCTTGGCTTCCCCGGACACTACCACAGTTCATTCCATACCACAAGTGCCTAGTAAGCGTCCAGTGAATGAATTAGCAAGAAAGATTGCTGTTATCATTGTGGAGAGAAATGGGAATAGGAAGATGGTTTTATATGGGCATAAACTACAGAGATTCATTCTTATAAATCTAGACACAAAATATGCTTCCCCCTTGTAATTCTAGCCAAGGAAAACATGTCAACTCAGTAGAGTTCAATAAACTCCTCAGTAGAGTTCAATAAACTCCTATTGAACATATTTTATATGGTGATTGCATATATAAACATGAAATGTTTTGTGCCCTCAAGGAATTTACAGTACGGTAAAGGCCATAATGACATACAGGTAAATGAACTGTTTCCATGTAATATGGCAGACATACTGTTGAATATTAGGAGGCATGATGGAAGGAGAGAAATAGGGCACTAACTCAGACTGGCAGTGGGTGGGGTTGGGATGGTGGAATCAGGAGACTCTTCCAGGAAGAGATCACATCTGAGCTGAATATTGAAGCAGGAGGAGTCAAGTAAGTAGGAAATATATAGATAAAGAGAAAAGGAATAGGGAAACTATCAAGAACAAGGGTGTGGATGTGAGAAACACATGTGGTTGTGGAGTGAATTGAAAATGGTTCACTTTACATAGATGCAAAAATCCTTAATAAGATACTGGCAAACAGAATCCAACAAATCATCAAGAAGATTATACACCATGACCAAGTTGGATTCATCCCAGGGATGCAGGGATGGTTCAACATACGTAAATCAATAAATGTAATACAGCATATTAACAGAACCAAAGACAAAAATCACATGATCATCTCAATAGATGCAGAAAAAGCTTTTGACAAAGTCCAGCACCTTTTCATGATAAAAACCCTACAGAAAATTGGAATAGAGGGTCTTTATCTCAATCTGGTAAAAGCTATCTATGACAAACCAACAGCCAATATTATACTAAATGGCCAAAAACTGAAAGCCTTCCCTCTAAAATCAGGAACAAGACAAGGATGTCCACTGTCCCCACTCTTATTCAACATAGTTCTGGAAACTTTAGCCAGAGCGATTAGACAAGAGAAAGAAATAAAAGGAATAATGATTGGAAAGGAAGAAGTTAAATTATCATTATTTGCAGATGACATGATACTCTACACAGAAGACCCCAAAAACTCCACTAAAAAACTGCTAGATTTAATAAGCAAATTCAGTAGTGTAGCTGGATACAAAGCCAATACTCAAAAGTCAATAGCCTTCCTGTACACAAATAACAAACTTACTGAAAGAGAAATTAGGGAAACAATACCTTTCACAATAACATCCAAAAAAATGAAATACCTAGGAATCAACCTCACGAAGGATGTAAAAGACCTCTATACTGAAAACTACAGTACTCTGAAAAAGGAGATTGAAGAGGATATCAGAAAATGGAAAGATATCCCTTGCTCCTGGATAGGAAGAACCAATATAGTGAAAATGGCCATACTTCCAAAATTGTTATACAGATTTAATGCAATTCCAATCAAAATTCCAACAGCATATCTCACAGAATTAGAGAAAACAATCCTAAAATTCATTTGGAATCAGAAGAGACCTAGAATAGCAAAGGCAATTCTGGGCAACAAAGGCAAGGCAGGGGGCATCACTATCCCCGACTTGAAATTATACTATAAAGCTACTGTGATAAAAACAGTGTGGTACTGGCAAAAAAACAGACCTGAAGATCAATGGAACAGATTAGAAGATGCTGAAACAACCCCAGACATACTAAGCCACCTTATCTTTGACAAAGGTGCCAAACACATTCGCTGGAAGAAAGATAGCCTCTTTAATAAATGGTGCTGGAAAAACTGGCTCTACACATGCCGAAGATTAAAACTAGATCCATATCTTTCACCATGCACTAAACTAAATTCAAAATGGATCAGAGATCTAAATATTAAAACAGAAACATTAAATCTGCTGGAAGGTAGGATAGGTAAAACCCTTGGAGACATTGGTGTAGGCAAAGACTTTATGAATAAAAACTCAACCGCACGGGAACTATCCCAAAGAATCAATAACTGGGATCTCATCTTATTAAAAAGCTTTTGCACAGCAAGAGAAACCACCAACAGAGTGAAGAGACAACCCACAATGTGGGAAAAAATGTTTGCCAGCTGTTCCTCAGACAAAGGATTACTATCGAGAACATATAAAGAACTCAAAAAAATCAGACCTCCCAAATTTAAAGACCCACTCCAAAAATGGGCATCTGAGATGAATACACATTTCTCAGATGAAGAAATACTAATGGCAAATAAATATACAAAAAAATGTGCAACATCACTAGTCATTCGAGAGATGCAAATTAAAACAACACTGAGATACCATCTCACCCCAGAAAGAATGGCTACTATTAAGAAATCAACTAATAACAAATGCTGGAGGGGCTGTGGGGAAAAAGGAACCCTTCTTCACTGTTGGTGGGAGTGTCGACTGGTACAGCCACTGTGGAAGTCAGTGTGGAGATTCCTCAGAAAACTAGGGTTGGAGGTCCCATTTGACCCAGCTATTCCCCTTCTGGGCATCTTCCCAGAAGAATTAAAAACATCGTACCACAGCGATATATGTGCACCCATGTTTATAGCAGCACAATTTGTAATAGCCAGATCTTGGAAACAACCCAAATGCCCATCAACTGAGGAATGGATAAGAAAGATGTGGTATTTTTATACAATGGAGTACTATTCAGCCATAAAGAAGGATAAACTGGAGACTTTTATAGGTAAATGGATGCAACTCGAGAAAATACTCATAAGTGAAATAAACCAGAAGCACATGTGTAAGCATCGTATTATCTCTCTAGTATGAGAAACTGAAAGAGTAAATAAGATCCAAAATGTACAATAGACATGGTGAATCAAAAAGAAACTGGTCAAAAGGAAAGAGAGACTGGAATAGGCAAAAGAAAGAAGGGAAAGGGAAAAAAATTGTATATATATATATATAAGATGGTTAAGATAGATACACTACCATTTTCACTTAGTTCATTGAAGAGTAAGGTTTGTGCCAATAATGTTTGGACAATTGAATGCTAATGTCTGGTGTCCTGAATAACTAACTTAAAGATAGTAATACGTAATGTATTAACCATTGTTACCCTCCTATTATGTTTGTTTGAAAATTTGTTCTTCTTTTGATTTGTTTTGTTTTTTCTTCTCTTTAAAATAAAAAAAAAAAAAAAAAGAAGCAGTATAAAAATAAAAAAAAAAAAAAAAAAAAAAAAAAAGAAAATGGTTCACTTTAACAAGCGAGGAACACATGATGTATGGAGGAACAAGAAATAGTTCTGCAAGTGGAAGATATATGATTCCCACTTGCCTGGGTAAAGGAGATAGTTTTGGATTTTATTATATAGATGATAGGCAGCTAGTGAAAGATTTTGAAGATGAACTTGAAGGAGGCAGTGCTGGAAACAAGAACTTCTATTT
Organism: Erethizon dorsatum; assembly: GCA_028451465.1. Taxonomy (NCBI): domain Eukaryota; kingdom Metazoa; phylum Chordata; class Mammalia; order Rodentia; family Erethizontidae; genus Erethizon; species Erethizon dorsatum. Next base: position 100,365,203 of record CM051833.1, on the reverse strand, counting down.
TAAGGTATCTGAACTAATGTAGATAAAAGTCTGGAAGAAAGTTGTGGTGGTGGACTTGCAAAGAGAGGAGAGAGCTGAGAAATACTATGCAAGGTGTTCCAGGAAGACTTGGTTACATATTGAGCCTGGTTGATACAAAGGTGAGAGGGATTTAAGATTTTGGCTGGAGTGGCTGGGTAGATGGTAATATCAGCGGGGGTGGGGTGGGGTGGAGAAGAAGAATGAGGAGGAGGAAGAGGAAGAGGAGGGGGAAAGGAAGATGAGGAGGAACAAGAAGAACAACAGGAAGAAAATGGAGGATGGGAGACTAGAGGGAGGGCAGAGAGAGAATGGATTATAGAGAGAAAATATTTTATATTTGGGGGTGAAGAAAAATGTCTTTTTCACACCCCACTGTTGCCATTCTTCTAACCCTTACTTTAAAAAAAAAATTCTCTTTGTTCTTTTGAGACAGTCTTGTTATGTAGTTCGGACTGCCCTCCAACTCCGGGTGATCCTCAAAAGTCATGTATGGGAGATACCGCTAGATTAAGAGCGATGATAACAATGGGCTGGACAAAAGAAGATGAGCCTAGGAAGAAGAAAGAGGTTACGCCATCAGATGGCAAGCCAGCAGCAGGAGATAACACAGAAGACAGAGCCGGAGAGTTTCCGGAAGAGGCCGTGTTACAAAGGAGGTGTCTAGTCTGAGAATTTGTGAAGCATGTTTTTAATCTGGCAACATGGAGGTCTGGGATCTTTAGAGAAAGGATATAAGTGTAGAAGGAATAAAATTCGGTTGCATTAGGCTGAGTGGTTGAGGTTGAGTGGGAAATAAGGAATGGAAGAAAGTCAACAGAAACTTTTTAGAAGAACTTCATTGTGGAAAGAATGAGAGAATGATATATGGAGGAGAGAGAACTCGGGGTTATATGAATGATTTCCTTTCAGTAAGGGGTAAAACTCTCAAGAGAATATTTAGAGGAGAGGGGAGAGACACCCTAATAAGAGCAAAAGGGGAGAGAGTAGGTAGAAGACAATTGCACAGGAAGAGAAAATCTTCATTATTGATGGAAGGGGAACAGGTAAAGGAGATCAAGCTGGGATGAGTCAGGAAGCTGAGGTATCATTCTTGCTGCATTTTTTTAGGGAGGCATTAGAGGCCCAAACAACTCAAAAGGTATGAGGCTTATTGAAGTTAAACCTAGGGCAAGAAGCCTATTGTTAATTTATTATTTTCTGAATATTTCCAACCTTCCCTCCCATACTGCACTTTTCCAAATTAAAATAGTAGTAAAATATTTTGTAGTTTGAGCTCCTGTTGGCCCTATAAAACACATATCTCTTGCTTACTATTTCAGTTATTTATTTACATTTGTCTCTGTGGTCCATGCATTTGGTACTCCCCAAAATCAGCACAGGGGCACCTCAAAAGCTGATTTTCTAGGTGAAGAAGAACCTTATATTCTTTTTATAGTCACCATTACTTGATCTAAAAGAAAAAGGGGAGTCACTCTTCTTAGAGAACCTATGGAGGACGGGAATGGCAGGTTGAAGAGAAAAAGCTTAATTTCAGCTATTCCTTTCCAACTAAGTCTTTTCCCAATCTACAGATGGATTCCTAACAGACACAGTCTAACACTGTGTATGAAATAGCAAACTCAGCACTCAAAAGCAGATGAACAAACAGTCTAACAACCTCCCAGAATAATCATGTAAACAGAAGCTAGCTTCCTCTGAAGTAGGAAGAGATAGTTAGAAACTTGTGTTATAGTCTCTCAACTACTTGATTAAACAATGTGACAGTCCCTAGAACAATTATATAAATGAAAGCTAGTGACTTTTATATTCACTCAAATACTTTCTTTTAATGTAGCTTTTAAGTATTTTTTCTAAATGTTGGTAATTTGAGAATGCTAAGAAATACAGAAGAGCAGAAACGATGATGATAAAGTGCCTAAATAGAAGCACTAATATTTTACCGTATTGCTTTCTAATCTTTTGTCTGTGTATAACTTTTTTTTTTTTTTTTTTTGGTGGGTACCGGGGGTTCGACCTCAGGACCTCGCTCGCCAGCAGGCACCCGTGCCGCTGAGCGATATCACCGGCCCCTTTTTCGTATGTGGGTTCTGGGAGTCGAACTCCGGTCCTCGCGCTTGCCGGGCAGGCGCTTAAGCCGCTGAGCCATCTCACCGGCCCTGTGTATAACTTTTTATACAATCATACTACATATACAACTTTAATCCTGCTCTTTTCATTTAGCATGATACTGTATTTTCTCCTGTAATTAAAATATTGTGTAAAATAAATGTTTTATCTTCATCATACATCAGGAGGTTTCTCATATTTTATTTAGCTATTTTCTTATAATTGGACATCTAATTATCTCCAAATTTTGTTGTTATAAGTAGCACTGCCAAGAATGCATTTGTATACAAAGCACTTTTTATTATCCAGTTTATTTCCTAAACTATTCTATAGAATTACTTAATAACATTAAAGGTTTTGGTCTTTATTAGCAAATTTATGGTCTTATCAGCAATATATGAAACATATATTTCATCATATATATCATTATATAGTATTTTATTTAAAAATAACTTCGCTAACTTGTAGTCAAGGCAAACAGAAACTTTGTGATTTCAATTTTCATTTCTTTGGCAAATAGTGAGATTGAATGTTTTTCACATTTTTATATAATTTTTAGTACTAATTTTGCAAAGTTTGTACTTACTCATTAAAATGCTAATATTTTCCCCATGGATTCATACCTTTAATTTTTCATGTATTGTATGAAGTGGTTGCTAAATGTTCAAGACTATGTAAAAGTCAAGAGAATGCTAATGAATAATATCAACTTTAAGGAGTTTGTATTTATAATCATATAACTTGGAGAATGAAAGAAGCCTTACGATATTCCTTATTCAGTTCCCAAATGAGGAAGCAAACATTATATGCATAAAACAATTAGTGAAAAATGGCAGACAGTAAACGATTTTGTGGTATAACCTGCCCTTGGTTTTTGTAGTTTAGACAAAGTAGAAACCTGTGTGACTAGAGCAGCAGGGCAGTTGTCACTAGAAGAATGAACTGTTGCTGGACGTTGAAGAACAGAAAGCATTAAGAAAGATAGAAGAGTCTAGGGGAATGGAATAAGAATCAAGTTATGTCATGTGCAGGTACAAATTCCCTGTAATGAATGTGATCATTATGTATACCTAAAATGTACCAATAAACCTAATTAATTAAACAAAAAGAGCCTAAGAGCATGAATGTAGGGCTAGGATGTATAAATGAACATGTCACAGGGGTTGGAGAGATTAGATTAGTCTAACTAGGTGGGAGGAATGGTGTTAGAAAATAGAGTGTGAATTAAGGTCAGATTAAACATGTAAATCACAGATCTCTTGAGTTATCTGTTGAACCTCATCTCTCCAAGTCTCAGAAGCCCCTGCAGAGGAGGGTCCTTAGGGAGCACAGACTGCAACTCAATTATACAGTCCCATCCTTGTGCTGCAAATAGACTGCTCTGCCTTCCCCACGAACCAAGTTGTTAATCTCTGCTGGGCAGACTGCAGGCGCATCTGAGTTGACCTATAGAGCTAATTTTAGGGAAATCAGTGAGCAGGGCAAGATTACCAGCTGGTGCGGAATGCAGGTACCTCGGGGTTCTTTTGCATTGTCTTGGACAGCTCTGTGGTCTTAGGCAGATACCTTATATTCCCTGTTCCTGTATCATCTCGTATGCACCCTGAGCTCTCTCTGATCTCAGATTCTGTAGCCTCTAGTAGGAGCCCAGCTAAGGTGCAGCCTGTACAAGGCACCCTGGAGAGAACAGAGAGATTGTAAATTGCAGGAAACTTCTATCATCATCTTTATGTCTTGACCAATGTGTTCTTTCTCTTAGTTCACAATTTTAGAAATTATGAATAAATGACAAATACTTTCTTCATCTCTGGCATATATTTAGCAGGAGACTCAAGGTATCCACGTTCTGTGTGTGGAGCACAAATTAGTGGTCATTGAAGAGATTAAAGCAATAATTTAAACTTTCCTGTCAAAAAATCCGTTTCTCCCTTATGTGCTTCTTTTAACATTTTGAGTAGTTACTGAATTACGTCCTCCTAATTTTTTGCTTGCACACTCTTTTAGTGGGTAAACCTTGATAAAATGAGCCTGTTGCTGTATTTCTTTGGGATCGTCTTTTATAGTGATACCTTTTTATGTGCCATATTTATTTATTTTTCATTTAGTTTAGAATCAAGGAGGCTGGGGATACAGCTCAGTGGTGAAGCATTTGCCTAATATGTGCAAGGCCCTGGGTTAGATTCTTACCACTCTAGTCACCAAAGTCTAACATCTAATCAAGAGAAGCATTGCCAATTTGCTTTCACTTTGATGTCTATGTACGCAGTGTTAGATCTATCCTTTGATGAGGATGGGAGGACACTAAGTTGGAGACAGATCCAGTGGATTACCTCTTCATCACTCATTGGCAACTGCACAACACTACTTTCTTCCTCAATCTAGAAAGTTGGGTGTTTACCTGATAGTTTACTTCAGCACCTGGCACATGAGTGTTCAATAATTTTTTTAAATTAATGCTGTGGAGTGGTTTCATGATTCAGCAGTCATGGCATAAACTGAATTAGTCTGTAGAAGCAAAGCAATATTTGTTCCAGAAGAAAGAATAGGAATAATTTTGAAATACATAAAACATGGGCACCAGCTTTTCGAATATTTGAGAATAATTGGAGCCTTTTGTCACTTTTATGCTTGAGTGTCATTAGACATTGGCACATTTGCTGTTTAAGTGAATAGGACTATATTTGCAGGGGATTTATAGTTTCCAGAAAATTCTGAGATCTTATCTAATTAATCCCTGTAGCAACCCTGTGAAGTGGGTTGGGAAGATATTGTTATCTCTACTTTACAGAGGAGCAAGCAAGTGGTAGGGAGAAAAGAGAGAAGGTGCTTTCCTAGTGCCACACAGCTCACGTATATGACACAGTGGTGAAAATAGAACTTAGTTCTTCCGATGACCAGTTCAGGGCTCTTCCTCCTGTATAAATCCTTAATCTCCAGGAAAGAACCTGTTTGAACCCCCTTTTCCTTGTGTCAAAGCTGCACATTTATGAAGGTGCTCCAGTGTCTTCTCCAAATGTTCTAGCATCACTGATCTTACTTGCCTCCTCTCTTCATTTTTATTTCTAAAATATTTTCCCCGCAGGAGCGAACTCTTCCTTCTCCCTAATTAACTTTTATGTGGAAGCTCCTATCATAATGAAATCATGTGTGTGCGTATTTGCTTGCTTGGTTTTCTTTTTAGTGCACCTAGAGGGAGAAATGGTTTTTCTGCTGTCTTACCCCATTATCTTTGCTGAGGGAGGAGTTTGTAGGAACTAAGATAACTGCCTTCCTGAGAGTCAACCTTTTTATCAAACATTCTTTGGTGTAGGCACTGCTTTGATATTTACAGAGGCTACCGCTTGTTGATAATTAAAATGCATTGGTTCATGATATCAGCAGCAAAGCAGTGTGGGTAGCATACATTAAAACAGCCTGTGGAGGCAGACAGATCAGGTTTGAATTGTGGGTCTGCTATTTACTGGACAATTGATTTCACTTTCTGGAGCCAATTTCCTCTTTTGTGTCATGAGGATAATGTATTAGCCATCTCTACATCACAGGGTTACTGAGAGGATTAAAGGCAAATGACAGGTATTTTTCTTATGATGAATTAAGTAGCAGAAAATGCCACACTCCTGCTAGACTGCAGATCAGGTTTGTGTGGCACATCTTCTGTTTCTCCTGTGGCTCTACCCTAGGAGGCTTTGCCCTGGAAGGCTGGCTGGGGAGGGACTCAGCAGCGGCTTCCTTTGCCTTCTGGCTCAGTTGAATTTGCCTAGTGGAGAGTCCTGGCAGGAGACGAGAGGAAGGATGGTAAGGTCCTGTGCTCCCCTCATCTCCTTCCCTTCAGGGTTGCTGGGGGCTAACTGTGTCCCAGAGAGTGACCTCCTCTGTCAAGGTAGCCACTCTGCATGACCCTTTTCTCCAGGTGTTAGCGGCCCACCCCTCTGCTCTCCACACCCCACCACTGCCAGCTGCAGGTGCTGCACTGTCCTTTATGGCTTCTTCTACCCTACTGCATATTCTTAAATAGTTTTTACTAAACTCTCCTAAAATGACCCTAATACTGTATGGTGTTTACTAGTGGGAGCCTAATTGACACATGATGCATTAGTACTTAGCTGAAAGTATATTTACCCTAAATTTGTTATATTTGAGGGAGTTTAGCACTTTTAGGCAAAAAAATGTCCTTTTTTTTTTTTTTTGGTGTGGTTGTTGCTTGACAACTAACAGAATAAACAACTAAGAGAATACTAAGAGAATAAAAGGTCAGTATTGATGGATGATGATGATGAGAGCCAAATATCTCCCACATGCCAAATAGTCTCCTACACACATCGCCTCACTTAAACTCAAAATACATATGTATTATTATCTCCCTTTTATTCAGAGAGGTCAAGTAACTTACCTGAGGCTACACAGAATGCCAGTGGAGAGCTATCTGATTGCAAGGCATATACTCAATTCTAGACGCCAGCCTGCCTTCCAGGTATTCATACCGAGAAAGGCCATCCCACCAGCACTCAGTTTTCAATTAAGTCCATTTTTCTATTCAAATTTTTATAGGTTCTAAATTCCTATAGGGAAATATCTCTTGATGGTCCTTTAAGGCATTCAAGTAATATTTATAAAAAACTTGATTAATTCAGCAAGCCATATCAGGTCAAATCCATTATTTGTCTGATTTATTAATTTAAAACTATTGAGTCATGAGCTCACTACAGGCAACTATTTCATGGTTGCCCCTAAGGGGACTCATTACCCAATGAATAATTACATATTTTAAATGAGTTTTTCTCTGATAACATGTAAGCTTCCCACAGCAGCTAGCTAGATACTTTTTCTCAGTGGGTATATTTAGTTCATAGCTTATATTATTTCTATTCACTTCTTAAATGGAATGAATAACAAAGTTCTACATTTTCTGGGAACCTACAAAATGTTCAGCATCATAACTAATCTGTAAAGGTGGCTAAATTCCTGGAGGTGCAGTAGCTGAGAACTTCCCCTTTGTGTATTAGCTCCTCCCTCCAAACCCTACTTTCTTAAAAAAAAAATCCATACATAGAGAAACAGTATTTGCCCTTGCAACTCACATTTTGATTGTGCATTTTTCTCTAACTTTGAAGCAAGTATTTTCATTAAGCTTGGAAGAAGGAGAAGGCTTTGTCCTTCTGTACCCTTTGTGTCCTCAAATTGCATCTAGAGATGTTCTTAGCAATAATAAACTCCATTTCTGTTTCTAACCCCACTTTGCTGTTGGGGGCTCTCTGGCTCCCTTAGAAGGATCTCCCTTTGATTTCCAGAAGTCTTGAAAGGATGACTTACATATGGCCAAAACAAGGTTTTGCAGCCATGAGAGAGTGCCGCTGCGGGTTGCTGGAGAGCTTGCTGAGGTCTCTCTTCACTGTTTTGGGGCTCCTGTGTTCTATGATACTGATGTCTGGCCATGTACTATTTTGAGTCTGTTTGCCTCGTCCTCTTTCCTTTACAGTAAGTTCTTTCCCAGAAGGCATTTCATCCCACATGCAAATATACCCTATGAATATGCAATTCATGTCCAGATGTAGTGGAATATCAGAAATGAGCCCAACATTTGTAGCTATTCCATTTGCTTTTTTCTCAAAACAGAGAGTCTCCTTCCTAATATCTAGTGGAAGGTGAAGGTTAGGTAATGAGGCTATCAATGTCATACATGTGACAACTACTCTGAAACATTCTTGAAATAACAGTTTTTTGCTTAATTAAGTAAGCTGCTCTCAACTTTTCTCAGCATTCTTTACAACTTGTCTGAACTAAAGGGTAGAGAACTTACTAAAATTGAGTGATGAGCCACTGGGGTGGCTTCCTGATCCTGTGGCTTAGTGCTAAGAAAACAAGAGCTGGGATGAGTGCTTCAGCTCTCAGACCCTTCTGGTAGAGCTGGGGTCATCTCAGTGGTGGATAAAGCTACCGAAGTGATCCCTCAGTGGAAAACTGAGGCTGTCACTAGCTGTCCCAGCAAGAATTAGCTCACAACACAATTTGGCTGCCTCTTCCCCTCGTACATGCAAGTAGGTTGTGGCTACCATACCTGTTTTTTCCAGCCACTAGAAAAGTAGATTTGAGTGTTGAAAACAGGTGGTGGCTGAAATCTCTAACTTACATTTAACACTGTTTTAGAAATGTTCCTTGTGTGTATTTTTCTGCCTTTAAGCACATCATCATTTTAGCCTGTTCTGATGAAGTATTTAAGAATTTATTGTCCTAGTCTAAGACAGCATTCAAAGTGCATGTGTTAATCATGTACTTGATTACACATTTCCTTGTCTTTTTTTCTTCAGCATTCCAGTTGGCTTTTGAGTGGATAATTGTTGCAGTGAGAGAACTGACTTTGGAAACTACTAGTGCCTGTTTGGATTACTTAAAACACAACCATGGAAAGAAATACATGTGATATGCTTTCTCGGAGCAAAAGTGTAAGTAACTTTTATTTTCATTTTTTTTCTAAAAATGTGTACATGTAACTTTTTATTGTTTTCCTTGGATGTTGATACTGTGTTATCATGATTAGGCCTGTGGTAAATCTTTGGCTAACTTTCACTTCTCTGGCTGTATGCAGTTATTAGTAAATGAAGATTTGTTTATCTATGTGGTCTGACTGACATTTGATGGGAATTCTCTTACGCTCAGTTTCTAAGCTTTCCCATTCATTCATATAAATCTATTGGTATAATATCAAATACCCTGATTTTTTCATGTAAGCAATAAATATATGCTTAAAAATTGAAAGTGAAAAAATTTTTGTCTTGAATATCACACTTTTTGGGCAAATACTCTAAAAGTGTGAAGTTACGTGACCAGTACTTCAAACAGTCTCATCTTTTCAAAGATTTCTACCCTGGCGTAGATCTTGAATTTCTCCATTTAATCATCCTTTTCAACATATTAAGTGAACATACTCAGGGCCCTGATGACAGTTAAGCCTTTTTTCCCAATTACTAAGTATTCTTAAGGTACCAAATTTATGATAATTTTTAGTTTTCTTTTAGCTTATGAAAGAAAGCACAAGCAAAGAGAGTGAGTCTAAGAAAGTTGCACATGGAAAGGATGAAAGAAGACTGTTAATTTCTGTCAGGCGAGCTCTAAGAACATGTCCTTTTGTTCATTTACCCAGGGGGGGAAATGCATCCAAACAGATGTGGTTGTGACGTAGAAACATTCATTCGAAGGCATCAGAAAAACCACAAAAGCAAACGCATTTCTCCAGTAGGGGAACACTTTGTGTTATAACCAGTGGTTCTATTATGATGGCTCAAAGCAATCTTTCATTCTTTCTATAGAATTACTATCTGGCTTTTAAAAGTGAAACATGAATATGTGGAGAGGAAAGGATAGTATGCTCAATAAGGTTGTCTGAAAAGCGAGGATATATTTAGAAGTATGCCAGTCCTTTGAGCAGCGTGTTTAAATAACCAACCAAGTAAATTCAACAAACTGTGAGAGAATGTTCAGACTCACTTGTTTTATTACTTGGTGTTTAGTTGTGTAGATTTTGCATAAACTAAAGTGCCAGAGCTTTGAGCTTGGAATTCCTTTCATCATCATATAGAGTTGCTCATTGTCGTAGGTAACCCGCATAGAAATTACCAAACTGAAAACCAGTCTGTTACTGAGTTTTCTTATTATAAATTAAGTATGAAAGCAGCCCATTAATGTAATGCTTCCTTCTTTTATTGAATTTCAGAGACATGTGGTATGAGAAATATGTGCAAAGGCAAAAGGGAGACTATTTGGGGTAATTAAAATATATCATTAAACATTTCCCTGTTTATGGAGGAAAACATTCTAAAAGAAAATGATTAACCGAGCTGTGACTTTAAAGAACTCTCAGTACTTAATGATGCTCGAAGATTTCCTATTTATATTTGTTTAATGCAAAATTTTTCATCTTGGTGGAAAGACTCAAGCTTCTCAGATTAAAAGAGCCCGAGTTGCCTAGATTTGTCCAAAAGTAAACAGTAGAGTTCTCATTTCATTTCTTCCTAGCTTCTTCAAAATCCACTGGCATGAAGAAAGTACTTCTGCTTAATTAAATGTCTCTAAGCTGGAGATTACTCTTTATCAGAGAAAAGACCTGGACTGTTTCTTGGTTAGAAGTCATCACTCCAGGGCTTCAAAAGTTTGTTTTGCACTGGTCATTAATGTCAAAACCACCACTGCCCCCCCACAAGTCTTTTTCATAATAGAATCCAAAATTGTGTGCTTGGAAGATGTTTCCTGCTTTTGTTGAGGAAAGTTTAAACAACTGATTTAATTTAGAATCTGAGGATGTTTTCCTTTGGCATTATGACATTTGAAAATTCAGAGAATGTTTTAAATTAAATGTTAAAACAGTTTCAGTTCCAAGCTACATGTAACTCTGTAGGTCTTGTACCTGTCACTGTGAACTAAGATATACAAAAGAGGAGGAAAACAAGACCAACTCTAAACACTTATTTTGTTAATGAGTTCCCCTTACTAGAGATTTCCAGTGTAGTTCGCAGCACCATTTAGGCACTCTATATTATATAACAGATTCAGGCATACCATGGATAGTTAAACTAGGTAAGAGTTCTATTTACCATCAGTTTTGAGTTTCTATGATTCTAGGTTATATTGTGCTAATTCATAGATTGAATTGAACATTAATTCTCAAATAAAACAGAACATTGGGCCAGAAAAAGTACATTAGCTTTCCTAGGCTCTCATAACAAAATTCTATAGAGTAGGTGGCTTAAACAGAGACCTATTTTCTCAAAGTTTTAGAGACTGGCAAGGCAGGCAAAGCTAAGATCAAAGAGTTAGCCATTTCAGTTCCTGGTAGGGTCTCAGAGAGAGAGATACAGGGAAAGGAGGGAGAGGGAGATGAAGAGGGAGAAGAGAGAGAGGAGATGAAGGGGAGAGAGAGGAAAAGGAGGGAGGGGAAGAAAAAGGAGGAGAAGAAGAGGAAGGAGGAAGAGGAGGAGGAGAGGGGGGAGAGAGAGAGAGAGAGGGAGAAAGAGACCTCTCTGAAGTCTCTTTTTACTACCTCATTATTTTCATACTGTGGATCCTGTCTCCATGACTTCATCTAACCCTACCTAACACCTATGGCCCAAAGGCCCCACCTCCAAATAGATTCACTTAGGAGTTAGAGACTCAACATAAGAGTTTAGGTGAGATGCAAACATTTAGCCTGTAAGTTTGATATTCTTAAGGAATGATTTCCATAAATCACTGTGATATTTAAGCCCAAATGATGGTAACACCAACACTGTGAAATCAGCCTATGAGGTATGATTGAAAAATAATGTTTAAATATTTAAAAAATAAATTTATTACAAGAAAAGACAGCTTGCCTTAATTCCCCTCAGAATAATCCCCCTCACTTCAAGTACACTTATCTTCTCCTTCTTGCCACTTTCTGAAGCAGCTCTGGAAGTCCTGTTTCAGGGCTTTAGTTGCACTCTTGGGGCTGCCTCAGTGTACTGGATCGATTCAAAACTTCACCTTTTGTAGTCATTTTGACTTTGGAGTAGAGCCAAAAATTGCATGGTGCCAGATCCAATGCATAATGTAGATGAGGACACACAGTGATGTTTTTATGAGCCTGCTTTTCTGTGAGACAGAACTCAACGGCAACAGTCACTGTACTTTTGATCATACCTCGTAAGGATACTCACAGAAGAGCACTTTGAGAACTGCTTCAGGGCTGGTGAGATGGTTCAGCGGCATAAGCACCTGCCTGGCAAGCGTGAGGGCCCGAGTTCGACTCCCGGAACCCACATACGAAAAAAAGGGCCGGTGATATCGCTCAGCAGCATGGGCGCCTGCTGGTGCGCGAGGTCCTGAGGTTGACCCCCAGTACCCACAAAAAAAAAAAAAAAAAAAAAAAAAAAAGAACTGCTTCAGAAAAGCAGCAAGAACTGTGGGATGTGTTCTGAGCAAGTGGGAGTATTCTGGTGCATTTAATGACGTGTATCCTTTCATTTTTTAAAAAACCTAAACATTCACTGTATACGTCTTTATCAAGTATATGTTGAACATATCAGATATACTGCACTCTCAATTGGGTAACACCGAAAGTGATCTGGTCAAATCTTTATTTTTTAATTTTCTCTTCATAGACCTAGAAGCTCATTTTAATTTTACTTAAAATTATTTTTCCCTTTCTTTACAATTTTTTTGCTTATTTCATATTGTTTGTTCTTAACATCCAATATAATGATATGGTTCTCTGAAGTACCTTGTCTGGTCATTGAGTCAATTTTTCAGAGGCTTGTAAATGTCAGACTTGACAATCTGAGTTGCTCCATTCTCTCCATCAACCCCCAACCCCCACTTTTTGGCTAAGCAGGAGAGGGAAGAGAAGGTGCAGATGAGGGGGCAGGATATAAAAATTTTCACAGTACTGGTACATTTTAGAATCGGGTTATTTTAAAAAATTTAAAGCACTATTCCTTACAATATCTCTGGTATTATATGAACTCATGAATTTTTTTGAGTCTCATCTGGTGTATGAACTGCATACGTTTTAATTCATCATTAATCAATTCTCTTGTGTATTGAATTGTAATACGCTTTGTAGGATTTTACATTTAATTCTCAATTTCCCATCACCCTGGATCATTTTTTTCCCTACGAGTTTGGAGAGACTCAAGATATCATCTGCTCAATTGGATTTGTTATTTTCTTGATGAAATTGCCCTCTGTCTGACTTAGGGTTCTTTTGGATGTTGTACATTTGGATAAATTTGTCACTCACCAGATGTCTGTAATTGATATTCCCTGTTGTTTTTGATGGAATTGTTGTTTAGCGCTTATCCAAAGCTGGAAGCAAGTTGTGACTGTTTGGAGGAGACAGGGTGTCTACAAAAGTTTTTGGATCCTGAATTTAAAGCCCACCTAAATGATCTGCCAGTTTTGAATCCAGGAGCTGGGAGCTCATTTGATGAGATATGCCTAGCAGGCTCTCTAGAATTGCTTTTTATCACAGAACAATTTTTAAGTGTTTTCCCAAGCTTGTAAACCAAATTTACCCTATTATTAAAAAAAAAAAAAAGCTTTTCCAGTTGTACATTTATGTTGCTCATTTTTTGAAAAGCAATCATTCTCTTAATGACCCAGTGTGAGTAATTTATACCATGTCATTTATATTTCATTTCCTCAGTGCCTGCCTGGAGAGGGGAGACCAAAAAGAAATTGAGAAAGGATGACACATTTTGTAATGGGGTCTCTGAGCTATCTGCATTTATCATTTCTAACAATTATTTGGTATGAATTACTATTTTGGGGTTTTATGGTTAAAGAAAAATAACAGATCCCTTCACAGACTGGCCTCAGTTTTCTACTATATTCCATCACCTAAAGTATGAGATTGATCTCATTACCACAGCTTAGAATCATGACAAAGTATAAAGAACATGGATTTTTAACTTGTGTTCACTCCTTAGTATCCAAAGAAGGGTAGGAGAGACACTGTAAGTAAAGATGCTTGAAATTATTTCCTGTGCTACTGGAGTTCTATTCAGGAATTCTTTGCCTGTACCTGTGACTTAAAGTATTTCCCCTATTTTTCTTCTAGCAGTTTCAGAGTTTCAGGTCTTATACTTAGGTCTTTGATGCATTTTGAATTGATTTTTGTACAAGGTGAGAGATGGGGATCTGGTTTCAGTCTTTTACCTATGGATATCCCATTTTCTTGGCACCATTTGTTAAGGAGACTGTTTTTCTCCAATGTATGTTTTTGGCACTTCTGCTAAAGATCAGGTGACTGAAGTTGTGCAGGTTTATTTCTGGGTCTTATCTTCTATTCTACATCCCAATTTTTATGCCAGTACCATGCTATTTGTTACTATAGCTTTGTAGTATATTTTCAAGTTGGGTATCATGATACCTCTAGCTTTGTTCTTTTTGCTTAGTATTGCTTTGGCTATTCTGGGTCTTTTGTGTTTCTGTATACACTTTAGGATATTTTTCTAGTTCTTTGAAGAATGTCATTTGTATTTCGGTAGGGATTTTAGTGAATCTGTAGATCACTTTCAGTAATATGGCCATTATAGCAATATTAATTCTACTAACCCATGAACATGGGAGGACTTTCCATCTTTCAGTGTCTTCTTAAATTTATTTCTTCAGTGTAATGTAATTTTAATTGTAGAGGTCTTTCACCTTCTTGATAACAAGAATTGGCAAATGGGATTATGCCAAGTTGAAAAGCTTCTGTGCTCCAAAGAAAACAATGAACAGTGTGAAAAGACAGCCTGCAGGATGGGAAAAGATCTTTGCAGCTACTTTTCTCACAGAGGATTACTATTAGTATCCAGATTTTATATATATATTTAAAATCAATGAAGCAAATAATACATTCGATAAATGGACAAATGAACTGAATAGACATTTCTCAAAAGAAGTACAAATGACAGATCAGTATATGAAAAAAGTTCAACATCTTTAGCCATCAGGGAAATGCAAATCCAAATTCCATTGAGATTGTATCTAACTCCAGTATGAAAGGCTATCATCAAGAATACAAAAACTGGTAGATGCTGGGGAGGATCCAGGGAAAAAGGCACCCTTGCATCTGTTGGTGGGAATGTAGATTAGTACAGCAACCATTGAAATCAGATAGAGGTTCTGCAAAAAATGTAAAACTGGACCTATCAGTTGATCTGGCTATATCACTCATTGATATATACCCAAATAAAGTCAGAATACTATAGAGATACCTGCATATCCATATTTATTGGGGTGCAATCCATAGTAGCTAAGCTATGGAAACATAATAGGCTTCCATCAAATGGTGGATGGGTAAAGAAAATGTATTATTCATCCATAAAGAAGAATGAAATCACATCATTTTGAGGAAAATGAATGGAACTGGAGAGCATTACATTCAGGGAAATAGGCCAGATTCAGTAAGAAAATATCACTTTTTCTTTCATATGTGGAATTAAAGAGAGAGAGAGACAGACACACAGACACACAAAGAATGAATATGAATATGAATATCTGCAAGAGACTGTTAGAGAAGAAGAAGGGAAAAGGGGAGGAGAGGGAAGAGCAAGGAAAGTAAGGAGAGGTGGGAATGACCAGAGTACACTATATGCATGTGACCACTATTCTGTATAACTAATATGTACTAATAAAAAATGCTTTGAAAAGCAAAAACTACACAGGAAAAAGTATTTTTGCTGTGTTTTTATTAGCAACAAACTGAAATGAGAACTTATAGTTTTAGACATTTCATTCCTTTGGTCATTATTTCTGCCTTCCAGGTTATGGTTTTCTTTACTAAACAAATATTCATTTAATGGCTACTGTGTTAGGCTTTGAATATTCAGTGTGACTAAGATATTTATTGTCTCTACCCTCATCAACATATTTGACAATGAAATTTTTAGTTTCATAATTTATTAAAATAATTTCACCATCCTATTCCCCCCAACAGTCCTGGTCCCCTGAGTCTGTACCATTGTAGTCTCTAATTCCCTGTCCCAGGCTATCTGAAAATGGGTTTCACTTATGTCTCTATGTACTTGCTTTTCATCACATTATGGGGCTCCTGTTTGGCAGAGATATTTTGAGCTGTGAATAATGTGCCCTAATTGTCAATTATGCTCATTGTTGCAGAACATAGATTATTTTAGAGTAACTAAAAAGAATTTTTCCCAGATAACCAACAATAGTATAAGAATGGCTGAGAGCACAAACGAATGTGAGTGTGGCAAGAAAGGTCTGAAAGAATAGCAACTGATCAGCAGCCGTTTGCTTTGAAATCAATCATGTGTCACATGACTGTTCTAGCAGCCAAAGGCAATCACTAAATTGCTGCCTTAGAAAATATGCACCTTCTTTTGATATTGTGATATGTTTGCTATTTCATTTGGGAGCAATTTCAAGTGGGAATTGAATCCCCAATGATTATATCCAAGAAATAATTGTGTACATTTTATTTAACAATAAAAATGTAAAGGAGTCTTGTTGAATGAATGATAAATTTCAAAGACTTTTTTTTTACAGATAGCATCTCTCTATAACAAAATGAAATTCTAAAGAAAATCATACCAATTTTTGGAGTTTTCTATTAGTATTTTGCTCCAGAAAAATAATTCGGATACAGATTTATTATTTTAACTAAAGCCAATTATCTATCTTAAAGATTTGGTTAAATATCTCTTTACCTTTGAAATGGTCATCAGAAAGTACAGTAAGTGCTTTCAATACTTTAAAAAAAACTTCAATTAAAACTATCAGTGTGGGGCTGGTGAGATAGCTCAGCAGCATAAGCGCCTGCCTGGCAAGCGTGAGGTCCTGAGTTCAACCTCCGGTACCCACAAAAAGAAAAAAAAAAAAAAACTATCAGTGTGTTTATGTTGTTTCTCATGATTGGTGCTTTTAGTGGTAGCATGGGTTTCCCTAAAGTCTTGAGTTATGACTTTGGCTTTGTATCTTTGTATCTTGATAGAAGTGGGGTTAAATACTTTACATAATTAGATTTATTATCAAATGCTCCCAACATTTCGTATGATTTTGTCAAGGTTAAAGTGAAAAATAAATAAATAAAGGCAAGCAAAAATCCAAACCAGTCAAAGACACCAAAATATGCTATACAGTATTTAGTTGTATTGTATGCGTCTCTGCTAAATCCTTTAAAGTTTATGGGTTTTAAATGCAATCAGTCTATCAGAAAACAGATCAACAATACCAACAAAAGAGCTTTACTTTATTGTAAAAAAGATCACTCTTCTCTGCTCCCAAGTTCCTCTAAGTTGTGCAAATGAAAAGTCATGATGCCAAAGCCAAGAATCATTGATGGTTATGTAGCTAGAGCTCCTGACCCTGCTTTCTAGTCCCTTTTATCACCTAGGTTGCATCATGTGTCACATACCTGGAGCTGGGTGTATAGCCCAATTTATAGCACAAGGACTGGGAAAAAGACATTTAGTTTATAATTATCTTGTGGTCACAAGCCCCCTCCCCCATCTTTCCTGTTGTAGCAGTTTGAAATTCTGTTTCGGCAATATTTCTTCCATATTAAGAATTTGACCATTCTGATAGCCTTCAACATTCCAAGTTTAATTCACCCAACAATTTTTATTAAGCCCTCACCAACTATCTGCCTACACAATAACAATTATATTGCGAGGAACTACATATCAAAAGGAACCTGAGGGATTCGGAGCATTAATACACCACAATTCATTTCCAGGTTGTGATTCAAGCTTTGCAGAGAATCTGGCTCACCAAGCACTGAAAAAGGAATGTATTAAAACTACTGAAAACAAATGATAACATCACAATGCCACAAAAAATGCAATATTTTCTACAAACTCATTTAAAACAGAAACTACAAGCTTTGTATCATGCTTATTGCATGTACTTTAAAATATTACTAAATGCCCAACTTGCATTTTGCAGAAGAAACCATTACACAGTCTTAATTTCCCAGCATGATTTCATCTCAACGCTCTATGAATCCTATCAAGAGGGACCTAGTTACCGGAGGCATACTCAAGATAAATAGAGATTTGAGGAAAAGATGGGAGTAGGATGTACTCATATAAGGGTTGAAAAGTAAAGTAGAAACTGTTTTTAATTTCACATGTAGGGATTCAGGACAGTATTCCTTCATCTATAGTAAATGAAATAATTGAGAAAGCAGTCAAAGAAGAGCACATCTAACCGGGTGGTGTCAGTGTCTATTTAAAAAGCATTTATATGTTCTGATTTTCTGAAACACTGCTTGAAAATCTCCTAATACAAGAAGGGAGAATCAAAAATAATAACAGAGTAGCAGTCATGTTAGCAAAAGTGACCAAGGTCTATGTAGATTAAAACTTTCTGATAGGGTATTTTAGCAGTGGGATGGTATTTTTGAGCACATTTTAAAACAGTCTTAAACCAAGATCTTTTCAAGTCATCATGGTTCTTCAAATCTGTTCTGAAATTACCATTAATACCATACTATCAATTATAAGAAAGATGAATCTGTTAGTTTATAATTTTAGCTTCTCAGTGTTTATAAATGAGGAAAATTAATGTTAATTGATATCTGCCAATTTGAAATGAAAGTTGCATACTTCTATTAGTATAATACATGTTTGATTAAATTATCCTGTGCCTTAATTTTGCAAATTCTTACCAATGTTACCTTGAGTGAATTACTTTGCTGGTTTCTATTTTACTCATGTGTAAAATGAAGGTAGTAGACTATAAAGGGGAATACTTCTTTCAGATCTAAGTCCATGGTTTCCAAGATGGGACATTTCTCAGAAGAAGCTCAATAAAATTTTTTCACATGTACTCCTAAACTAACAACTGGCTATCTCTCCCAAAGTTTAAACAGGATCTTGGTTAATGAATTGAACACTCTGAATCTCTGACAACAATGCCTCTATTTGTTGGGTATTTGGTGCCTCTAAGTATAAATAGAATTAAAAAGATCTTTGCTTCACTGGGAGTTAGAAG
Source organism: Erethizon dorsatum (assembly GCA_028451465.1). Taxonomy (NCBI): domain Eukaryota; kingdom Metazoa; phylum Chordata; class Mammalia; order Rodentia; family Erethizontidae; genus Erethizon; species Erethizon dorsatum. The sequence goes on along the minus strand of CM051833.1, from coordinate 100,346,624 downwards.
ATTGATTGATTGATTGATCATAATTATTATTTGTTGCTTTAAGCATTAATTCTCTTACCTGGCCCATACATGCTGCTGAAGGGGAGGCAGAAGAAGCTGTGCCTTGAAGAAATCTGAAGCTTTTTACTTTACATTCCAGGGACGCTGAGTCCGTATTTTCTCCAGTAACAAGGAGACCTCCACACTGCTGTGCTTGAGGTTCCTCCTATGTGTTCCTGAACTATGACCAGTTCCAGGCTATAACATGTAACCAGACTTTACTGAGGCCTAGATATAATAGAAGGAAACCACGATGCGAAAAGAACACCCTTATGATTGGATATGAGAAATGCATCTTTCTGGCACTTACAGGAGAAACCTACTTTTGGGTCCTTTCTTCTGTCTCTGACCCGCCTCTTTGTTGCTCTGCTTGTCTCCCACAGGGAAATGCCTATTTCTTGTATTGTACCTGATTTCCAAGTTCTCGAGACCGGAAGAAAACCTTCACTCCAAGTCTAAGTAAACATAACAATTTTAAACATACAATTCTGTCCACAACAAACACTTTTACAGTATTATGCAGGGCCATTTACCCTGGAGCATCTATATTCCAGGCAGGAGCCTTCATCAGGTCTTTGTTAAACCAAAGGAGCAACCTTTCCTCAAAGAATGGACAAAACATTTTCATTCACAGGAACGCTTCCTGTCTCCCACGCTCAGATTTTTCCATTAAGACTATAATGACAGCAGTTTTCAAGCAAGAGTACTTCCATTCCATAAAAAATATTTAAAGGCTTGGAATTACCAACAAATCCAAACAATTGCCATTTTTACCCAACCCTTGTCATTTCTATTACTCCCAGCAGATAACTTCAACTTCTTAATACCAGTATATTGAGAAATAGCAGAGTGAATTATCCAGCTTCTGGTTTTAGGTCAGAGCTACAGAGAGCTGCAGAGAGTGATTTTCCCACACTTACTATAAAGAGAAAGCTAGACAAACTTCACATTCATGACTTAAAAACTATCAGATATAGTCACCCACAAGGAGAAGGAGAATGCTATCCTTTATTTGCTTGCGCTAGATACCTCCACATGCCATGTAAACCAGTGAGAAGGTTAAGCTAAGAATTTTATGAATTGCTAAAGCATAAGAATATGAGTGAACTTGCACATATAGGGCAAGTTCTATAAATTATAGAGCAGACTATTTTTCCACAAGCCCCACCAGATCCTCACAAGGAAGATCAAGGAGAACAGCCACTGTTGACACCAGATCCATCCCCCCTCAAAGGCATAGAAGAGTTCATCCACAAAGAAAAGAGCAACAAGAGATGTTGTCTTATGGTACTAGAGAAAACCCATTATAGGGTGAGGGGAAGAGCGGCAGTGAATACAACAGGAAGAAACACTGCTTCATCTCCAGGACGGGAACATGTGCTATGACTAGCACTATAGTTGGAGGAGAGGCAGGAGTACTCCTGAAAGTCACATCCCTGAGACCCAGGGACACGTTGCCTACCTAAAACTGACTTGATCAGAACATCAGGGAATACTCTTCCTCTCTGAGTCTCTACCATCACTTAACAAGCACTGAATAAAAATAAGAGTAGAATCTGGCTATAAGAGATTCAAGAGACAGATTCTCTTTGTAGCTTAACACCAAGAGAGGGAACAAAGTTATAGGGGGAGCAAATGTTAAGAAAACAAACACTGGTGAGCCATTCTACAGCCTAAGCAAATGGAATTGCTAGAGAAGCTTGAAGCCTATGTGCCTTGTGATTAACTATAGCAACAACAAACTTCAAGTCCATCCTACTTTCTTTTTTTAAATTTTTTATTTTTATTAGTGCATGTTTGCAGTACATGATGATTACATGCATTGTAAGGAATCGGTCCATGTACATAACACATTTCAGTTCTTTTTTTCCCTCCTTCCCCTCCACCCTCCTTTTATTTTGCACACATCAGATTCATTTATTTATCATTATAAAGTTAATTATCATATACACAGATTAGCAACCAGACTAATAGACCCAAAACATATAAAACATATAAGACAATTATACTAAATCAGGGTGCACTTTTAGATACGTTGTCTATGCTGGATAACAACAAATTTTTTCTTTCTTTCTTTTCTCCTATTGTCTTTTATTTTGCACTTTACTTATATATTGAGTTTTTTATGTAAAAGAAACTATGCAATATTTGAGCTTGTGTGTCTGATTTACTTCACTTAACATTATTGTTCTCAAGGTGCATCCATTTTCCTACAAATGCCTCTACTTTTTCCTGTACAGCAGAGTAGTAGTCTGTTGTGTATGAACAATACATTTTCTTTATCTGTTCATCTGCTGGTGGACATATAGGCTGTTTTCAAGATATAGATATTATGAACTCTGCTATTATAAACATGGGTGTGCATACATCACTCTGGTATGATGTCTTTAACCCTTTTGGGAAGACACCTAGAAGAGGAATAGCTAGATCAAATGGAATTTATAGTTTTAGTTTTTGAGGAGTCTCCATACTGATTTCCATAGTGGTTGTTATCAGTTTATACTCTCACAAACAATGAAGAAGGGTTCCCTTCTCCCCATAGCCTCAGCAGTATTTGTTATTGATTGATTTCTTGATGAAAGCAATTCTTTCTGGAGTGAGATAGAATCTTGGTGTTTTAATTTCTATTTCTTGAATGGACAGCGATACTGAACATTTTTTCATGTATTTATTAGCCATTTGTGTTATTTGTCTGAGAAGTGTCGATTCACTTCAGTTGCCCATTTTTTGATTGGGGGTTCTAATTTAAATGTAGGGGTTCTAATTTTTTTTATTTCTCTATTTATTCTAGATGTTAGTCCTTTGAGGAGTAGCTGGCAAAATTTTTTTTCCCATTCTGTAGGTTGTCTTTTCACTCTGTTGATGGTTTCCTTTGCTGTTCAGAAGCTTTTTAATTTGATGTGATCCCATTCGTTGATTGTTGGTACTATTTTTTGTGCAACCAGGATTTTGTTCAGAAAGTCTTTGCCTACAGCTATGTCTTCAAGTGTTTTACTTATCTTATCTTCCAGCAGATAAAGTGTTTCTGTTCTAATGTTTAGATCTTTAATCCATTTTGATTTTAGTTCAGTGCATGATGAGAGATATTATCTAGGTTCAATCTTTGGCATGTGAATATCCAGTTTTCACAGCCCTCCAGTGAAAGGATCCCCCTTGTCAAAGATAAGGGATCTGAGTGTGCCTAAAGTTGTTTTTTTTTGTTTGTTTGTTTTGTTTTGTTTTTTGTGAGTACCGGGGTCGATCTCAGGACCTCACCCGCCAGGAGGCGCCCATGCCGCTGAGCGATATCACTGGCCCTTTTATCATATGTGAGTTCCGGGAGTCAAACTCAGGCCCTCGTGCTTGCCAGGCAGGCGCATATGCCGCTGAGTCATCTCACCGGCCTCTAAAGTTGTTTTTTGGATCTTCTGTTTTGTTTCAATGATCCACAAATCCTTTTTTTTTTTTTTTTTTTTTTTTTTGCCAATGCTATGCTGTTTTTAATCACTGTAGCTTTGTAGTATAATTTGAAGTCCAGGATCACAATGGCCCCTAACTTGCCCAGGAATGCTTTTCCTATTCTAGGTCTCTTCTGGTTCCATGTAAATTTTAGGATTGCTTTCTTCAGTTCTGCAAGGAATGCTATTGGTATTTTGATTGGGATTACATTAAATCTATATACAGTTTCAAAAGTATGAACATTTTGACTATATTGGTTCTTCCTATCCAGGAACAGGGGATATCTTTCCATGTTCTGATGTCCTCCTTGATCTTCAGAGTACTATAGTTTTCATTATAGAGGTCATTTATTTCCTTGGTTAGGTTAATTCCTAAGTATTTCATTCTTCTTGATACTATTATGAAAGGTATTGTTTCCCTAATTTCTCTCTCAGTGAATGTATTATTGGTGTACAGGAACACTGTTGATTTTTAATGTTGACTTTGTATTATGCTATGCTATTGAATTTATTTATTAGTTCTAGGAGTCTTACGGTTGAGTTTTTGGGGTCTTCCATGTAAAGAATCATGTCATCTGCAAATAGTGATAATTTAACTTCTTTCCCACCCATAGCCCTCTTTTTTTTTTTTTTTTTTTTTTTGTCTTTCCCTTGTGGAACTGCTCTAGCTACTATTTTGGGCACAGACATGGTGGTAGTAGACATCCTTGTATCTGATTTTAGAAGGAAAGTTTACAGTTTCTTTCCATTTAGTATGATGTTGTCCTTTGGTTTGTCATAGATGGCTTTCATCAGATTGAGATAAAGTCCTATTCCTATTTTTCTTCAGGGTTCTTATCATGAATGGCTGTTGGATTTTGTGAAATACTTTCTCTGCATCTATTGAGATAATCATGTGGTTTTTGCACTTGCTTCTGTTTATGTAGTGTATTACATTTACTGATTTGCATATGTTGAACCATTTCTGTATCCCTGGAATGAATCTTACTTGGTCAAGATGTATGATCTTTTTGATGATTTACTGCATTGTTTGCTGGAATCTTATTGAAAAGTTTTACATCAGTGTTCATTAAAGAGATTGGCCTGTAGTTTGTTGTTGTTTTGTTTTGTTTTGTTCTTGTTTTGGTTTTTTTTTTTTTTTTTTTTTTGGTTGAGTCCTTTTCTGGTTTTGGAATCTGGGTAATATTTGCTTCTAGGAATGACTTTGGGAGTACTGCTTCCCTTTCAAATTCATTAAAGTGTTTGAAGAGTATTGAAGTTAATCTTCTCTAAAGTTTTTATAGAATTCAGCTGTGAATTAGTTGGATCTTGAGTTTTTCTTAATTGGTAGTTTTGTATTACTTCTTCAAATTCACTGATTGATATTAAATTATTCATGACCTTTACATCTTCTTGGTTCATATTTGGTAGTTCATATGTACATAAGAATTTATCCATTTCTTTTGAATTTTTCATTTCACTAGAGTACAGGTACTCAAAGTAGTTACCAACAATCTTCTGGATTTCAGCAGAATCTGTTGTGATTTCACCTTTTTAATTTCTAATTGCATGGATTTGGGTCTTTTCTTTCCTTAATTTACTAAGATTGGCTAAGGGTTTATCTATTTTGTTTAATCTTTCAAAAAAACAACTCTTCAATTGATTTATTCTTTATATTTTTTTAGTCCCAATTTCAATAATTTCTGCTTTAATTCTTATAATTTCCTTCCTTGTACTAGCTTTGGGTTTGGATTGTTCTTGTTTTTCTAGGACTTTGAGGTTCATCATTAGGTTATTTGTTTGAGCTCACTCTGTTTTTCTAGAAGAGCTGATGGATGACGTCCTGCAAGATGCTGCTTAGCTCCCCCACCGCGAGGACTGGATTCACTTCTTGTGGGCTAATTGTGCGGCATGGAAAAGTCTATGTGGATGAGCATATGGCACTCTCTGCCCAAGGTCCAGGGACTTCCCCTAGGTGAATAGATGAGAAGCAAGTCTTCAACTTGTAGCCTAAGAAACAGGCCTTCAGCACAAACTCTCACTGTTTTTCTAATGTGAGAATTCACCACTATAAACTCTCTTAGGACTGCTCTCTTAGGACTACTGGTCCAATAAGTTCCAGTATGTTATGCTGACATTTTCGTTTGATTGTAGAAAATGTCTAATTTCTTCTTTAATTTCATCTGTGACCCATTGATTTTCAAGAGGGTATTACTTAATCTCCATGTGTTTGCATAGTTTTTATGCTGTCTTTTGCCATTGATTTCTAGTTTCATTGCACTATGATCTGATACTATGCATGATTCTTTTACATTAAATTAAGCATGCTTTATGGGCTAGTATGTGGTCTATTTTCGAGAAAGTCCTATGTGCTGCTGAAAATAACGTGTATTTTGTTGCTGCTGGATGTGACACTCCATAGATATCTACTAAGTCCCGCTGTTCAAAGGTTTGGTTCAACTCTGATATTTCTTTTTTGAATATTTTTTTGGTCTAGTTGATCTGTCCCTTTGTGACTGTGGGGCTGTGAAGTTCCCATTACAATTGCATTGGTGTTTGTCCAACTTTTCATGTCCATTAGTGTTTATTTTATGAAGTTGGGTGTGCCAGTATTTGGTGTGTATGTTTATAACTGTTAACATTTCAGGTTGAACTGTTCCCTTAACCAATATGTAGTAACCTTCTTTGTCTTTTCTGATTAGTCTTGGCTTGAAATCCACTTTGTCTGAAATTAGAATAACAATTCCTGCCTTCTTCCAGGTTCCCATTGAATGGAATACTGTTTTCCATCCTTTGATTTCTTTTTAGTCTGTAAGTTTCTTTAATTAAATGTGTTTCTTGTATATTGCATATTGTTGGGTTTTGTTTCTTGATCCATTCTGCCAATCTGTGTCTCTTGATTACAGAACTGAAATTCACATTGAGAGTCATTGCTGAAAGGTATTGACTTATTGCTGTCATTTCATTACTGTATTTTCCTTTTTGTGATTTCTTCATTTCTTCCCCTTTTGCTTAGCTGCTCATCCCGCCAGGTATATTCATACTTTTTGACTTGTTGGTATTGTAGGCTTCATAGTTTTCTTTCTAGGATATCCTTGAGAATTTTTTGTAATGCTGGTTTGGTGGTCGTGAATTTTTTCAGGTGCTCCTTGTAATGGAAATACCTTATTTTACCATTGATTTTAAAAGAAAGTTTTGCAGGATACTTAAGTTGGGGTTGGAAGTTATTATCTTTTAGGGCTTGAAACACTTCACTCCAAGCCCTCCTGGGTTTTAAGGTTTGTGTAGAGAAGCCTGCTGTAATTCTAATGGGTTTAATTTTATATGTGATTTGTTGACTTTTTCTAACAGTTTTTAAGATTTTGTCCCTGTGATGGATTTCTGGTACTTTGAGAATAATGTGATATGGAGAGGTTCTCTTTTGGTTCATTACTATTTGGGGCTCTATATGCCTCACTTATCTGTGTGTTTATTTCTTTCCCTATATTTGGGAAGTTTTCTGCCATTATTTCTGTGAACAAGTTTTTCATGCCATTTCTGTTGTTTTCTGATTTTTCACTTAGTCCAATTAGATTAGTCTCCTTTATGTCAATGTCAAGTAACAGTTGTTGGATCCATTTTTCATTTTCTCGTTTCATGTTTTTATGTTTTTAAGTTGTCTTTGAGTAGTTGGTCTTTGAAGGCAACTTTGTCTTCTAGTTCTGAACATCTGTCCTTATATTGGTTGGTTCTGTTGCCCATGATTATTAATATGATTATTAATCTCCTGAATTTCTGACTGAAACCTTTTCATGGACTCTAATTTTTTGGTAATCTGGTTATTCATGCTTTGTATCATTTTGTTTAGCTCATCTAGTTTTTATTAGTGTCTTCTGAAAGCTCCTGCATTTTTTGGTTATTAATTCCATTATTTGTTTAGTTATATCTTCTCTGATTCCACTGAGTACCTCTTTGAGTTGTTTTCCAAACTCCTCTGCTATTCTTTCGAGTAATGCAGTTGTGAAGTTTATGCTACACTGTTCCTTGCTTCCCCTGGATTGGCTTTGGGAAAGTTGGGCATTTGGTGAGGCATTTTGTTGATTTTTCTTCTCATATTTCTGTTGTTTTGTTTCTTCATTTTGTTTTGTGCTGAAGTTTGTGGATGCTTATAAAGACTTTGTTGCTGGTGTGGAGATCTCTTTAGTTGCTTTTCAGTGATGTGATTTGCTGTGTTTAAACACAGTCCTTTGCCACAGCCCCAAGATCTAACTGCCTTGGTTAATTTGGGAGGGGAAGATGCAGTGTCCTTAGCTCAGCAACCAAGTTCTCTGGGCATGTACTCTACTGTTGTTAACGTCACAATGGCAATCTGAGTTTTGGCATACAGAGACATAGCAGCAATTATGCAACCCTCTTTTTTTTTTTATGTGGGTACTGGGAGTAGATCTCAGGACCTCACAGTTGCCAGCAAGCGCTTGTGCTGCTGAGCGATATCACCGGCCCTTTTTTTCCTTTATGTGGGTACTGGGAGTCGAACTCAGGACGTCACGCTTGCCAGGCAGGCACTTATGCCACTGAGATATCTCACCAGCCCTGCAACCCTGTTAATATCAAGTGAATCAGCTATCATAGTATCATTTAAGACAAATTAGGTATTAATGTACACTAAGAACCAATTGCGTACCACCCTTAATCCTAAAGAAGAAATAGGCAATTATGATGAAAGCATTAAGGCAACCCAGGTATTGACTTATAGCTAATATGAACTAAATGTGATAGCTATATCTCTGCTCAGGGTAGAAAAGAATTTAACAGTAATTTCACAGAGTTAGCTATGAAAAGATTAACAAAGCTTTATGGTTATACTATTAAAGACAAAAATAAGGTTTGGGAATGAGGGATTAAAAGAGGAAAATTTTGAAACCTTAAATTCTAAGATATAAGAAGGAGGAGAGAGAAATGGTACAAAGGATCTTATTGGGGAATGGAAGGATTAGCTAAAGATAAGAGAAAAACTGGCAAGAAATAGAAGATACAAGAAAAAAGAGAGAGAAAAAAGATTATACAGAGAGTAAAAATAAGAAAGAAGTAATTAAGAAGAGAGAAATTAAAAAGGAGAAGAGGAAGAAATAGAGAAAAAAAGGGTAAGAAAAAGAACTAAGAAGAAAGGCAGAAGGGCAATGGAAGATTTCCCAAGCCCCATGAAACTGATGAAGAGAAAGGAGGGGAAGGAGAGGAGAAAAAAGAAACAAAACAAAACAAAACAAAACAACTAAAAACCATGCTCACACTCATAAAAACAAAAACAAAAGCAACCAATCAAACAAACAAAAACAATAACAAAAAATGCTCCCAGAGAGGAAAAAAATGGAAAAAAGAAAAAAAGAAATTTATATATGATTTTGAACATGTGGTTTTCTTCCAGGGTGTACAGTTTTGTGGCAGTGTCCATTTCAAGGTGTGTCCATGTTCTTGCTGGTAGATAAAGGCAGTCAGAGCCCATGTCTGTGCTGGATGTAGTTACCAGCAAGCAGGCAGGAGAATTAGGGTGGATGTGCCCATTCTGGGACTTTCAAATCTACCAAGATTCAGGATGATACTGGTCTTTGGCCATGGAGATGAGGCCTGGGTCATTTAGCTTAAATTCCTCTGTGGATCTCTTGCTGGCCTGACCGTGACTCATGACCATGGGATGTCTCCCGTGGCTGTTTCTCACCCAGTTACTATGGGAGCATAACACTGGGAGTCTTGAAATGAAGCCAACCCACCCAGATGCAGGTGACCCCTTCCTGTAATGGCATCTGATCACTCTCTCCAGGGGATGGCAGGAGCTTGGGCTGGAGTCCCTCACTAGCTTTTGCAGTAGACATCATTTACTGGGCCATTCCACTGCTGTGTTTCTCCCTGGCCTTTCTGGTGTCCCCCACATTCACTGTGTCTCTGAAGATTCAATCTTGCTTTCTAATAAGCCATGAGTCAAGAGTTGGGGAAGTCCATCCTAATTTCTAACTAGATTAATTCAAATTCTCACACTAAAGGCCTAGCAGAAGGAAAACCATGCTCCATCTTTAAGAACAAGAAAGCATTTTCCTCAATATCTACTCTTCTACATAGGCTATCTGACTTTTATCAAAAAAAATTATGAGACACAAAGCAAGAGAAAACACTCCAAAGTGACAATATACAAAAATCTGCAATATATGGAATAAATGTTGGAAGTATCAGACAAGGAATTTAAAGTGATTGTGATTAATATTTTGAAGGTTCTAATGTAGTATATCCAACCTTTGACCCACCTTTTTTCCTCTTGTTTTTAAAAATGTTATAATGAAAATATAAAAAGTTAAGTTTAGTTACTTATATACATTTACTATATTATATATTTTATCTGTGCAAGCAAGAAGATAGATGTGGGGAAGATGTCTTTACTGAAAAGAAAAAAAAAATGCTAACCCAGAATTCTATCCAGTAAGAATATACTTGAAATATGAAGCAAAAATTTCTCAAAGTGAACTTTGCAGGATCATATCCTCTCAGATGTCCCTAAAATAATACTTATCTACCCCCTTTCTTTTTCAAGTTACAGAGGATGAAATGATTTCTTCTATTCAACACTAACGTATCCATTGCCTTGGAGGACCTACTCAGTTACATCCTCTCTCTTACACGTTTCATTGCAATATTGCTAATCTCTCTCCCATCGCTCCTTTTTACCTTGATTTTTGAACTAGATTTTCCAGTTGTTTTTGTCACTCCTGGCCTTGCATAACTTTTTTTTTTTTTTTTTTTTTTGGCAATTCTATTACTCCTAGTAGATGTTTCTAAACTTCTTTTCCTGGCTGTATGCTCCTTAAATAATGTTCTTTCCCAAGATTCTGTCCTTGGCCCATGTGGTATTTTAAGCTATTAAGATAGCTTAACAATATTAAGATATCTCTTTTCTTGTTGTTACCATATGTACTGAGCTCGTGGTCTCACAACATCATGTAATGAAGCTGTGAACCAAAGGAAAAGGTTAGGAGAGTTTATTGGAAATAATAATAAGGAGAAAAATAGCTCCTGACTTTCCAGGAGGGGTTCTGAGTGGGTGGCCACCAAGGCTCTTTCTCAAGGGCATTTTATTTTTTAAAAATTTTTTAAATTAAGTTTGTTGGTGCAATTTAGGTATATAAAATGATCACATTCATCATAGGGAATTTGTACCTGTACATGATATATCTTGATCCCTCTTTTTTTCCCATTCCCCTCTCTTCCCTTCAACCCATCTTCCCCTCCTTATCTACAAAGCTTTGTTTACATTTTATCTTTCTTTTCTAATTATTTTCTTTCCCCTTCCTTCCTTTCCCTCCTCTCCCCTCCCAAGTTCCCCTTTCCTTTTGAACTTATACAGCAGAATCACAACTTGGGTAACTACAGGTCAAACTATAATCAACCTATAGGATTACAAGTATAGTTGCTTAGCTAATATTGGTCCAACAGGGAAGCAAGACAGGTAGCAAGGGCATATGGTTGGAATCATTAGCTTATAGCTTTTAACAAAGAAAGAACAAAGGCATTCCTGGGAAGGGATGAGAATATGGGTCAGGGTGGTTTGGTCTCCCACCTATGCCTGTACTGCACTATGTAGGCTCACTGGACCAGCTGGTGCTAATTACAGTATAATCTCAAATTGCTGTTTATCTCTAGGGAGGCTTCCATGCCTGCCTCTCTTCAAATTTGCCTGCAGCAACAATTTTGATGTCTTATCTTTTGCACTGACTCCCTCGAGGGCCCCATACCTCTCTGTCTGCCTATTAATTTCTAAGTTAGCTGTCTATAATATTGTCTTTATTTATATTCTATTTGATTACCTCTGAATTTCCATGTCAAGCTTAGATTTCTGGATTTAGTCTTAGAACTCTTTCCAGATGAATGTTGGACATTCATGAAATCTACATAATCTCTCCTAAGCTATATTCATTCAGTCTTTCCTCTTCTCTAAAAATGCTGCTAAATGTTCTCCATTGTATTTATTGCTCAGACGGCAGCCCATTGCCTCAGCCAGAGCCCTGGGAACCCTCTTCAATTCCCTTTTTACCCCTACTAACATCTAAACAAGCAAAGCATGTTGCTGCATGTATCTGCAGATGCATGTTTCTAAGGCCTCCCCATATCAACCCTCCTTGTTGCACTAGTGTCCTGGGGATCACGTTATTCCTTCTGGAACTGGTTCTTATGAAAATGTACCAGTAGTGAGAAGTAGTAAAGTTATGTAAGTATTGTATATGGAAGCTACTGACATTTGGAATATTACCTATTTCTATGGCAACCCATATTTTTTCCTACTAGTGGTATGCTAGATATTATTTTGAGTTCATATCTTTTCACAATTGATTTTGATTAGAATTTAATTTCACTCTTAAAGACTAAGTTGACAATAAAGTAGAAGCTGATTTTGTTTGTCTATGTAATTTTGATTGCACCATCATTCATAATTCATTGCTTTTTAAGAATGATTATAGCAAAAGCTGATTATACATACATCATTTTGTATATAAACTGATTTAATAGAATGTTAGGTTATTATACCAGATGTCAAATGGAATTAAGGTCTCATACATATGTGTACTGATGTGACTAATAATAATAACAATAGTTTATATTTGTAAAATGTGTCAATATACTATTGCAAGATTTACTTGTTTTTATTTTCACACAAAATCTTAGAGACAGGAAAGGTAGTTATTTTATCTCCCTTTTATAGAAACTTAACATATACCTTAGCCAGAGTAAGTGAGTTAGCCAAGACTACAGGGCTAGTAATAGAGAAGCCAAGATTTAATTCCCATGACTATACCATGGAGATTCACACATATAACCATAGGCATTTCTTATATGCTGATGTACCTGTCACACCAGTGGTCTATTGAAAATGAATTGTAACATATTTATAGTCAAGTCTCTGTATTTATGGCTATATTTATAGTTTGATAAGAATATCATATTGTAAACTCCAGAAGTATTCACATTCTGTAGTATGACAGAAAATGAATTGTTGAGGAAGACATTTTAATTGTGAATGAAGATGTTGGGAAGAGAAGCTAAATCACAAAGATGTAAACTCTTGCAAAATAAAGTAGTAGAATTTTTTTTTAACTTGCCCTGAGTGTTCAAGAGAGAGAATTTGGTGAGATGCAGTGCTCTGGAGGACTCTGGAAATTAAGCAGGTGGTGAAAAAGCCTCTGAGGGATTACAGCCATGTGGCAACAGGCACAGCTTGGAAGTCACTTCCATGGTCCCATTAGCAGAGATGGCCTGGTTAAAGCCATGGAATAGTGAGGTCTAATGACTGGTTTTCAAGGTGCTATTTTCTTTTTCTTTATGTCTTTTCTTTTTTTTTTTTTTTTTTGTGAGTACCGGTACTCAAACTCAGGACCTCGCGCTTGCCAGCAGGCACTTGTGCTGTTGAGTGATATCACCGGCCCTTTTTTTCCTTTATGTGGGTTCCGGGAGTCGAACTCAGGACCTTGCGCTTGCCAGGAAAGCGCTTATGCTGCTGAGCCATCTCACCGGTGTTTTTCTATTTTTGTAACAATATGGTAACCATGTTGCCCCAACGTGTGAAAAGAGCTGTGTTCTTACTTAAGAAAATGCAGGAAGAAAGGAGCGGGGAATATAGAAGCAGTGATAACTGCACAATTGGAGCAACGACTGAGCAGGAGCTGTTAACAAATACAAGTAGAAATGTGAAAGTGCCTCCCCCTTGGGTGTTCACAGAAATACCAAGCAGAGCTCTGAATATCCCACAGTTATCTGGGGGAGTGGACTTCTATTTTTCATCCACAGAAATCTGACTACTTGCAACATCCAAGTACAGTACTCCTCCCTTTGGCATGATTTTGCTTTCTGTGATTTGTTATAGACATATAGGACTTATATACATAAATCAGACCAGGTCAACATTTATCTGAAAATATTAAATGGCAAATTCCAGCCATTCATATTTTGCATGTGTAAAAACTCTCATGTGATATTGCTCCATCCTTCCTGGTATGTGAATCATCCATATGTCCAATGTATCCTTGCTATATATGGTGCCCACTTAGTCATAGTCTGGTAGTTGTCTTTGTTATCAGACTGACTGTGGTGTGTGTACAGTAACCCTTTCATCATGTGTATTCAATAACCCTTACGTGGTAGCTTATCACACCATCACAGTGCCTACATCATTCACTTCAATTCTTCTGCTCTGCTAGGCATTGTATCATCTTACATCATTTCAATTAAAGGAAGACTCAGTATCATAAGACATTTTGAGAGACCACATTCATATAAATTTTATGTAATATATTGTTATAATTGTTTTATTTTATTATTAATTATTGTTAACCTCTTGCTGTGTCTAATTTATAAATTGAGCATCACCATAAGTATGTATAGGATAAAATATAGTATTTATAGGGCTTGGTACCATGTGTAGCTTCAAGCATCCAGTGGGGGTTTTGGAACATATTCACCACAGATGGGGAAATTACTATATTTTTTATACACAGAGTTGTAAATATATGAATCTATATATACTAAAGTACATGGCATAAGGCTATGCTATTTCAAATTATCTTATAAAATGATTTTTTGGTACAATATTTTGTTATAAAATTTTATTGAGTGCCTCCCTAATGCCAGTGTTTTATATTTATTCACTAATTTCATTTAACTTTCAAAACAATTCTTTGATCCTAGTACTATTATTATCTTTATTTGATGGATGAACAAACTTAGATACCAAAGGAGGGGACGCTTATGCCTAAGATACCTAAAATATACATAGGTTTAGTAATAGTATAGAACATAAGAAAAAGTAAAAAAAAATATGGTTTTAATAATAAAACTGAATAGTAAAGTTTTTCAAAGCTGTAAAATTAATATATGCATGCATTTTGATCAAAAGTAAATGTTGGACTTGTCTGAATGTGGTCATGAAACATATTTTCTCATTTCTTTTTTATAACTTTACTCCTGTGCATATAGCCATCTCTCCAAGATAATTGGTCATCCAGTCTTTATGACCTTTTGAATATGTTTTTCCAAATGCTTTCTTTCTAATTAGAGGATGGGCATTCTGATTTTAGTGGATTTAAGTGGCTAGATAGGTTTTCATCCTTCCTGGAAAAGAGATTTATAAAGCACACTTGAGTTTCAGAATGGTAAGAGCTTTTATTCAAGTTTTTCCTTGGGTAAATTAGCCCTTCTTTCTGCCTCAGATTAACACATCTAAATTTTATATTTTATTTAACTTAAGTTTTCATTGTTTCCATGATCAATTTTCAATTTGTCTCTATGTTCTACTTCAGTAGAACTCAGATAATATAAAAAACTTAACCTACAATAGTCTCCCTCAACATTCCCTCTCTGTAGAGTATTTCTCTGTGTACAAATTCAGTAGAAGAAAATTTTAGGAATCAACTGTATGTACTTAACAAATATGCCTCCCCCCAATAAAAATCTCCTTATCGTGTTGCACTTACCAAGGGAACAACCATGTTTGAACTGTGGCTACTGCTTTGCTTAACAGTTCTGTGTAGCTGATATGCACGTCAGTGAATGCCCATGAGTCCATCGCATCTTGGATAGACGGCCTACCCTTTGTTCCAAATTCCCTGTAGTTTAACTTGTAAAGGTACTTTGATTTTGCAATATCTTGAAAATATTTTTTCACAATTATAATCATAGTTACAAATCATAACCTTGAAATATGTTGCTAGGTAGTATATTTTTGATCCCCAAATTTTGAAAACATTTTCATAGCCATATTATTGTGCTTAATATCTGCCAGATTTCATGGCTTTATATTTTCACTTACAGTTTGCTGGTTTTTTTTTTTCTCCTCTTTAAAATTAAACTACTGAGTGTGTACTTTTCCTATTTTCATGATCAATATTAGAAACTAAAGAGTCAGAGATAAATGTATTCTCAGAATTACACGAACAGTTTGTTATAATTTAGAAAGATGTTCTCTTCTGTTATTTCATCTACTATGTTATTATGTGTCATCTATGTCATCAACTGTGTTTCTCTCCATGGCATTTCTTTGAAACACTGCAATTCTCTCATCAAGTTATGATAACTGGTATAAAAATTTATACGATGCTTTTCAGTTTTCAAAGTGATTCACACAAGCATTATCTTATTGGAGACTCATAATGACCTTCTAAATTAGGATGTTTTATTATCTTTTTGTTTGCAGATAAGTAAATACTTTTGTCAGGTAATTGAGAAAACTTTTGAAATGAAAAATTTTAAGTCTAAAATCTGATATCTGTTCACTTTCCCTTTGTCATTTGTTTCCTTTCACTTATGTACTTGAAATTATGTTGACTTGTGTTTAAGGTCAGTGTATCAATTACAAGCCATTACTTCACTAAGATGAGCCTCCTTTGGCTCATCCAAACTAATAGAGATTATAATAATCACATCATGGGATTGTTATGAGAATGTTTTACCAACTAAATATGCAAGTGTCTAACACAGCAATAATTCACTCATTGTGGTTGCATGATAGACTAGATTTCCTTATCTTCATGGTGACCTAAATTTTTCTTCTTTAGAAGCTTTAAGACTTTTATGAAGTCTCCCCAAGATTCAACTCTCAAAAATCTTGCTCAGTGTAGTTTATAAGGTAAAATTAGCAGGAGAAAAGATAGAAAAAAAGCAGAAGACAGAGTGAAAACTGTGGGCAGTTTTCTCTGGAACTAATGTAAAATTGAGTCTTGGGATTTCTTGCAAGATAGTGCAAGCTAAAAATAAGTTGCAGTTCGACAAGGAATTAAGTGCCACAAAATTGTGCTATAATCAAGAGGAATGGAAACTAATGAAATAATCTATTTCAATTCCTTTAAAATCGATTTCCAAAGTAATGAAGGGAAACTGAGTGATGGGGGAGATACCAAGATTGTTTATTTGGACTTGGAATATTTTTTATGCTTTTATCTTAACATGGTTATGTCTGGGGAAGTATTTCAAGAAATATATTACTGCTAACTGGCAGTGGAGTAGTGCATGAATTGAAGAAGATGAAATTAGAAAATTTTTCTTTATCTTTTGCCTTGATCCAACTTTCTCTTTCTTCATTATATAGTAGTAATGAATTGTATCCTCTAGATAAATTTGGGAACTAATCCTGTCAAAGAAGTCCCTGTCCCCTTTGAGAGGTAAGAGTTTGGATTAGGGAGATAATTAAATGTTTCAGCTGAAAAACTTTTAGATAATTCATTTAAGATACTTTGAAAAATTCTAAATATGGTATAAATATTAAAATCACCAAACAGTGGAGGTATATATTTTATCTTCTAAAAACATAATTGATTTTTTCTTTCATCTTCCTGATTTTTAAATTATGCTTAGCAAAGCTTTTTCTCTCCAAGATTATGGATAATTTCACCCATGAAATTTTCCAGCACTACAGTTTTTCTTTTTCTTCCCAAGCTTGAAAAACAAAGTAATTTCCTTTCAAATTCTTGAGGTGTTGAAACGTTAGCTATTTTAAACATTTTCTGAAGATGAACAAACCTCCATAGTGAACTATTTTCTCCATAATCTGATAGGTTGTCATACAGAAGAGGGAAAGAAGTCATATTTAGTAGTAATAATAAACACAACAGAAGCTGTAGAAAGTAGAAGTAGAGAGAATACTGAGAGCATTCTTTCCTTCTCCATTGTTATGTTGTGTGAGAACAGTCATATTAGTAAACGAATACTAACATAACTGTCTGTACATGCATGTAGCCATGCAGCTTTCCCATTCAGGCGGAAATTCACAGAAGGAGTGGCATGAAGAGATTCATGTGTTGTGAGGGAGAGTAGAGCCTAAGGAGGAATAGCTGGTTAAAAAGGGCCAGCTTTGTTTTTTGCAGTGGGAGATAGGGAAAGACCAGATGATGGAATTGGAGAAACAGACTTATCAAAGTCTTTCTCTTGAATTTACCATGCCAGGAAAGTCTGAGATAACATTTTCTTCACAGGGTTTTGCTTTTAGCTTTCCTAAATCTTGATTAGCAACTTTGGGCTTTTAGTTGGTCCTTAGCTTTGTTCACATATTACTTTAGTCTCTCATTTGACCTCAATGTAGTCATGGTGGCTTGCAATCTGATATTGAGAAAATCTATGTTCCAGGACTTTGATTGGACAACCATTTTGGATATGAATCCTATGAACCATCAAATGATTCCTTCAATTAGTAACTTGCTTGCAGCCCAGTTTTCTATCAAATAGCTTGTATCCTACAATTTTCTAGGAATCCCAGCATGATCTAAGTGAGATAAAACTCATCGCATTTTTCTTGACTGTAAGTTCTATGTTGACTACATTATTCTATGAGCATAGTTTTGGTTTTTTACATTTAGTACTTTTACTTTCTCTCTACTTAAGGTATTCACATATAGTGAGTGATACAGACATTCAGCTATGGATTTTTCCAAGGTGATATCCTCTTGTTTCTGCACCATTTATTGAATAATCTGATTTTTATGGAAGTAGAAACCATTGATATCTTAGACTAGAAGGAGAAAAGGAAAATAATCAATTTTCGTATTACATAGGATTTTTGTTTTTTGTTTTTTGTGCCACAAAAGGGAGATTCTACCCAGTCTCCAGGAAAATTCCATTTAAGTTCAAGTGCTAGGTAGTGCCTCTGGGTAATTACACCTTACTTGTAAATAAAGGATTTCTTTTGAATGTTTTGTGTCCTTAGTTTTTCTCTTTACTTTTCACTTAGTCTTGTCATTTGTAATCTAGGGATACATTTAAGGGTACTCTCTCTTAATTCATTGCTGGATTCATGTTCATATTAAGAACTTGGGAAGAATTATTTTTATTAATTTGTGATTTTCCTTGTAAACAAAATATTTCAAAAGAGAAGATTAATAGCACCAACTGGAGAATAAATGTCTATTTGAAAACTAAGGAATATTGAAGAAGCTTTGTGGCATTTTGAGGTTAATATATTTCAGTGGCACATTCATTCCTAAAAAAGAGTTCGTGATCAATAGATTAGCTTCTCCTACTCTATAGCTGTTAGCATGCTTCTTTCTGTCCTCTTTCAGGGTGGCAGTGGATTTCCCCTGGGACCAATTTTGTCTCTTTTACTATTCAGTGTCAATAACTGCTTCTCTAATCTTGTTTCTGTCCTACTTAACTCAAGGCTTGGGGGAGGGAGAATGAGAGACAGTACTTTTTTATTCTAGAAGTTGGAAGAAATAAGCTTACGTTCTTGGCAGCACTAGCAAAGGCACACACAGTGAAGAAGGAATCTTTGCACAGCCCCAGTTTGGTGGACTACCTGCCAGAACATTGGTACAGCCGAGGCTGTGCTTCTCTGAGGAGATGAGCACAGTTACAATACTCAGCAGAGAACAGATATAATTGAATCTGGTTATCACCCAGCTGTTTGTCCATTTAAGTTCACTGTCTGGAGGATCAGACCCACATATGCCTCTGCTCTTGAGTAAGTATAAAGCCATATTTCCTCTCGCAAAGAGCAAAGACTGCCAGAAAATGCTGCTCATAAAACCAAGTTGCCCAGAGGAAATGAATGCTGTGTAGCCAAACCCTCCCAATGAGACAATAGATAGAAATAGGCTCAAGAAATTTCTCAGGAGGTAAAAATACAGAGTCATAACTAGGCAAGGAAGCAGGGATAAAAATAGAAGGAACAGAGAGAAAATATAATGATGAGAAAGAGAAAACCCTTATGTTTTCTAATTAACTAAAGAAGTTTGTGAAATAATGCAGCTACCCAGGATTTAGCCCAAACTTTCATGTAAAAAATGATGCTTAAAGCCATATACCTCTTTTTTTTTTTTCATTCAAAATGACCTTGAATTTTAGTTTAGTAGGTTTTTGGTGCAGCTGTTATTTGATAATAACACATTGTGTTTTCCAATTTACTTAGATTGTTTAAAAAATTGATAACTAGAAACCATCTGTGTTTCTATGTAATTTGTTCTCAGGACAGGACTAGCAAGAAAACATTTAAAATCTTGCTATTGAAGTCTCTCATTAATCTACTGAGTTCTACAAATGCAGCCTGTAGTACTAGGTGAAAAGGGTGCCAAGTGCAGGGCTTTCAGGCGTAAACACAAAGTTAATTTCTTCCTTTGCCTTTTGTGGTTGGGTGATGCCTTTTCTATCTTCCTGGCAGTGAGTCTCACAATTTAATGTGCATTAGAATCATCAGGAACAAATGGTTTAAATGCATATTCTTGAAGTGTACCCCAAGAGACTTTGACTTATTATGCCCAGGAAAGGGTCCACATTTACCACTCCCTGGGTGATTCTGATGTAGGTAGTTGGAAGACTACATTTTGAGCAGCATTGATTTTTAGATTCATAAATATTCATCATGTATGTGGAAGGTAATTTGGGACTGGTATCTTGTAAATCAAAAATTACTACCAAGTATGAAAGAAACGTAAAACTCATGAACAACTCAAATGATATAACAACAAAGCAAATGGCTCAAAGCAAACTCAACAAAGGACTTTAAATAAGTCCTTGAAAATATAATGAAATCTAATCAAACTCAGCTGCTGAGATAAAAGAGGCCAGCTCTAAGTTGATATGGAGGAATAGGAAACATTTCAAAGGACCATGATTAATTTCAGTTATTGACACCATACCCTGAGCTCTGGAAAGCATTATCACTTTTATGCAGTATGCTAATCTGCTATGTTTGGGCCATGCTGACTAAATCTATTGTGTTAAATTTCCTGTCACAGTAATTTATTTTATTTGTTGAGTATATACATTCTAAGTTAGTGTGCTCCAACTCCAGGTTCTAGCTTTATTGTTTTTTATTTTTATTGGCACACATTTGCTGTACATAATGATTACATTTCTCATGGGAGTTGGTGCCTGTACAGACCACATCTTCATTCTTATTTTCATCCCCTCCCCTTTGTCTTCCTCCCTCCTTCCCCCAACTCTTGGTCCCCTTTCGTTTTGCAAAAGATCTGTTTCCTTATTTCCCATTATATATCTTTTATTTTGCTCTTTGTATTTTGTGTTTCTCATATACAAGAAGCCATGTGATATTTAAGCTTGTGTATCTGATTTATTTTACTTAACACCATTGTCTCAAGGTGCATCCATTTTCCTACAGATAACTCAAGTTTATCCTTTTTGTGACAGAGTAGTGCTCCATTGTGTATAAATGTCACATTTTCTTCACCCATTCAGCTGTTGATGGACATACAGACCGCTTCCAAGATTTAGCTCTTATGAGTTGTGCTGCTATAAACATAAGTGTGCCTTTATCACTGTAATATGATGTCTTTAACTCTTTCAGGAAGATACCTAGAAGGGAATAGTAAAATGAAATTTCAATTTTAGTTTTTTTAGGAATGCCGTACTGATTTCCATAGTGGTTGTACTAATTTACATCCCAGAAAGACCCAATGAAAAAAGTGTGCAACTGACACTTCTCAGAAGAAAAAAGTACAAACAGCCAATGAATATATAGAAAATGTTCAACATCTCTGGCCATTATAGAAATGTAAATTAAAATAACACTGAGATTCTAGGTTCTAACTTTAAAAAATGTCCCCTTCACTTTTTGCATCAAACTTGTTAAAGGGATAATATAACTCTTGTTTGTTAAGCATAGAAGACTGAAAGGATGTAATTGTCAAAAAATGGTGCTATCACTGTTGTGTATAGCAGCCCAGCGGTGGCGATGTTACATTCTGGAGGATAAGATTCTTTGGCTACCACTGATGATGTATGAGATTTCTAGAAAAGCAGTTTACCTCTTTACTCCTCAGTTTCCTCTTCTGTAAAGTAAGGGCAGCAGACAGTAGATCATTTTTGTGGCCCTCTGTGTTAACACTTTTCATGTGTTATCTTATGTGAACCTCATAAGATAACACAATCCCTCATCTTTAAGGACAAAAGGTTGGCATGAGAGACAAACAAACAAACAAACAAACACTACAAGATTTCACGGTGCCTGAATTGATATTACTTGTGATTGATGTTTTAATACATGTTCTGTTTACTAGCTAGAGTTGGGTTATGGACTGTCTGTTATGTCTGATTGCTCTGTCCTGGGATATCTGTTGTTGATTTGGAGTGTGCTGTGTAGGACTGTGACTGGGCAAAGAAAATAGCCGTCTTTCAATCATAACGCTACCACTTTGCTCAGATATGGAAAATTACTGTTGGGTTTGTTCAACTCTGTGACCGAGAAAAAATGGCTGCTATTCATACCTCTTGCCATTAGGTGGGGCAGTTGAAGAGAGGGAAACAAGTGGTTCACACTCAATGATGTGTGAAAGTGATGGATGCCCTTCTTTCATAGAGTTCAAATTCTCAGTGGCCAGATTCTTAGTTTCTTTTTTAATTCCATGGGGTGATGAAGAAGCTTTTGATATTAATATAAGATTTCCATTAAAGATTCAAAAACCAAAATGGACTGTGAAGTCCACATAATACACTTTCCTGGAGAGTATAAATGCGTGTGAGACCAGGAAAGAAATATAACGGGTTTATGGAAGTCTGGAAAGTAGAGAGCAGCCATGGCAGTTATTGCTGCCTTCTCCTTGCTGCCTATTGATTTCCTTTAGCATCCAGGGCACTTCACTATTTCCTTTTGCTTCCACTTTCTTTTAGAAAAGTCCATGCCAATTAATTTGCCTG
This sequence comes from Erethizon dorsatum, assembly GCA_028451465.1. Taxonomy (NCBI): domain Eukaryota; kingdom Metazoa; phylum Chordata; class Mammalia; order Rodentia; family Erethizontidae; genus Erethizon; species Erethizon dorsatum. Next base: position 100,324,518 of record CM051833.1, on the reverse strand, counting down.
ACATCTTAATGGATAATTCATTAGAAAATCTTTTGTGCCAAGCACATTATGATGAATTTTGATTACTAATGTTACCTAGGTTTTGTTCGAAGTGTTTTTATTGACTCACCTCATGGATTGAAAATGTTCTCAGAGAACTTTAAAAATGACTTAGAAAAATTTCAAATCAGTTTTTTAGAAGATAGTCGCTTTAAACTTTGATTTGTCAGTGTCTACATTTAGGACAGAGTAAGAGACATGGAGAGGAAGACAAGAAGAGTAGGGATGATGCATGAGAAGTATTTCTGGTTACTTGTGCTGTGTTTCCCTAAAAGTAAAAATGCCTGGAACCATGATAGTGTAGGTGGGAAGAAAAAATGACATTCTATGCCAAAGGATTTTTTAAATTGATAAAGAGATTTGGTAGTTTAGAAGGGAAAGATTAATGAGAAAAACAGCTCCCTAAATCCTTGAATGTATGAATGAATGGTATATATTTTCCCCTACTTTGGTTAGCTAAGATGTGTTTTCCCACTTTCATAATATGTTTATACTTTTTATTAGTATTTTTGTTTGCAATAGTTAAAAATCCCTGCAATTCACAGAACTCTACTTTTGATTGATTCCATATTCTCAATAAATTTGCATGAACTTTTCAGAAGACCACAAAACAGATAATGATTAAACTTGATATAAATCCCTAACATTTTAACTGATGCTCATTTGCATGAAGAAACTTAGAAGCAATCTGGAATTCTGGACTGCTATAACTTTATTTTCTTTCCTTCTTTTTCTTTCTTTCTTTCTTTCTTTCTTTCTTTCTTTCTTTCTTTCTTTCTTTCTTTCTTTCTTTCTTTCTTTCTTTCTTTCTTTCTCTCTTTCAGACAGGGTCTTGCTATGTAGTTCAAGCTGGCCTTGAACTCACTATGTAGCCCAGGCTGGCCTTGAACTCTTGGTGATCCTCCTGCCTCAGCCTCCTCAGTGCTGGGATTATAGGCATGCGCCACCATGCCCAGCTGAGACTGCTGTAACTTTAAATGATGGCCAACAACACTATCAAATTCTCCTGATACCTCATTCTTTGATTGCTAAGAAAACAATGCAAGAAGATGAAAATCAAGTTTAAGATGCTTTTCCCGGTTGGGTATTATATGGTATTGATGAAGTTAATAATGAAAATATTGAAATATTTATTCAACATTTAATATGTATTGGGCACCAAGCTAAACATGTAATAATTCACATAATCCTTCCTGTAACTTTGTGGATTTGGTGGATTTTGCTGTTACTTAGCACCATTTTTTTCCCTCTAGCATTGAGTCTCAAACCATCTGGTTTTCATATGTTTAGGAAATAAACCTGAGTTTTGTGGTCAAGATGAAATCATTAAGACCATTTAGTTGTTTCATAGTTGTGTAACTAGCAAAGCCGAGTTGCTAAGATTATGTGGATATTCCAGCACATGCATACCCGTTTGCATCGGGAGAGATGGTCAATTTTGTCTTTATATTTGAATAATATCTGATTATTATTCATTGGGAAAAGCTAACAATATTGAGAGTAGTGATATAGGTTTGAACAAGCAGTAGTAAGATCATCATACTTTCCAAAAAGAAAGTAAACAAATTCTAGGAAATTTAAGAAGTTAGATTGTTTTTGTTAATACCAGATATTGTCAGTGTTGGCTAACTTTTTAATCACAGTTTAAGGGAAAAGACTACGATTAATGCACTGGCTGAGAAAATGAACAGCAAATTCACAAATATTTCTTTTTCGGTGTGCTTTTATTAAAGAGAGGTCTCCCTTAACTACCTGTCTAAAATAACAACTTCTTCATTCTTTAACTCTTCCTTTTTTTAATCTACTCCTTGTGGTACTTATCACTACCCGATATGCAATTGTAATTTATTTATAAACTGTTTCTCCCCTCTAGCTTCATAAGAGAGGAAAATTTTCCACTTTGTTCACTGATAATTCTCTTGCATCTAAATACTGCCTGATGCTTATAGATATTCAATAATATTTTGACAAATGCCAATATAAATTAAATGAGGAAAATAGTGTGGACAATAGATAATTGAAAAGCACTCTACTAAAAACCAAAGAAATTAAAAACAAGTAGAAACGATGGGTATTTTCACCTATCAGCAATGGGTGAGACATACACAAGATGTATCCCCAATGCTTATGGGGTGAAGATTCATAAGAAATTGTAAAACTCTTCACTAGAAAATATTTTGAAAATACATGTGTCTTTAAAAATGTTTCTATAGGGCCGGTGAGATGGCTCAGCGGCGTAAGCGCCTGCCTTGCAAGCGCGAGGGCCCGAGTTTGACTCCCGGAACCCACATACGAAAAAGGGGCCGGTGATATCGCTCAGTGGCACGGGTGCCTGTTGGCGCGCGAGGTCCTGAGGTCGTCCCCCTGGTACCCACAAAAAAAAAAAAAAAAAAAAAATGTTTCTATACTACATTTTACTTCTGTGAATATACTCAGGAAAAAAATCCAAAATGAAAAAGTAGCTTTTGTTGCACAAAAGTCTTTATTTCAACACTATTTATTATAGTGAGTGAAGTTAGAAAAATTCTAAATGTCTATGATAGGAGGCTAATTAGATACATTTTGATGCATCTCTTTCATGGTATGTTATACAGATATTAAAAATTAGGTTCACTAAGAAATTTTTAAACATGGGAAATGCTGATGATCCGAATTTAAAGTAATTTGAAAAGTAGCATGAAAATTTGAATATATAGTGTTATTTACATGAATAAGTAAATATAATCTAGCATTGTCTTTATTATCTAGAAATACACGTTAACTTAAGAATATATAAATAAAGCTTAATTTTAGTATGTCACCAAGACTTCTAGGGGCGATTCACTATTGGATCAAGAAAATCTAAACTCTAAGGAATATTAGCACATCATTTCAACTGCCAAAGATGTTTTCAATCTTAGATTCTAATCAGTGCAAAGAAATAAGTTACTTGTATTTAATAACTAGATGTATATTCTCCGCTAGAGCTAGTGTAATGGTCACTGAGCGAGCTAGGGCCGAGAAGAGTCAGGGTAGTTAGCTTGATAGGAAGGAAGCAGGAAGCTCCAAGCCACCTAGGCTGGAGGGGCTCCTGAAAGTGGAAGTAACAACACTTGCTGTGGTTCTGCCTTGTGGGCATAGCTTTGCAGTTGAAAAGTTTTTTCTGGCTTCTTTCCCTGACAGCTTTGAAGACTGTACTTTTGCCTCTCAGATTATTTAGACACATTTCTACTCCTGGCTGTGCTCCCAGGATCCCTGGTACATAAATTAACCAGTATGGCCGCTCACGCTCTTCATTCTGTCATGATCTATGTCACTGTCCAGAGACTGAAACAACCAGAACATGAAGGCAGCAGGCCAAAGCACCACATTTAATAACAAGGCTTTCCCGTAATTTCATTCACTTAATTCAAGCTGTATGAACCACTGGGTATGGTTCAAAAATATTCCTTAATTCTTGGGTTGGTTATCAGACATTTAGAATTAGAAGGCTCTAAAATTGCTTTAGCTGAATGTTGACAAGAAGCAAAAATGCAATAGGAGAACTATTTTGTTTGACTGTTAGCAGCTATAATCCATCTTCTTCTAATTATTTTGAGGCAAAGTTCCTAAGTCATTTCCACACAGCTTAGCAGTGCCTGGGATGAAGTAAATGCTCAATATTTGCAAGTAAATTTTAAGGACTTCATTTTTTCTTATTAATCCATTCATGTAATTGATCCATATTATCTCACACAAATGATTAGACAATACGAAACTCACACCAGAATTGAGTCCAGAATATGTAAAGAATTACTACAAATCACTATGAATGAGACACCTGTCCCAATAGAAGATGAGCAAAAATGACCATTAGAGGCACTTGGTAGAATGGCTAAAATAAACTAGGCAGATAGCATCTAGTTGACAGGATCATGGGCCAACAAAAATCCTGCCACTGTCTGTGAGAGCATGTATTGGGAATTAGTTTTGAAAGCTGTTTGGCAGTGTTTACTAAAGATAAACAAATGCATAGCCTAGGATCCAACAATTCTACTCCTAGGTATATATTAAACATAATTGAATACAAGTTTTCATTAAGAAAAACTGTTCAAGAATATTCAGAGCCACATTATTTGTAACTGTAAAAAGCTGGTATTTGCCCACCAAAAAAGCAAAAAAGTCCGTCATAATATATTCACACAATTGTAATATTAATCAGCCATGAGATCACCAACCACTACGAGTGTATACTATATGATTTCATATAAAGTGCAAAACAGCCAAAGTATTGCTTTAGTGCTAGAAATCACACTTACCGAGCATGGCAGCTAGGGCCTGGAAGTGGGGACATGGGAGAACTTCCAGGGTGCTGATAATATTTTATTTATTTGGATGCTAGTTGTGTAGTGTACTCTTTATAAAAATTTACTGAGATATATGCTTACGATTTATATTTTTAAATGTATATTATTCAATAAAAATTTAGAAGAATTTTTATCATTCTTTTCAATTAATTTACCAAATCCTGTTATTGAAATTACCATGTAATGTACACAAACAGTCTCAGAACATCTCCTGATAGGATCTCTTCAATGCCATGGGAAATGTTAAAGATTTTCTAAATAATTATCACTGGTTAAAATGCAAAGTATATTTTACCAGAATTTATCATCAAAACAAATTTTAGTGTTATTGCTGACTTCTTGTAATACTCATTTTTTATTCATTTTTGTTGTGGTAACACTTAAGATCTATCATCTTACCACATTATGTGTGGAATCCAGTGCTGCTGAGTATAGGTATAGTGTTGTATAGACAATCTCTAGAACTAATTCATCTTTTGTAACTGAAATTTTATACTGTTTTGGTTACTCTCATGGCTGGGTCAAAATACCTCAAAATTAAGGAAGGAAAGGTTTATTTAGCTCACAGTTTATAGAGGTTTCAGCCCATAATCAGCTGGCTCCAAGGCAGGGTGGCACAGGGCAGAGGGGCAACAGTTCACGTTGGCGGAAAACAGCAAAAACAAGAGTAAAAGGAGGGGAGGAGCAGGCCGCTTTTCCTCCCTTATATTGTATGCAGGCTACCTGCCCTCGGGTAGCTGTAGCACTCACATCATCTCCTGCCTTCCTCTTGTACAGGCTCAGGATGTTTACAAAGTGAGGGCCCTGGCCCCCTGCTGAGTCACTTAGTTAAACTTCTAGATTTTGCAAGTTGACACAATGTATCAACCATTACATATACTCAGCTTCATACATCCACTCCTCTTTTCTCCCTACCCTACCCCTGGCGACCACCATTGTACTCTACTTTTTTCTACGAGTTTAACTATCTTATACATCTAACACACAATATATGGAAACATGCGCGATTTGTCATTCTGTAATCTCACTTAGCATAATGTCCTCTAGATTTATCCATGTTTTTGTGTATGGCAGGATTTCCCTCTTTTTAAGCGTTGAATAGCAACTCATTGTGGTTCTAATTTCCACTTCCTGCTAAGTACTGATGTTAAACATTTTTCATGTATCTATCCACTATTTGTATGTCTTCTGAGAAATGTATATTCAGGTTCTTTGTTTATTTTTTTACTTTTTTTTTTTTTCTTGGTTTTAAATTGTTTGGGTTTCTCCTATGTTTTGGATACTAATCCCTTATTAGATACATGGTTTGCAAATATTATCTCCCATTCTCTAGGCTGTCTCTTTTCTCTGTTTCCTTTGCTGTGCAAAAGCTTTGCTTTTCAGTTTGCTGTAGTCTCACTTGTTTATTTCCTTCTTAAACTCTTCCAAAAAACCAAAGAAGAGGAAACACTTCCAAACTCTTTTTGTGAGGCCAGCATTACTCTGATAACAAAGCCAGAAAAAAAGGCACTCAAGAAAAGAAAACAAAAGCCAACATCTCTGATTAATAGAGATACAAATATCTTCAACAAAACTAGAAAAGTAAATTGAACAGCACATTAAAAGGATCATACACCATGATCAAGTGGGAATTATTGTTGGTACTGGTGTTTAAGGATGATTTAGCATGCTCGAGCGAATTAATCTGATTAATAGAATGAAGTTGAAAATCACGTGATCATCTCTGTAGATGCAGAAAATGTATTTGATAAAATTTGACACTTTTTCATCACTTTTCTTTTTCTTTTTTTCTTTGTGCTAGGTATTGAACTTAGGCCCTTACACATGCTAGGCAAACAATTTACCACATAGCATACTGGGTATAAAAAGAATTTACTACAACATAATAAAAGTCCCATTCAGCAAGCCCAAATCTAACATAATACTCAATGGTAATGAGGTGGAAACTTTCCCTCTGAAATCTGGAGCAAAATAAAGATATTTACTATACCATTTCTGTTTCATACAGTAATAGAAGTTCTAGCTAAAGGAATTAGGTTAAAAAAATAAAGCCATCCAAATTAGAAAAGAAGTTAAATTATGTTTGCAGATAACATGATCTTATATGTAGAAAACCTTGACTTCTCCAAAATTAAAACTAATAAGCAAATCTAGTAAAGTATCAGGATATAAAATACACAAACAAAAATCAGTTTTGTTTCTATACTCTAACAATGAGCTATCCAAAACAATTAAGAAAAAATCCTATATACAATAACATCAAAAGAATAAAATATTTAGGAGTAACTTAAGCGAGGAGGTGAAAGAACGGAAAGACATCCCAAGTTTACTGATTCTAAAACATAAAATTATAATTTTCATTTACCCAAAAGAATTCATAGATTCAATATTATCCCTTTAGAAACACCAATGGCAGTTTTTACAGAAATAGAAAAAAATAAAAATTTTAAACTTCATATGGAGCCATAAAAGACTCCAAATAGTCAAAATAATCTTGAGAAAGAACAAAGTTGGAGACATCACACTTCCTGACTTAAAAATGTACATATAATAAGTTAAAAAAGGATAATACCAGCATAATAATAGAGATATAGACCAATAGAACAGAACTAAACCCACACATATTTGGTCAACTTATCATTTTTTAGAATGAGGTATTAGAGATTGAACTTGGGGCCTTGGCACTAAGCTACATCTCCAGCCCTTTTTCATTTTTATTTTGAGACAAGTACTCCCTAAATTGCTCAGACTGAGTTCAAAATTGCATTCCTCCTGACTCAGCCTGCCAGAATGCTGGGATTACAGACACACTCCACCATGCCCACCTATGGTCAACTTATCTTTGACAAAGGTACCAAGAATGCACTATGGGGAAAGACTAATAAGCAAATCTAGTAAAGCAAATCTGGCTAATAAGCAAATCTAGCAAGTCTAGTAATAAATAGGGATGGGAAAACAGGATATCCACATGCAAAAGAATGAAATTGAACCCTTTTCTTATACACGACACACAAAAAGCAACTCAAAATGTAGCAAAGATTTAAAACTAAGACTTGAAAGTATAAAACTACTAGAAGAAAAGATGGGGGAAAGGATTTGTGATACTGGTCTTAGCATTAAGGCATAAGTCCTCTGCTTCAAATATTTACAATGGTTTGAACTGCAGAAGAAGATGTTCCAACTTGTTATGGGAGCAAAGGGAGAGATGTTTCAAAGACAGCACATCAATAAGAGATGAAAAGAAATGAATTTTATTTCTACATTTTTATTTGCTTTCTATGTTTAAAAGAAGAAGAAATGCTTTTATGGAGACTCCTTGATCACATTGGGATGGAAACTTGAACAAGATCTTTGTCCTTTGTTAGAATAAAAACAGCAATTATCAAATAAATAGGATGAATTATTATGTAATCAGCTTGTGAATGGTTACAATTGATTCTAATGTAGAAGATCAAATGTTGTTTATTGTTTAAAGGTTAGAAATACAAGTCTGTTCTTGTCAGAGCTACCTACTGTGTCTAACAGTAAACAAGCCACTTCCAAATTTACCTTTATGATCAGGGGCTCTGGTACATGAATATATCCACACTTCAACCTACATATGTGCAGAAACAGAACTCAAGGGGCTGCCTTGTTGTCTTTTATTATGTATTCACATATTTTCCAATCCTCAGGAATATGGGTGAAAAAAGGAATTAATGGTCATATTTTCAAGGAGGTGGGTGAGATTTATTAGGGAGGCCAAGCCTTATACCTTTCTTTAAATGAAAACCTAGTACTCAGGGACCTTGCCATATCCATTTTCTGCAAAGCATGCTCTGTATTTCTCAAGATCAATAACTTGTTTTGTAATGACAGCACAGAATTCAACCTTCAAAATAGAAATAGCTATTATTTACCTTGTGGAAGCATTTCTTCTGACACCTTTAGAACAATGAGCATAGATTTCCCTCTGAGAGGCACGTTTTAAAAGACAGTCACCATTTTATCCTGTTACATAGCATCTCTGCCAACTATATAGTGTATTTATTATTATTAAATACACGACAGACTTTAGTACTTTGTGATTGAAAAGGTATTTTCTGCATTAATTGTCCCCTTGGGCGCTCAAAAATCTATTAAGTGGTCACATCATGCATTATGACACTTTGAATAAGGAGAATGATGAAGAAACATCCTCAGAGACTGAGCCTCATTCGCACAGCTAAGAAGTGTTAAAACCAGTCCTTCCAACTGACCCCCATCTCTCTCTGCTTTATCCAACTCTGTAAATTCATAGTTGAATTTATAGGACAATTGATTACGAATTATTGATTCAGTGTGTTAGTTCTTCCAATACACGTATTCCTTCCTGTGTCCCAAATATGTCAGGTATTGAAGATGCAATCATGAACAAAATAGAAGTAATCCTACCTTGATGAAGCTCATAGCATGTATTCTCTCTCCCATCCTGGGGTGAAAAAAATAATAATAATATATATGGCCACAGGAATGCACAGAAGCACACTTAACCTGGATCATTACTCTCAATCTGTACCTAAAGTCTTAAACAACCCATTTGAACATTAGATTCTTTGGATACATCACAGTAAATGTTCATTAGAAATATCGGTCTGTAATAGTGGTGGGGAAACTTTTAGAGGTGAATGCCCAAACTGCAACCCAAAGCCCACAAAGTGCCAACACTGCAACTAAACCTGAATACTGAGGTTTAAAAAAACAAAAAACAAAAAACAAAAAAAACTCATACATCAACATCTTTTGTCTTCAAAGAAAAATAACACCTATGCCATAGGTTCACCACCATTGGTCTATAGTATTTTTCATTGTGTCCTTGTTTGGTTTTGGTAGCAGGGTAATGCTGGCCTCATAGAATGAGTTTGGAAGAACTCCTTCCATTTCATTTCTTGGAGTAATTTGAAAAGGAATTATATTAATTTTTCCTTAACTACCCTGATTTGGTTACTAGGTACTGTATGTATACATTAAATTATCACATGGTACCCCACCAGAACTTCACACAATTAAACATTTTTTAATAAAAAAAAAAGATAATGAGCATCTAAAGAAACATTGTGTAGTAGCCAACCTCCAAGATGGTATCCAGTGATCCTCACCTACTAGTCTTTGTACTTTTGTGTCATTTCCTTTCACAGCACATTATACAAGGATTGATCTCTGGGGGCCAGTAGAATATAGCAATAATAATGGTGTGGCATTTTTGAGGTTAGGTTAGGTTAGGCTGGGGCTTGCAAATTAGCTTTTATAGTCTGTCTTTCTGTCTTTCTCCCTCCCTGTCCTTCTCCCTCCCTCCCTCCCTCTCTCTTATAAGTCATTCTGGGGGAGTGTCAACTCATGAGGAAACTGCCAACCCTCAGCTGCCAACTTATGAGGAAGCCGAGGCAGGCTATGAAAGAGGCTCGTGTTGTAGGTGATAAAAGCCTCCAGTAAACAGTCAGCAGGGAACTGACCAACCAACAGCTGTATGGGTAATTTGGAAGTGATTCTTTAGCCCAGAGGGAGCTTTTGATGATAGTGGCCCCAGCTGGCAACTTGGTTGCAACCTTTTGAGAGTCCCTGAACCACAACTTCCCCGCTAAACCTCTCCTAAATTCCTGATCCTCTGAGACTATGTGAGGTAATAGATGTGTGTTCATTAAGGAGTTGGATTTTGGGATAATTTGTTACACAGCAATAGATACCTAATATGTTTATCTTCTCTGGTCACAATGAAAAGAAGAGTGTAAGAAAACCAAGTATTTATAAAATAAGAACCTTCTCTGTTAATCTTGGGAAATTAGAGTTGAAAATAACAATGGCAGACTATTCCTTTCATCTTGCTGGTACACTGAGTGACCTATCACTCCTTCCTAGCTGGCACTTGGTAACCATTGTGAATGACACAGCAAGAAACAGTCTCCTGTCTTGTTTGTTGAAACAAGTAGCTTTTCTTTTAGGTGATTTCTTTGAAAAGGCACCAGCTTTCAAATGTATCCTGGGAAAACCTTTCTTGTATTTCCTCCAAGCATAATCAGTTCAACAGAGATTTCATGCTTTGCCAGTGGTCATGGGAAGGTACTGATGTAATTTTTTTATAAGCTTTCAGGCCTCTTGTTGTCTGCCAATAAACTTTACAGCTGTTAGTTTTCTTGTAGTATTGGCTTGCTTAAATGGTGACATACTGCAATGGTACTTCTTCTGGTAGCAATATGTGAAGAAGAAACTTTCAACTTAAAATGGAAAAAGGAAGGAAACAACTCATTTCTGTCATTATTGGACATAAGCAAAGAAATATTAAAATACCCACTAAAATAAGCACTGTTGCTTACAGTGATGGTAGGTTAACAAAACAGATGGATTTTCCAAATAGCAACACTTGTTATCCTTTTCTTGTTGCAGTGGGTCTTCTAAGTGGTTCTTTCTTTTGAACCTGGTTGGTACAGTTCTGTGCTGCCGGAGGAATTTTCTTTAAAGTACTATTTTGGAACTGTGTTGTGACTAATTAGTGAAACGTGCAACCAATAAGTTGATTCAAGCATATTTCTAAAGTAACATAAAATGCTTATAAAAATTTTAGGGCATAGCAATGTATAATTGATGAATAAATGTTGAATGTATTGATAGTACACAATGTGAAGTTTTGATATATGTATATACTTTGTGAAATGATTACCACGATGAAGCCAACTAACATAACCATCACTTCCCATAGTTCTCTTTTGTGTGTGTAATGAGAATACTTAAAATCTACTCTCTTAGCAATTTACTCTCTTAATAAATTCACTCTCTTAAAATCAACTTTCTTATGTACACAAAACCATCAATGTCAGTCATTATGTTATACAAAGAGTCCACAACTTATTCATCCTATCTAAATGAACTTTCTATCTTTTGACCAACGTTTCCACAGTCTCACTTCCCCATATCCCCTCCATGGCCCTGGTAAATACCATTTTACTCTGTTTCTGGAAATTTGACATGTTGTAGGCTCCACATGCTATTTTTCTTCTATGTGTGGCTCATTTCATTTAGCGTAATGATTTCCAGGTGAATTCATATTGCTGCATATGGCAGGATTTAAAAAAAATGAATAGTATTCTATTGTGTCTGTAGGTGTATGATACCATATTTTCTTTGTCCATTCATGTATCAATGAACAATTAATGCCATAGTTTAGCTGTTGTGAATAATACTTCACTATTATTCACAACATGGGAGTGCAAATATGGAGATAGCTCTTCAACATACAGATTTCATTTTCTTTGCATAAATCTCCAGAAGTAAATTCACTGGATCAAAGACCTATAGTTTTAATTTTTTCGAGAACTTTCCACACTGTTTTCCATAATGATTGTGTATTCTTATCAAGAGTGTTGAAGGATTTTTATTCCACATCCTTGCCAACACTTATCTTTGGTTTATTTTTGGTAATAGCTATTTCAACAGATGTGAGGTCTCGTTGTGACTTTAATTTGGATATCCTCCAATAATTAGTGATGTTGAGCATTTTTTAATGCATCTGTCAGCCATTCGTATATCTTCTTTTAAGAGATGTCTATTTGGGGCTTTGATAAGTTTTTATAATTGAGTTATTTTCTCTCTATGGAGTTGAGTTCCTTATATGTTTTGATAGCAATTGCTTATTGATTATCAACTACCATTCCAAGAGTTGTTTCTTCATTATTGATTGTTTTCTTTGATGTGCAGATGCAAGTTTTTAGTTTGATACAGTCACATTAGCTTATTTTTACTTTTGTTGCCTGTGCTTAATATACCTTTATATTACTGAGTGAACCAGATTCTTTTCTGATGTGAGTAGAAGATGAATGAGTACTTGATGGATGGAGAAGGGGACTTGGTTCAGAAAAGCGTCCATAAAGACCTTTGTAATTTTTCCAAAGGCTTAGCTCTGATATTAGATTTGTGTAATTAGTTCTGTCTGATCTTGGGCACTAAAATTTCATCTAGTAGATTTTCTCTAGTAGTAGTCTTTAGGTTCAAAGGAGAAATAGTGCGTAATGTAGAATTGGCTCAACTATACGTATTTATAGACCATCTACCGTTAGGTGCTAGGTTCCTCTATAATTTTTAATCGGGTTGAAAGATTGGGCATTTATGTCAAAAGATCTGTTGTAACAAAAGAGAATATTTTGTGTATAAGATATTTAGGTTGATTTCAAGTGAGATAAAAAAAATTCCACCATGTTGCCATTTTTTGAACCAAATATCATGTTTCAAATTCTGATATCAGTGACTTCTGCTGGTAAAATGTAAACCCCATTTGCTCCTTCATTTGTGCTTTCCCTAGTGTACTGAGTATTGGGTACTTGAAAGGCTCTGTACTAGGTATTCCAGAGAACAGGACAGGCTCTAAGGATATGTGAAAATAAAACCTCTACAAATGTTGTGAAACTTTCAGATTGGAATAAGGTTGATTTGGGTCAAAAAAATGATTGTTGTAAAAGCAAAACAGTTGTAAATAGGCTAAAACCCCTTGGGTTGCAGTGGAAGCAATGTTAAGATGACCCTTAAGTAAATTAGAATAGTTGAGAACTTTAGTAATTAAAGTCCTTTTTCCACAGCTCCCCCAGCAATCAGGAAGCAAGGGTAGTTTGGATCAAGATCTCATAAATAAACATACAGGATGCCAGTCCCGGGAGGTGGAGAAAGGCATTCTTGTGTATGACACAGGCGGTGCTTGGAGATAAGTGATGACTCTCTTGTTACCTTGACAGAAAATATATTAACTTCTTTAAGCCAAGAATTATAGTGATATTAACAGTACAATTACAAGGAGTGACTACTGGGATTTGCATAAACTAAGCTTATTTAAATAATGTTTCAGAAAAGAACATATCCTTCTGTCAAAGAGTCATAATACAACAACTGTAATCCCACAAGCTAGAGCTAATTGAAAATATTCATGTTTGCTTCAGTTGTGAGTCTATTATTTATTGGAATAATTAATGCCTTCCCCATTCTAGTGGAAGCTGTTGAGCCTTTCTGTACTTTGTTCCCTAACTTATTAGTTATTTCAAGACCAAAGAAATTCTAGTTGCCCATGAATTCTGAGTTGATATGTTAATTGATCCAGTCAAACCATTTATCAGAATTATTGTGGGCCTGTCACGAGCAAAGTATGGCAATTGGCCCTGTGTTGTGTGGATGCATTGGACAAGGCAAAATTTCGTGTTTTGAGATGCTTAGTTCTAGTGAAGAAGAATGACAAGTACAAAGAAACCAAATTCCAAAGATGAGACAGTAGAGGAGGATTGGTTCACCTTGGTATGTTCAAATGGGGAAATGAGCATTTAAACTGGGCTTTGGGAATTGGATAGAATTCTAGAAGTGAATGGTAGGGGTAGGAAAAGTTAATAAAAGTGAGTGAAACTAAAGTCAAGCTAGAGAAAAACTTGGCAATGGAATAGAGGTGAGCAATTTAGAATAGCTAGAGGTCATCTTACTGCCATGCTCCCTAGAAAATCTCCAAGACTGTCACTGGATACTTTGTCCCACTCTCTCAGAGCCCTGCTAGTTAAAGGAGAGTCGTTTTCTCTTTAATAATGCCTAGCAAGGGAAAGAAATGCTTTACCTGACCAGGAAACAGGCATATATAATATGGGATTTCTGTTGGCGGTGCCTTCAGCCATAGAGCTAATTGGCATTTGAGTCAATGCGTGACAGGAGGGAGAGGAGATATGGGAATAAACAGACCTTTCAGCATTCCTCCAAATACGAAGGAGCAGAGCCAGTCATCTCTCCCCTCCCCCCCCAGCTTCCTTTTGAGTTTCAGTGTATGCTAAGCCGCATCTTGGCCTCTGTGCCCAGGAGATGCCAGCTGCCACTGTGATGCTACATAGGGTAACTGGGGTCTACCTCTGAGGTCAGACAGCCACCAATCCAGTTTTCGCAGAACAGCCGGAAAGGTGGGGAGGACAGATCTCACCGCTCTAGCTTTCCAGGGATGGCTGCCGACTCAATAGGAAAGAATGAGCATGTATTCCAGAAGTCAGCACACTTCGCTTATTTCTCTTCTAGTCATCTGTTCTCTCAGTTCTGACCATGCAGCTCACCAGACCCTCTTGATATAACTTGTCCCATATTATGTTGAAAGTCAGGGAAAGACTGATTTGGGATCCTGCATGTACCAATTATGTAAATGTAGCTGATAGTCCTTTTTGATAGCAAACTTCATTCTCCTAATTGTCTTTAACATAATTAATCACTTTTTAAATTGCTGAGTGGTTTTCAGCCCCAGCTCCACATTAGAATCATCTAGATAGCATTTAAAAAAAAATCCCAATTTCCAGGCTGCTGCCAGGTCATCTGCACCAGAACCTTGGGGTAGGACACAGGCATCAGCATTCTTAAAAGCTCTGCAGGTGATGCCAATGTGGAGCTGGAGCTGACAGTCACTGTGCCACGTGTCTTGAAGATGAATAATAAAACTCAGATGGAAAATACATGTGCACCTAATGTGTAAGTATCAAATTATTAACTGTTCTTAACAAATGTATTTCTATTTTTAAAATAATCTTTTAAGGAATGACCTTCATAAATTTGTTATAGAATGTTATTTTAGTGATGTTTCTCTGTTAGTAATGTGCAGTTTATTGCACATAAACTGTCTGGAGAATGTGGCATTATTTGCAAACATGCCATAGAATGCAGCAGATTTTTGTAAAGGTTTATAAAAACAATATGCTTCATTTTTGTTGGTAGAAAAACAGCTTTAAAATTAGCCCACTGTTAAATAGAAATACCAGAGAATAGAAAAGAGAAGGTTCGGATTCTTTGTTCAGTATAAGACACTGTTTAAATCCCTTATTTTCAAAGCTCACGACATCTTGAGCTACTTCTTCTCTTGCCCATTCAATCAAATGTCAAGATCTGTTGATTCTATCTTATTTTTTTCACACTTTCATCATTTCTCCCTTTTAAGGCCACCATCCTAAATCTGGCTCTTGTTATCTTTGGCTTTGGTATTTATCATCTGCTCCCCACACCAACATTTCTTAGATATAATCTCCAGTCAAAGACTTGAGGGCATCATTTTTGTTCACTTTCAGTTGTTTTCCACTGACTACACAAATGTCGAAACCCAGTAGCCGAGCATTTGAGTTCCCCATCATGTAGACGCACCCTTGTTACTCAGGACTACTCTCTCTTTGTGCATAATGCTATGGAACTGCTCTCGTTCCTTAGCAGTCCTCACACAGGGCTAGCTGTTTTCTCTCTGTTATAGGACCCTGGCTCATGCTGTTGTTTCTGCCTGTGCTCAAATCCCATCTATTATGGAAGGCTTAAATGTCATCTGCTTCACAAAACCCTAGACTCCAGAGTTGAAACCATGTTCCTACTGTGATCTGATCACAACACTTTATCTGGACAACCTTTTAAGTATTTCTCAGAAGTTCCTTAGCATTTCTGAGTTCACCTATTTTTAAAATGGGAGCAATAATGCCTACCTAAAACTTGGCTTATGAGTGAGATTATATATGCAAAAACCCTGACTTACAGTAGATAAGATTTTGGTCTTCCTCTACCACCCTCCCTCTCTCCCTCCCTCCTTTCCTCCCTTTCTTCCTTCCATGTGTTGTTTATTTGAACTATAATTTTCTTGTGGGCAGGGTACCGTGATTCATAAGTTATTCTCCATGTGATTTCTGGGGTAATTCTTTGTACACAATGTGATCAAAGTATAAGGTGAATGTTTAAGTTTACAAAATTACAGTAAAAGACATATTGCCACTAATCCCTCCTGAAAATAATCCCTCTCTCTTTGAACACACTTGTCCCATCATGCATGCCACTTTTTGAAGCAGTTATAGACATGTTCTTTCATGGGTGTTCTTATGAGTTATGATGAAAAATATGGTGAAGGCTGCTGAGTGCCATGCATTGGAGAGGTATGCTCATAAAAATGTTATGGAGTGTCCTCACCCACTTTATTCACTGGACTGGGTACTATGCAACTTCTGGCTCTATCTCAAAGTGACCATGAAGGGTAAAGGTTTTGAATTAGTTCAGGATATTGAAGCAGTCATGGCAGTACAACTCAAGACAATCACAAAACAAGATTTCCAGAACTGCTTCAGAAAGCAAGAATGATGGTATGTATATATATATATATATCTTTGTATGTTCAAAGCAAGGTGCAATATTTTGAGCAGAATTAATGATAGTGTGGCTTTTACTGTAACAAATGCTTTTTAAAAACATAAACATTCACTGTATCTTTTTTTTATCATATTTGTACATGTAGTCACTCCACAAATGCAAATATTTTATATGAAAGAACCCAAGATTCATGACAGGCTGTGTAAGTTATAATCAGGATTTAGCAGAGAAGATAGGGACTGGAGATTCAGTATTTCTGTGGGAATAATAATAATATTATCATTTAAAATTATCCTATGTATTTGCCCACAGATTCATCAAGGAAATCATTATTATCTTGGTGAGAAATCAAGAGTCAGGTTAGGTACAGTGACTGAGAGTTAGCCCTGGATTGAACTGCGGCCCCTCCAATATGAAAGCACATATTCTTCCAGCTCATCAGGACTAATTCAGTTATTTCTAAGACTATATCTGCCTGGATAGCAATCATTGCAGATAACTCTTCTTTTTTTCACTATTATCTGCGTTCTTGGTCTACAAACTGATGAATAGTTGACTTGGCAATAATTTGAATAGAAGGAATTCTGGAGAGGGTGGCTAGAGTTTGGTGGCGTGGGTCCAGTGAGTAGAGGGAGTGTGCAAGCTCCAGTCGTCGCTCCATTGGTCCTATTCGGGGCTCACTGTGAGTCCTAAAGCAAAGCTTGCTGTGGCTACAACCCAAGGATTGTAACAGACCAGTGGTATTCAGTGTGGATTCCTGATTTCTACTATCTGCCTCACTGCATTTTCCAAGCATCTTTACTTTTCCTATTCCTAAAGGATGCTCAGCTTTAAATAAGTTACATATTTCCTTGCCAATGGTTATTTTCTATACCCTAGAACTCTCTAGAGATTCTCTTCATGACGTTGTTCCCGAAGGTCTATTTCCATAATTGCCTGACAGGGGCAGAATCTCCTGCCACTGCATTGCTTGTCCCTCACCCGTCACCCAAGATAGAAGAGCAGGTTCCCTCTGAGGAATTTTGATTTCAGGCACATGATTCTGGTCTTTCTTCCTTGGTGCTTGAAATACAAGAGGCAATTTTTATAGAAGAAAGAAAGTAAAACTGATGCCCAGAGGGACAAATAGATGAGAAACTCTGAACTCAAGGGGAAAAGAGACAAAAAATTTATCTATCTTCATTCTTGGCAGCTATCCAGCTGATTCTAATCTTGCAGGAGGTTTAGTTGCTTTCTGAGCCTTGGGATCTATGAAATAGTTGTGTAACCTTTTAATAAGTTCCTCCCTTAGGCCTAAGATAGCATGAGTCAAGTTTGTTTCTTAGAGTCAAACAGTCCCCTAACCATGAGAGTTAACTAATTTTTAAATCATTCTCAAAATTCAACTTTAATTTGTTTTTCTCAAGCTGAGTCACTAATCTATGCTGAGTCCCTATTATCCTATTCTTTATTAGGATCTACAGTTTACCTCTAGGGTACATTTTATGGTCCTTAATGTCTGTTCTGCATAAGTAATCACTTACGGAGTTTCATAAAGTTTTAAATACTTTGGTTGAATATCAAGCTTATTCCGTCTAATCTTTCAAATCTGTAATGCTGTAGTGATAGCCGGCAACTCTTCTATTCTTCATGGGCACAATTCCTTCCTTTCTTCTCTCCATTCCTCTGTCCATTTCTTGCTTTTTCATTTCTTCCCTCCTTCTCTTTCTCCTTCTGTCTGTTCCTCTTTTCTCCCCCTCCCACATTCCCTCCTCCTCCTTCATTTCTTTAATTACAATATTTATGATATTAGAGAATGAATAACTAGGTGGAAAATCCAAGAGATGGCAACAATAAGACACCCATATTCCAGATCACTAAATAAATTCAACCCCAGTCATTTAAGTTCTCAGGGACTCACTTTTACTTTTACGTAAGTGATGACATATTGTTCAAATCCTTTCCATCATGAAAATTCTGTAATTCAACGATTTTTGTCTCCATTATGGAATATACCATGCACTGATAGAAATTACTGGAAAATTTATTCAGAATACACATTTTTCAAACTTATTTGACCATAGGACACTTTTTAAATCATTACGTATTGATATAATACTAGTAATAGCTCATGGTATTTAATATACACTTTGATTAAATAAGACAATAAATGATCTACAACAAATTAATTGCTGTGTGAAATAATAAAAGATTGATTCATACACTAGCTTATAGGACAAAAATATTAATATAAATTAATGCAGTAAGATATTTTCATTTTGGGAGAAATATGAGAAGACAAATATAATTGAAATGATAAAACAGTTTACATAGAATGGAGAAGTCATTATTAGAAGGCAATGTATATCAATTAATTGGTTAATACTACTGAAGCTTTGACAATTAGATTTTACCTCGTGAAATTTGATATAATTGATCACTGTGTAATTTCCTAGGCTTTTCTTAATATCTTCAAGTGATTTCTTGTACGATGATAGCAATTGTAGAAGTATGTTTAATACACTAAATATATTTTATAAGAAGTAATGTTATGGGAGAACTTTTTTGAAATACCTCAACACCTTGAACACCTTTTTTTAAAAAAACTGACCTGTGTGATCCTAAGTGGTATGTTTTCAAGAATATCCACTTCTTCCCTTTTTCCTCCTCCACCAACCACATGCTTACATGCATAGTTATTATATTGATTTATTCTCTTATAAGCTTTTGTATCCTATGATATATATCTTATGTGGCAGTAAGTTTGGTAATGAAATTTTGTAGATGTTGATGGCAATAATCTTTATATAGGTTTAAACTTAACTGACCACATTATATTCCTTGAGAATAATCTTGATATTTAAATGATTTTTCCTGTAACTTGTATGTACAATTAATATGCAATATTTCCTGTTAAGAACTTGGGAACAAAAGGGATAGTGACAGCAGGCTAGAAGTGGTAGCACTCATGAGATGCTTGGAAGACACCAAATCTGCTGGTACTCAGATAGGGGGAAAGAATAAAAACCCAAACACAGAAAAGCATCTTGAAGGAGAAGTCCATCAAATAAAATTCCAGGATCCAGGGGGTTTAGAAAAAGAAGAAGGGTCCCCTCTCAATACTGGCACTGCTTATGACCCAGGCCCAAGCCAACTTCCATCTTGGGAAAAGACCTAAGCCCCTAAGGTAAGAAGCCAAGTGCACTGTGATCAGCCAGCCTAGCAGCACTGCCCAGTGCTCACCTGTCCTAACTCTTGTTCTACTGGGAGACAGAGCCGAGTGAGTGAGGCATTTGTGAGTGGATCTCTTTAAATCAGGGCACTAAGGAAAATGCAAGTCAGAGAATCACTCAGAGGACAGTGACTGAGTTAGGACTTGTGACCTCTAGGGACAGAAAGGAACAGGGCATAGTCTTGATTAGGGACCTGGAACCAGACATTCAAGAATCTGAGGGATAATGACCCAGGGACATGCAGTGGCTGTGACCAATATGATCTGGGGGTAAAGAAAGGACACCAGAATAGTGGCAGAGTAGGTACTCTTCTCCCCACAGAATGCCACTGAGCTCTGTGCCTGTGTAGTATTCTGCCTGCTCTTCAAATGCTGCAGAGCTTGGTACCTGTGTGGGACCCTCCCCTTGACCCCTAAAAATTGTTCTATTCTGCACCCATGTGAGCTCTCACCCATTTTCCCCCTAATGCTGCTGAATTCCAAGCTGAAGGGCCATCCTTCACTGAGCCCATAATGCCACTGGATTTGTAGGCTGGATGGAGACTTGTGAGCCATGGACAGAGAGTTTGGCATGAGCAGAAAGCCAGAGAGGAGCATTGTGGTGAGAGGGTCTTGCCTAGCATGCTGACCCAGAGAGGCATAGAAACAGCAAACATGAGCAGTGGAGGGGAAGGGGATAGAGAGGCGAAAAGGCCCTCCGGAGATCAGTAGATGATTGGGTGTGACCAGTTCTGTTGTGCCCTTCCCCCTTCCAGTACAATTGAAGGTGTCTGATTATAAGACAGAGACAAAAGCCTCTGGTGAGTTATGTCCGCGGGAACACAGCTGAAACCTACCAGAGCACTGCCTGCAGAGGAAGTGAAATAATTTTATCATTCTGTCTGCACCTCCCTACCCACTTCACTCACTGTTAGGCAAGAGGACAAGTCTTTCAGTGGGAACCAGCTGAAGCCGTGGTTTAAACACCCAGTCTCCTAGGTACTACCAGAGAGGACTGTAACTCAGACCTTGATTGGGCTACAAAACAAAGTCTCCATTTTTGAACTAATGGAGAAGAGCATATTAGTGAAATTCTAACTGCAGTATAAATAGAACTGAGAGGACACTTTACTTTTGTGTATTGTAATCATTGGGCATTTTTCTTGTTTTTCTCCTCTCATCTGATATATGGATACATGCCAGGTGCTCACATATGTGAAATGGAGAATAAGAGTTAATTATAAGAATTATTTATATAGTGTCTTTAATGATCATGTCAGTTTAAACTCACCAAAAGTTGTATAAGTATTATTCAAACACAAGCTTTCTATCAGCATATTAATTCTTACAGCTTCCTTCAATCTCTAACTGTACTTCCCTACCTCTTCTTCCTTTTTCCCACTCCTACAATTAATTTTTTTTTTTTTTTTGTGGATACCGGGGGGTCGACCTCAGGACCTCGCGCGCCAGCAGGCGCCCGTGCCGCTGAGCGATATCACCGGCCCCTTTTTCGTATGTGGGTTCCAGGAGTCGAACTCGGGCCCTCGCGCTTGCCAGGCAGGCGCTTAAGCCGCTGAGCCATCTCACCGGCCCCCCTACAATTAATTCTAAACACCCTTTCCTGCCTTCCTCTATACCAGATAAAAAAAGAATATCACCAAAGTCCTATCTCTTTTCTTTCTTTCCCTTGCTGTTGTCTTTTAACTTCTTTCCTTCTTTCTAAACTACTTTTTTCCTTTTTTTCTCCCTCCCTTACCCTATACATCCTACCCTATTCATCATAAGTACTATTTCTTTGTCCTCCTGGGTTACTGAAAAAGTGTGAAATTTTTAAAACAAGTTTTAAATTGTATGATATGAGGTTGGTTTTGTAGATTCTCATGTAGCTGTCACTTGTTCTCTCCTTGCAATGCAGTGACAAGGACTTATCCTGTTACATTGAGTAGGTTAACTAGGCACATGAACACCAAAACACAACCAAATCCAAGGTCACATCACAGAGAGACACCCACTAACTAGAGAGATCTCCACAGTAGTGACAGAGTTTTCTTCCCTAATATATCTTCAACCCTCAGCACAAAAAGCAGTAGAAACATGACAGCACTAGACAACAAGGTGCCTCCAAAATCTCTTAACTCCCCAAAAGCTGATCTCCTGGCCATGGAAGTAGAGGAAATTTCAGGCAAAGAACTAAAACCAAATGGTTAAAATGTTTGAAGAGATCAAAGAAGAAACAAATAAATTAATACATAAGATGTTCAATAAACAAATAAATTAATAGAATGTTCAATAGCCTTAAACACAAACCAAAAGTTGATTGAATTAAAAAGATAATACAAGATATTAAAGACTGCTTCAATAAACAATTAGAGATTATGAAAAGACATCAAGCAGAAATCATGGATATGAAAAATTCAATAGAATGTATGGGCAGCAGGAATGACCAGTCTGAGGAAGGACTGTTAGGATTTAAAGACATGATAAAGTAGATTGTGTAGTTAGTAACTCCCTAGAAACAATAAGACACTATGAAATCTGGATCCAACCATTGCTAAGGTGACTCATAAAAGGCTAGCCAGAGAATTATAGGAATTAAGAAAAGTTAAAAAATGAAACCAAAGATATAAAAAATTTATTCACCAAAATCATAGCAGAAAAATTTCGAGATCTAGGGAAAGAATTCAACATCAAGGCAAATGAATCATACAGAACCCCAAAAAGCAATGACCAGAGAAGAACCACTCCACAACACATCATGGTCAAAATCCCAGAAATTCAGCACAAAGAATACTAAAAGCTGTTAGAGAAAATCATCAAGTAACTTATAAAGGTAAGCCCTTCAGATGAATTTAAAGGTCTGAAAGGTCTGGAGAACCTGGTGTGCATTTTTTAAGCCCTAAAAGAAAACAATTGGTAATCCAGATTGCTATATCCTACAAAATTATCTTTCAAAATTGATGTAGAAATAATTTTCCCAACAAAGAGAATCTAGAGAAATATGACCACCAAACAGTCATGGCAGAAAGTACTCAATGAAATCCTAAGCAGAGACAGTGATACAAACATGACCAAACAGCCCAAAGAAAAGAACACACCTAACTTAGAGAGTAGTCAAACAATAGGAAAGATAGGGATCGACACTAGAAAAATAATGTGACAACAGGATTGTCTTAACCTCCCAGTGAAAAAACAGACTGGCAGATTGGATCAAAAGACAAAATTCAACTCAACTCTATTTTGCCCTAAAGAGGCAAACCTTGTCTGCAAAAAAACACAAAATAAAAGTGAAAGAATGAAAAATGATACTCCATGCAACTGGAGCCCCAAAGCTAGCAGGAGTAGCCATTTTTAATTCAGAGAAAGTGGACTTTACACCAAAACTAATCAGAAGAGACAATAAAGGTCACTACATATTGGTAAAGGGAACAATTCAACAGCAAGAGAAAATGATGTAAATATACATGCACCAAATGTCAACACAAGTATAGAAAAACCTATTTATATGGGCAGTTCTTGTGAAAAAGAATAGTTTACTGCAAATACTATAACAACCAACAATATGATAAGTCTGGTCTAAAAGTCCTCTAAATTGAGTCTCTGAGAAAATGAGCATCAATATGAATTGAAATAGTATTGCTTAGATAAGCAAGTTAGCAGTAGTTCTGTATTGCTCTGCTTTACTGTTGCTGGGACTAAATACCTGACATATACAACTTAAAGGAGGAGGGATTTATTTTGCTCACAGTTTCAGAGGTTTCAGTCCATGGCCAGCTTGCTCTAAGGCAGGAACATCATGGTGGAAGGGCATGGCGGAACAAAGCTGCTCACTTCATGGCAGCAGGGAAGCAGAGCACAGAGGAAGTGTGCCAGTGGGAGATGTACTCTCCAAAGCTATGCCCCCTGTAACCTGTCTCCTCTAACTGGGCCCACAGCACATTCAGCCATGAATGTTACTGGGGAGTATAGCACCCCCATGATCCAAACATCTTTTCAGGAGTCTTTATTTAACCAAGTTGAGAAGATAAACTGGCACAAGCTCATTGTGCTTTCACAATAGTCGGACCACATATGGAATATCCTGGCCACTGACACACTAGGGCAATTTCCTGTAGTATAGTTTGCACAGTGGTGGTTCATGGAACATTAATGGCTATAATGAAAGGGGAGATCTGTGGGAAAGAAGCTTAGAAGGAATGAAATATTAAGCAAATTGAACTGGTGTCTTTCGGGCAGTACTTCTCAGACTTCAATATACAGATGAAGATTGTAGGTGTCCATGATAGAGGGCAGCTGGGAGTGAAATACCTTGTCCTGGGGTCCTGAAATGATTTTCATACTCATAATAACTACTTACACTGCTACAATCTTCCTATCATCACTTTTCCCTATCTCAGTGATGGTGAACCTTTTAGAGCCTTCAATGATAAGAATCAGCCTGCTGTGGCACGTGTGCCATAGTTTCGTCACCACGGCCCTGTCCTATTTCTTTTCCCAGTAGCTCCTCACTGCTTTCCTCAAACATGGACAGATATGCTCTGTTTCATTAAAATCATTTCAAAGTTGCTTCTCCCTCTTGCGACCTACTCCTTTTCTCCTTCCTCTCAATGCTTCTGGTATTCAATCAATGATTTTTCCCTTTTCGTTACCCCATTTATAAACCCCATTTTTAAACCCCGGTCCAGTCATATTGAAGACTAGCATTCCACGGGGCATGCTTGCAGGCACGCCCAATTAGAGACAGGAAAAATTCAGAGCATCTGAATAATCAGATCTGAGTCCATGCTGGCTGCTATAACAAAACCCCATAAACCGCTATCTTACAAACAGCAGAAATTTCTTTCTCACAGTCCTGGATACTGGGAGGTCCAAGTTCAAGGGGTCAGCAGATTTCATGTCTGGTGAGAGGCTGCCTTTGGGCTCATAGATGGCACCTAATGGCTGTGTCTCACAGGGTGAAACGGGCCAGGGCTGTCTCTCTGCCCTCTTTCCTAAGGGTACTGATCCTGACTAGTGCCGTACCTCCCAGTGGCTCCACCTTCAAATATCATCACATTACTCATTGTAATGTATTTTGAAGAGAGGCAAACATTTAGACAGTATGAAGGCGTTATTTGTTCAGTGGTTGAGACTGAGAGTTTCATCAATGAGAAAAAGTAGAATTATCCTACCTTACTCTAGAGCAGAGGTATCTAATTCTTTCTCTGTCTCTGTTTGTCTCTGCCTGCCTGTCTGTCTGTCTGTCTCTCTCTCTGTGTGAATGTGCGTGCATGGGCGTGCACGCGTGTGTGTGAGTGTGCAAGTCCTTGATCCTTTCACCAGACCAGGTAAGCCTGTGTATTCCTTCTCAACATAATGTTTCACTTTGTGTGTGTGTGTGTGTGTGTGTTGGGGGGGTCTGGGGGTTGTATTGAGGGTCTTTACCCTGAGCTACATCCCCAGCCCTTTTTATTTTTATTTTGGGACAGAGTCTGATTATGCCACTGAATTGCCCAATCTGGGTTTGAACTTGCAATCCTCCTACCTCAGCCTCCCAGAGTGCTGGGGTTATAGGTATGCACCTCCATACCTGCTTTCAGTATAATGTTTTAAAATACAAAATAAAATTATACAATTGAAAAAGAAAATTTATTTTAAAATAAATTATGAAATATTAAATAAATATTTGGTATAGTTATATATGTACATCTTATATATGTACACAACATATAGGTACATGACAAGATCTAACAGATGTAATATCTAATAAACTTTATTTTTAAATATTTGCAGTAAGTCTAACTAGTTAAAAAATTGATTTCTACTAGTGAAAAAGTAACAACCTACAGTAGTTTGATGGCTATGTTCATAATTGAAGGAAATACCATTATTTTCCCTTGAAGTTAGTGAAAATATAGACATAATATTTTCCACCCATGTTTATTAATCTCTTCAATTCTTTGTGGAATCTGGGCTAAAGCTATTTTTATAAATGGTTAAATGTAGAGTTCTAAGAAGTCAGATTTAAGCTCATTATAGGCAAACCCTTAATAATTAGGATATGTTAGATTTCACAGGACTTTCTTATTAAGTAATGATTTACCTACCAGTAGAAATATTCTTAGCATTTAGCCAAGCAAATATTGAATATTTTTAATATAATGTTAATTAATATTAGCATCAATTAAATGCTTATTGGGTTTGAAGCACTGGGAAAAACAATTTATGCATCATTTCTTTTAACTTTTATAACAGCTACGTAGGGTTATCTCCACTTCATAGATGAAAATATTTGTGATTTTTTCAAGTTTACTGCAAGGAAGTGGTAGAGTATAAAATCAAACCTAGGTTGAGTGACTGCAAAGTTTAGGATTGTTGCTTATTTTGCTGGTAATGTAAAGAAGCCACTGGAAAGGTGAGAGAATTGGAGATTGTGTTGATCACACTCTACTTGACAGCAATGAGGAAACCAAGAACCAAAACAAGTTAGGTGACTTATACCAGAGCCATAAAGTGGAATCTGATGTCTTATTTATGTGGAAACATGAAAAGCCTCTTTCTTTGGCTTACCATGTGGTAGAAGACAAAACCTCAAGAGAGTAGTAATGCAAAACAGGATGGTTTGGAACAGTATATAATTTTTTCCTATTTCACTTAGGCAACAGTGTTACATCTTAAAGTTTCAGTGTGTTTATTCATTAGATGATGAAATTTACTTGAATAACTACCCAAACTAAGATTTGTACTTTTGATATAGTATAATTCATTTTATGAATGAAAACTTGCCATTGAAATAATGACATCCTCATAAAATTTATTTTAGCAGCAAGTGTCTTGCATATTGTCAAAACAAAGGACATACCTAATGCAAGAATGAATGAATATAATTGCCTGGCTTTCTGGTTTCCTTTAATTCCTACTTACACCAAGCAGGTAAATGGATATTTATAATACATTGATTTTATTTCTTCTTTTGAAATATAATTATAGCTGATTTTGTCATTTGTTCATAATGAGAAAAGACCTCATCCAGATTATCTTGAAATCCAACATGTAAATTCTTTCTAGAATAACAAAATGTACAAATAAATAGTAATACAACTCTGAAGGATAATTTTTAAAAAGAACAGTTAATTTATAAAGTTTTTAGAGGGTAAACTAACACATTTGCTGGAACATGGTATTTAGGGAATGGAACTTACTACAAAAATAAGAATGCTTTTTATTTAATTTTCCAGTCACTTACAAACTAATAGCACTTCTCAAGTTTTATATAGCCTGCACTCAGTAGATGCTCAATAAATAAATATTCTTTGACTTCTAGTTCAAGATATGGGGTGAACACATACTTTTCGTTTTCCCTTCTGAGACACCAAAAATAATAGAAACATTAATATGTCTAATACACAACAATAATGATAATGGGAAAGAGGCCACCTTTGGTAAGAGCTTTTATCTATTTTCTGGAAAATGAAATATGAAGGAATGATGTTGATTATTGAAACAAAACAAAGGCACAGTTGCAGAGATGATGTGTGTGAGTTGGGGGGTATATTCAAGAACAAGCCCCAGGGATGTGCAAGAAACTAAGTGGACTCCTGTTGTGGAGGAGACCATGCCAATGGGCATTGAGATGAGAAATACAGCTATAGTCGTATTTCTGATGATAAGTACATGCATCATTTTTTGCTGGCTAGTAAACCACATTAAATCCTAATGACTTATAAAAAACTATTTGTTAGAAGCTTCTAAATCTTAACATAAAACCTAAAAATTTATTTTCACTTCTGTATTTGTTTAATGTTCAATTAGATTCTTCTTTTAATAAATGGAATGGATTATTTTTAATTTACTTATTACTATTAAATAATAATGGATTATTTTTAATTTTTATTTTTATTAATACATGTTTTCAGTATGTATTAATTACATTAATCATGGGGAGTCAATACATTAATACAACGTATCTTCTGTTTTTCGTATCCTTTTCTTCCTCTCCCTCCTCTTTCCATCTCTTGGTTCCCTTTTGTTTTATAAAAGATCTCTCTCCCTGTTTCCTGTTATGTTTTATTTTGCTCTTTAACTTATTTATATTTGGGGTTTCTCAAGTAAGAGAAATCTTGCAATGTTTAGGCTTGTGTGTCTGATTTATTTCACTTAACATTATGGTCTCAAGGTGCCTCCATTTTCCTACAAATGATTCATTCAAGTTTGTCCTTCTTTATGGCAGGGTAATACTCTATTGTGTATTTTCTTCATCCATTCGTCTGTTGATGGGCATTTAGGTGCCTTCAAATAGCTATTATAGATCGTGCTGCTATAAACATGAGTATTGGGCCGGTGAGATAGCTCAGCGGCATAAGTGCCTGCCTGGCATGTACGAGGTCCTGAGTTCGACTCCTGGTACTCACATAAAGTAAAAAAAGGGCCGGTGATATCGCTCAGCGGTACAAGTGCCTGCTGGCAAGCACAAGGTCCTGAGTTCACATAAACATGGGTATTCATGTGCCACTGTAATAAGATATCTTTAACTCTTTCAGAAGGATAACTAGAAGGAGAAGAGCTAGGTTGAATGGAAATTCTATTTTTAGTTTTTTGAGTAAGCTCCATACTGATTTCCTTAGTGGTTATACTAGTTTACATTCCCACTAACAATGAAGAAGAGTTCCTTTTTGTCTAGTAGACCTGTGTATTTGTGACAGTGTGGTATTTAGTTCCATCACTATAATTTTGTTGCTGTTTAGCTGATCTTTTGTGTCCAGTAGTATTTTGTTTTATAAAGTTGGCCACACTGGCATTTGATTCTGCCTGTTGAATTATTCCCTTATCCCATATGTGGTGACCTTCACCCTGTCTGGTCATTTTTGCCTTGAAGTCCACCTGGTCTGAAAACAGGATAGCTACTTCTGCTTGTTTTTTGGGTTTCTGTTACATGAAATACTGTTTTAAATCCTTTGATTTTTAGTCTATGAATTTATTTGTGGTTTAAATGTGTTTCTTGTATATAGCGTATCATTGGGTTTTATTTCTTGATCCATTCTACCAATCTGTCTTTGACTGGGGAATTGAGACCATTCATACTGGGAAAAATGGGAGAAGGAAAGATGTAAAATTTGAAATACAAGGAAAAGAAATGAAGGGGATCAGCAGAGTGAGATAAAGAATGTTTTTAAGGAATAAAAAGAAATCAATAGAAATAGATAAAATTAACAGAAATAAACAAGAAAAAGAGAAAACAGAAAGCAAAATAAAGAAAAATAGAGGAAAAAATTAAAATAAAAAAAAGGAAGACAAAAGTCCCACACATCAAAGAATCAATGAAAATTTTTTAAAAAGGAAGGAGTCCAAAAAAATTCCTCTGTGCTTTTGAATGAGTCTTCTTTGCGTGGTCAGCAGTCTTAGAATCCAGCAGATATCAGGGAGGGATAGTGGGTCATTGCTGCGACCTATTTTGTTTCCACAGTCATGTTTTTGTGTGTGAATGCCGGGTTATGCCCACCTTTCCTGGTAGGCATGAGTGGTCAGTCAAGCCCTATCAGTATCCTTGCTCATGTTGGTAGGTGAGAAAAACAAATAGACCACTGAGTTCTGTGCTGAATACTGTCAGCAGGGCACAAGGTAGGGAGGGGACAAGTAGTCTGGTGAATTTAATGTCAGCATTTTCAGACCCAGCCTTCTCTGGAAGCACCGCACACTCAGTTGGCTTCTCACCATGGAGGGCAGGGCCCCCGAGTGTCTTCTGGCTCAATCTTAAACTTCTCATGAGATCTATGTTCAGCCCACGCCCTCTCCGTGACTGTCTCCATTCAGTCACTTTGGCAGAGCAACAAAAGAAATCCTGCAGTACAGTATTAGCTGCTTTGTTGTTGCTGTATAGCTTGATCCCATACACTTAACCCTTTCCCCAAATGGGTCCTGATTAAACCCTCTCAAATATGGCAGGTGCTATCCTGGCTGTCCTTCCCAACTCCGTCCCACTTTGTGGAAGGAATCACTTTCAGAGAAAAAACCATGCCGTTTTTGCAGTTTATAATAGCTGTGTGCTTCTCTTGGAACCAGCACTACTGGCCCAGCCTTCTGACTCTCCTGGGAGCTGCTGTCCCTCTCCAGGTTTACTCTGTTGCCCTCCCTGTGAACCAGCATGAGCCTTCTAGACTGTGCTGTTCCTTTCTCTGCACTGTGCTCCATGTCTTCAGCTTCTTCAAAATCTCAAGTCTTCCTGTCAGCTCCCTCCCAATTCCTGGAGATTCACCTCTTTCTTCTTCTCACCACATTGTTGTCTTCTGGGTGTGTTGACTCCACGTTCCAGCAAACCAAAAACTTTTAAAAGATGATATAGGAAAGAAAAACATAGAACAGACCGAGCTCTTAAAATTTAAAATATAATTGCCAAAACCAAAAAGTCAAATACCGCATCTCAAAAATACAGTACAAATGAAAAGATAAAGAGGTGGAAACCAGGTAAGAATTAGATACAAGGTATTTAGGGAGAACTCTTGAAAAGGTGGTATCGTTAGAGCGTAGGACTGAGATTTTAACAAAACTTGAGGATCTAAATTGTTACTAAAAACATCATCCTCTGAGAGGCTTGTTAGCACTGACATAAATACCAGAAAAAGCAATTTTAATTTTTACGTATCGCATTCTACAGAAAACCATCTTTACATAATCAAAATAGTGAAAACTCTAGTTTTCAACTTTTAGAATGAATTCATAGTGATATAAGTGATATAAGTATTAACTACAGATGTAAGTGATATAAGTATGAACTACAGTTCAGAGCTGGAATGTTTTCAAATGTGCCAGCATTAAATACATCAACATGGGGCCTGTGGGTACAGGCAGGTGTCTAAAACTCAACATAACAGTCCTTGCTCCCATTTTATTTAGCCAAACCACTGCTTCCTCTTTCACCGGTATTCTTTCCCCATTCTCATATCCCCAAGACAAGTGAGATGGTCCAGGGGATCAGTACATGTCTAATGACAGAATAAGTCATCACCTCCACATTTTCTTTCTAACATGGTCTCCTGGTATTTCCCTCTGACTCTGTCCACTGGAGCTATTTAACCCATGGGAAAGCAAACGAAGAGATGGTCTCTCTTTACAGATATAGCAGTCTCTTAGAAGGCTAATTCCTTTTATCTCTCCATCCATAAAGGCCGTCAATGAAACATGTCCTCTCCTGCTGAGTAAGACAGATTGGGAATCTCACAGAAGGAACCATGCCCTCTTGAAATTTCAATAACTTTATTCTCATCCACTATATACTTGCAAGTATTTGGTAATCTCTAGAGTAGGAAAACATCTGAATCAGTGGTGTATAACATCTTATTATATACAGTGTAGGTTTAGTGTTGTCAGTCCAGTTGGGCTGCTATAACAAAGTACCATACACTGGGTAGCTTATAAACAACAGACTTTTATTTCTCACAGTTCTGGAGGTGGGCAAGTCCACAATCAAGTTGCCAACAGAGTTGATGTTGTTTATGAACCTGCTTTCTTATTCATAGATGGCGCCTTCTAGCAGTGTCCTCCTATAGTCAAGGAAAGACACAATGCAGCTTCCTGGGGCCCCTTTTCTAATGGAACTAACCCCACAGATAAAGGCTCCTCTCTTGTGATCTAATTATCTCCCAAAGGCCCACAATCTAGTATCATCACTTTGGTGAGTAGGTTTCAACATATTAATATTGATGGAATGCAAATATTCAGACCATAGCAAGGGCAAAGAAAAATATTACATTATTTTGCCTTAGAGATCTCTCTTTTAACCACATTTTGATTTTCTACATGACTTGATTACAAGAAAGTCAGGAGACCAAAGACCTTAAACTTATGAAACAATATTGATTAATTGCTACAGTTAATCCCAAAACTCTAATAGCAGCAATTGAATATTTCCGTTCATCACACTTGAAAAATATCGACCTCAATTCTGTTGTATTTTCTAATTATTGTTTTTTGAGTGTGGCTTGAGGGTAGACCTAGCTTCAGAGATGTACAACCCATACATTTACATGGGGCCCACACTTAGATTGACCCATAAATTATGGATCTGATCCTTCATGAAAGAGATCTAAAAATTGTTATAACTGTGAAATTACTACTCCAATACTGCAATTAAGTCAGAAAAATGTTGAGAATCAGAAATCATCTCAATTACCTTAGCAATACGGTGGTATCTTGGTTCACGAACTTGATTTTTTCCACAATTCTGGTCACAAACTTGCACGAGAACTGAATCAAATTCAATGGTTAGGTTCAATGCTGACCTTATGGCAAAATTTGATTTGGTTCTCATCCAGTTTGGTTTGTGACCAGAATGGTGGAGAGGACTGAGTTCGTGAACCAAGGTACCACTGTACCATCTGTTGTGCATTCAGTACTTCCTGTTCCCTGTCTGTTCTCAGTCTATAGGACTCTTCTGGTTTCATCACTCTGCCATTGTTGGCATTGTTGGATTTTTAAAAGTTGTGATTAAGTGCATGCAATATCCATGCCAGATTTTCTAAGATGCTTCCCCAGCATCTTTGCCAAACATTCATATGAGCATTTGCATGTTGTTATATATAAACACATATTTTAAATAAATTTTAGTGTGACTCTAAGCAAAAAGTACATATTTTTAAAATCTGGAGTTTTGTTTTTCAATTCGAGAAAACTACATTTTGTTTAATTATCATTTAAATCACTGTAACACAATATTTATGGTAAAAATTAGTTTGCTTCTTCATGAACTGTCAAAAACATAAAACTTTGTTTTTGTCTTTTGGTAAAAGTGTAGGTCAGTTATAACTTATTTAAAAAATTATACTCTTTACCAGTAAAAAACAAAAACAAAACTTTAAATTAGTTTGACCCACTTCAGTTTAAGGAAAGGCTTGATACAATTAACTGTCCCTCGGCTCTGAGCATTCTGTCTGTGTCACTGAAATTCATTCATGAATTAAAGAGGAATGAAAGATGACCATCGGCTGTGAGATAAGTCCTGTCCATTTGGTTACTTCCAAATTAGTCACCTCAGTGTATCGGTTAGAATAATTAATACTAAATACTATAACAGAGAAAACTTCAAGTTACAGTGGTGAAGTTTATTTCATTCATGAAAATTTAGTTGATATTTCTGTTGGCCACTTGCCTTCCAACTGGTGATACTTCCTGTTGGCCAGTTGTCCACCGTTCAGACTTGTGGGTTTCATCCTATGCATTGATGGCTTCATTATCTTAGGTTTCAGGTTCATCTCCCACCAGAAGGTGAATGGGGAAACTGTAGATGTTTTCTCTGAGGAGGCCCAGAATTGGTATATATTGCTGTCACCAACCCTAGTCACATGTCTTCATGTGAGAAATTTAGTCTAGCTGGGGGCCCAGAGAAGAAGGAATGAATTTTGCTGACCTTCTGCTTAAGGTCATGTGGCACTGTGCCATATCTACATCAATTTATTTCAATTATCCTTCAAACATGGCTGTCGTAGCCATAAAATATGATAACATGTGGCTCTTTCTTTGTTACAATACAATTCAGGGGACTTCTGATATGTCCTGAGATCATCTTCATTGACCCATGGTTATAATTTTGTGTCAGTTGTTATAATCTCAATAAGCTTAATACATGTTATTCTGTATCTTTTTCAGTTCAAGTGAGGCCTCTCCCAGTATTCTCTGTGGATGTAGTCTTTCCCTCTCTTGTGTTCTCTTAGAGCCTCTTCTTTGGATTCAGTTATGTAGCTATCTCCTGGTTTTCTTCTTTCATCTTTGGATTCTTCTTTTTTTTTTTTTTTTTTACTTCCTCTTTAACTGCTACTTGGCAATTAAATTTCAGGAGTTTCTCGAGTCTGGTCCTACAGGCCCCCTTTCCCCCTTACTCTATATTTTTCATGCCTGTCAGGCTTCTGATTTCAATTATCATTTATAAACCAAAGACTCAGTTATCTATACATTCAGCCCTATTTGTCCTCTGAGGACGAATTCAATTTTCCAATTGAATATTTTGTGACACTTTAGATCTGAAATACCCAGACCTGAAATCCTGTTTTCCCCTTACTGTCTACTCACTGCAACCTGATTTTTCTCGTGGGACATGATAGCTATCAGTACGGCCTGCTGATTTTGCTTTGGTCATATTCTGCGTCCATCCCTCTCCATTACCAGTCCCAGCCTACCTAAGCTGGCATTGCCTCTTTCTTAACCACAGTAATAGCTGCCTTGATCCACTTCCCAGCATTCTCCCTGTGCTTCCATCCAAGCTGATTCCTACCCTGCACTGAGAGACGTCTCTTAAAGCATGAATCTAATCTAATTATTTACACACAGTCTTGCCTTAAAAGCTGCTGACACCTCACCTTAATTTTCTGGGGGCTCTGTAATTAGACTCACATCTTTTCTGGCTTGTCCCAGAGCAGCATCTGTCTCACTCTGAGTTCCATGTATATGGACTTTTTGTTCAGTGCCTCAGGGCTTTTACTCATGCTGTTCTCTCTGGTGGGGACACCTGCTCTCCCTTCTCTTACCCCTTAACTCAGTGAACCCCTCCTCAGCCTCTTTATCTTTGAAGTTTTCCTTTTTTTGGAAGCCTTTCCTAAAGTTAGAATTCCCTGCACTTTGCTATCATAGTACTCTGTATATTTTCTTCACTATAATTATCAGATGTTTATTATTTTCTGTTACATTTTATTGAGCTAATTTTTAATTTATTAGTACATGTTTGTAGTACATAATGTTTGTTGGCACATGTACAAAATCAGATGTATTTTAATCTTATATGACTAAACGTTCAACATCTCTTATTCATTGACAGATGTCTATTTGCATCAGGAGTCTTGAAAACACACCTGGTACATCATCATATCCCATAAGCCTCCTTTTTGAATCCCGCACACTACTCTACCACCTCGTGTGCAATGAGCTTAAATAAATATGTATTGAATTGGATTTTAATAGGTAGAGCTTAAATATATTATTTTCAAAGGCATAATTCACAAAATCCCCTGTTGGCTAGCCCAGCTTGACTTCTAATAAAAATCATAAGTGTACCACTTCAGTTCAGACACTCATAAGTTTGCTATTTGGAAGGATTTTTACAGCTGCAGCTAGATTAAAATTGTTTTGAAAATAATCAAGTTGACTTATTTCTAGTCCACTTTTTGACCATATGTTTGTTTCTAAAGGAATAGGGATTTGGTAGAGTAATAAATACTATGATAAAATATTTGTATATTGTAAAATATTATAATACTTTATATAAATTTTAGTTCTTACTGTGAAAAAGTAAGAAAAAATATTACAGAATAGAAGTAAAAACTTTTTTCTTTGGCTTGGTGTTCAAGGTGATGTTTGGCATGCATGACTTATATTATTGACCTTAGGCTTTAATTTGGTTTTTATTTTTCAAAGATAGCTGAATTTGGGACAGTACTTCATTCTTTTTTTTATAGCAAACCCCAGGGTATCTATATGCTCTGACAGATGTGATTCACTATTAGAGTCAAATGTTGAATATGTATTAAATTTAAGTTGTACTTGATGCCTTATTAACTTGGGCACCTAATCTTTGGAGCTTGTAGAAGCAAAATCATAATCAAAGGCCCCATTAACTCCAAAGAACCATGCTCCCAATTATTTCTTTTTCTCAAACTTAAAATATTAAAGTTTCTTTTTAGCATGAAATAGCAAAAAAAGCATAACCTCTATTTTCTTATTTAAGAGAATTATCTTTGACAGTAAATTCTTAGCACTTCTTTATCCTAAATAAAATTCTGTTTCTCATTTGGATATTGGCAGCAAAGGTAAGGTAAGGGAAGCATTGAAGTGGATAAAATAGGTAATTCATTAATTCAACAAATGTATTTTGATTCCAACCAAACACTAAAAACTATTTTAGGTATGGGAATATATCAAAGAACAAAGTTTCTACCCTCACAGAGCTTTTGTTTTGAAAGATAAATAATAGGCAATATTTATCAGTCATATTGAATTACCCTTACCCACCATTATATTTTAGGTATCTTGAGAATGCAATGGAGGCTGGAGTAGAAGGAGGAAAGAGAAAAGTTATAGATTAGGTCAGAGAGATTATGTAGTGTTGAACAGACCACTGTAGGGGATTTGGCTTTTACTTGAATGAGGTGGAAGATCTTGCAAAGATGTCCAGATGAGGCATGCACTCAGCATTTAAGACTTATTGAGATCTCTTTGTCCACTATGTTGAAAATAGACAACGGCAGTGAAAATGCAGGTAAGGTCAATTAGGAAGTCTCTTAGGTTAGGTTCCACAGAAGAGCCTGCAGTGGAGATGATCATGCAAGTGATTCATGAAGTCAGTGCTCTCAGGAAAAACCTGCTGAGAAGAGAAGACAGCGGAATGTGGCACAGGGGACAGAAGGATGAGATCAAAAAAGAAATGTATTTATATCTTAGGTCAAGACTCAGCTTAATCACACAGGGGGCTCTGGAGTATGAAAAGTACCACAGAACTGGCCCACCTTGGAAAGGTGGTCTACCTTATATATTTCCATATTAATAGATCCTTGGCTGTTGGCCAGCTGTGGGGAGGGGTCATGAACTTGGGGAAGGCTCTCCTTGGGTCTTCCATAGGTAATGCTCCAAGAGTGCAGTGATGGACTATTTGGAAATCAATACAACATCTGGAAGATGACTATACCTGTCTAGTGAAGGAGATTGGGAGGAGTACCAATAGCATCTACTACAGAAGATAAATGCATTATTACAGTCAGGAGGTAAGGATGGCTTGGACTAAGCCGGCAGCTGTGCTTATGGAAGAAAGAAAAGATCTGTGTATATTTTGAAGTTAGAGCTGACATAATTTACTGCTTGATTGATGTCAGTTGCAAGAGAATGAGAAGTCAAAATGATGATATGAATCCTGTCTGAGAAACTGAATAATCAGAGTTGCTATTCACTGAAACGGAAAGGAGAAAATCAAGATTTCCATGTTAATTTTTTTTTTTTGTGGGTACCGGGGGGTCGACCTCAGGACCTCACGCGCCAGCAGGCGCCCGTGCCACTGAGCGATATCACTGGCCCCTTCTTTGTATGTGGGTTCCGGGAGTCGAACTCGGGCCCTCGCGCTTGCCGGGCAGGCGCTTACGCCACTGAGCCATCTCACCGGCCCTCCATGTTAAATTTGATGTATGCATTCAGACATATCGGTGGAAAGGTTTAGTAGGCAGTTGGGTATATAAGTCTGAAGTCAGGTCTGGTTTACAATGGTAAGCCAGGTATTGATGATTTTAGAGCTGAGGAGTTATAAGAGAAGCCGATTCAATGCTTTGAGATTGGGGATACGAGGAGACAGAAAGATACCCAGGAGCACATGGTGAGGCAGGAAAACAGTGTATGGTGAGGGGAGTATTGGAAGTAGATGAAGACCATGTTCAGCAAGGAATGAGTGATTAACTGCTCAATACTGCTGATTACCTGAGGGAGGAGTGTGAATTGACTAATGGATTTAACATCGAAGAGGTCTTGCATGACCTTAACAAAGAACTGTTTCGGTTTGGTACTGAGGCAAAAAGCATGGATAGAGTAGATTTGAGAACATGGGAAGACATGAGTTTGAGGAGTTTTGCTCCAAAGAATTTACACAGAGAAATCACAAATTTCTCTGTGTAACAATGGGCACTAAGTGATATACTATAGCAGGGTTTTGAGTTGGTAGGAAGAATCCAGAGAAGAGGGGAAAATTAGTGATGCAGGAGATAGCATTATATGATTCAGCACTATGTTGAAAATTGTGATAAAACATACAGTACTTTAATACCATGGGAATTTGAGAAAGTGACCTTTTGTAGAGGACTATTAAGTGATGATTTTTTTTTTTTTTTGAGCCCAAGGCCTTGTGCATGCTGAGCAAATGCCCTACCATTGACCTACACTTCCAGCCTAATTCTGTGTTTAAATTACAAAATGAAAAATACTGGCAGTATGTTATTTTGTTGTGGGCACACCTGCTAAATTTATTTGGGATGCCTAGGGCTTTTCTGTAGACAAATGAAATTTATAACATTATAGAAATATTTATAGAAATTAATACAACTACTGATAGAGTAGCTTCAAAGTAAAAGCAGAAAGGTCACACGGGACTGGAAATCAGGTTTTATCTGCCACTTAGTATACTTATCTAAAGTAAATCTGGAAATTTCCTCTTAGTATCAATTCCTACTTTTCCATGTTCACAATGTATTAGGACACTGAGGTAATTTTATGAGTTGAAAATAACTTACTCTCAAATTAACACCTGCTGAGCAGCTTTCTACCTGTCCCGGGTCCTTTACTTGATGGCTTCTTGTCCCTGCCCTTCCACCAAGTGGGCCTTGTCACTGTGATCCAAGGGCCAAGGTCCTCCCTGGGTGCCGGAAGTTTATAGATACCAACTCCTATCTAGAGTGACTCAGACCTACTGCCTCCCTCTCACTACATCTATTCTTTTCACAAAGTTCAGTCACTTATGATTTTATGCTTGTCTTGAAAACATTAATTTGTTCCAATATAATAATGGATATATTAGGAAAGAATTTGATGAACAGCTGAAATTACTGTAAATAATTTAAATAATATTTTAATAATTTAAAAATATAATAGTTTTATATCACCAGTGGGATGCATAGCAGTGCTATTTTCTGTAAGCAGGTAAAGAATTTCTGGGCCATAGATTATTGCTTCAGACTGAAATTATGCTTATTTATAATGAATTAACTGCCATATCTACTCAACAAGATAGCCATTAAATTCTGGGTCAGTCTGGAGTTTCTTTTAAACTTTGATTCTAAAATTTCTCATATCCTCTCTCTTACATCTTCTCAGGGAAAGCTTACATAAATCTGTGTATGGCTTCAAGTCCCTTTTATTTATTGATACCACCCAAATCCCTTTTTGTGTAACCAAAGATTGAACTTTTCCCAGTTTTACAGATTTTGACTTACTTCTGCAATATACCCCAAGTATTTCAAGATTTCTAAATACAAAATTAAATATAGTATTTCTCTTACCCACTTATACATATGTGTTTGTGTTTTATGTGTGTAGCACATCTATTTACTGTGTGTGTTAGGCCCCATCTTAAAAGCTTTATTTATATTAGCTCGTTAATTCTCCAAACAACTTTATGAGGGAGCTGTTTATTATGCCTGTATTACAAATGAAGAAGCTGAATCAAAAAAGATGAAGGAACTTACTTTTAAAGGCACATTGAAAAAGCTGGGATTTAAATCTAAAGAAGGTAGCTTCAGAAGAGAGTTTTCCCCCCAACATTATACAATTCAGCAGTGCAAAAGCTACAGGTATAATAAGCTATTGGATGTGTTCATGAGCCAGATGACCTTTCTTGATATCTGGAGAGAGAAGGAAAGGAGCTGGAGAAGAGAATAAGGAAATATTCGTGATAGTGTCTAGTGAGGGGGTAGATTATGTGTCATGAGATTAGGTCTCTTTGGGATGCATATAAACCAAATTCCAGGACAATGAAGTAGAAGAGTTCATTCAAATTTTCCTGTAATTAATTTAGCTTTCTCCAAAAATAGTATAAAAATAAGGAGGTATCTGTATTTATAGTTTGTAACTGAATGTGGACTGACTTACACAATGTTGAATTTGTGCTTTTTGAGATGGTAGTGCAAAGATAAAGTCAAAATCTTATATGAAGGACTGAGGTTATATACAATGTGTCTGGCACAAACTTTTCAATTGACTTAGTGACCTGGAATATATCTAAAGATACTAAAAGAAAAATGAAGAAGTGGTAGAGCTTGTAGGAGAAAATGGACTTTTAATTCTTAAGACTATGGAAGGGAGAAGAAAGCCCAACCATATTGGTATTTTTATGAAAATCATTCCTTTGTTTGGAAAAGTTTCTTTTTCAATAATTAGATACCAAAACAAAATATAATGTCAATGAATAGGAGAATTTAAAATTATATCAATATGATAAATATCATTCTTAAATTTACTTATACATATGGATATGATTTGGAATACAAAATGGACATTTTTTGGGGCCGTGTAATTTTGAATATTGTTAGATAACTTTTCTCCTATAATATTTTTGGTGGAGAAATCTTAATAGCATAGGCAACGTTGGTACACACTTGGCAAATGATGTCCATTCAGGTCTTTTAGTCTCATAGCTTTTGAGTGGGTTGCAAAGAGATTAACAAAAATATTGCTTGCTGCATACAATTCTGCATAGGTGGCTGTGCTCATTAACATGATGAATGCGAACTGGTATTCTGTCAATTATAATATATGAAGTCATTTTTCTATTCCATATGTCACTTCCTGTGGAAAATGAATTTGCAGTTTCCCAAATGTAAGAATTTTTTTTCTCTCTGCTCTACATTTTGATATTTTTAAGGTCTTTTTTTTTTTTTTAATTTCACTTAGCAATACCAACCAATATTTCTGATAAGGAAATACTCCATTAATTTAATTAGTTTCCCATATATAATTAGCCTAATTATAGAATTTTAGTTTCTGCATTACTAGGTATTTATAAAGCAGACAAAATTAAAAATACTTGTTTCCCTCACTCTTCCTTATCTGAGACAACACAGCAGTCAAATCTTTGTATGAGTGGCTTTAGGAAAAGTTGGGAGATTTCCAAAGGATTAT
This sequence comes from Erethizon dorsatum, assembly GCA_028451465.1. Lineage (NCBI taxonomy): Eukaryota > Metazoa > Chordata > Mammalia > Rodentia > Erethizontidae > Erethizon > Erethizon dorsatum. The sequence continues at coordinate 100,284,240 of CM051833.1, read as the reverse complement.
GCTTTGCTGCAGGCTATGTGTAGCATTGGGGAGTGCCAGTAGGCTGGAGGAATTTTCATTACTAATACATTTGGAAGCTCAGAATTAAATATATGTGTGTGTGTGTATATATATATATATATATATATATATATATATATATATATAAATTATATATATAAATTATATATATAATTTTTATGTGCTATTACTATTCGTAAAGAACTCTGGCTCTCAATATTTTGCAGTAGTCGAAAGTTCACATGAATGCTACCCTCTGGGTTAATCTTTGTTGCTTGTGGCTGCTACTGAAGAGAAATTGTAAGTTATGTGCTCTTTCTTGTGCTAAACCTATAAGACATTGCTGTCCTCTCACAGATTTGCATTAAGAAACCGAAGGTGGGGACCATGCTAGGTAGAAGACCTTGATGGATTAAACATACAGAAACCAAGAATTGTGGCAGGTGCCATTCTGTAATAGTTTTATCTCTGATCCATAAATATATTTGTTACAAAACTTAATCTCTAATGCGAATCATCTATACTGAATTGTGAATATAGAGTTGAGCACTGAATGGAGTGATCTGGATTATTCAGCTTTCTGCTGTAAACATCACATTGTCAGTAAACTGAGTAATAACTCACTTCATTCACCCAAGAAGAGGCTTATCCTTTATAAAAGCATTGTATCGATGTTGATATCACAATGCATGGAAATGTGTATAGTTAAATGTTGATATCACAATGCATGGAATTGTGTATAGTTAAACCCTTTACTTCCAGATCTGAAATGATTAAAGAACCTCCTGAAATATACAAGGGGCCACGAGTTTGAATTCCAGGTTTGTCAAATGGCCATTTGATTTAGTTATTTATTTAAGTTGTACAATCTATGTGTCTTACTGAAAAGTACAGATGTTACTTATATCACTGGCTTAGCTCTTGAATTACATAGGTAATGAATGTAAATGTCTTTGGCCATTCTTTAACGTAGAGCAGGTCCTCAAAAATACTGACTTTAAAAATCACTATTTGATGTCTCCATTCACTTTCTTACCATTGATTATAATTAAATCTAATTAATCCTTCTTTCACCCTGAGGGTAATATAAGAAAGGAATGCAGCAGCAACTTACCCAGGTGGTGATCCCAAGTATGCCAGTGTTCCTGACCAGCATGGTGTATGAACTGAATCAATCAGACTGTTACTTTCAGGCAGAGATCCGGAAAAGTAATATTTATTCTAACCAGAGAACATAACACAAGAGTAGAGAGACCTCTATCCTATCAGTACACTAAAGAAATTTCTTCAAAATATCTCTGGAGGGCCAGTGAGACGGCTCAGCAGCATAAGCGCCTGCTGGTAAACGCGAGGTCCTGAGTTCGACTCCTGGTACCCACAAAAAAAAAATATCTCTGGAATGTATGGACATCTAGTATTAGGAAATATGAGCTGACTTTTCAATCTACTGAATACTGTTTTCCTATACATACTGTTATGATCCCAGGCTAAGTATTTTGTACATGTAGATCTATCTAGTTATCTGTCTACCCATCCATTCTTGTATTTATCTAATTATATATATATAATGTTTATTTCAGTTTATATACATAAATGTATGTACATATACATATAATACCTTCATCTATCTTAAATATGGATTAAGGAAATGATAATTATATTACATTACTAATCGTTTCTAAGCCACTGTCATATTCTTTGTCACTTCAGTCAGATTTTAACAAGCAACTGATGACAGATGAGAGTTTCTTTGCAGTCTGGTGAAGCTTTATTTTCACATAAAGCAAAGCATTTGGGGGCGATAATCAGGAATAAACTCGAGGAATTAATTATTTATTTTCCTTCAGTTCACTGACTCATCATCTTTGATAATTAGGTGCTCTGGTTTGTCCTCAGCATAATGTCTTGATCTCCAGCTCTGAAACAACCTATTTCCTGAAAGATGTGGCTTGTATTTTGTGAGTTCTGGAGAGCTAAATAAATTGAAGATGTCTTTCTTCTGCATTTGACTAATCTGAGTTATGCAGTCTTGGCCATGAAAATAGTAAAAAATAAAAAATAACCAGTTACAAGTCAGGTAATTTCTACAATAATATTTCCTATTTTCTGAGCACCAACACAGATTTATTACATCTCTGACATACTGCATTATTTATAATCAAGAAATTAAGTTGCCATCTTAGAAAAATCAATACATGATTGTCATTTACAAGCAATCTGTTCAGTACCTATGGTGCACATTTATTGTGTACTGAGTCCACAAGATACTACTGGTTGCTATGAGGATGAGGGAGTCAACGAATCAGATGGAACATCAAATCCATTATTCTTGTCACCCATTCCTTACATCATTGTTTTCATTGTATGAATTCAGTACAATAGATTTTTATCAAATATCTTTCCCATGTAAAAACTGTTGCTAGGTCCTGGGGAAAAAGCAGACGATCTCATGAATGCTTCCACAGTCCCGTAAATATTGCTGTCATGCTGCAGAACAGCTTTTGAACAAACAGGCCTACCCTTGGAGATTATGTGGAGATGCTACCGGTGTCCAGACAGTTCAGCAGTGCCCGGGAAGATTAGGTGCTCAGTAGAGGTTATAGGTCAAGGAGAATTTATTGCTGTTTGATAATATATGTTTAAATATTTGTGCAAAAGCGCTGGCTTAGAGAGAAAATTTGAAGAGAATTTGAAGACTTAAGAGAAGAAATGATTGCTAAGACAAAATCCCTGGGTTGGCAGACCATGTGCATAGGTTGTTTTTCAGAAATGTATTCTCAGGATGGCATTTAGTACTAAGTAAGTTTATGGTGTTTTTATGTGTGTGTGTTCAAAAGGGTTAGGAGGCAAATGTTGCTATAGTGTGGGGAATAATGCGAACTCGAGTCTTCTGTTTAGGGTTGATCTTTAAATAGTGACGCATGTTACATTATTAAGAATGATTTGGAAGTAGTGGAGGCTTTGATGTTTGGAGCCCATAATTTATATCATTATAGGGGTTTGCAGTACATGATTAAACCCTTTCATACAATAATTCAAAGCAGTTCATGGAAATTCTCTTCAAATGAAGTTGACCTATGTTTCATTTCCCAGGATTGGATGTCCAACCTTCACCTACCAAACATTTTCAGATGACTCAGGCAAATATAAACAGGACTTTGTGAACCTGCTGTCTTCTGGAGATATTGGAAGAAGTACAAAATTTGGTACATGGTAACCCTTCTCCATTTCCTAGTATGAAAAATTCCAGAGCCATTCTCTTCCATGTCCACCATAGCTAGGTACAAAGAGTCCTAAGTGAACTCATAGTCATAGGGACATAAATGCCATCCTGAGAATACATTCCTGAAAAAGAACCTATGCACATGGTCTTATAACAAGCCCACAGTAGGCTTTTTTACCTACCTCTAAGCTATGGGTTTAGCATTAATTTTGCCTTGAAGTATGGATTTTAAAATAATTAGATCATGTTTATGCCATTTTGACTAAGTAGAAAATTCAGTGAAAAGATTCATTCTAGTTAAGAATGAAAGTTCAGATAGTCCTTACGGAATCAAGGTGAACAAAAAACTCAATACCAAACTAGCAGTGAGTCAGGCTGTTTATCACTTTTTTTCATAAATTTTGCTAAACACAATCTTACAGAGTTTAAAATAGCATTGATTACCTACTTTATGGAGGAGATGTCAAAAGTGAAAAAAGCAAGACCTATTATTGGTTAAAATGTCTAAAATTGAGCACATAAGTATTTATTTTTATTTCTGAATAAATAATGTTTCACAATACACATAAAAAACTTGTTGAATTGTCAGCCTTTTTTCCAGCAACATTCATCCATATTATAAAATCTACAGAAAAATTAATAATAGCCTCTTCCCTTAGCCAGTATCCCTTGAGGCACCTGGAATGATTAAATATTTAAACTGGTTCGTCTGGATGCCCCTTGTAAAGCATGAGCAAACTGACTATGGTTTTAGAGATCTCCCACAAATTAGGTTATTTTAAAAAGCCATATGATTAAGGCAGACATAAACTAAGGTAAAATATTTTGTACATCAATTACATTAAATCAAACAATCATTAGCATTTAAATATTAAGTATAGATTTTCAGTAAAAAATATTAAAAAAATAAATATAAAAATATTTAAGTAGAGAATAAAATTATTCATTATTTCTATATAATAAGAACTAATACTTTTTAATTTAAGATTTTTATTACATTTTATAAAATTACCACTTTTTTATTTACTTGGGCACAAGGTATTTTTCTTATATATCTTTATAGAAAACCTAGTAACATTCTTATGTGACTCATAGATTAATTTTTAGATGTCAGACTGGAAAAATGAATGCCCCCGGAGGATATGAGAGAAATGCTAAAATGTATACCTCAGTCTCAATTCTTGTGCTAGTTAGTTAAATAAAAAGGTTGATGTCTATCACATTTGCTTTGAATGGAACATTGAGGTAGAACACTTTTCTATAGCGATGACTAATAAATACTTATCTTTTAAAGTGCATAATTCCTCAGGAATACTTTCAAGTGAGAGAAATTCTAGGTAAGATATTTGATAAATATCTTTTGTTTTCTGGATAAATGCCCAATCTACTTTCCTGGAAATCATTGTTCTCAGTGCTTGTAATATCATTAATATTATTGTTGACATTTAAAAATAACCAAAAATATCCTGTTCAGGTGGTTTTTATTTCCTTCAAACAGTAGCTTTGGCATACACTCCTTGCCTCTTTCCATTTCCAGAAAAGCAAGCAACCAAACATAATACATTTTTAATTTTTTCAAATTCACATGTGAATATTCATCTATTTAATAAAAGTTGTAAGCAAATTAGGTTTTTTTCCTGTTAATATTTTATGTTATCATTTAATTAAACAAGAGTGACAAACTCTTTTACTCTAAAGTACTCTTACCCTTTACAGATTAAATTAAGGCTGTCTGGTTAGTAGTGTTTATAGTTTCATTGGGTTTATTTCCTTCTATGGGCCTTCTTCTTCTATTTACAAAATAAATGTCTAGAAGTTCACAAGGTAACCCATTGTGTCCAGAGTTTTGTATGGATTTCACCAATTGACACAGGCTTAAGTTTGGGGCCTAGATATATGTCCCTTATTCCCTCCAATATGCACAAGACCTATATAAGACTCATGTTTTGATGTCTTTCTTCCTCTTTCACCACCCTTTTTTTTTTTTTAGCCCAATATAAAGTGATGATTGTAAATGAGCTCAGTGATTGATGTTTCTCCTCAGTGTATGTCCGCCTAAGAGCAACAAGGAACCTATTGGTGATTTTGAGTCTGAATCTCCAGCAAGAAGCATAGCTCCAACTTCAACTTGGGCTGGTATGTCTATGCTCATGCAGCGAGGCTGCTTTCTAACATTCTAACTGCAGTCTTTCTTCTGGGGTGGTCAGAGCACCCCTCCTAGTTTACAAATGAATGCAACTCCTGCTGTCGGGGTACTCTGAGTCCTTGTACACCACCAATCCCTGTCCTTTCTTGGTGGGTGGTGGGGGTGATATTTTCTTGTAAGTAGCAGAGGAGCCAGAGATGAAATGAGGATAAGGACAGATTTCTTTTCCTCGCAGAACTGTAGAGCACAGATGTTTAGCTGGCTGTTTTCAATGAATGTTGTTTCTGGTTGGTCACGGACTTTCACTTTTCAGTTGTGCCCAAGAATATTGATTTTTTACTATATTGAATATAACCCAAGAATATTGATTTTTTACTATATTGAATATGACCCAAGGATATTGATTTTTTACTATATTGAATATGACCCCATGGATGTAGCCATTCCTATTTTTAGGAGTTTCTAGAGCTGAAGGAAGCTTACTATTTGTTTTCTGTTTCAGCTTTCTGTGTCATCATTTTTGTCTTTTTTTTTTTTTGACCTTTATCTGCTATCTGTCAGGGTCTCTGAATATGGTGACTATTGATAAACCAGTTTGGTAGCTTTCAGTCCTGAGGTCTTAAGGTTCCTTCAGAAGGAACTGGCCATGTGCAAAGTAATGGTGGAAATTCATTTAAAGCACTTTGCAGAGGGGTAAGTATTATTAGATGGTCTTGTACACTTACCTCCATCCCCCTCCATCCCCCTCCATCCCCCTCCATCCCCCTCCCTGATGCCCTCTACCCCTTCCTTCACCCACTCCCCTCACAAGCACTGGTAGCTGGTGGACTGTGTGATGCATTTCTTCCCCCATAATTAGACAGCCCTTGTTTATGTTCCAGCATCCAAAGATCTACTTTGCTGGTAAATTAAAAGCCATCTGGACTGGAGAGCTTGGCTAGATGATTTATTGTGTATGATGATTCTTAAAATTAATTTTTAATTTCCCTGATACCTTATATAAATTAGGTTTCTGAGATGAAGGAAAAATACATCAGAATTCTAGTACCGCTAAACTGAATCGAACTCTTCCCACTTTCTGGGGCTGCCTTGTGTCTATTTGAAAAAATTATTTACTTTCATGGTTTGGCAAAACCCAGACAGAAAGCAGCTTTCAGTGTTGGTGGCAGCAGAAAGAATACTAATAAGTGTTAGTCATACGTAGTAAATTAAAAATATAATAATAAAGGAAAATTAAACTGCTGTGTGTTTGGGTGCTTATTCTATTACCATAAATCTGCACTCTCATCTTTTCTCTGAAAAACTGGGGGTGTGGCAGAAAGCATTTGTGAAATTCCATTAGCATTTTTAGAGAATGGCTCCATTAAATGATTCAGGAGTCAGCTTCTGGCTTCCAAGGCTCCACTGAGGTGTGTGAAACATTTAAAATTCTAAGCTAGAGTGTACATGCCTTATCGCAGAGTTCTTAGCAAGCATCTGTTATCATCTACCCCAGATTCATATTCTGTTCTTTGTCTCCTTCTGTCTCTGTCTCTCTGTCTCTCTGTTTCTCTCTGTCTCTCTCTGCCTCTCTTTGCCTCTCTCTCTGAGCAAATAGTGATAATAGGCCCAAAGTCTCATATCAACTGGCATAGAACGGGTAGAAATTTATTAGCCCATCTTTCCACTGGAAATAGATCAAAATATTTGAGAGATAATATTTTACAGTGGATCACAAGACTTTGTATTTTGTGAATAAATAAAATATTTTGTCCCCGAGATTGATAATTGGCTGCAAGAATACCTTCGTTATAAAAAAATTTTTTTATTCTAACTTACTACTGAATAATTTCTTCTGAAATGAATGAATGCAGAGATACAATCACATGTTGAGTCAGATATCCCGGGCTTTGAATTTTGGATGTTCTTTCTCTTTATTTCACCAGGAAGGGTGCTTTCGTCTTTCTTTATTCAGTTTTTAATGCACGCAGATTGTTAAGGCCCTTTCAAATGAACATTCGCCAACTTATACCTTGCTCCTGGAACACACAAGTAATTTTACCAGTTTATGTGTGTGTCACATTATTCTCACCCCTCAAATGCTAATTGCATTTATACTTAACACTGGTCTTGCTAATGATCCCAATTTCCTACAAACACTATTATTTTGGCAATTTATACATGTTTGGTCTGCACCAACCTCCAAATCACAGAAAGCTGTTAATTCCAAATAGCCCTTTGCAAAATATCTTTTGAGGTTCTCTCACAGACTTGTGTGAATATTGTTGACAACTAGATGGTTAACGCGACTTGTGTTTTGAGGCCTCAGCTTGGGCTTTGCCTTAGAAGAAGCTCCTGCCACAGTGTGATACATGAACATGCTTCCTAAGAGCTGATGTAAGCTCGTGGGGTCCTGTTGCAGAGATGGAGATAAATCATTACACTAGTGCATAAATTCATATTGGCTATTTATGGAAGAAACAGTAATTTAGTTGCTATTCAGGTCTTCTGTTGTATAAGAAAATGCAGTACTAAAGAAACCTGAGAAAAGTAGTAGTTCTTTTTTTTTTTTGTGGGTATCGGGGGTCAAACTCAGGACCTCATGCTTACCAGGCAGGTGCCTATGCCACTGAGCCATCTCACCAACCCCCAAAGTAGTAGCTCTTGAAGGCAGGAATAAGAAGCTTAGGTATTTTCAGCCATTGTTTCCAAAGTTGTATTAAACATATGTCTGACTTTATTGTTGCTATTTCATATTTTGAAGGAATATGGATGAGAGAAGTAAAAGCTAGTGCAAATATTCTAGACCCACTTGAGAGCTGTGGCAAAATCCTCTTCATAAACAGTTGATGAGGATAACGTAACCAAGGAGTTTCAGACTAAAAGCAGCATCTCGCTCCCTCCCCCACCTCTCTCTCTCCCCTTTCCTCCCTTTTTTCCTTCTTACCTTCCTTCCTAAATTAATATTTTTTGAAATAGGTAGAACATTTGCATGACTTAAAGTCAAGCTTTATAAGATCAACTAAGATATCTCTCCTATTCCTTCTTCACTCTTTTCCTCACTTAGGAGGAATTATATGTATTAGTGTCATATTATCTTTTCAGTGTTTCTATGTGTGATACAAATAAACTAATCATAAATACGTGGCACATATAATTAATTCTCTTCAGTTTTTACCGTTTCCTTTACTTTTTCACTGTCATTTAAAAAATTTTTTGAAGGGCCGGTGAGATGGCTCAGCGGCATAAGCGCCTGCCTTGGAAGCGCAACGGCCTGAGTTCGACTCCCGGAACCCACATATGAAAAAGGGGCCAGTGATATCGCTCAGCGGCACGGGTGCCTGTTGGCGCGCAAGGTCCTGAGGTCGACCCCCTGGTACCCACAAAAAAAAAAAAATTTTTTTTGAAGACCATTTTTTTTTATTAGTACATGTTTTTACTACATAACATTTACATTCCTTGTTGGGGGTTGATATATATATATACTTAATACATCATAATTCCTTTCACTCCCTTTCCCTTCCCTCCCTCCATCCATCTCTTGATCTTCTTTGTTTGTGTACATGTTTGCAGTACATGTTTCCAGTCCTTGTATGGAGTTTATACATGTACATAATATATTTAATTCTTTTTCATTCTTGTCCCCACACTTCCCTCCATCTCTTGATCCCTTCCCCTTTGAGAAATATCTATCTCTCTACTTCCTATTATTTATCTTTTATTTTGTTCTTCATTTATATTTTGGGTTTCTCATGTAACAGAAACCATGTGATATTTAAAATTGTGAGTCTGATTTATTTCACTTAACATGATGGTCTCAAGGTACATCCATTTTCCTATAAAATAACTAAGATTATCTTTATGGCAGACTAGTACCCCATTGTGTGTAAATACTACATTTTCTTTGCCCATTCATCTGTTGATGGATGTACAGGCCACTTCCAAGATTTAGCTATTGTGAATTGTGCTTCTGTAAACATAGCTATACATGTATCACTGTAATATGATGTCTTTAACTTGTTTGGGAAGATACCTAGATGGGGAATATCTGCGTCAAATGGAATTTCTAGTTTCAGTTTTTGGAAAAATCTGCATACTGATTTCCAGAGTGGTTGTACTAGTTCACATGCACACCAATAATGAAGTGTTCTTTATTCCATGCAGGTTGGTCAGCATTTGTTGTTACTTGATTTCTTAATGATGGCCACTCTTTCTGGGGTAAGATGGAATCTCAGTGTTGTTTTAATGTGCATTTCTCCAATGGCCAGCAATGTTGAGAATTTCTTCATGTATTTATTGTCATTTGTGCTTCTTCTATGAAGGGTCTATTCATTTCACTTGCCCATTTTTTGATTAAGTCTTATTTTGAAGGGTCTATTTATTGGAGTTCTTTCTATATTCTAGATATTAGTGCTCTGTCTGAGGAATAGATTGCAAAATTTTTTCCCATTCTGTAGGTTGTCTTTGCATTCTTTTGGTTGTCTCTTTTGCTGTGCAGAAGGCTTTTTAATTTGTATGATTCCATGTATTGATTCTTGGTATTATTTCTTGTGCAACCAGTGTTGTGCTCAGAAAGTCTTTGCATATGCCAATAACTTCAAAAGTTTTAACTACTATAGTTTGTCATCAAACTGCTTAATTGTTTCTGTTTTGACATTTAGTTCTTCAATCCATTCTGAATTTAGTTTGGTACATGGTGAGAGATATGTGTCTAGATTCAGCCTTCTACATGTGGATAGCCAGTTTTCTCAGCAGCATTTATTAAAAAGGGTATCTTTCCTCCAGTTTATGTTTTGAGCCCATTTATCAAATATCCCATAGTTGAATGTGCTTGGGGTTGTTTCTGCATCTATTCTTTTCCATTGATCCTCATGTCTGTTTTTGTGCCAGTATCGTGCTGTTTTTATCACAGTAGCTTTGTAATGTAACCTCAAGTCTGTAACTGCAATGCCTCCCTTTTTGTTCTTTTTACCTGGGATTGCTTTTGTATTCTGGATCTCTACTGGTTCCATGTGAATTTTAGCATTGTTTTCTCCAGTTTGTGAAGAATCCTGTTGGAGGGCGGGTAAGATAGCTTGGCGGCATAAGCGCCTGCCTGGCAAGTGCAGGGTCCTGAGTTCAACTCCTGGAACCCACATAAAGGAAAAAAGGGCCGGTGATATCGCTCAGCAGCACAAGTGCTTGCTGGCAAGAGTGAGGTCCTGAGGTTGATTCCCGGTACCCACGTTAAAAAAAAAAAAAGAATCTTGTTGGAATTTTTATTCAGATTGCATTACATCTGTATGTCAGTTTTGGAAGCATGACCATTTTGACTACATTGGTTCTGCCTGTCCAGGACCAGGACGTATCTTTCCATTTTCTGATGTCCCCTTTGGTCTCCTTTTTCAGAGTGCTGTAGTTGTCTCTGCAGAGGTCTCCCACTTCCTTAGTTACGTTAGTTTCTAAGTATTTGGCTTTTCTTGGTGCTATTCTGAATGGTATTTTTTTCCTAATTTCTTTCTTAATTTTTACTGTATGGGAAGGCTATTGATTTTTGTGTGTTGACTTTGTTTCCAGCTATGTTACTGAATTTGGTTATTCTGAGTCTTTCAGTGGTTTTTTGGGGGTCATGTAACAGATCATATCCTCTGCAAATAATGATAATTTGACTGATTTCTTTCCTATATATATATATATATATATATATATATATATATCCCTTTTTTTTCTTGCCTAATTGCTCTTGGTAATGTTTTGAGTACTGTGTTGAACAGGAGTCCTGAGAGTGGGCATCTTTGTCTTGTTCCTGATTTTAGAGGGGAAACTTTTGGTTTTTCCCAATTTAATATGATGTTCACAGTAGGTTTGTCACGAATGACTTTTCTCAGAATGAGATAAGGTTGTTCTATACCTATTTTCTTCAGTGTTTTTGTCATGGAGGGATGTTGGATTTTGTCAAAGGCTTTTCTGTATCTATTGACATAGTCATGTGATTTTTTTGTTCTTGCTTCTGTTTATGTGATGTATTGTCTTTATTGACTTGCATACGTTGAACCATTCTTGCATCCCTTGGATAAAGTCTATTTATTCATGATGTATGATCTTTTTGATGATTCATTGCATTCTTTTTGCCATTCTGTTGTTGGGGATTTTTGCTTGTATATTCACTAAAGAGATTGGTATATAATTCTCTTTTTTTCATACCTTAATGTAGTAGAAACATATAATATTTATTTCTTTGTACTTGCTTTATTACAGTTAGTGTAAGGTAATTAAGGTTCATCCATGTTGTAATATGTCAGAATATCCTTCATTTCTAAGGCTGAATAATCTTCCACCATATGCATAATTCATATTTTCTTTGGCCATTCATTCATTGACAGGTCCTTGGTTTTCTTTTACCTTTTAGCTATTGTGGAGAATGTTGTTTTGAACATGGGTGTACAAATATCTCTTCAGGACCCTGTTTTCAATCTTACTTCATTTTATTTTATTTTTTACTTTTTGCTTCCTGTATTTTTCTTGGTTAGAAGTTTTTCTTGTTTTGTTTTGTTTGCAGATAGATATCTTGCTGTGTAGTCCAGGCAGGCTTTGAGCTCACTACATAACCCAGGCTGTCCTTTAATTCAGATCCTCCTGCCTCAGCCTTCTGGATGCTGAGATTATAGGCAGGCATCACCATTTTTCAGCTTGAAAGATTTATCTATTTTATAAATATTTTTTAAAATATGTGTTTATTGCATTAGTTTTCTTCATTTTCACTTAATAGATCTATTCTTTCATTTATTTTTACTGGTTTTCTTTCTTATTTCTTAGTAAAATATTTAATTGATTTGTTTTTATTCTGCTTTTTTTATTAGTGAAACTACTACCAAAGATACAAATCTTCCTTTGAATATTGCTTAGCAATAATCTATAGGCTATGGTAATTAGGATTTTCATTATACCTCTTTTCTATAAGCCTGCAATTTCAATTTATTTTTCTGGTTTCATCTAAAGATTATTTAACAGTAATTTTAGAACTTCTAGGTATAAAGGATTTGATGTCTTCTCTGAATTTATTGCTTCTAGTTTTTGGATAGTGAATAGAAATTTTCTTTATAACATCTACTGTTTTGGAATTTATGAAATATTCTTTTAGGCCTAATATGCTATCAATTTTCAAGAATACTCTAAACACTTGAGAAGAGGGAGTATTCTTTTTATTAGAGTACATAGTTTAATGTGTGTGTGTATCCATATGGCTACTTTATTGTTTCTAACTTTACTTATTTTTAGTTAATTGAGAGGCTAATTTAATCAAAGTCTCCTATTAATGTGCTTTTTTGCTGTTCTTCCTTTAGTTTTATATCATTTCTGCTTTCAGAATCCTTGTTATTGCACTATTCCAAATATAGGTATAAGTGTTAGTTTTTCATTGTGTGATGTAGGCCAGAGCAATATAACTTGCCCTTTCTAATTCAATTTAAATTTTTCTCGTTTGTTATATATTGTCTCATGCTAAGGTCAAATCTTTGGTTTCTTTTTATATTTGTATGGTATGTCTTTGATCATTTATGTTTAGTTTCCTTGAATAAATTTAGTGTCTCTTCTTTTAGAAAGCTAATCTAATATCTTATTGACAAAAGAAATTTTTACTAATATAGGTATAAAGTAATAAATATTTTATACTTAAAAACCCCAAATTCTAATTTTACTCTTTGTGTTGTTTATTTACATAATTACCTGAGATAATGGATTTCTAAATATGCCTTTGCATATGTGTATTTGAGCATACACAAATAAATATATACACAAGTAATTTAGATTTTTAAGATTTGAAATCCTTTTAAATTGACAAAATTGCATATATTTATGATGTACCACATAACATTTTGAAATATGCATACACTGTGGAATGTCTCCAGTGAGCTACTTAGCATATGAATTGTTCCATTCCCTGAGTTTTTTGGGAGTGCAATGAGCGAGCCAAACATTGCTCCTAAGCATTTTTCAAGTATACAGCAGATTGTTATTAACTTTACTCACTGCGTTGTACAGTAGGTCACTTGAGGTTATCCTTCTGCTCTGACTGAAAGTTTATCTTTTAACCAGTATCTCCCTAGTCCTCCCCTTTTACCCCCCAGGCCCTGGTAACCATCATTGTACTGTCTGCCTCTGCAAATTGACTGTATCTTTGTATGTAACATAGAGTTTGAAATCTGTAACATTTTGTTGTCCAATCTGGAAATCTTTTTATTTTAATAAGTCATCGCATTAGCTTTTCATCACTGTGACAAAACACCTGAGATGAATAACTTAAAGGATGAAAGGTTCATTTTGGCTCATAGTTCAGAGGTTTTCAGTCTTTCCTCGCTTGCTTCTAGACCTGTGTCAAGGCAGAAAGACCATGGCAAAGGAACGTGGGTCATCTTAATGGCAGCCAATAAGCAGAGAGGTGGAAAGAGCCAGGAGAAAAAAGGGCTGGGAATAAGATACGTGCTTTAAAGGCACATTCCTAGTGACCCACATCTTCCAATGGGTTCTCACCTCCTATTAGCTCATTCAGGTGTGAAGTCATCAGTGGGTGAGCTACAGCTCATAGGAACAATATTCTTGAATTTGTGCACATTCACACAATCTGTTCATAACTTTTATACTTGAATAGTAGCTTGGGTCATGATTCTCTACCTGTAGTACTGCTTGGGTGTTACTTTACTGTTTTCTGTTGTTGAAATTTTCCACTGCAAGGACTGGCACAAAGATCTTTTGATTTTTCTTAGTAATAACCAGGCAGTTTTGCTTGACGGCTCCAAAAATTCCTTCTTTATTTAAAGCATTTAATATTTTTAGCAATATATCATAGTGGTGACAATTTTAGGTCAATTTTACTAGGTATATAATATGCCCCTTCAGTTTTGGGGAGTTGGGGAACTTTTTCTAAATTATGACTAAGTATTTTAATAAATCTTTGTTTTCTTCCTCAGTGACTTTATTTATTTACATGTCTTCTTCATTTTCTCTATACTTCCAGTATTTTAGAATTGTTTCTTTAGTCCTATTTATTTTCTTTGCTTTCTCATTTCTTTCCTCTGTGACTAATGTGGTTTCAACTGTGTCTGTTTTATCTGACAGTCATAGAAATGGAATCTGGTTTAAAGATGACTTTTCCTTTTTCTCAATTTGGTTCCAGAATTCTGTTAGTGTCATCTCAAATCCATTGGACATCACTTTATCTCCTTGTCTGATTCACTTTTCACTGAATTCTGTATTTTCATGTCAAAGTGGTCCTTTACAGTTCTGATTATTTCAATAACTTTAAACCATTCTTGCTACAAAAGCAAGTGAGCCTGTTTTGTTCTCATTTGCAAATAAGTCTATAACTGCTTGTGGTATCCAGTGAAACACAGTACCTGGCACGCTTCACTGGTCAGCCATGTACATTTCTGCCCTCCATGGTGTTCAGTGCTCTGTTCTTTGGCTGTGGTTTTCAGAACATGAGCATTAATGGAATCATATTCACTATTATTCTAAGTAAATAACTTCATATGTAGCTGAAAGGAATATCAACAAGAAGCGACACTGAAACCCCTAAAACTGTGTGTTCTGTTCAAAACCGACTTGCCTAATGCAGAAAGAGCCTTGAAGAGGGGGGAGATGCCCATTCTCAGCATTAGCCGTTACTCTGAAAAGCAAGAAGTGAGTTGGCACCGAGACTTAGGTATAGCATAAAATACTGTATGTTTCTTTAGAAACTAATGGCCTAGAAACCATGTAATTAAGTACTATAAAGGCCCAAAATTCCATTATTCATCTAGAAAGCCTGACCTTTGCCTGGGTCATTAGCTTTCAGGGTTTCAACCTCGACCAGCATGCTTCTGTTTTCATTAAAACTATGCATTGGCATTCAGTGACTTGTAAAAATAAACTTCCTTCTAGACTGTTTTGTGTGCCTGCACTGTAAGCATGCCCAAATGAATATACAACATGAGAAGGAAAATATTTAAAGTTGCTTTCTTTTATTCTTTAAATTCTTGTTTATTCTTTTTTTTTTTTTTTTTTTTTTTGTGGGTACCGGGGGGTCGACCTCAGGACCTCGCGCGCCAACAGGCACCCGTGCCGCTGAGCGATATCACCGGCCCCTTTTCCGTATGTGGGATCCGGGAGTCGAACTCGGGCCCTCACGCTTGCAAGGCAGGCGCTTACGCCGCTGAGCCATCTCACCGGCCCAAATTCTTGTTTATTCTTAACGCATGGTAAAACTGAGTCATACAATAATTTTACAAAATTTACAGCTTTATTTTCTAGTTTTGAAAGAAAATGAATAGTTTATTCAGAGATTCCATCTGTGAAGAACTACATTAAATAATATTTTAAACTACTACTATGTAGTTTTAAAAAAATTTCCTTTTTTCATGCCAAGTGTTTACATAAATGTTAGACTCCTTCCATTTATGAATGTTGCTTTTCATTAAGGTAAGGACAAATGAAGAGTACTCACACAGAAATAAATATATATGTAGCAAAATAAAGTAACTTATTTAGCTAACTAAGGCTGCCGTAACAATGTATGAAGAACTGAGCGGCTTGAACAATAGAAAAATATTGTCACTTATTCATGAAGCCTGTAAATTTGAAATTGTGGGGCTAGTGAGATGGCTCAGCAGCATAAGTGCCTGCCTGGCAAGCGTGAGGTCCTGAGTTTGACTCCCGGAACCCACATACGAAAAAAGGGCTGGTGATATTGCTCAGCGGCACGGGTGCCCACTGGCAGGCGAGGTCCTGAGGTGGACCCCCGGTACCCACAAAAAAAAAAAAAAAAAAGTTGAAATTGTGTGAGTAGGGCTGGTTCCTTCTCAGAGATAGAAGGGAAATATCTATATGAGGCTTTCTCCGTGGCTTTTCGGTGGACAGCTTCCCTCTATGTCTCTTCACATAATTGTCCATCTATCCATTTCTCTGTGTTGAATCTTACCAGCCCCCTCTTTTAAAATAAGAATGTCAGTCATATTGGATTAGGGCCCACCCTCATGACTTCGCTTTAAATTGGAAACTTCTATGAAGACCCTGTCTCTAAATAAGGCCACGTTCTTATACACTTGGGGTTAGGACTTCACCATGTGAATTTTGAAGAGATACAATGTGGACCCTAACAGTGATCGTTTAAATATACTTATTGTTTATCACTCAGCCCTTGACAATGCCAATGTTGTCATAATGTCTTAGTCACTTTCCCCTAGCTGGGACAAAATACCTGACAGCCACAGCTTAAAAGAAGAGAAGTTCATTTTGCCTCACAGTTTCAGTCCATGGCCGACTGCCTTCTTGGCGGAAATGGCATGGTGGATGGGAATGGGTGGAGGAAATCTGTTTATCACATGGCAGCCATGAAGCAGAGACAGCCAGGAGAAGAGCTGGAGACAAGAATGCACCCTTTCTGGTCACACCCCAGTGAGCCGCCTCCAGCCAGGCTGCCCCTCCTGACAGAACATTCCGCTCCTAAGCTCATCAGTAGCTGAATCCGGTGATGAATATAGCGCCCCCATGAGCAAATCACCTACATGGATGAAAATTGGGGGGGTATTTTAACGTATGCTATTTAGGATAATATAAAAAGAATTGGTACATTTTTATTAACATTCAGGTTATCTTCGACTTAGTGTGCGATGCTTTATAATCTGCTCCATAAATGATTGCCTTTAATCCCTCACAGATCATTTCCCATGGACACAGCGTTCAGTGCTTTGAGATTTACCCAGGGTGTAAACTTAGCTGGCCTAAACTCCCATAGCGTGTGGCAGAGAAGAGATTCAAATCTATTTCCAGTTGACTCTAAGGTTAATACTATACACATGTTCAACAATGTTTTATTGTAGAATGCTCATTAGCTGTTTATTTTTTAACCAAAGTACTGATTTTTTTTTCTTATAAATGTAGCAGGTAGTCACCAAATAAAATTTAGGGAGAAAACTAGAAAGTTATGGAGATGACTATTAAAATTACCCTTAGTTTTACCATCCAGAGATAATTATGGGTAAACTACTTTATGGAAGGCATGTATAAACATTTAGATAATTCATTGTATATACATGTATCAGTACAATTACATATATAATTTCACGTATCACAGAAAATTCTTTACAAAAAGTTTACAGATCATTTGCCCAGTTTAAAAAAATCACCCTTACTCTTAATGCAGAATTATTGTCTAACTTTTGAAAGGAAAGCATCTTCATCCTGTATTCTTCTGGAGAGAAAATGGGGCAAACCTACAAAGTTATAGTTAGAATTAGTTTTCTTACTGCATCTCTAGAGTCCTAAGAGATAAGTGATCCAAGGGAGAGGAAGGCCAGGGAACAGACAGCACTTTATCTTTTCTCCACTCTGGTTCACCTCTGAAGCTGCGACTTTTACTCAGGCACAAATAAGTAGCCCTGTCTGTTCTCTAACAGGGTATAAAACCTGGCAGATTTCTTAAGAACCTTTAAAGGAATAAAGGAAAAGCAGAGATAGATGCTATGTTATTTGATCCTGCTTTGGTCACCCTCCTCAATATAAAGGGAAGAGCCCAGAAGAGCAGGGTCTCCATGGCAAAGATATCCTGGAGTCACAGAACTGCATCTTTCGAGAGGATGACCAGAGGACCTGATTCATGTCAGACAGACACTGCCTAGCCCAGAACTGTACACACAACTTGCATGTTGTACACCCTTTCTGTTGGATGGCACCATCACATCAAGGCATCTCCAGGCAGCTTCCACGCCTGCCTCCCTGTCTCACTTATTTTTTGGCACTTTTTTATTTTTACCTTTTAACTGATAAGTAAAAATTGTATTAAGAAAGTAAGGTGGTATGCATCTGTAGTCCCAGCTGCTTGGAAGGCTGAGGAACGAGGACGGCTTTAACACATGAATTTGAGATCACACTGGGCAGCATAGTGAGACCCTGTTTCAAATGAAAAGAAAATTTTACTCATTTATGGGGTACCATGAGAAATTTTGGTACATGTATATTTCATGTAATATTTAAATTAGAGTAAACATATCCATCTCCTCAAGTAATTGTAACTTTTTATGGTGAAAATATTTAACATTCTTGGTTATAGCTTTAAAAAAACTATACAGTACATTATTATCATCTATAGTTATCCTGCTGTTCAACAAAATACCAGAATTCTTTCTCTCATCTAACTATAACTTAGTATCTGTTAATCAACCTTTTGCTCTCTTTCCCTTCATTCTATTCTCAACTTGTATGAGATCAACCTTACAGATTCCACGTGAATGCAATCCTGTGGTACTTGTCTTTCTGTATCTGCCTTATTCACTTAACCTAATATCCTCTACAGTTGCATGTTGTTTTTGTCCTTTAAATACAACTTCATTAGGTATTTGTGTCAGATTTTTAAAAATTCCCTCCATCGGTTAATAAACTATTGGGTTCTTTTCATTGCTTGGCTATTGTGAACAGTGCTACAGTAAACATGGGCATTTAGGTGTTTCTTTAGCATACTGGTTTCATTTCCTTAGGATATACAATGGATGAGTGAAATATGTGGTTTAAATAAAAATTTATTATAGTAAAAGACACATGGCCATTAATACTCCTCAACCCACACCGCCCCTGCTTCAAACACACTTACGGTTCTTACCACTTTCTGAAGCAGTTCTGGAAGTCCTCTTTCTTGCATGTCTTTAGAAAGTGTGATAAATATGATCAGTGCTGCTGCTGAGTGCCATCCAATGAAAAGGCAGGCTTGTAAAAATAGTATGGTGTGTCCTCATTCACCTTATTCACTGAATCTGACACTATGTGACTTTCAACCCTTCGCCAAAGTCAAAATGACCATGAAAGGTAAACACTGAATTGATCCCTGACTTCAGGCAGCAACAACAGCATAACTGAAGACACTCATGAAAGAAGGCTTCCAGAACCACTTCAGAAAGTGGCAAGAATAATAGGATAAGCATTTTTCAAATGAGAGGGAGCATTTTAAGGGGAATTAATGACAAAGTGTCTTTTACTATAATACATTTTTTTAAAAATTAAACATTCACTGTATACTTCAGTCATACTTCATATAACCCAGTAGTGGGATTGTTAGATTACATGATAGTTGTATTATTAATTTTCTGAGGAACTTCCATATTTATTTCCATAATGGCTGAACTAATTTAGTTAAACTAATCTAGCAAGCAGTTTGTCAAGGATCCTTTTCAATATTTCTATTTTTTGGTTTTTTGTTAATAGCTATTCTAAATGGAGTGAGGTAATAGCTCATTGTTGTTTTTATTTTATTTGCATTTCCCTGATGATTAGTGATGTCAAATATTATTTTTCATGAACCTGTTGGCTATTTGTATGTCATTTGTGAAAATGCCTACTTAGATCTGTTGTTTATTTTTAAATTGGATTAGGGGTTTTTTAATTGGATTTTGCTATGAGTTGAATTCCTTTTGTATATTCTACTGGTTAACTCCTCAGATGATAGTTTGCAGGGACTGTCTTGCATTTTGTAGGTTGTCACTTTACTCTGTTGATTGTTTTTTTTTTTTTTCTTGAATGTACAGAAACTTTTTAGTTTGATGAAATCCTATTTGTCTATTTTTGCTTTGGTCTCCTGTGCTTTGGGTGTTGCCTCGTCACTTCTTTAAGTGACTTGCACACTCACCCCTGAAACATCCTTCTGGAACACATTTAATCTATCAGGTATATAACCACTGTAACCTTTGATTTTAATGTGGTAAGTCTGGAATTCATCCTAATGACATGCTTAAATTAGGCAGGGGTTCTGGTATGTTGAATCCTGCCTGGGCTCACCTGGATATAATTCAGTAATGTTCTCATT
The DNA here is from genome assembly GCA_028451465.1 of Erethizon dorsatum. NCBI lineage: Eukaryota > Metazoa > Chordata > Mammalia > Rodentia > Erethizontidae > Erethizon > Erethizon dorsatum. Next base: position 100,264,086 of record CM051833.1, on the reverse strand, counting down.
ATGGATTCGGTTGTTTACAATGCCCCCAGTGTTAAAATGACCCAGGCTCATGATTACTGCAATAGCACATTGTAATTTGGACTACAGCTGTGTTCATATTGTTAAATCTGGCCTCAGTTCCTTAGTAGTGGGTGATGCAGATTTAGTGATTCACATTTTATCTTGTCCCTGTTGGAGTAGAGTTAAAGGAAGTTCACTGTTAGAGTAGATCTCCACTTAGTTTCTTCTGAAGTGGTTTAAAGTTTTCTGGAGAGTGCAAACTTCCAGAGTTTGTTCCTACAGCCCTCTGTGATCTCTTGAGTTGAGAATTGTATGTCTGCACTGAGGTAGCAGATGAAATCATTTCAAATTGGCTTCATAAGCTTTTGCCCTTAGTGTATGTTATAGTCTACTCTTCAGATCATTGTGATGAATTTGCTATTCTTATGGAAAATTCTATTCATGGCTCTGCTTTCAGTAAGTGCTATGAAGTTTAATAACTACTGAACGGAAATAATTATGCACTAGATCAGAAAATATTCTCATGATTTTGTTTAGTCACTAGGAAGGCTTGAATATGGATGATTAAATATGAAAAAAATGCACTGATTAAAAAACCATAGTGTTGAATGGTTTGTCTTATTTCTAAAGCTCTTTGGATATTGACGGAGGGGTTCAGCATCCCCCGGCCTGGCTCCACGGCCCGCTGTGGAGCAGGCGAGAGCGCTTGCGGACTGATGGACTGACCCCACAGGCATCCAGAGGTTCCCAGCTCCTTGGATATTGAGTAACAGATCAGTAAAGCATTGATTTATTATTTGATTTTATATCAGAAGGCTTGAATATTCTTCCAGAAATAAAGCTTCCAAACATTATATTTTGTTGGAAAAGTATTTTAAAAGTTTTTCATTAGGTACTTCATTGTTTTACCTAGAATATTTGAGACTTCATTCCTATATATTGTCAAACCTAAATTTTATTCTAGTCAACATTTACCTAGGTTATGTGTGTGTGTGTTTTGTCTGTCAGAGAAATGTGGGATTTCTAAAGTACAGAATATCTTCAGTGAGTATAATAGGTGACTTTCAGCTTTTTAATCACCAAGCAATTAAAAAGCAATTAAAACATATCAGGGCAGATACTTTTAAAAATGATATAGATTCCTGAAAAGTCTTTTGTATTGGCAATCTCTCCTCATTCAGAATTTTGTATTTTAGTCACTGATAGTCGTGTTATTTACAGACCACTGCCTCTCCTTTTTAAAACATAGACATAACCTCTGGCTTGGCCCTCAAAATGAATGAGTTCTTTTGCTTGCAAATGATAAATAAATGCAAATTATGTATTGTAATTTAAATAATGACAATGATATTGATGACAATTTATTAGTTATCTTACCTAGAAGGATTTTTTGAGACTTACAAATAAAGAGAATAACTATAGAGTCAGGAGTGCTGAAATACCTCATCTTTAATAGGACTTTTTTCTCCATCAGCCTCCTACCTTTTCTCAGCTTTATCTACACACAGCTTTTTGCACCAGGGAAGGGAAATGATAGTACAGCCTCCCATGGAATGAGCTTCTTTCTCTTATACATCTCAGTACTACTCTATATCAAAGTTCAGAGGGTCTCTGTTTGGCTGATTATTGGTATTGTATGTTTACCCTTCAGACATACATGTTGCTGATAGGAAAGTGAGTTAATTGTTGCTGATAGGAAAGAGAGATAATTTTGGAAACAGCTATCAACATTCAAACTGAGTTTGTTGTCTCATGAAATCAAAGGATAAAATCACGGACAAAAAGTAGGAAGTTAGAGTGTAAAAAGAAGAAAAATAGCTCCTAGTGGGTATCCAAAAGGAGTCCCCAAAAGTGGAGTTCCGGAGTGCTTCCTTGTCATGGTCTTATATGAATAAGCAGAGTACAGGGACTTGTTTGGTTATACAGTGATCACCTATCACAGGTGGCTCTGTGGGTTTAGAATAACCAGTTGGGGTTTAGGCTTTGTAATGTAGGGTTTGAAGAACACTGGTTACTCTGCATTTTTAAGTTCCTGGTAGGGAAAAGTTGTTAAATAACTTAGTATAGTCTAAGAAATTTCTTTCCTGAGATTTAGGGTTCTTAACTGTTTATCCTTTTTCCTGTGTTTGCTTTTCCATTTCTAAGCTTAACTGGCTGTATGGCTTGAATTAGCGTTTAATTTGGTGTAGGTGCTATTTTCTTTGCAACTAGCCAACTCTATCTTAGGCCTCATCCCTGATTGCCTACTTATAAGCTAACCAGCTAAACTGCCTTTTCCACTGTGACTGGCTAGTCTGGTGGATAGGAAGTGAGGAATAGGAATAAGATCCCTGTTAGAGTTACCAGAATTCGCGTGTGATAGTTTCCTAAAGGACAAGGATGTGTCAAACAAACTTATGGTGGCCACACGCCCTAAGGCTATATTCCTTTTCCCTCACTGCTTGTCCCAGGAATCTCCTCTTGTCCATTTCTGTCCCCCCCACTCTTTTTGGTATTCCTACTGGAATTTTAACCCATGAGTGACCTTTTCAGCTTCCTATCCTTAAAGAGACAGGAAAAAATCAACTGCTCCTTTATGCTCTCAGTTTCAATGGACAAAAGAAAGTCCCTAGAATTCTTTCTCTCCTTCAGTTAGATTATTATTCTTAGGAAATATTAAATTAGTAAACTTATTTTGAATATATTCAAAATATTTCCTAAAACCTAAATAAAGCATGCCCATGGAGTGATCAGAAATGGTGGTCATGTGGTTCTCAAGTTGCTGGATCATGGCATGGCCTAGGAATCCTGGCAGTGAGGCAGGATATTAGTTGAGGATTCAGAGGACCTGCAAAATAGCAGTTATTCATTCATCAGGACAAGGACTATTTTTGTATTTTGGTAATGATGTGCAACTGCTGACTATCCAACCATGGTTACAAACTAGGTGTGTAAGAGTAACAGTTACTTAGGAGAATTAATCCTGCATAACTGATTTTACAAGAGCTAAATGTTTGAGACATTGAACAAAGGTCATATCATCTTTAAATAGTGCTCTGTAGTATTTTTTCCCTTATGAGTACTTTAAATGGACCACTGAATACCTTGAAATTGCATGTACAGTTTGGTAGGTAGATGATACATGCTTTCCATGAGAATAGGGAAGACCATGAATCTCATTTTTACCAGGATCTCAGACCTATTTTATCCTCTCTCTGTCTCTGTCCCTCTGTCTCAATGTCCATCTGTCTGTCTGTCTGCCTGCCTGCCTGTCTCTCTCTCTCATATGCAAACACACACACACACACAAACACACATACAATGCACACTGTGATGTTATCACTGTCAAAAAATATTAGAACTATTTCTGATTTCTATAAATGGGGAGAATACATCAAGCTTATGAAAGAGTAGTATCAAATAATTAAGTTACAATTCGAAAGCAATAGGATCACAGCCCATCCTTATAGACCTCCACTGAAACTTTCTCTCTGATGCCTGAAACACCGTTTCGGTGTTTTTTCTTGCTTTATGGCTAATCATCAAATCAGAACTTTATTTTGTGATCATTCAGCTTAGCCCATTACCAGTTCCTGTTCACATGAACTCATGGGTAAAATGGACAAAATCCTTGCACTATTCCTCTTGAATTTTTGCACAAGGTGGTAAGTCACGAACAGTGCTGAATAAAAACAAAGACCCAAGAAAACAAAACACAGGCAAAACCTAGCCCTAAAGCTTGTCTACTTTTATAGAACATTGGGCAGAGAAGCCTCAGTTTGCAATTCACAATGAACACTGACCTAGACTGTGGAAAGAATGCCTAAGAAGCATAAAAGTTGAAAAGCCAAGTGGGGTCAAGAGCTGTCTTTTTGATAAATAATAAATCTAACCTTTGGCTCCAGTGAGGCCAGACTATGACCTTAGAGTTACCAAAGATAAACATTTGGCGAGGAACAAACCCATTATGAAGGCTGATGCTTGAACAGTTCTACGGAAGCTTCTTTAGGCAGTGCTATGTGTAATTTATTCATCTTGAAACTTTTTAGGAGTAGCTATACAATTTGTAAAGTTATTTTTAGGCCAAAGCTGTGAATGCATAAGAACTTTGGAAAACAGAACAAAAAACGGTAAAAGACAAAACAACAACAGCTAAAATGTAAAACACAGTGTTTACAATCTTTTTGATTATTATATCTAATGATCATTCTCAGGCTTTCCTGTATAAACTTATTAAGCTAAGTTTCTTTTGAAAGGCAATGAAATTTCATAGCTCTACATTAAACATTAGCAACTTCTTCTGCTTTTCCCTTTTGCATGTTTGTATTCTACCCAGCCTCATTTTTTGTTCCTGTTTTTGCTACCCAACATATACCATCAAACATAACACTAATTCCATGTATGTTATCTAAAATTGTACATTCTTTTATATGAGGTAAGGGAGAGATTTCATTCTAAAGGTACTTGAGGTAAAACCCTAAAAGGTCTGGGATTCCTTTATTTACTCAACAAATATGTATTTTACAGTTGCAAGTCAGGCATCAGGTGTATTCACAGCAGTGAGTTAAATGGGCATTTACTGTTAAATGGAGGGGAATGACATGAATTAATTAGGTAAATACATAACCATATAATTACAATTGCATATGAGAGCGATAAAAGCCATAGGCCAGAGAGCTTTGAAAAAGAGTAACAGAGGGGGTTAAATCAAAGAGAGGAAGGAGGGGTGCTATAGCATGCTTCTCTCAGCAGGAAACATTTTAGCTATGAACTAAAGAATGAAGTGGAAGCTGAGGTGGGATAAGAAAAATCTAAATGTAGAACCAGAAGTCAGTACCACAGCATTAGTGCTAGTCACCATGTTTGGGATATTCTTCCTCCTTCCTGACAAAGCGCGCCCACTGGGGCGCACTTCCTGGCCCACTTGTATTTGGGCAGAGCCTCGCTACTACAGCTTCAGTGAGCAGTGAGTGCAAGTGATACATGGCACTTTCTGTTCAATTCTACAAAATAAGGCTAGTAATGGACCGGAACTTCCGGAGTGGAGTATCCATCTGACTAGGCTTAAACAAACATTTTTCTCACAGCTTTAGAAGCTAGGAAGACCAAGATCACGTACTGGAAGATTCAGTGCCTGGTGAAAACTCTCTTTTTGGTTTGTAGATAGCTGTCTTATTTTATCCTCACGTGATGGAGAATAGAGAGAAGTAAACACTCTGTTCTCTTGTAATGAGGGCCTAAGCCCTACTTAGGAGGATTCCAACAGTCAAAGGCCTTACTTCCTAGTACTATCACATTGGAGGCTCGGATTTTGACATACGAATTTTGGAAGCACCAGTAGCACAGCGGGCTGGCAATGTGATAGGGGAGGTCTGTTTCAGAGACTGAATCGGGAAGTACAGGTAGTCTGTGCATTATTGTAATAGGTTCTGCTAGAGGAAGGAGTAAAAAGCAGGTGGGGTAACCCTCCCTTAATGAGAAGAAAGATTGTGAAGAAATAGCAATGACTTTGATAAAGTCACTTTTCTCAGACTCTAATTGTCCCTTAGAAACAAAGAATCTGAGAAGACTTATATAAGCCACTTTCCTATGGACTGAGGAGTTATGCACAGGGGCCCAAAGCCAGTGATACAGGCATTTTGTTAGCTCTGCCTCCCCAGAATTCAAGAACCTGTCGCTCTGTCAAGAAGGCAGATGTCCCCATCTTTCAATACACGTGAGACTCCACTTGGTGCAGGATTGTGGCCGGGGTCTGGCTGGAAACTTGATGTTGAACCTTCTCCCATCAATGTCTTTGGACAGATTTTATACTTTGTAAACTCTTTCTAAAATCAGATCAGAAAATTATATTGAGCTGTGGTCTTCAAAGCAGGTATGTGTACTTTGGGGTACGTGAGGGTATTATACAGGGTACCTGGTCATGTGTAATTTTATGCACATCATTTTTAGATCCTCAATTACTATGTATTTTCTCTCCTAATGCAGAGCTGCCTGAGAACCAATCCAGGTGGAGTTGCAAATTCTCCTTCCCAACATCCCTTCACTTAATTTTTCCTCTCCCATTTTACAAAAGTAGCTCTTCCCCACCTGCTTTTTGCTGGTGCTGGTGATCAAACCCAGAGCCTCATGCATTCCAGACAAGTGCTCTTCCACTGGGCAGTATCCTCAGCCCTCTTCCTCACCAATGTGGTGCCCTGGTTTGGAGTCTAAAAATTTCCAGTAGAAATGAAAGGGACAATGTAAAAGACTATCTTTATAGTATTATTAAAAGTGAACAATTCTAATGTTTGAATAAAAATTTCTTATGCAAGAAAAGTTATCAATTATTTTAGCAAAAGTAGATGGACTTCAAATATAAAGCTGATAGTTAAGAATAATTTTTGATATTTCATTACTGGTTTGGAGGGTGATATATCAAAACCTCAATGAATTTAATAATACTCTAATAGAACTTTTTCCAATCTCATGTGCTTATTTATATGAACTTACTATAAAAGTACAATATAGGAATAAAATTTATACTGAGCTTCATCTCATTCTAGCAATGAAATCCATTCACTTACAAATAAATGAGCAGATGGAGAAGCTCGAGTGTCCATCTCATTAAGAGCTATATTTCAAATGAAATTTTAGTTTTTATGATGAAGAATTATTAAAATATATAAATTGTTTTGAATGATTACATAGTAAACTACATGGTTGTAATGAAAATCACTCAAAGAAAAATCTTTAAAACTTAAGGCATTATAATCACCATGTAAATGCAGAAATTCTTGCTATGTTGCCCAGATTGGACTTGAAATCTTAGATTCAAGCAATTCTCTTGCCTCAGTTACCAAGTAGCTAGGTCTATTGACATGTACCTCCATGCCCTATACAGTATATTGTTTGAAAAATTCAATTTCAATTCATATGTTTTTATGTTGCAGAGGAATATTATATAGATATAAAATGCTTTTAAGATTAAATATGTTGGGCCAGTGATATAGCTCAGCGGCATTTGCGCCTGCCTGGCAAGTGCGAGCTCCTGAGTTCGACTCCCGGTACCCGCATAAAAAAAAAAAGATTAAATATGTTTAAGCTTGATAACATTTTCTGAGGAAATATAAGATTAAGAGGATATATTAACAATATTGTTTCTAACTGTTAAGTTTTTATTCATATTTTTAAATGGAAAATAGGTTGTACCAAGTTGCATTAGCATTAAGATTCTATTGGATAGATTTTTAGAAAATGACTTAATAATTGTATGTTAAAAATGTCAGTTTTACAATTAGATAATTGATATCTTGCAACTATTTAAGCCTACAATGAAAAAAAACTTTGATATTAACTAAAATAAGTAAAAGCATAGTTTACAAAAATTATTTTAGATATGATTACATCAAAATTTTAAAGATACTGGCATTAAGAATTTCTTCCTAAGTGTGACCTCCTATGCTAAAACCTTTAGATTATTGTTAATCCTGGTCATAGTTTACCTAAATTTGATCATTAGCATCCTGAAGATACATAGAAATTATAGGACATAGACTTGATGGCATAAAATATTAGCAGTGAGCAATAACCCATGGAGAATTATGACCTTATCGGAGAAATATTAACCTTAGTCTTTGAATTTCTTGGGATTAGAATTATGAGAGATCTACTAGAAAGGGTTAGGGAAAGCCTGCCAGAAAAGGTGGGGAGAAAGTGCATGGCCTTCCTGGTCACAGTGAAAGCTCACTGTTCTTTGAGCTTACTGGGAAAATTAAAGATGAGAAGAATGTGTTTGATTCAAAAATATGAAATGGAGAAGAGCAAATTAGGAGGGGATAGAATTTGTTTTTAAATAGAAAGTAAGGTAAGAACAGAAGGTGGGGATTAAAATCCTAACAAAGACAAAGGCAAACAAGTAAAATGTGTGGCAGGATGAAATGTATTAAATTTGAAACAATAGATAAAAAGTTAGAAATAAATGAGCCCAAGGTTAGAAATAAAATTAGAACAAAAAAGAAGGTAAACTAGTAGAATCATGTTAGAAAAATAAACATGTGAAGGAAATGAAATTAAGGATTAAAAAAAAGAAATATTAGAACTAACAAGTGTAAAATATGTCAAATTTAAAACTTGTAAGAGAGTTGGAAGTGAAAGGTTAATTTAAAAAATGAGTAGAAAACAATTGTTCAGAACCTAGTGCTTAGTACTGAGCAGAGAGCATGTGGCCCTATTCTTTCTCCCCCATCCATTAAGACCTGGTAGCCTGTTCCATCCGTGTTCCCATAACACAACCAGCTGAGGGTAAATAGTTGCTAAGTGTGGACCCAAACAAGCAGCTACCCTGTAATTGAACATTGTGCTGGAAATACGACTGTTAAGGTGGGATCTTCCAGCCTAGATGAAGGAAGTGATGGATGACAGGCCAGTGTGAGAGAGGCTGGGATGGGAGGACACCTCTTTTGTGATGCTGAATTTGCCCAGGGTTGGGTTGCCCAGGGCAGGGTTGTCTGAGAGAGAAAGGCCCTACAGAATAAAAGAAGCTGCCTGTACACAGAACAGAGCCCTGCTTGCCTCTTCTCTATCATCAAATACCAAATCTGTGGTCTCCAGCTTTTCATGCCCATAACTGAAGTAGGGGCCTGTAGCATCACTCTTTTTATGCAATGCAACACTGCAGTGGAAAAGAATCTGAATCTTGGACATTGTTTTTTCCTAAGTATCTTGACACGTTCAGTAGTGATGAATACATTTTAGAGAAAGCATAGATATGCATATGAATAACCTGAAAGTGTGAATCAGTTACTTCAAAGCCAAGTCCAGGTATGTCGAGGAATTTGATGCCACTGGCTTTCAGTCAGTATTTCTTAAATGGGATACCTGGCAGTAATTTGTTAAATTCCTTCTATATCTCTTCTCCAGGTGCCTATCTTGTAAGCATCAAGTGACTTAGTTATGTTTTTCTGGTAATATTTTGTTGCTGGGAAGGTGATATTGAATCAAGACATGTATTTCATGAAGCTGGGAAATACTCAACTATAACAAAACATTTATATGAAAGTGAAAATACAAATGTGTGCTTTTTAGTATTACATCAGAGCTTTTACTGAAAATTTCAGGCAAATCTATCTAATGTGGATAAGAAAACCATTTCTTCTATAAAGACAATGAATAAAAAATAATCCTTTTACTTTAATATTTTAATACTATTGTTATATTTCAGATAGAACTTTTAAAAATCTGGTATTATAAATGTGTTATCATAAGCAGACATTTATATATATTGTAAAATTTCAATGTATGAACACAAGTGCTGCCAGACCTCACAAAGCCTGTGAGTACAAATGAGATCACACTAGCACCATTGTCCTAATTACAGTGCGTCTTCCCAGTCTGCACAGCTGTAGCTCTCTGGTGTCTTCCCATCCTCTTCATTTCCTCCAGTCAAAATCTTTCCATTATTTTTGAGAGTCCCAGATCTTTGAAATGTGCAGACAATTATGTTCTTTGTAATCCTTCCTCCTTATCCCTCTAATTGCTGCCCTGCAGGAAAAGGCTGTCCTGCCAGGAAGGCCACTCTCAGGTGGGGTCTGATGCCTCTGACTACCAGGGTTGCATCTCTGGGCTCTGATACTGATATCTAAAAGATGATGGAGGACTTGACCTTCTCCCCAACTATGTGCAGTGTTTTGTCACTGGAATCATAAAGGAGAATGGAATGGGATTTGATGTTATTGTAGATTTTTGAAAATAATTACTATAACTTCTCTCTTCATTTAGGCAAAAAACGAAACCATCATGAGAGAGGAGGAGGAAAGGAAGGTGGCAGACAATATAACATTTGCTGGTACTCATACTCTACTAGATATTGTATCTTGGGCTGCCATAACAAAATCCCATAGACTGGTTGATTAAACAAATTTATTTCCTTATAGTTCTGAAGGTTGACAGCGGGAGATCAGGGCAACGGCATGTTTGGGTCCTGGTGAGGGCTTTCTTCCAGCTTGCTGGTGGCCACTTTCTTACAGTATCCTCACATGGAAAAGAGAGTAAGAACTCCAGTATCTCTTCCTCTTATAAAAGTACCTGCCCTATTTATTAGGACTCCATCCTTATGGACCTATGGGACGTCCCTCTTGGGAAAGTTAGGTCTCTGGGTCCATTCACCAAGTCCTACCTTCCTCTAGGTGAAACTGGGAGATAGAGGACTCTACTTGGTCATAAGGCACTGTACTGGGGAGGGGCTGTGGCAAAACGATGTCTTGACTCTCCCCACTGGCTTTGGTGAATCTAGGTTAATCTCCTGGAGTGCAGGAGCCTTTCGTTTAGTTTCTGATCTCTCACAAAAGATATTTGTCCATAGATTGTTGCTGAGTTGGTGCTGCGATGGGAAAGAGGGTCCAGGGTTTCCTACTCAATCCTATGGCTCTCCGTCATAACACTCTCTTCCTACTGTGTCTTGAAGTATCCCAAATTCCCAACATTTTGAGAATTTTAACACCTTGATGTCTTGAGTAGTATAGTTTCCCAAACCTCGTCTTCCTAAAAATACTGTAATTTCTTACAGTGAAATAAAAGATAATTTTGACTACTTCACAGTACTTTTTAGGTTAGCAGGTATCTTCATCATCATCATCATCATAATCACCATCATATCTTTTCTCTAAACAACATGTATCAGCCAATAATCTACATTCCAGGCATAATCCTAGATGATCATAACGTATTACCTCTAGTTTTCAAAAGTTCTGTGATATGGCCTTTATTAGATCTCTTTGCCAAAGAGTGGAACTCAGTGTTGGACAGTGTATTACCTTTACTATCATTGGGACAAAATACCTGACACAAGTACTTAAAGAGGAAGAGGTTTAGTTTTGCTTATGTTTTGGGAGATTCAGTCCATGGTCACCTGGCTACAAGGCAGACACAGCATGGTAGAAGTGGAAGGGCATAATGAAGGGAAGCTTCTCAACCCATGGCAACCAGGAAGTAAAAAGAGAGGAAGAATGGTGGAGCCAAGGACAAGAATACCCCCTGCCAGGTCATGTCCTCAGTGACCTACCTCCAACCAGCCTCAATCTCATAACGCATATTCAGCTATGAACTCATCAACTGATTAATCCACTGATGAATATAGTGCTTTCATCATGCAATCACCTCCAAAAGCCCAACCTTTGAACGTATGAGACTTTTGAGAAAGGTTTTGTTTCTAAGCCATAAGAGAGAGGTTAAATAGCTTGTGAAGGTCTAGCAGGTAATAAATAATTTTGTTATCATTTAGAGTCAGGTTTGATTGCTTCCCAAACATTTGTTCTTTCTGCAACTCCAAGACATACCAAAGGGCTTAATTTTAGTCATAAAGGCTTCCCTGTGGGCAGTAGAGAGCTATATCAGAGTCCATAAGAGATAGGATTTCTAAGGAAGGTAGGGGAATAGAGGAGTTCCAGAAAGAAGATTAAGTTTTTTATGTCATGGAGAAGTTATGAATTCTGTGATGCCCATTGTATATATAGGCATTCTGACTATTGCTGAAATGTATTTGGAATTTGTATATCTGTAATGGCAGCACCTACCAGGTTCCTATTTGTCTGAATTGATATGCATGGCCATTTTACTTTGGGAAATAAGCTAAGAGGGAGTTTTGTATTTGGGATTATCAGTTAATAGTGCTAATTTTAGTTGGTTTTTTTTTTTTTCTTTTTTTTTGTACTGGGAATCGAACTCGGGACTTTGCACTTTCCAGTCAGATGCTGTGCCGCTGAGCTATATCCCCGGTTGTGGATTGTTTTTCTTTTACTACTTAGTAGCATCAGGGAAAAGAAAATCCAGACAAGAGAATAGTGGATGCTCTGGACTGAATTGTGTCCCTTCCCCAGATTCATATTTTGAAACCCTAACTTCCTGTGTGACTATATTTACAGACAGACTGCAGCACAGTGTAGCTGCCCTGGGGGAACAGAGGCGGTGAACTGGGCTGGAAGATGTTGATCCTTCCCTCTACTCAGCCCAGAGTAAGTAGATGAAAAATCCAGCTCTCAGTTTTCCTCTACAGAGGGAAAGAGTAGATCCATGAGCCCAGTGTCCCAACTTTGCCAGGGCTGCTGCCCTTTGCCAGGGCTTGCTAATCCTGCAGCTCTGCCCAGCCCAGCTGCAGGGGGAGGACTGTAGTTTGGGCTGGTAGGTGCCATAGCAACCCCATCTGGCCCAGCAAAAGGTGAGCAGACCAGACCACCGTCACAGCTGCCCACTTCTGCCTGGGAAGGAAGAGTTGGTAGAGACTCCCAGAATCTCTAGCTGGGCTAATCACTGACTATTCCACAAGACAGGAACGGGTGCCTGCTTTGTCTAACGTACATACACCAACAGAATCCAGAAAAATGAAGAGCCATGAAAAGATCCCAAAACAAATGAGCAAGACACATCTCCAGAAACTGACCCTAATAAAGTTGTATGATTTATCTGACAGATATCAGGAATAACTCTCATAAAGATGCTCTTATAAAGAGAACCATATGTGATATACATGTAGAAACAAGCCATAAATCTGGGTATGGTGGTGTGTGCCTATTGTCCCAGCTAGTTGGAGGCTGAGGCAGGAGGATCATTGGATGCCATGAGTTTGGAACGAACCTAGGCAAAATAGGACTAAACTATCTTATAAAATAAAAAGCAGCCTGTGTGTCCTTTGATGAATGGACCAGAAAATGGAACAGAGAATTCTGAGTAATAGAATATTACTCAGAATTGAAAAAGAAATCTGGACATATGCAAAAATGGGTGAATTTTAAGTATATTACACTCAGTGAAATAACCAATTTAAAAAAAATAAATGATTTAACTTTTATGAGATATCTTAAATAGTCAAATCAAACAATGAAATTGTAGAGTTGTGGTTAACAGAGGCTGGGGGAGTAGAGAAATGGGAATTATTAGTCAATGGACATAATGGTTTTAGTCAAGCAAGATGAACAGCTCTAAAGAACTGTGGTACAACAGTTGTACCTACAGTCAACAGTGATATATCGCCACTTAAAATTTTGTTAAGACGGTAGATCTTGTATTAATGTTCTTAATCACAATTTTAAAAAATAGACGCAGTTATATTCTAATGTACTTTCTCTTCTTAAACTCTATTAGAATTTTTAAATTCTGGGCATGTCCTTACATTTATACAAGTAATAACAGTTCATTTATTCTTCTGACACTCAGAGCAGTTTATGAGGCTATTAAAAGGAAACGCTGGTATGTCTTCTTCCATCATGTTAAAGGAAATAGACCAATTTGTATTTATAGAGATGCAGACTTTTGTGCCCACCCATCCAATCTTCTATCCTATTGCCCTAGTCAGCCTCATCAATTTACCTGAAGGATCACATGATGTACCTCAGGGGAGAAGATTGCTGGGCTTAGCAATGGAGGATACAGGATGCCTAGCTTTTTCCTTTGATGTAGGAGACCCAAGGTATATGAACAAGCAAACTGTGGACTCCTATCAGGGATTACATCAGACATTATAGAATGGAAGTTAGCTGTGTCAAGAGGGGAGAAAATGTTATCCTTTCAATGTATTTGTTTTTGAGATTTCTTTTTATTCTTTTATTTTATTGTTTTCTTGTTCATGATCAGTGGAGAAGCAGCACAAATTTCAGAGAAGCAGAGCACTTTCTCTGGAAATATTACAGATGGTGATGGATGACGACATAATTGTGTGACAGTAAAACGCAGTGCGGAGTACTGAGCTCCCTGCTGGATTATAGAAAGAACACATGAGTAGATAAAAGCACAACAATTTTCCTTCCTAGTATGTCTCAGGAGAAAACAGTGCATATCAGCATAGATGGAAGTAAATGAGATTAGTTTTATAAAAAGGAATTTAAATAAAATACACTAAACCAGGGTAATGGTTACAAATGAGATGCCTCACCTACCAAATACATAGAAGAGAAACGGTTGTTTCATCTTAGCTTTTTTTGGTCATTTTTCTGAAGTGATTTTTTTTTTCTTTTAGCAAGGAACTAAACACTATAAAATGAGACAGAGTTCATAATTACTTGATTAGTTCAATTAACTGATTCTAGAAAAAAATTGAATATTTCACTTCATTTTCTAGGTCAGTGGTCTACATTGTTGCAATGAGCTGAAATGGTTGTAAATACTACCTTATCAAAAGAAGGCTCAGAAACATTTCTATGTACTAAATAGAACTATCAAGCAAGAAATAGCATATATAGGGAAATATAATATTTATAAGTTATTGGTAACAAGATCAGGTAGCCTATTTACACACTTAATAGATAAAATAGATAATATTCATGAAAAATAAAGAATTCACACATGAAAAAGAGAATGTGTCACCTATACACACACAAACATACAGGTACATACACTATATTTGCAATAGCTTAGCTGTTGGAGAATCTCGATTAAGAATAGATCCTATCTCATATATCCAGTTTCTTAATAGTAGCATAAAAGCTTCTTGGGAGGAAGAGGCACATCCTGGAAACCTGCTTTTCTACCATTATGCGTTCAGCAAAAAGAAAACTAGAGAGACCCAGAAGTCACAATGCAACGTGTATTCAAGGTTTGTTAGGAATTATTTGCAAGTGTATTTGGTTTTCTGTCCTACATCAGGGTAGAGATTTTGCCTAGGGGTAAGAATTACTTGAACTTTCTGTTCTTTTTGCAATCATAGCAGTGTTAGATGATGGATAATGTGTATAGAAGAGCAGTTTCACCAAATGCCCTTGAAAACTCAAGCAAATAGACATCACATTTCATTACCTGACCCTGATGAGGCATGACATTTATATTGGGAACAGAAATGCCAGTATAATAGAAGGTTTTGAAACAGCCCTTTAAGACCAGGTGATGAATTATCCATTGATTTAATCTAAGGGAAGAAAATGAAAAATAATACAGAAGGGGCTTGATTTCACATGCAACTTTCTCAGGAGGCCAGTTGCTCATGCACCTTGATGCCGGTAGTGACAGCCAAAGAAAGAAGCTCAAAGGGTTTCACTGGAAAGTATCAAATTCTGTAAGAGTGAAAATCTGTGAAGATTGCAAAGTACAAGCTGCCTATTCCTATCACTAATGCTGCCTGGATTTCTTCTAATAGAGAATTGTACAAAGAGAGTCCAATTATCCAACTTTGGCTCTGACGTGAAAGGTAGTTCTACGTAGTGGCAAAACTCTGAAGCTAGACAGCTTGATTTGGAATGGTAGTTCCTCTCTTCACAAACTACGTGACCTTGTACAAGGTATTTAATCTCCTGTATCTTTATTGTCCTCTTTCATAAAACAGCAATAAAACTTACCTCATAGTTATGCTTCGAGTATGAAGTAAATCAATATTATTATACACAGAAATTTTCTGGAGCAGAATATGTCCTCTATAGATGTTAGCTGTTATGGATGCACTTTTTTCAGAAATAATATTATTCGTATCTGATCATGTAAGTGCTATGTGCTTATACAAAAGAGATTTTAGAGAAAAGCATAAAAAAGACAGAAAATTACTTAGAATCAATTTGTCCTCAGATAAGGACAGTTAACATTTAGGTATCCTCCTCCCAAATCATTTTCTGTGTATGAAATACATACATAATATAGAAAGAATTATGCACATTGCATTAGACCAATCTTATGCTGACCCCTTCTTCCTACCGCTAAACATGCATATTGACCCATGAGATTCATCTGTCAAATCCACGCTCTTCAAAGGCAATATCTTCTATAACACTTTTTCTGAATGCCGCATCTTCTCTTGAATCCCATTCTTACTATTGTGTGTGGATATTCCATGAGGCCCTTAACGCATGTGCCTCACCATCCAATGAAAGTTTATTGAATCACTGTGCCGGGCACTGTTTGAGGGGTGATGTTGCATGATAAACACAGAATCAGAGCTCCTGCCTTCATGGAACTTTAAGTCTTTGGGGGGGATGAAATGTGCTAAGAAGAATCACACATTTACATATATAATTTATAAGCAGAGGCAGGTTTTCTAAGGAACATCACAGAGTGTTCTATAATACATTTATCTATGGGAGGAAGTGTAAACAATTATAGGAGCATTGATTACAGAGAGGATATGCACGTTATTGTAAGAATAACAACGAGGACAAAGGGAAGATATGATGAAAGGGTAAGATAAATTATGTGAGTGCTAATATGTTCTTTATTCAAAAAGAGGAAAGTCAATTGTCTAAATTCAAATAGTTTTTTAAAAAATCCCAGTGTCTTAATATCTTCAAAGTTTTCATATTTTTTCTTAATCCTAGAATGATCTTTTTTTTCCAGATATAAATACCTTGTGGTTAGGTAAATTTTAATAATTATACTTCAAGTGATTTTATTTTGTTGGTATCAAGTATAATTAAATTTAATAATTTTAAATGAAAATAACAGGTGTATAATCCAAATTTTAGAAATACTATTTCTCTCAAGTCTCTCTCTCCCTTTCTCCCGCATTCCCTCCCCCTGTCTCTGTTTATCTCTCCATTCATCCATCCCTCCATCCTAATACTTTCTTATAAAGATGTCTAGAATCATACTAATTTTTTCCTGGTAGTGATTATAAGAATTTGCTTACCATCATTATCATTTATCATTGTTCCTCCTTTATATATGTTATTTAAGTAGTATCAGGTTTTTTAAAAGGGATTTTTCTTAAGTAAGATGATTGCAATTGAAATAATTATACCAAAATGGTTATTACAAAAGTTCCCTTGAGAATTGTCTTGAAAAGAGAAAATGCCACATGTAATATGCTTCATACTAAGTCTAAAGTACTGTACATTATAAATAAAGTAGTTAGAATTGAATTATTTTTAATGGATAAGGAGGTAGGTGAGGCTTGCATGAAAGTGAAGTTTGACACAATTTAAAAATTAAAATCACCTCCTATATGCCTAGAGACAACCAATATCATAAATTTGACATGTAACACTTCCAGATTCTTACCCATAGTTATATATGTATATACCTATTAAGCGCATGCCTATATATGTAGTACTGAGTAATTTTTTTTTCTTACGCGGGTACCGGGAGTCGAGCTCAGGACCTCGCGCTTGCCAGGCAGGTGCTTATGCCACTGAGCTATATCACCGGCCCATTGAGTAATTTTTGAGTGAAAGGGGATTGAGGAGGTTGAAGGCTTTCATAATCATCATTTTGTATATGTGCATTTCCAAGCCCCCAATATTATATTTGAAAATCTTTTGATATTGTTAAATGTAGATGTAATTAATCATTTTCAGTAGCTAAATAATATTTCACAGGATGTAAGCCACAGTGTATATAATAAGTCCCTAGTTATGAATAGACCCATACTTTTTATGTTTTTTAATTTTACATAAAAGCTATAATCAACAGTCTTGTTTTTATCTTCTTGTTAGTGCATCAAGTTGAGTTTTTCTATATGGTTGGGAATCATTTAGTGAAAAAGAATATATATTTTCATTAATATAGATATTTACAATTGCCCCTTCAAGTGGCATTCACACCAGAAAACTGTCCTGTAAAAATATATTTTTCTTGTTATTTTAAACATTTTTACTTTTACCAGTTTGTGAAATGGTTCACTGTTGCTTCTAAATCTGTGTTTATCTTCTTGCCAGTGAAACTATATGTGATACATTTAATGGCCATTTGCATTTTCTCTTTCAATAATTGCTTCTTCAAATTGTTGCCTGCTTTATTTTCATTGAGTTATCTTTGATTGATTTAGATAACTTCTTATATTTTAGGATACTAAATCTATGATTATAAAATGTTTGAATAGCAATATAAAATTTTGAATATGAAATTATACAGTTTGTGTTAAATGTATTATATTCCTTTTGATGTATGTTTTAACTTTGATTTTTTTTACCATCCGAATTCTTGTTTTTATTCACTTAAATTTATTGTGAGATAGTAAAATGTGATAGTTAAGAGGATGGTCTCAGGTGACAAGTTGCCCATATTAGAATCATAGTTCTGCTACTGTAGGATTGTATGGATGTGGGCAAGTTCTTTACCCCCTCACCTCAACGTTCTCATCTGTAGGATGGGGTAATCATATTACCTATCATATGGGGCTGGTTAGAGATTAAATGAGTTAATGTATGTAAACATTTTAGGAGAGTAATTGATACATGATAAGTTCTAGAAAAGTATTAGATGTTATTTAAAACATTTCCCCAATAATTTAATGTTGATTTCCTTAAAAGAGGCCTCCTATAGCCCAAGGTTATCTAATATAGTTTCTTAATTTTTCTTTCGGTAATTTTAAACTTTTGTTTTTACATTTGTTTTAAATCTATCTGTAATTGTGATTGTGTTAAAAAAGACTATAACTTCATTTTTTCTAAGTGTATAATTATTCTGTCACCATATATTAAAATGGCCATACTTCATTGTTTATTTAAAATGCCACCTTTATGATAGCATTCCCATCATAAAGTATTCCCATGTTGCTGTGTGCATTTTCATATGTACATTGTCTGGTTTGGACCTCTGTTATTTTCCATAGTGCATTTTCCTACTACCTTGCCAATACTATTTTCGATTAATGTCGATTTACACAAATCCACATAAAACTAGTAAGAATGGAAAAGAGAAGATGGATTCAACTTAAAAAAAAGTGACTGACCTTGAGAAAGCAAATCCAGGAATGTTAGGTAGATGTTGGACTCTTAGATGATCATTAGTTATCTTTTATTCTCCCTGTCATAATTTTTTCTCTTCAAAAAAATTCTAGTGTAAAGAAAATTGCCTTGTCTTTTAGCCATTCCGTTGAATATTTTAACAGCCTATTTGTAATTATGAGCTCCTTCTTATTCTCTGATTGGTACGTTATTGTGACATCTTATTTTTGTTTCCTTGAACAATATTTGCTTACATCTCTCATAGGACGGTCATTAAAGTTATTTATAAATTTTGTTCTTTGGCTCAACTTATCTCTGTATTATCTAGGGTCACTTTATATTATTTGTATACCTAGTACTGTGTCTTTCAAGCTATCTGATAACCCAGGATCATCCTTTTATTCAAGTTTAAGAATAAAAAGCAAACTCATCTCTGATTTGTACTTTGTTTTACAGATGGGTTGTGAATTCACTGTTCTACTACAGGATAAGAATACACCAGATTGTAGAGAGTCTTTTGTCTGGAACAGATATTATTTTTACTTATTTTGTGATTTTTTTTTTCTTTTAGTAAATTATCTTCGAATATTTCCCTATTGCAGAGTATCTCCTAGCTCACAGAGCTGGGCTTTGGCTACTTCCACATATGAAGACCTGGAACTCCTGCTGTCAGCTCCCCACATCATTCCTGCATGCCTTCCTGGGTTTCTTAAACTAGGTGTTGTGGAATTCTAAGTTTTTCTGGTTGTTCAAATCTCAGTCTCTCTGTGTCTCCCTCTGCCAGGCCCCTTTGTCCCTGATAGTCCAGACTGTGATCTCCTCTATTCCAATAATTACCTGTACTTTATCTTCTTTGCCTTTATACATCTGTTGAAAACTTTTGTTTCCTGAAGATTCTCATCCATTTCCTTACTACAGTTATGATTTTATATGTTTCCCCTTTTAGTGTCATGAGGCAGGAGAGGTAATAAATGCATACGACCAGATTAGCAGGGAAAACAGAAACCCTTCAACATTTCATGCAGTACAGAACAGTATAATACAGGTAGTCAGAAGCTTGCATAATAATTGTGATTGCAGAGTTAAAGGATCAGGGCAGCTGCAACTAGATTTCAAGAAACCAGGAGGTGCAAAGACCACAAGATGCGGCCACCGAGTTCTTAAGATGCTCACAGGACAAAAGAAGGCAATTCTCAGCAAAATACCAAATGTTTCATTGGTTTTACCAATTACATAACATTGTGTATCCACCATTATGGTTTCACACAAAATAAATAAATTTCATTTTTACCTAAAAAAATGTATGACAATGCCAGAACAGATAGAAAATTTAATTTCATTGATGCTTTTAGTTTCCTGCAGAAACAGAAACAATGTACTGGAATGGGTGATACCTTTCCAAAAATATTTGGATATAAAGGTTTCAGTTAACGTAACTATTCAGGGTTTTAGAACAATAAATAATTATTATTTCAGACTTATTTTCCTCTGTAACTCCCTTTTCCCTATTTTCATTCTTGTTGATATTATTACTCCTTCAACATGTTTATGGCATTTAATGTTTACATTCTTGAGGTTATTAGGTTCCTAAATGGCTTGTCTTTATTCTATTTATTTCCCCTCCATGCCCCCCATCCCTCACCCCTCATCCTTGGTCTCTTGGTTCTCTTCTCATTTGTGAAAGACTCATCCCCCTGTCTCCTTCTGTCCATCTTTTATTATTTTCTTTGCTTTTACTTTGCCTGACTCAAATGAGGGGTACGCCACACAGCTGGCATGTCTAGTTTATTTGGGATGGGGGAGGGAAATTGAAGGGTATTAAAAAAAAAAAGTTGTATTATGTCCATGTACCCACTCCGAAAGATGACTGTAAACTGCATGTACTTCAAACATAAAATAGTAAAAATTAAAAAAAAAAGCTGTTACTGAAATTTTTTTTTTTTTTTTTTTTTTTTTTGTGGGTACCGGGGGGACGACCTCAGGACCTCGCGCGCCAACAGGCACCCGTGCCGCTGAGCGATATCACCGGCCCCTTTTTCGTATGTGGGATCCGGGAGTCGAACTCGGGCCTTCGCGCTTGCAAGGCAGGCGCTTAAGCCGCTGAGCCGTCTCACCGGCCCCTGTTACTGAAATTTTTAAAAATAAGTTTCATTTTCCTCTATAAAAATGAACAAAGAAGAGTCCCATATTGTGGTGTCATCATATGACATCTGTCTTAGGGATGGTAATACTGTTCTGTTCTCTTCTTGCTGAAATACTATAGGAAAAGAAGAGATTGATAATATAAACTGTCTTTTTAACTGCATTTCAAGGGTAGACTTGCACATTCTTATGGGGTTGTTCTAACTTTTACAATCTTTTATCAGCTCTCACTTAGCTTCCTTCCATAAAAAGCTTCTCGTAGAAATATTTTTTAGCAGCTCTGCAGTTTATTTCATCTTCCCTTCCCCGGGAGACAAGTTTAGGGTATATCACATTTTCTGAGGATATTACTTTCATTTATATATTTATAAATTTTGATAGACAATTTTATAACAAGAGTGCTAAGATCCAAAACCAAAAGGGTCAGAGTTTGTAAGGTATAAATAATTCTTATGGGGATGTCATTATTTTACTCTGAAGACATTATTTCTTTTACTTTTCATTATTTTGGCTTGAGGGACTGCTTACAGAATAGCACTTCATTGGCACAATATGAAATCAGCAGATGAAATATAAAAAAATCAGGAGAGAATGGACTGTATTATACTTATTCATTTAAATTTTACTCAGTTTCAGTGACTCCAAGAAAAGACAGGAGTGAGGTTAATCAACATAGCTCAAAATCCTCAAAACTTTTGTTCTATATTCAGGAACCTTTAAAATTTCACCATTTTTAAAGTGTCTTTAAACAATTTTGGTACCTTGCTGTTTCATAGGTTTGGTTCAGCTGAAGGCCAATCACAGGATATTTTCTTAACCACTTTTGTACACTTAAATATGGAGGATCTAGAACCAACAAGCTACCAGGCAGTGGATTTGGAGTGTGATTAAATCTCTTTCCAGGAGATTCACACAAACATGTTGTGTGCAAAACTGAGGGACTGCTGTGTACAAGAGTTAAGTTCATGTGCCTATTGCATTATTGTAATCAGTTATAATATTGTGTTTCTAAGCTATAGGCAGAAATAGCTAATTCATTGTGAATATAACATCTATTTTCTTCAAATAAAATGGTTCTATTAGTTAGTACCTATATCCAGGTATCTTTTCAACATGCTTTACATAACCAAAACACTAGAGATAGGAATCCAGTATCAGCCTTATATTAATGAATTATTTAACTCAATATTTATAAAGGGCTTGGTACTGTGCAAGTCAAATATTGCATATTTTGTGCCTTCAGAGAGCTAACAGCTTGCTAATGAGAGAGGCCCCCATAGAAATAAGAAGAGCAATTCAGTCTTCTCAGTGTGAGACAGTTACGGTTCTGCAGAGCTGGGCGGGCAGTAGCGATCACTACTGAAAAGGCATGGGGAAGTGAGAAGAAATACTGCCAGTATTGAGTGTGAAAAGATGAGAGAGATTTGTCCACATATCATTCTTTTATATTTTCCAGACTAAATGCCACTAGCATAATTTGTACCTAACGCACACATGCTTTCAAATACATGATAGACGACCTATATGGCTTTATGCGAAGATAGGCGCATCCTAACATTTGGATTTGGGCTTTTACTTTTCACATTTTTAACCTGTGGATATTTGCTGGGTTAGTTATAGGTCTGTATTTGATTTTCTACAGCATCTTCACTGTTATTCTTGGCTTAATGTGGCTTTCACTTTCATCATCTGAATGTCTCTGACTTTTCAATTTCTTCTGTGTAGAGATTTTGATTTCATCAAATATAAGCTGGCATTCAATTTCATACTAAGTCACAGGATTCAACACTTACTTTGACTTAATATATTATTTAAATATTAATTCTAAAATAATATTTAGCTGCGTGAGAAAATTCCTTTTAGTTGGAGTTGTAAGATATTGGAATAGCTTTCCTAGGAGGATATTAAATATTCTAAAGAAATTTGTAGGTTTGATCAACACTGAACTTGAATAAAATATATATATATATATTTCTACTTGGAGATAGAAAATGATAACATCAAGTTGGAGCTTATGAGTATGTGTGTGTGTTCACACTCATGTATGTGCTAGTTTGCATGTGCAAAATGGTGATTATAAAAGATAGTGGTCACCAAAAAGTCATAGATAACAAAAGCTGAAAGGAACATTTAAAAAGGGTAACCAAGGTCATGAAAAATAAGGATGGTGGCCCAAAATTGAGAGCAGAGCCCAGAACCTCTTTTGGAAATGTATCATGAAGTCGTCAAATTCTAGATGCATGGAATCAGAGAAGGAGAAGCAACCGTATGATCATCCAGAGCTCATTGACAGTTCCTGCCTTCCACACTAAGAACTTCTGCCTCTGTTCCACTCACATTTGCAAGGGGAATCCTTTTAGCATAAACACACTGATCACTGTTGTTGGCCAGGCTTTTTGGCAGATGGACTTGTAACTGCTGCTTCCCTCTGCTCTTCCTCTTTTACGTTATGACGGGCATCTGAATAGAAGCTCACTAAAGACTTGTCCGGGGCTTCTGCCTCTGATTCTCAGCTCAGTCTCCAGACCACATTTGGAAAGTATGTTTAATACAGGCCGGTGATCTTTCTTTTTTTTTTCTTCAATCGAGAGAGAAAATGCTGCAATTTCATTCAAAGGAGACCTAATATCTTACTTAAAATGAAGAAATCAGGCAATTTTCAGGAGTAGAAGTGATTCATACATAAACTGGAATTTTCCATTACGAGTTTTGTGATGTGGCAGTTTCCCCGAGTCTTAAACTGAGATGAAACGAAAGGCGTGAGCTCTTGCTGAATGGTTCATTGCTCATCTTCCTACAATTTCATTAGCAAGATGGTAGAGCAGGGACACAGAAGTTCATGCTGGTTTCTTCTCTCAGTACTGTTTACTGTCTTTCCTTTTCTTCCTTTACTCTTTCTCTTTTCCCCTTTGGTTTCTTTGTTAAGCTTTCCCTTCCTTCCCTCCGTGACTCCTTAGAAGTGATTTTGCTTCTTTCTGTTGCTGTTTTCTCTCTGTGGTTCCTTCACCTGTGGTGTAAGAGGAAAACTATAGCAGAGGTGGACAGCGCCGGCCCTGCAGTCAGATCGCCTGGCTTGGAATCCAAACTCTAACTGGGCCACCCCAGGCAAGCCGGTGACCTCCAAGCTGTTTCAATTTCCTTGTCTTACTGGAAAAATGTTTCTGTCAATTATTTATTATGTGGATGAAGAGAGATAATATATTAAAGTGCTTAGAACAGGCAGCTATTATTATGATCCATAATCATGACTTTCATCTATGTAATTTACATTAATGCTCATGCCAATACATACATTTTTCTGTAGAGGCCTTGGTCTTTCCTATATAATGTTCTGTGGGTAATTTAACCATGTAATGCAAATTAAAAAGAGACTTGGTTGTTTTAAACAAATTTTTATAATTATTCAACTTTGGCTTTGAAGAAAGCTATGAGGAAATCAATCACAGACCCTTGTACATCCCTTGGAGACAAATGGGTACTCTGAGTCTCTCTGTTCCTACTTGGCTCTATTCCTGTGTGAGTTTACCATTGTTTGAAATTTGGAGGTTTTATGAGGTCATAGAGGGAAGTACATGTGTTTCAACAGAGTCTTCCTTTGTAAACTGATGAAGGGTGTGTGTGTGTGTGTGTGTGTGTGTGAGTGTGACTTTATGCCATACCTTTTCTTCAGATAAACAGATATTTACAATCTATAATACAATATGCTGCAATCAAGATATATCAAAAAGCATACAGACTGACCCAGGCCTCTAAGAAGTGCCTCCCTGCTGGGAAACCAGTGTATGTGAAATTTGGAGCACAATGGCAGTGGTTGTTGATGCCATTGATTTTCATGGTGTCCTAAACAATTGAATCTTTTTACTTTCTTCTAATTTTTGGTAGTGACTTCACATCTGTCCTGATTTCTTTGTGTTTATTAAATTGTTACTTCTAGTCTGTGAATAGAAGAGTGTAACATTCTGGTCAGTTTATGATCAGAGATAAACCTTGGAATTTCCTTTGTAACCTGTTAGATGTTCAAACTGAATTATTCTCCCAACTGTTTTTGTTTGTTCTCTTTGTTTCCTGCAGGTGGAAATATCTAGGTAAGAGAACAGCATTTGATAAAGAGTAAGTATGCTTATTTAAGAGAGAGAATATTTAAAATGAAAAGGTGTATGGGACCATAAGGATTATCCTTTAGTTTATAATTCGATTATTTGCAAAATTTACTATTAAAGTTTAATATCATCTAATTAGTTTCTACTACTTCCTTGGCAGGGTACAAAAGGGTCTCTTGTTGTCCAAAGAGTTAATTCTGCTCTGTGTCTGACTTGTTCTCAGAGAGAAACTGAGACATGACAAGGAGTGAATCTTTTTGCTTTTCCTCAAGAGAAATGGAGGTCTGGACAAGAATACCAGAAAAATGCTATGGGGCTTTGAGTACATCTACAAAAGTCTATGAAGAAATCAGCCAAGCCACAGGACTTTGATCAAAAATTATACTCTTCAACCACTGAGATGCAGATACTATTTATAAATCTAGTAATATTAGAGATTAGATCATGGGGTGATTACTTCTCAAAATAACATTCAGAGCAGTTTACAACTTCATGATTGGCATTTCTTTAAAAGCTATTAATGGTAGTTGAATTCCAAAACTAAAGTTACTTGTATGAATCCGTGAGTCTTTCACAAGCTTGTATTTTAATTAGCTAAAATATTCCACTTATAGTGAGAAGGGATTTTTTTCCTGTGCAGAGTAAGGAAAGAATTCCCAGTTCACCTAATTATAAGAAACTTTTTTTTCAATTTTATTTTTCTATTAGTACCTGTTTGCAGTACATAATGATTATATTCCTGGGGGAGTCGGTACCTGTGCGTAGCACATCTTCAATCCTTTTCATTCCCTTCCTCTCCTCCCTCCACCTTCCCTCCATCTCTCGGTCCCCTTCCCTTAGAATCTTAAAAGAAGAAAATAACTCATTCTTTGAAATGTTGCCTCATATGTTTCATAGTATATGGAACAAGAGTAATGAGAGAGTTGAGAGTTAATATCTTTTATTAATTATCTGACGTGATACTTAGGGGCTGACTTGGGCAGGGAGGAAGTAGTTTATTACACTGTGAAGTTTGTTTTGTTGTATACTCAGGTTTTGTACTCAGGTTGGTCTCAAACTCCTGGTCTCAAGCAATCTTCCTGCTTCAGCTTCTCAAGCAGCCAGGACTACAGGTTAACATTAAGGCTCTCAGCTTTTGAGTTTATCTTTTGGATGTGCATATACCTAATATCAATCATAGGTATAGCTTATTTTAAAAAATATTGCCACATGCAAAAGAGGCATATGGTTAAGTATAAGGGAAGAATTACCATTGAGCATTCAGCTGTTAATACTAGTTGGCTATAACCAAAATGGATGATCATTCATTCATTTAGTCAAAGTTATTGTGAAATAAGTGTCATGGACTGTGGGTATATTCACCTTTAATTAGGCAAATGTAATTCTCTGTCCTCAGGTGGAATCTTTGCCCAACCAATGGATTCATTGGTGTTTATTTACCTTTTATTCACAAAGGGAATTGGTGCGAGTGGAAACAGAAAACCTCACCACCCTTGTCCACAAGTAGAAAAGTAGCTCTTGTGTGGATGGTGGTGTGTCAGCCTTCTTGTCTTTATACAACACATTTATACCTTACAAAGAGACTTTTTTTTGTGGTGTGTATGTGTGTTTTGTTATGAGGCATTATATTAGAAAAACTCAAAAGCAAATTTTGATTAGGACCTACTAAAATATTGGCTTGTGGCTGATTGAGGCTATAAATAGATAAATTGATCTAGTATCCTTTTACTTGTGAAATTTAAAAGAATGTCACCTCAAGAAATAAAGAAAATTGGGCAAATTGAAAAGGGAAGTGTTTCTAGTTTGATAAATAGAGTGGATGGGGAATTCAAAATCTATTTTTAAACAAATGATAAAAATACAGCACTTATAAAATAATCAGAACATATTTCAACAACAAATAGTTTCAAGAATGTTAAGGGGAAGCCTGAACAGCGACTGTGATGTCACTGGTTCTTTTTGTCATTATCCAAAAGAGAATTAAAGAACCTTAGGACAATAGCAGACTTTTTTGTGATAGTTATTATAATTTTACCACTGAGGAAAAGGCCTTTCTTTTTTGATTAGTCTAGAAAACATCTTGAAAATCAGAAATTATAAATGAATATTTTGTTGTAGGTTAGACTCAAGGTACGAGATTACATGCTAGAGGGCCACAGATATGTTTGGGTATTAAAACACTTGGGGAGGAAATGAGGAGATAGTGATCAAAGGATACAAAATAGCAGACCAGTAGGATGAACAAATCTAGAGATATAAATGTTCAATGCAAAAATTATACAATAGTTAATACTATATTGTAGTCAAGATTTTTGCTAATTTGGTAAGTTATAGATGCTCTTACCACAGGGAGGGGGCGGATGACTGTGTGAAATTAAGGGTACAGTATATTAGTTTCAGTGATGAGTTAAAATGAGTAACTATTTAAATTCAAACAATGAGGGGAATTAATGAATAGAGAGCGTGAGACTCCCATTTGAAAATCATGACCAATCAGACTGCAAGAAATATTTCCCTAACACTCTGTAGGATGTCTTCCCAGACTCAAACATGCCACCATATTACTTTCAAAGCAAACTGCCGGCCTCTCAGTGACTAAGCCATGGGACTGAAAGAGATGGAAAAATATGAATTTGATCTGTAAGGAAAAGAATAGAGGCACCAATTTTTCCCAAGTCTTCAAAACAATCATAATATAAATGTCATTTATATTTCATTTTTATTATTTATGTAACATTTTATTTTATATTTAATGACATACATGATATTAAAAAACAGTTTTCTTTTGATCTTTTAGTGTTGTTTCGGAAGTCACTTTAAAAATAAAGTGTCAAAATAAATGTTGGCCACCTATGTTTCATATTTCAGAACGATATTTTATTTCTTCAGCTGAATAGTGTTGCACATAAATGGGTTAGGAGTCATATGCTTTCATCATGTACTGAAAGTCTCTTTTGTACATCTCTTCTATTAATTTATTAATTATTTTTGGAATTATTTGTCTAATATGTCTTCTCTGTGCCACAAGAAATTTCATGAGGACAGAGAGCATGCTCCATTTTGTTCATCTTGAATTTTTAGGACATAGTGCAGTGAATAGCACATAAATATTAACAGAACTAATGGATGAATAAGGCACAGATAAATGAGCACATGTACATAAACTAAAAATGTAAATTATAATTATCTGTGAAAGTCAAGTATAAATTAATCAGATAATCTCTAATTTGAAGCTGAAATAAGATGTATGAACCTTCAAATTTTATAAAGATCTAATCTACAAAAAGGATAATAATGCTCATTGTTTTCCTCCACTGAAATGTAAGAATGTCTTGGGAAAATGTTCAAAAGACTTTTGTAGTTTTGTACTTTATATATCTAGTAAAGGTGAATTTATAGGTGCTAAACATTTAAAAAATTATATTGACTATAATATTAACCGATTCCCCAAACTTCAAGATTTTATAATGGCTTATTTTCTCATTGCCCCTACCCACCAGATTGTCTATCTGTCCTTCTGTCTGTCTGTCTATCTATCAAGTTTATCCATCTATCGATTCTTGCCTTAAGTTTGTGCTAGAGTTTAAAAAAATCATTTGTATACTCTGTTCAAAGTAACCTGGCACGCAGTTAATTAAAGTGCATGTAATTCTTCTGGCCTCTGATAATTGATCACAGGGGGTCTAAATGCTGATTATGTTTATTATATTTATAAACAGTATGCATTTCAGATTTTATGACTTTATACCTTCCCAATAAAGGCTATTGATTTGTATAAACCAGTAGATTCTGAACTGTCCGAGGTAGGTTCATTTGGTTCACTTACTAGATTTTACTCATTCTCACAGAGGTAGATGACCCTGGCCAATGAAAACAAGGCTAACCAGGTAACAAACTGCGATACCTCAGTCAGGTAATGGGAAAGATTATGTTTACTTTTTTTGGTAGAATTACAACATTGACTCCAGTGTTAGGACATTAAAGGAAACTTAGCAGTTATTATTTTTCCTCCCAAATTCTGTGAATTTTATGAATTCTTCATTGCTCATTTAATAAGATTTTGAAGGTGTGAATTTATGTAACTTCTTGGGTGTATTCATGGGCATTTGCAGAAAAAATTGAATACATTATCGGCTAATGATTTGTGTAAACTCACTAATACATTTTCAGTATGTCATCAGCCATCTTGTTTGAGTTAATGTGATTCATCCTGCTGATGGGTTTACATCCTTTATTTCCTTAATATACAAATTACCATATGTCAATGGCCTGAATGTTGGTGAAAAAAATAAACCAACTTCCTCATTATAACAGCTTGATTGGTGAATTCTTCATGTGTTAAAGATCTGTACAAGTGTGTGTGCAAAAAGAGCTTTAGGATGTTTTACCTGCATCCAGTGGTGACACATTGTTTGGGATATTTTAAGTGCTGTTGTCTCATGATCTTGTAGTTGATTTCTCATTGTTGTTACATAATATTTTCTCGGAGAACTAACAATAAATTCCATTATGTTCACATGAATAAATTTATCTATGACATATGGCCCAAACAAATATGATATGTGTAAGTAATGATGAGGGATGGTAACTGTAATATTTTGGGCCAAATTCTGTTTTGAAACTCATTATTCATTGTTTTGTATGTTTGGTGGTTGTTAAGTTCTATATGCTTAAGCAAATCATGAAGGGCATACTTAGCTTGCTCTGTTGTTGTGTAACTTTTACAATCCTAGTTTAAATCTCACTGGATGTTCCTGTGGCACTGGTAGAGAAGCCAGCAGCAGTGGGGATGGCGGACAATCGCAGCCCATCCTGTGCTGTGCCCTGATCTCCATGTTGAGTGTTTGGGAGAGGCCCACTGGATAGCATGCAGATTGTTTTGAACTGCAGTTGTTGGGATCCAGTGAATAAACCCTCTGGGCCACTTCCAGGGGTTAATTTAGTCATTTGTTATAACGCTTGGGAACCTTTCCATTTGGGAGCTGAAGTGGCTACACAGCCTGACCTCTGTCACTGAAGATGAGTCCATTACAATATCTAATCTGATATCTAATTAACTTTATGAGGTGCCATATTGGTTTGATAATCCTTAAGTATATTTAGATTACATTATTATTTTAAATTTTTGAGTAAGTCTCAGCGTACCCTAGTGGAAATTTGTCTCCTGGTTCTTACAGTGACTCGCAAAGTGATTTAAACACAGGCAAGTTATTTAACTTCTCTGAGCCTTATTTCTTCTGCTAGAAAACAGAAATAACAATCCCTCCCTCAGAGGACTAAAGATTAAATATCATAATGTATGTAAAATACCCTACCAGATGCCTTACCTCAGTAAGCTACTATCAAGGCTGATATTTAATCAGTATGCACAGGTGTGCACAGTATGGCCTTCTGCGATGCTTTCCTGGGACCATATGGAAGTCACTTGATCTAGCAGAGGGAGGGTTACCAGCCATGAGGGCTTTAAGATTGTGTCTGAAATCCATTCAGATTGACTAGACTGTGTTATGGCTATCCAGTGCAGGTAAATGCATAACATATAGTAATGATAGATATTCTTATAAGTTTTGTTACTACCTGTGGTTAGATGAATAATGGTCCTTGAAAAAAATGCCCATGTTTTATTTCCTGGAATCTGTGAATACAGAAACATGTGTGGCTGCTGCTGTGGCTTAGATAAGTACCTGCAGAGGTCTATGTGGTAAAGCCTTGGTCTCCACCACAGCATTATTGGGAGATGATGGGAATGTTAAGAGGTAGAGCCTAATGGAAGGTCTTTAGGTCATTGTGGGTGTGCCTCGAAGGGGACAATGGTGTCATATCCTCTTCCTCCTTCTCTCTTTCACTTCTCAGCCATGAGGAGAGTCCCGACTCCCCGACATGCTTTTGCTATGATGTGCCGCTTTACCACAGGTCAAGGACAATAGGCTAATGGCCT
Organism: Erethizon dorsatum; assembly: GCA_028451465.1. Classification (NCBI taxonomy): domain Eukaryota; kingdom Metazoa; phylum Chordata; class Mammalia; order Rodentia; family Erethizontidae; genus Erethizon; species Erethizon dorsatum. Next base: position 100,233,316 of record CM051833.1, on the reverse strand, counting down.
TGTACTGAAACCTCCAAAATTTTGTAAGCCAAAATGAACCTTTTCTTCCTGTAAATTGATTATCTCAGATATTTCTTGTAGTGGTGGACACTTGACTAACATAATGGCAAAAGAACTAATTTAAGTATTTTGTGATGGTGAGATTATTGTTGATTATCACAAGGGACCTTAGAGAGAAGCAAGAGGTCAAAGGTAGGAGGGAAAGTGACAGCAGAAGTAAGAACCAGGGCATTGTGGTAATCCAGGAATTCTGGTGGCCTCTAGAAGCTGGAAGAAGATGTGAATGGATTTTCTCTTGGTATCTCCAGAAGGAACCAATTGGCCTGACATCTTAATTTTAGTTCTGGGAGACAAATTTTAGATATCTGACCTTCAGAACTATAAGAGAATGAATGTTATAAGCCTCTAAGTTGAGATATGAATGAGAGACAAAGGCATTTTTGTCTACAACTCTGTTGATAGCTTTTTTTAAGTCTTTACCATCCCCCAAAATTGTCTTTTCCTTACAAGCTTCTTGCTTTCGCTCATATTCTCTTCCTCCCCTCTTTTCCTGACCTCCTTTTTATTTCCTTCTCCATCTAGCAATCTCCTGTTATCCTTTGAGATGGGGACCAGATCTTGTAAGATCCAGATTGCTAGGAAACAAAAGAATCCTAAGACTCTTTGAACACTTGAGGTCCTTTATCTGTAGCCCATGAAAAGGATTCTGAGTTACAAGGAACTATTCTTTTCCTTTTCTCCAAGAACTATGCCTTAGAAATATTTTGTATTGGAGGGAAAAAAAAAACTAGGAACAAACTCTATTTTTGTTTCTCACATGCCTATTGCCAAGTTTTTTCTATGCTTTACTTTCACCATGCTGATTCCACAAGTTTTATTGACTGTGATCCAGGGCAGTGCTTTGACTCATGCCAATAGTGGGAAAATGTTCCACTCCAAAATACCAACACCAGTTTTCTCCATTCTACTGGGCAAAATTGGTAATTCTTTAGGGTGTCTTGAAAAGGGAGAGCATATCTGCTCTTCAGCTGGATAAAATTAATTAATGCTGAGGTTAACAGTTAAGGTTAATAGCAATTCCTGACTTTTGACAGTGAGATTATATAGCTAGCTAGTATCGTTCACGCTTGCCTTTTTTCTATTGTGGTAAAAAAAAATGCATAACCTAAAATTCGCTTTTTAAAAATAGCTATTTTAAATTCCTGGAGCAGAAAGGTGATAGATTGAACCAACTTCTTTAACCATTAACATTGACTTTTGACAAGAGGGTTGAATGTCTTTTCTTTGAAATTCCTAATGCAAAGCTCTTTAAACACTGAGGTAGTCATCTGGGAGGTGGTGATCGGAGGTAAACCCTTGGGGATTGTTGTATTCTCACCGTACAACCCAGTGAAGAGTTGGACACAGAAAAGAAGTGTTGCTTTCTGTCAAGGAACATTTGTGCTTTACCAAATAACAGCAAACTGAAATGCAAGGTACTTTGCCAAAGATATTACAAGATTAGTTAAAAGCATTTTGGAGAGGGGAGGAGATACTGCATGTAGAACTGGACATAGACATTTGTTTTGTAGATCCAGAAATGATTTCCAATCTGGAATGGAAATTTCAGGGGAACCAAATGTGTGATACAAAGGCATTTTATTTAGTGGCACTCAGTAAATAAATATTTTACTTCTTTCTTTTCTTCTTTCATTTCTTGATAGATTTTTCCTTTTTTACTTTATACATATTTTTCAGTTCAGAGATTTTGTGTTTGTGTATGTGTGTCCATGTCACATTTATCTTTTTATTCAAGGACTCTAATTTTCGAATCTCTACTCAGCTTTTTTTAACTGATCCACAAAAACATAAAAATTGTACATATGAATGGCGTACCATGTATACATGCATATAGTACCCATTGGTTAACCTTTCCCTATCCCTATCTACCTCCTATTGTTTCTGCTTCTGATAGCCACCATTCTACCATCAACTTCTATGAGATCAACTGTTTTTGGTTTCCACATAAAAGTGAGATCATGTGATATTTATCTCTCTGTGCCTGACTTATTTTGCTTAAAAGTAATGACCTCCAGTTTCATCCATGTTGTTACAAATGACACAATTTCATTCTTTTTTATGGCTCAATAGTATTCTATTGTTTATATGTACCAGATTTTCTTTATCCTTTCACCAATTGATGGACAGTTAGATTGCCTCCATTTCTGGGATATTGTGAATAGTGCTGCAGTAAACCTGGAAGTGCAGATGACTCTTTGTCATACTGATTTCACTTCCTAGAGTATGTCCCTAGATATAAAATTTGTATAGGGAAGTGGGATTGGTGGGTCACATGGGAGTTCTAGTTTTCACTTTCTGAAGAAACTTCCAACTGTTTGCTATAATGACTATACTACTGTACACCCCACTAACAGTGTGCAAGCATTCCCTTATCTCCACATCTTCATCAGCACTTATCGTTAGTCTTTTTTGATATTTGCCATGTAACTGTACATCTGTGTGTCATTAGAGAAATGTCTATTTAGATCTAGTGTTCATTTTTATTGGATCATTTGTTTTTGCTATTACGTTTCTGGAGTTCCTTATACATTCTGGATATCAACCCCTTGTCAGATGTACATAAGGCCATATTTTTTTTTCATAATCTTCCTGACAAGACAAAGATTTTGCAAGGAGAGTTGCAGTTCTTGAGAGTGTATAATGTGGATTTTATAGATGGATGCAATTTCTCTTTCTGAGGAGTTCTGAACAGCAACTCACAGAAATTTTTCCAAGCTTATTCAATATCTTTTGTTTTACATCCTCACCTGAAGGATGTGGGACAAGTAACAAAAGGGAAAAAAGCAATACATTCTCAGCAATCACTTTGTGGAAAGATCTATGGGAGGTGCTTCATTTATATCTTATTTTATTTAATATCTTATTTAATTCTCAAAACTACTGTATCCATTAGATTATTGCTCATTTTACTCTTTAAGGAACCAGCTCAGAGAAGTTAGTGACTTGTGTCAAAGGAATAGGATTTGAACCCAGGTCTGCACTATTCCAAAGCTCACATGTGACACCAAAACAAGGTATTACTGGAAGAAATACCTTTGCCATTTAGAATACATGGGTCCTTGTAAACTCATATCCTGTTTATTTATGGATTCATTCAGAAAAATAGAGTGTTTTGAGGCCATCAAACAGAAAAGTTTTTAAAATTGCATTGTAAATTCACATATAAGAATGGAACAGAATAGAGAAGTAGAAATCATGTGTTTAATTTTATCAAAGTTAAAAGCCTAAATTATTCGGTATAACCATACACATCACTTGAGTTAAATGGATAAATGTCAACTTACCACAGTTAAAGAGGACTAGATTTATATTCTCTCAAATAAGTCATTAATTCTATGTGTTATCATCGTCAGCAGGGTCATCACTTATCTCAGACATAGCTTAATCTAGAATAAGATTTTATTGTAATTCTTTAAATTACCAAATTCTTGTGTTTCCAAAGCTGTTTTAAAAAGATAATTCATGTTGCTCATTCATCAGTTTATAACCTTTCAAGATAATAGCAAGAAAATAAAGCTAATTTTTTTATTCTTATTTACAATTTTATTGTTTCACTGATAGTTATTTTATAATATTTCCTATATGTGTAATTACTTCAGGCTTTTACCATTTTCTCTATGGGGTAAAAAATTTATTTTAATGTGCACGGAATGATAGTTTCTGTTTATCTCTCTCTGTCTCTTTCTCAATCTCTCTCATTTTACTACTTATTTAAGGTATGTTAGTAGTTAAATATTCTTACCATATATTTCTTGCAGTTTTTAAATGTGGAATTCCAGTATTGCTCATTGGTTTAGCAGTAGGTGAAAAGATTGATTTAAATAATGTATGTAAACATGATATTTTTCATGAGGGAGGGTTAGCTGACTGAAAACTACTTTGGTTTTGATTCAAACTCAAAGTTAGAGAGAGGATGTACATATGAATTATCCCTGGGTTTCTCCTTGCTGCTGTGCTAAATTTCCACAGCAGCCTGCAGGCTTGCATTTAGGATCTGCCAATTTTTTTGGATCCTGTGTTTTCCTGGCTCTCGTTTTGATTTATTCTACAATGGCAAGATATGCTGGGAACTGATGTAGTGATAAAATAAAGGGAAGCAAATAGCCCCTGTCATGCTAGATTTCCTTTAAAATTTATTTGCCACGTGAAAGACCTTTAAAATTTTTGTTAATAATTAATGTTTGTTAAGTCAATGGCTTCTTCTGGTATCTATAGAATAAAGCAGAGTTTCTTTAAATACAGTTGGTTAATTCTCCTTACCCCTTTCCACAAATAAGTTTCAGAGATGCTAATGATACCAAGTAAGATCTTTATATCTGAATAGAAGGAAATATTCTCTCTTTCAGGCATAAAACGTGAAAAGTTCTGAGTTGTTCACTACATTTGCCTGCACGACATTGCTATATACCCGTTTCTAATTAAAGCGTTGAATGTTAAGATGCCACATTATCTATGGATAAAAAATAATATAGAGTATATTTTAAAAATCATGTAGCTCTTTACAGTTTGATTTATACCTACTTCAAAAAAGAATATATTTTTTGTCTGAGTACAGGAATACACATTCTGCTGGAGTTATCTACTTTACAGTTTTCAGCTATATTGATTCTAGATATTAACCAACTCCTTCAGCAGTGTTTGGGTCATAGTTGTTGGGATAAATTGTGTGTGCTGAGGATTTTAGCACATAGGCACTCATTAGGTCAGTTTCTCTGGCTCCTGTCCAGTGCTCTAGCCAAGAGCTTTAAGCACTAGTGGGTGATGATTGGAAGGATTGTATAGCTTGCATTTATGGTCTAAGAGCTCAGTGTAGTACATATAACTGGATTGACTGGAGACTTAAGGTAGCCAAAATTGGAAAGTGCAATTCATAGTATGAGAAATTTCCACATCACTGAGGATAACGGCAGGACTGCTTCACCACAAAATATCACACTCACACCTTCCTCTATCTTAACATGTCATTACCATCACTCTCAAAGAAAGTTCTCTGAAGAGGTGACCTTTGAGCTCAGCACTAAATAATGAGGATGCAGTTGTGCAAAGAGCTGGGGGACAGGTCACGGGGGCAGAAAAAACTGTGATGTGTAAAGGCCTTTAAGTGCATGGAAGGTAATATGGAAAACAAAAGGAAGGCTAAGGAAACATGGTACTGAATAAAATTGAAATAGTGAGCAGGGGCCTGGCAGAACGTACTGAGAAGTGGATTTTACTTTAAATGCCACAGCAAATCATAGAGAGTTTTAAGTAAAAAGATGAAATGATATAAGTTTGAAAATGATCCCTCTGCCTGGTGTGTGGAAAGTGGGTTGCACAAGTCCAGAGAATAGCTGAAGGAAATGGCTGAAGAATTCCTGTAGGTGTTATGAGAAAGAGATGACCAAAATACAACCCTCATCACAATTTTGTTCATCAAGGTTATCACTTTTTGTGTTTAATGGGACTAAATTAAAGACAGCTAATCACATACTTTAGGTTCAGTATTACTATCCGCTTTTTCTTTGTCTTGGCGTGAAATTCTTCTTACAAACCAAATTCCTAAGTCCATTGGGCACTTAGGAAACTCTTGTTCTTTAAAAGCTATTGTAAGCTGTGTGTGGGGAATGCCATTCAAAGAGCAGGAAGGTTCACACAAGGAAGGATGATGCCCTGATGTCAGGCTGCTCTTGCCAAAATTGTCACTGTGCTCATCTTGCTGACTCCCTGTGCTCTTGTTTACTTGTCCATTGCTAGATCAAGAAGAATCTCTGATCTAGTGCTTAGGATTTTTTTTAATAATCCCAGAAAGGACATTTCTGATGAAAATATGCATACTAATCATTATTATAGTTGAATGAGGGTATTCATACCTTGGGAGAAAGTCTCCTAAACCTACAATCTCATTTGACCCATGGTTTGTTACAAGTGTGAAAAATAAAGTAACTTACTATGAACTTTTACTGTTTTTATCATGATGTCTTTGTTATTCACACAGACATAATTTAGGATTGAATTAGAAAATTCTAACCATAAGTACTATTTTTTAGCAACAATCTATCTAGGGAATAGAATAAGATTTGTGAGTCTTATCTCATTATTATAATTTTAATTACAGTAATGGATATTATAAATGTACTTTGCAAAACTTTTCTGTTTTACAAAGTCATTGTATATGCTGAGAAAATCAAGAAAAAAGTTCTTCTTTGGATAGACTCCTGGTAAATGGAAACACAGTAAGTGCAAGGCTATGTCTGCTTTATTTAGCATCGAATCCTCAGGATCTAGCATCATTGTTGGTACATCAAAAGCTCAAAAATATTTCTGGATGAATAAAATCATTTGTTGTTATGGTCACCGGGGGAGTAGTGCCTTTAATGCATGCTAATATTTCCAATTGTTTGTTTAACATAGATATGACTTCAAATTTTTTCTAGTTAATATCATAGCTGAAATGCTTATATCTGGCTAAAAATGTTTCACCAGTTTTTCCTCCAGCTATTTTGGCAAATAAAATATCTAGACAGACTATTTTCTAAGTGTAGCCAACTAATAAAGTATTGTATCATTCATATCTTTAAATCTAATATATCTTTGGATTCTTGATTATTTAATAGTGCTTTGCCTTATAAAAATACTCATTATCAGAACATATAAAAATCTGGGCTCTAGTCGGGGATCCACCCAACTGTCCTTGTCTCAGGAGTTGTACTTTGGTTGTTGCTTTTGAAACTAACCTTGATGATTCTACAAGCAGTTTTTTTCTCTGTGCTTTTGAAGCATTGCTCATAGCCAAGATTCACTCTTACCTTTTAACATCAAACTGTTTTTGAAATTGTTTTAAGTGTTATATACTCAATGAGTTGTTTTCCTGGAACTATTTCTCAATATTTTCAACAGCTGTCAAGTCAGGCTCATTTCATCTCACAGTGATTAAAAACCTGTATTTTAAATGAGCATCAAAGTATACCTTGCACACTTGCGACCAAACTGTAGCGGTCATGTGACTTCCCTAGTTGTGCTTTGGGATTTTACTATAGCAATTTGAACCAAAATTCCTTGTAATCTACTCCATGCTTGAAATTGTTCTGAATTTCTCTTGTTCTCATTCATTATTGCACTAGTTATAAGGTTTTGGTCCAAACATAACTGTACTGTTTGTAACCACTCCTCAATATTTCTAATTGAAGCTGTAACTTTAAATAAAGAAGTCTTTGGAACAATAAATGATGACACTTAGTTCTCTACGGCCAAACTCTCTGCATTTCTTATTATTTTCAGACTAACTTCAACAAGAAATATAACTAGACACAGTTTCATGTTTGTAAATACATTAATAGTCCAAGGTAGGAAGTTGAACCAATGTATTGGAGGCAGTGGTTGTGTGTGTATTTAATCAACAAAGAAATAAAAATTTTGATTCATAAGAAAACATATTGGTTTGTAGTAAAACTCACTGGTTTGTAGTATACTTTCAAAAACCGACCCTCTTTTTTAGAGGAGCACTGGTTCTACAGTTGGAGTTGTCAGTGCCATCTGTGATTACAGTAGTTCATAAGATTTCTTTGATCCAGTTATAGTGACAATGATACTTGGTTCTTCAACAACTTTAAAGTGATGTATTAATCCATCTTTCACTGCATGTAAATGTGAATGTTTTTCACATAGGGAGTTTAAAACATAAAATTCACTAGCTGGAATAGTGTGGTTCTGCTTGAATCTAGGGGCATTTTAATCAAATGTGCTAATAAAATGGATATCCAAGATGGTCAAACATATCTTGTTTATCTGAAGGCTGTAGGTGCAAGCTTGTGATATACCCAGGATGAGAAAGAGACATAGAGAGAGTAAAGCCCAACCTCAGTGAACACCTCAATTTAGGAATGAAGAGAAGGAAGAGACCCAGAGAACCAGACAACGAAGTCTGAGAAGTATAAAAGAGAATCAGATATGGTCCTTTTATAGCTATCAACAAATGAATGGATAAAGAAAACGTGGTATCTATGTATAATGTAATATGGCTCAGCTATAAAGAAGGATAAATTCAAGATGTGTAGAAAATGAATGGACCTGGAAAATATAATGTTGAATGGGATAAATCAGACAGATAAGTCTAAATATTGTATGGTATCTCTCATCTGAGTAATGCAAAGTAGTGTACAGAGAAAGAGCAAAATAAAGGATGGACAGAATAAAACAAGGGGATAGATGTCTTGCAAATGGGAAGGATCCAGGAGACAGAGGGCAAGGGAGAGGGAGAGGGGAAGTAAGAAGATTTAAGATCTGCCATCTCTGGGTACCAAATATCCACAATGAATGTAAACATTATATGTCATAAACTTAGGCTACAAAAATAATAACAGCAAGAATGAAAATGGGGAAAGGGGATTTAGAAACAGAAGGAGGGAGATGGCTGGGAAGGGGAAAGGGATTAAAACAAAAAGAGACAAGCTATGTTATGTACATGCACCTACTCCCTAAGGTGAATGTAAACTGCATGTACTGCAAGCAGTACCAATAAATTTAAAACAGAAATAAAATCAGGAGCATGCAGACTCCTGCAGGCTGGTGCAGCAGGAGGAAAACTCTAGTAGGAAAGCAGTGGTTGGTGGAGAAATGAATAAGAACAGAAATGGGCCTTTTGGACTTAAAGTCTAAGAAATTAGTGTTGTAGGGGCTGCAGCTGAAATTATCAGGAGTTGACTCAGGCAACTATGGACGCATTCTGAAGCAAGCATAAACCACTTTTCAAAAAAGATTGGCATCGAAGGAAGGAAAATAGCACAGATGCTAAAGAACACAGAGGAATTAAAACAGTTGAAGTAGAGAAGGCATTTGAGGGCTAACTTTATTAGTAGCTATGTTCATTTGAGTGTTTATTATATACCATGTAGAGTTCTAGATGCCTTAGCTAATTTAATCTTCATATGATAGGCGTGAGACGGCCTGCCATTATTAGCTGTATTTTGGATGAGAGGAATAAGGTGATACGAACAAGTGTTGGTATCAGGATTTAGTGCAGGAGGTTTTAACTCCAGAGGCTCACGTTAAACCACTCTATACTTCTTCCTTGGGGCAGAGAGAAAAGGACATTCAATGGAGCATTAATATCCATGAATAGACCACAGGTAGGGATGAGATTCTATGTATGCCGAAGTGTCATCATAATAAGGAGAAAGAACTAGAGGAAGATGTGGGGACTCAGAGCTTTTGACATAGAGAAGAAGGAACATAAGATAACTAAAGGGTTTCCACTTGGTACAGACAGAAATACTGTACTATTTAGAGGACCAGGGAAACAAAAGAGGAGTCTAAGGAAGATGGATTGAATTTGAATAACCTCTCTGGAGCATGTACCAGGAGATCAACTGCAGTGAGAAGTAATTACCTGCAGCAAGAAGGGGCCAGCACAGGCAAGGGACATGTTTATCTCCTCAGCTCTGTCTGGAGTCTGGGAGCACAGGCTGAGAAGGAAGATATTGAAATGGATCAAGGGACTGTGACTGCTTAGTCATGGAGCTGGGATGTTCTCAGGAGTGTCACTAATATCTCTTTCTGTAATAAAAAGAGGTAAGTGTGGTAGAAAGTTACAGAAAAATTGCTTTGCACAATTTTTATTGGATTATGATTAAAGGAAAGTCTTTTATGATCTGGTCTAAAAGATTATAAAATTCTTAAGTATGACCACTCCCCATATCTTCAGTTAATTTCCCAGTTCTTCTTTTGCAATATTTTTCATGTTATAGGAATTCAATAAATGCTGTGACTTTACTGCTATTGAAAGGATTATAGCGAACCTTGGGAGATGGTAGGGATGGCAAAGAAGTCGATCAGAAGGCTCTTCTGAGTTAACCATTTTCTAAGTTAATTCTTTTTAGGGAGAATAAGCTTCCAAGATATCCTTTTAAGCTTTTCTGTCCTGATTCTAGATATATAAGAAAGGTTTTTTAAACAAAACCACAGCTAGAAAATGGCTGATTATAGATATATAAACTGGAATCTTTGACAAAACCTAGCCGAAGATAGTGACCGTTAGTACAACTCCATGGGTAAAGAAAAGTGACATTTTGTCCTACTAATCATAGAAAACATGCAATGTTTACTCTCAATATCTGCTTCTTGTCGATGACCTTGAAATGTTCCACCGCCAGAACACATTAGAGACAGAGAATACTCCTGTTGTTTCTTAGGAGGAGGACACTTTTAGAACATAAGAGTTAACATTAAGTATTCCTGGTCTATTTAGTACTTTTACACCTATAATAGAGCTCCAGCAAATTGACTCAAAATTTGATTTCAGTTTTTCATTTAACATGCTAATGAGGTTATTAAATGCACTCTTTACATAAACACACATATCCTCAAATGTATTTTTTCTTCATTGAAATTTGAATCACGTGCTCAAGGTTGTAGCACATTGGTATTCTGAGCAGCTATATACAGCACTCTGCATCCACTTTTCTTCTTTGTACACGTTATAGCACTGCCCGTCCCCTGAGCCTGGCTCTCACGGTAGCTGCAGCGTGACATTTTCCTTTAACAGTGATAGGCAGGATTTAATTGACCTCATTATTCTTGGGGTCTCAAAGGCTTCTGTGGCTGTGCCCATTCATGAGCCTTGTTCTCTTGGGGTGTAAGACTGTGTCCAATTATTCTTGTTGCATGTCATCAAGTGACCCCATGACACCTGCAGCAGCCCTTCTTGCATTCCAATGACTCCATTCCTGAATTTATTGTGACGTAGAGCTCTAGGGGCCTGTAGGATTTTATGTAGAATGATTAAGCTTTTCTTTTCCTAGTAAAGTATCTTTGTCTTGTGCCCCCTTTCCAATTTTTGTAAATAGACCCAGAAATACAGGCTGAAGCTATAAGACAATCAAATATCTCTTAAAAATCCATACATGATCACTATGCAGAGGCAAACATCACCCTAAATAATTGATTTGAATCAAATTGGGCCTTCACTGATTAGAGGTTAGAAAATCCCCAAGTTACTCACTGACCCTAGACTGACTGCCCTCAGAGAGGAGCCGCTGCCTAGGGTGGGAAAGAATGAATGGAGAAAAAGAAGTTTCAGTTATTCTGTGCTGTGTAATGAGCACCAAACTTAGTGGCTTAAAAAAGATTTATTTTTTTTGCCTCAAAATTAGTTGGACCAGATCAAGGAATAGCTGGGCGAGTCTTCTGTTCAATGTAGCACCAACTTGGCTGCATTTAACTGGTCTGCAGCTAGAAAGTCCAAGATGGCTTCATTTACATATATGGTGCTTCTTGGCTCCTCTGTATTCTCTTTCTCTCCCGCAGTAGTCAATGTTCTCTAGAGAAATAGAACTAATAAAATTTTGTGAGTGTATGTGTGAGTGTAGAGATAGGAAAGGAGGAAGGAAAGGAGGGAGAGAGGGAGAGAGGGAAAGAGGGAGAGAGAGAGAGAGAGAGAGAGAGAGAGAGAGAGAGAAATGAGATGAGATGAGATGAGATGAGATTTTAAGGAACTGGCTTATAGGATGGTGGAAGCTGGAAAGTCCAAAATCTGCAGGAGGGACCACAGGCTGGAGAATCAGAGAGGAGTAGATGTGGTAAGTTAAGTCTGAAGGCCATATACTAACAAATTTCCATTTTCCTTTGGGCACATTAGTTTTTTTCTTAAATTCTTCAACTGTTTGATGAAGCCCACTCACATTATGGGGATTGTTTTATTTTTACTTAAGTCTACTAACTGAGTGTTAATCTCATTTAAAGGTATCTTCACACATCAACATCCAGATGTATTTGATCAAACATGTGGATGCCATGGCATAGACAAGTTGACACGTAAAATTAACTATCAAACTTTCCATGTAGTTCCTCTCCACTTCATAGTTTAGCAAAAACCTCTTCACTGCATGGCAGCTGGCTTCCCAAATTGAAGAATTAGCGTCTGTTGGACCGGGGCTCAGAAATTCCAGGATATCATTATATTTGTAGTTGATTGGTCAAAGCAAGTCACAGGTCTCGTTCATAGTCAAGGGAAAAATCTACTCCATAAAAAAGAGCAACATATGTGGGCAAGGGGTTAGTTGGACACTAGTTCCCTCTGACACAACAAAGCAAACGTCCGTCTCCTGAAAGTGTCATCATGTTACAACAGTAGGCTCACATTCATGGTCTAGGATCTCATCATCTAAATCATGTACATTTGAAGTTGAGATTCCTCATAAACAGCTTCTCTTGATCCAGAGACTTGTAACTAAAATGATAAATTCTGTGTACTTCCATCCCTCTTTCCTAAATATACACTAACAAGACAGGGATTGGTGTATCCTTAGTAATAGACCTGGTCAATCAAGAAAATGGGAGGCATGTAGCAATTCTGATATACTACTGGGAACCTGTTAGCAATTCTTCCAAATCCAAGGACAAGTAATACTTCTTAGAAAGGTCCCTGTTCTCTGGATCTGGTTTTCTATTTCATTGCTTCTAGTGGCTCTCAGCTCTGTCCTCTAAGTCATCTTCTTTTTCCCATTAGAAATTGCCTATATTTGCAAAATGAGTCACTTTCTTTGCCTTTTCTATGCCAGTAAAATTTGGAGGCCCAAGGTCATCTTTTAATTTTGTCCTTCCACACTTCTATTCCAAGATGGTACATTTCCTTTAAAAACTTTGTGGTTTTCCCGTGTATCTGATTATATTGCATTTCATTCAGCAAAAACTGTTCTTCCAAATCTCTTATGACGGACACTTTTTTGTTTTAAGTTATGAGTCATGATGTTATGAAGCAACATCTTTAAGACTTTTAGAAGTACTTGTGTTCTGTCTATGTGTATCTCATATGGGTTTTAAGAGGTATCTTACTATTACACCCTTGATTTGTTATTTACCCTAAGGCCATATTTTACTAGCAGTGCTCTAGATTTCATCAGAAGCCATTTCTTGCTCTGAGAAACTTCTGGCATTTGGAGGGGTTGAGAATGAGAAATAATTTTATTTTCTAAGCTAGAAAGTCCTGAGTTGATGTTGGTGGCTTAAAACAATGATTTTTCTCATTGAATTTGTCTGAATAAGTCTGCTGCTCATTTACTCAATGTGGCACTGATTAGGTAACTTACTTGGCTGTATTTGGCCTGGCCTGGGATGGAAGGCATAAAAAAAGTTTTACTCATGTATCTGGTGCCTGTAAGCTCTTTCATTTGGCCTCTACATGTAGTAAACTTGGGCTTCCTTATAGCAATGACAGATTCATACTGGTCAGAGTCCTTCATAGTGGCTGACCCTAAGAGCAGGTGTTTAAGATAACAGGGATTATTCAGTGTGCGAGCACTTCTCAAGCCTTTGTTTATATCATCTTTTATGATATTTCTTAGGCTAAAGCAAATCATATTACTAAACCAGAATCCATACAGGAGGGTTTATATAACAGTAGAAACACCAAGAGGTAGAATTTATTAAGATTAACCCATGTAGTAATTTCTCATGGAGAATGATTTTATAGCCAGGTAGGCATGGATTTTTCATCTTTTACTAGTAGTGTGACTTAGGGCAAATTGCTGTATTTTTGTGTTTCTTGCTTGCTGCCTATAAAATAACAAACATGACATATACACACAAGATTTTTGTGATAATTCTGCAAAACCATACATATGATGTACCCAAAGTGGTACTTAACAAATGTTGCCTTGTTTTTGTAGTGTAATTGACAAACCAGCAGTTAGATATTGAATGGACCAACTGTGATTTCATCATAGCAGACCCAGGTTATAGTAAGAAATTATTACTTGCCTAAATCGAATTGATTAAAGGTAAAAATTTGGAAGGGAAAGTGGATATAAGATTAATTCTTGGCCAAAAGTTATTGTATGTGGTAGAGTTGGATTTCAGGGTCAGCGTTCACAGTGATGTGGGAGTACTCAGTGATGAGGAGGATTGGAAACAGATGATAATTCAGGAATCTATGTGGTTCAAAAGGCAGGGTCAGGAAACTCCTATGGATAGCTACTTGAAATGGAAGCTTAGGGAATCAGACATTAGATAACAGGGATCTAGGCAAGGAATATAAGAAGTCAAGAGTTAGATATTGGCAGTGTCTTTAGGCAAATTGTTATGGCCCAGGGATGAGGTAGGAATTGAATAGTTGAAAAGGTTTTGGAGTCAGACTCTAAAAATTATTATAGCCAAGAGTGATAACTGGTCACATGTGCACAGATCTTGAACCACAGATAGAAAAAGCCATTTTGTTAGAATCAGGATGGAGGCAGGTAGACAGGTAGGTCTGACACACATGGGGACTCTTTTATGTTCATGGGATTCTAGTTGTCCTTCCAAGTATTCAACGATCTAATTTTGAATTGCTTAGAATATGATGTTTTCCTAAAGAGGAATCCTCCACACAGAAATTAGCAGTCTATAGATCTGCTGGTGGCATTTGTAGCACCCTTATGGGTCAATTAAAGTGATGCTGTTTCATCATCTTTTGTTTCAACTGCAGAGCAGTGCCTTCTTTGGTTATAGCAGGGATTTTCCTTGAACGTTTCTACCTAGAGGGAAATCAGATTCACTAATGTTCCTGAGTCTAAGTTGCGGAAGTCAGACTTTTTCTACATCTTCCTGAGCATCTTATCTTTCCTCATGCTGATTACTTCACTCCAAAAGCTATGCTGTCTTACAAAATTACATTGTACTTTTCCTTTTCATTGAAGTAATCTGAATAGAATAAAATGGAATCATTTTAAGTCATGTTTAGGAAAAGTAAGGTTTCTTGATTAAAAGGAGAAATTTTGAGTGCATTCTAAAGAAATAGATTGAAATAAAAAGCAGATGCATATATCCATGCGGTTCTTAGTGGGGAGGTAGTTTTTCTTTTTTCTGTTAGAAAAATGATCCTGTTAAAAATTTCAATTTGTTTCCTCTAACGACTTTGATTAGGAATGCGTCTCACGCATTGATAAGGGAGTACTTTAAATTGTGATATCATTTCATATAGCATTTTCTATTTATAGCTTTCCTGAGAACCTTCAGCTGTGTGTCAGCACGCAAGCATTTCCAGCTCACAATGGAATTTCTATCAGTCCCCCTTTCATGCACCATTGTCCGAGTGATGACTTGCTTAGTGGCTGTAAATATCAGTACCTTGAAGATCAACAGCATCCAATATGTAAGACAAGTTTATAATGTCTATTAAAGCTTTTCTCTTTTGTCCAATTTTTTCTTGGATCCCCAGTCTAAGATCTGGGAACTGTTCATCAGAGTAACCATTTCTTAAAATGCTATAATTAATGTTTTTTTGAAGATGGAATCACCAATTATGAAACCAGCTATTTACACTCTGTTCTGATATTGCTTTCTATCCTAGACCAGAGGTCAGCAAGGCCTGATAGTAACTGTTTTCAGTGTTGTGGGCCAGACATCTCTGTCACAAACAGCAAGCTGCCCTGTGGCCCAACCACAGGGAAGGCACGTTCTGCTGGTGCATGAGTCAGTGACCTGAACATGGACTCCTGCTTTGAATACAGTGATCCTCCCTCGTCCATGGCTTCATCTTGATGCATTTCAGTTACCCATGGTTAGCTATGTTCTGAAAATATGAAATGGGAAATTTCAGTATACATTCATAAGTTTGAAAGCGCTTTCATTAGAATGTTTTGTTATAATTCTCATTGTTGTTAACCTCTCACTGTGTATAAATTAAATTTGATCATTAGAATTTATAGGAGAGACTGTATATTTAGGGTGTGGCACTATCTTCATATTTAGACATCTGGATGAAAGAGGACTACTATTTCTATAACATGGGTGAACAGACTACATACAGTCCTTTCGGCATAAAATCAAGAAATGTGTAGAAGAAAATGTCATAAAAACATCTGGAAGCTTGTATCCTGCTTCCTAGTTTTCCTGAGTACAACTGAATTCCATTTTGAAACAGGTGTCTTGGTTTTCTCCAAATGTTATTATTTGCTGTTATGTAGTAATGGCCTAGAACAGACGTCAGCAAGCAACTGCCACAGGCTAAATCCTGCGCTTTGTCTTTTCTTGTCGTGCCACACAGCTGTTCTAAAGGGGAGGCTCTGCCGTGGTTTGGCCCACATTTTAGCAGAACACACCCTTTTTGAAGCTCCATTCTCTTTCCCAGCAGTGCTGCCCTGGTGGGAGTTGCTGTGCACCTTCTCAGAATCTGGAATTTCCGATGAAAAAAGGCATCTTTTGTGAGATGCCTGTTGGAGCAGACCTGCTTTCCTCAGTGAAGCTAGCAGGGCTGGTCAAGAAGCCAGATGACAGCTTCGTCCTCATTAGCACTGTTTGCAGCAGACTGCTCCTGAAAACCAGCACAGGTTGGAATAAATTTCTCCTGTGAAATAACACAAGTCGGCTGGAAGCATCTGCCCTGCGTATGCGTGTAACTGAGACGGTGTTAAAAGGTTTAGTTAGAGTATCTTTTAGATAATACTAATAACCAGATGGTTTGCTAGTAAGGTTTGATAAATCATTGCTTTCTATAAAATTGAATAAAATAAAATAATTTAGAACTAAATCTCAAAATTACACATTAGTTACTATACCATGTTGTAGGAAAACAGTCTATATTATACTATTTAAGAAGAATATAATAGGTCAGCACATCTTTCCAAATACTTTTTGATAAATGAAAAAAGTATATAGCTTTTACCAGAGGATGACATCTTGTCATGGAAAATCTACTTTTGAGCAAATAAACGTTTAGAAATGAAAAAGACAGGACCAATACCAAACATAAGAAGAAGCATGAATTTAACTCTTTAAACCTAACACTACTCCCACCCCCCAGTATCTGCCTTTGACCCTCAGGATAAGGATCTAGGACTAAAGTTTTGTCCCTATTGCCTTCTAAAACACTTGCTGTAATTACAGTATAAAAATCAAACATAGGTGATAATTAAAAGATAGCATTTTTGCATTGCATTTGCAGAATCATTTCTCATAGTGACTTGCTGGGTCTACTGATGAATAAATGAAGTAAAACAGTAGAGTGGTCAGTTCCACTCCAGGAACTGGTAGAATGTACGCATTTTGAGAGCAAACAGCTTTGTTCATTGTGTTCAAAGCTGTATCCCAGAAATCCCAGAAGCTAAACCAGTGGCTGCTGCATGATAGGTGACCACTAAATATTTTCAGATTTTGTGATTAGAGATATTCAAATGTAGAATCCTACTCTGCTTACCAGTACTGTAGGAAAAATTAGTAGCTAAACAGTAGAGAGGATCATAGAATAAGTAGCGTACTGAGCTAGGTGTCATTTAAACCTGCTGACAGCACTGTGAGGAGTCCACCAGGCAAGTGACACTGAATGAGAGTATGTATTTTATATCAGATAACAAACACAGTAAAATTAAATTCAAACATTTGTGTGTAATACCAAAACTGAGACGGGGAGCATTTTGCCAGTTATTTATGGTATGGATTAAGAATATCACTAGATTTTAAAATCGAAATACTCGATTGTCTCAGTTTTTTCTGAAAACTGACTCCACCCTGTATTCATATAGATATCTATGATTTTTCCACTTTTCAGCTCTTTTCTGCCAGCTAAGAAATGGTTAATCATTCCTCTGTGATGAAAAAAAACACCTTATATACAGTGATATTTATAATCTAACTTATAAAATTCTTGTTGCTCTTAGGTTTGGAGAAATTTGTTATTCTATCCTTCAAGAAAACCCTTGATAATAAATCAAACCACTGGGAAATGATTTAGATTTTCATTGTTTGGCATGGTAACTGAAAACAACATTTTGAAAAATCATCTTATAACTAACCTAGAAAATAGTGTTTAGAGGCCAAAGTATTTGCGAAGAAACTAATAGCTAAGTACCTAGTTTTTAAATTCTTGTAAAAATTTTATACCATCTTTGTTAAGTGCTATTAATATTCTCTAACTCAGAAAAAGTGGAGAACTTGCTTTATAACCTTGAAGCAAAGGAAAGTCTAAAGCACCGCAGTTGTGCGCCAGGGATAAATGTACTTAGGATGCAGTCCTGAGGGCTGCATGGTAATTCTGAAAAGTGATGGCTTTCTAAATTCTGGGAAACTTCCTCTTTGTGTGAAGGGACTTGATTAGAATGTGACTGATTTTTGCTAAACATTATTTATAAGAGTATTTTCCTCTGAGCATTTAGTTTCAGGACAAAGAAAAGGAGCACTTAGCTGTGAAAAGGTTAGTGGATACTTAGTGTTGAGATTAGAGATGTGAATCATCCTTTTATAGCACAGATAATAAACAATGAAAAATTTCCTCTCATGGAGTGATACCACAGAGCCTTGGAATCCTCTATCATCGTCGCCATCGTCATTACGATCATGTGAGGAGTGCACACAGCTCTGTCTCGGAGGAATACTTAGCAATTTATGGATTTGTTTTAATTAGTTTTCAAACTTCCCTCATAGGGCAGCAGGAACATAAAGCTGTAACTCTAGTTTTTAGAGCCAGCCTAAAGTAAAATGGTGATACAAGTATTGCTTTATTTCAGCAAATTCTTGATGGAATCTCTCTTCACTTAACACCTTATTTCTCCTTTATTTTAAGACAAAAATCCTTATGAGTTTTCATTTTTAAATGATGTATAATGGAAATTTTCAAATATGTAGAAAAGTACAGAGTATAGTATAATGCATTTTAAAGACTCATCTCTCTAGTGCAGCAATTAATATACAGCTAATTCTCCTTCCATGTTCCCATCCACATTTCCTTCCACTAGAAATATTTCCAGCAAATTTCAACACAGAATATTCCTTTGTCTCTAGGTGAGTACGTGTCTAATGGTAATCTTTAAAAAATGATCTCAATCATGTTAAAAGGCTTGTATACACTTCTAATAAATTCCCCCAAATTTTTAATATGAAATTTCTCTAATTTTTAAAATAATTTAAAAATTTTTTTGTTTGAAATGGTTCCAAAGAAGATTAATAGATGAAAATCATTGTCTTTAAATTTATCTTTTAGACTATTCATTTCCCCTTTTTGTCCTGTCTTTCTGTAGAATTTGTTGCAAAAACTGGATCATAAATCCTACAGAATTTCTCATAGGTTGGAATTTGCTGATTGCATCCCTATGGTGTTGCTCAATGCAGTCACCTGCCTCTGGATTTTCTCTACTTAACAGTTAAATTTAAAGGCTCAGTAAATTATTTCTGTTGGATGATTCTCAAAGGATAAGCATATTTTTTCTAGCTTTATTGTGGTATAGTTGACAACTATAGATATCTATACATATGTATTCACAGTACACATGCGGTGCTTTGATATGTGTATGTATACATTAATAATTATCACAATGTAATAAGTCCACACATCTGTCCCCGTGTGGTTACCTTTGGCTGTGAATATGCATGTGTATATAGTGAGGGCATTCAATATCTCTGTTAGCAAATTTCAAGTAAACAATACAGTATTTCTAACTGTAGTCACCATTCTGTACCTTAGATCCTCAGAATGTATTTATCTTACAACTGAACGTTAGTGCCTGTCGACCCAAATCTCCTCCACCACAGACATGAGCAACCACCATTTCTCTCTTTGCACCTATAAGTTCAACTTTTTAAGATTCCACATATAAGTGATACCAAACAGCGTTTGTCTGTCTGTGACTGGGTTATTTTACTTAGCATAAAGTCCTCCAGGTTTACCCCTGTTCAGTCAAATGGCAGAACTACCTTCTTTGTCATGAGTGAATAATGTTCCATTATACATACATACCACATTTTCTTTACCCATTTGTCTGTTGATGGACATTTAGGTTATTTCTGTATCTTGGCTATTTTAAATAACACCATAATGAACACAGCAGTACAGATCTCTCTTTGACATACTAATCACATTTCTTTGGCATGTATACTCAAAAGTGGGATTGCTGGATCAAATGGTGATTCTATTTTTATTTTTTTGAAGAACTACCATACTGCTTTCCAAAATGAAATTACCGATATACATTGCCAAAGTGTAAGACTTCTCCTTTTCCCATATCCTCACCAACAGTTGTTACCAACATCAGAACAGGTATGAGGTAATATCTCACTGTGGTTCTGATATGTGTTTTCCTGATGCTTTTCATATACCTGTTGACCATTTTGTATGCTCTTTAGAGAAATGTCTAGGTCATTGCCTATTTTAAAATAAGTTTATTGATTTTTCTATTGAGTTATAGGAATTTATTGCCTATTTTGAATATTAATCCCTCATCACATATCTATGAAATGGTAGAAAATATTATTTTCATTTTGTTGATTGTTTTCTTTGTTGTGCAGAAGCTTTTAACTTGATATAATCAAACTTGTTTGATTTTTAAAATCTTGTTTCATGTGCTTTTGGTGTATATCTACTAAATCATCACCAAAATCAATAGTAAGGAGATTTTCCCCTATATTTTCTTCAGTGAGTCTTGTACTTTCAAATCTTTTATCTGTTTTGAGCTAATTTTTATGTACTGTATAAGGATCCAATTTCATTCTTTTGAATATGGGTATCCAGTTTTCCCAGCATAATTTATTGGTGAAACACCTTGCTCTGTGTCATGTATTACTGGTGCATAGGTTATAAGTTAACTGATTGTGTATCCTTGGGTTTATTTCTGGAATCTTTTTTTCCATTCAATTGGTCTGTGTGTATGCTTCTATGCCAGTACCATACTTGGATTACTATTGCTTTGAAATATAGTTTAAAGTCAAGGAATATGATGCTTCCAGTTTTGTTCTTCATTCTTAAGATAGTGTGGGCTATTCAGGGTCATTTGTGGCTCTGTAAAAATTTCATGGTTGTTATTTACATTTCCATGAAAATGCCAGTGAAACTGGCTCTATAGATAGCTTTGGGGAATATAAGTATTTTTATAGTATTAATATTTCTGTCCATGATCATGGTATATGGTGTATATTTGCATTTATTTGTTTCTTCTGCAATTCCTTTGATCAGTGTTTTATAGTTTTAAATGTAGAAAACTTTCACCTCCTTGGTTCCATTTATTCCTAAGTATATCACCCCTTTTGATACTGTTATAAGTGGATGACTTAATTTCTTTCTCCTATAGTTTGCTGTTAGTGTATAGAAATGCAACTAAATTTTGTATGCTGACTTTATTCTGGCAGCTTTACTAAATTTACTTATTACTTCTAACAGCTTTCTGGTGGAATCTTTAGCGTTTTATATCTAATAGATCAAGTCATCTGTAAACAGACAATTTCCTTTCTTTCTGATTTGGGTATATTTTCTTTCTTTTCTTGCGTTATTGTTCTCACTAGGACTTCCATTAATGCATTGAACAGAAGTGGTGAGAGTGGGCGCCCTCACCTTTTTACAGATCTTTGTGAAAAAGCTTCCAGTTTTTCACTGCTGAATATGGTATTAAGTGTAGGTTTTTCAAGTACAGAATTCATTATGTTGAACCATGTTCCCTCTGTACTTACTGCATTGACCATTTGCTTTATCATGAAAGGCATGTTGACTTTTTCATGCTTTCTGCAACTACTGAAATGATCACAGACTGTATATGATTTTCATCCTTTACTCTGATGCCTCACATTTATTGATGTGAAAATGCTGAACCCTACTTCCTTGCCTAGGCATAATTGCACTTGATTAGGCAACAATCCTTTTAATGTGTTGTTGAATTCAGTTTGTAGTATTTTGTTAAGGACTTTTGCATCTGTTGGACTGTAAATTTCTTTTCTTGTAGTATTCTTATCTGGCTTAGGTATGGGAGTAATGCTGGCCTCGTAAAATGTGTTTAAAAGCATACCCTCTAATCAAATTTTTTGGAAGAATTTGAAAAGGATTTACATTAATTCTTGAAATTCCTGATAGGCTTCACCCATGAAGCCATCCAGTGCAGAACTTCTTTGTTAGAAGGTTTGTGATTATTGATTCAATTTCCTTACTTGTTTTTGGGTTGTTCATACAGGTATTTTCCATTTCCTCATGATTCAGTCTTGTAGATTTTATGTTTCTAAGGATTTGCCCATGTGTTCTAGGTTATCCAATTTGTTAGCCTATAATTTGTGCATTGTAGTCTGCTGTCCTCTGTGACATCTTTGTATGTCTGTGATACCAGTTATAATGTCTCCTCTTTCACTTGTATTTCTATTTATTTGACTCATCTTTCTTTTTTCTTTATTAGCCTAGGTAAAGTTTTGCCAACTTTATCTTTTAGAAACCAACTCAATGTTTTTATTTTCTTATTGTATTTCTAGCCTCTCATTTATTTTTTTCTGAGCTTCGTTATTTTCTTCTGCTAATTTTGGGCTTTAAGATTGGAAATTAGGTTGTTTATATGAGATCTTTCTTTTTAATGTAGGCATTTATTGCTATAATTATCCCTTTTAGAATTGCTTTTGCTGTATCACATGAGTTTGGGAATGTTTTATTTCAATTTGTATTTGTTTCGAGTAGTTTTTGCTTTCCCTGCTGATTTCTTCTTTGATCTATTGATTGCTCAAGAGTATATGGTTTAACTTTTCAAAATTCTTCCTGTTATTGATTTCTAGTTTTAAACCATGGCAATCACAAAAGCTACTTGAACTAGGTGTGGTGGCACATACCTATAATTCCAGCATTCAGGAGGCTGAGGCAGGAGGAGAACCTTGAGTTTGAAGATAGTCTGGAATATAGAGTGCTTTCAAGGTCAGCCTGAACTAAATAGTGAGAAAAAGAGAGAGAGACAGCAAGTGAGAGAGCAAGGGAGCTACTAGAGATGATGTCAATCTTAAGTTTGTAAAGACTTGGGTTCACCTTATGATCTATGCAGGAGAACACTTCCTGTGCTCTTAAGAAGACTGTATTCTGGTGCTTTCAGAGGGATGTTTTCTATGTGTCTGTGAGGCCCATTTGGTCTTAAAGGTTGTTCAAGTCTACTGTTTCTCACAATATTCTGCCGGAATATTATATCCATTATTGAAAATACTGTATTGTGATCTTGTTAATCCCTCCTCCACTTGTATTGC
Source organism: Erethizon dorsatum (assembly GCA_028451465.1). Taxonomy (NCBI): domain Eukaryota; kingdom Metazoa; phylum Chordata; class Mammalia; order Rodentia; family Erethizontidae; genus Erethizon; species Erethizon dorsatum. The sequence continues at coordinate 100,210,342 of CM051833.1, read as the reverse complement.
TTATTGAGTATCTTTTCCCATCCCTTTGCTTTTAGTCTGTGTGTATCTTTAAGGCTTAAGTCTTTTAAACGCAGCATCTTATTGGATTTTTATTATCCATTCAACTATTTTGTGTCTTGATTAGAAAATTTCATTCACTTACATTCAAGAAAATTATTGAAAGGTAAGCTGTTATTGTTATCTTGCTCATTGTTTTCTGCTTATGTTATAGTTTCTTTGTTCCATTCTTATTGTGTTACCTTGTGATTTATTGATAGTTTATAGTGGTAGGCTTTGATTCCTTTATATTGTCTTTTTTAAAATCTCTATTGGATCTACTTTGTGGTCACCATAGGGCTTCCCAAAATCTCTGATAGTTATAGCGTTCTATTTTAAGCTGATAACATAATTTCAACTGTGTACAAAAATTCAAACTCTCCACACCATTTTATGCTATGATGTCACACTTTTCTTCCTTTTATATTCTCCATTAACAAATTACTCTGCAGTTATTTTTAACACTTTTGTCTTTTTTTTTTTTTTATATGCGGGTACTGGGAGTCAAACTCAGGACCTCGCACTTGCCAGGCAGGCGCTTATGCCGCTGAGCTATATCACCGGCCCATACTTTTGTCTTTTAATTTTTGTCTTTTATCTTTATTTTAGAGTTAAAATATCCACATGGCCATTACAGTGTTACCCAGACTTCAACTGTATTTAGACTTTTCAGTGCATTTTATAATCTCATGTTTTCATTGTTAATTAGCAACCTTCTGTTTCCACTTAAAGAATTTCTTTTTAGCACTTCTCATAAGGTAGATGCTGTGATCAAAACCCTCGGCTTTTGTTTGTTTCGGAATGTCTTTATCCCTACATTTTTTTTAGGATAGCTTTGCAGGGTACAGAATTCTTGGTTGGTAATTTCTTGCCTTCTCACCCTTTGAATATATCATTCCACTCCTTCCTGTCCTGCTGGGTTTCTTTCAAGACATCTGGTGACAGTCTTGTGGTATATGACGAGTCCTTTTTACTGGTGCTGTATTCTCTTTATGCCCTTTACTTTTGCCAATATATGTTTTCTTTGGCCTGATATTTCTTGGAGTTCTTTGAGTTCATGAATCTGAACGTTTATATCTCTCCCACGAATTTGGAAATTTCCAGCTATTATTTTTATTTTTTAAAACACTGACTTTAGTTCCCCCACATTTTTATTAGGTAACATATTGCTCAAGAACAGTGATCTGTTGGTGGAAAGCAGTGGGTGGACCTGGGCTGGGCAGGGGTAAATTTGGTGAGCCATTTGGTGATTCACAATGAACACCTTTTCCCAAAGTTCCTTTGTCTTATCAACTGACTGATTAAAAATTAAATCACCAAACATTTGATTTAATTATTCTACAAATACTTACTGAGCACCTTCTGTGTTGCTGGAGCTGCGCAGCTCCTAGGGTTATTGGTGAGGAAGGAATGGCCCATCTCCTCCTGGATTCCCCAGGTGAGATGAAGAATGCACCGTAGATTCTAGGAGAACAGAGCAGGGTCTGTGGCTTGGCAGATGCGGACTCCCTGTAAAAGAAAGTGTAATAGATTTAATGTCTTTTTAAAAAATCTTTTTTTTTAAAAAAAATGGCTTTACCACTTACTAATAGACTCACTCTATGCATACTAACCTCACTAAGCCTCATTTTCAAATCTATAAAATGGGAAAATAAAATTGTTTCACACATTTTTAGGATGATCAGTATTTACTGTATACAGATTATGTAATACAATAAATACTACTAAAATGCTAAATAAGGGGATGATGAGAAATATCTTGTTATTATTATCCTGCTTTTAAAAAGGTTACACATTATGTAATATCATTAACTATGATGTTGAATGTAGATTTCAAATAAACATTCTTTTAATCCATTGTTTGTCAATGAAAAACTTTATAGTAATCTGAACATCAAATCTCACAGCAAAAATACTATCTTTGGTACCCTCCATATGAAGATAATTTCATTTTACTTTGGTTCCACTTTTTGTCCACCCAGTCTAATATTTGTTAGATTATTTTAGATGTATAAACTTATTATTATAAATATGCCTTTACTCAAATGATTAATTTAGTTTGCAATTTCATGTTTGCAATAATATTTTTGAGTTGTTGTAATAACTAAAACTTGAAAATGAGATAATAGATTCTTTATATTCATGATAAGGTCGTAAATTACCTCACTCATCAAGTGAAAGATTTTTCAAAACACTTAGAGAGTAAGCTGGCTGGTTTTGATTTTTAAGGGACAAAAAGGAAAAAAACAGCGATGTTGGTTTCTTTTTTATAGCTCTGATTCTATTTCTGTGTATCATTGTGAAGTAAATAATTTGTAGAAATCATGTCTTTCCTTATTTTTTTCTGTCCTTTACTAACAAAATAAAATTGACATCATTTTTCAAGGTCAGCCAGGAAAGGTACAATACTATTTTCAGAAGGTTAATTGAATCCTAGGGTTTCAGATAGATTTTCTTGATGAGAATATTACTGAAAGAGAAATTTTTCTATTCCTTTTAGAAAGTTTTCAGAAGTTTTGATGAGTTATAGGAAATTATTTTAGAAAACTCGAGTGTTTTCTGTCTCTTCTAATCAGTATGAATCATAGCCTGTATTTGGATTATGCTCTGTGGATGTTTGAGTGCTATCTCCTATCTTTGTGTTAACCCGATGTGGAAATTTTCATTTTTACGTAGAATTCATTTTGTAAGAGTATTTTCTAGGGCCAGTGAGATGGCTCAGTGGCGTAAGCGCCTGGCTGGCAAGTGTGAGGTCCTGAGTTCAACTGCCGGTACCCACATAAAGAAAAAAAGGGGCCAGTGATATCGCTCAGCGGCACAAGTGTCTGCTGCCAGGCGCGGGGTCCTGAGTTTGACTCCCGGTACCCACAAAAAAAAAAAAAAAAAAAAAAGGAGTACTTTCTACGTCATTATACAAATTTCCATTTGAAAATTTATTATGTTAATTTAGCATAATGACCTTTTCATTATTAAATGACCTTAGGTATTTATTTCCTTTATCTTAACTTGTGAGTTTTTTATGAGATTATTTGGGTAATGTTAGCATTTAATATTAAAACAAAACATATGTAATGAGTAGTGTGATAAGAAAAACATATGGCATTTGGTATAAGGCTTAGAGAATTATAAAGCTGATTCTCAATTATTGTAGTGTATATATATATATATATATATATATATATATAGGCAATGTCTATTATTGACATATATTACATTTAGATTGCAAGTATGAGTTTCAGTTCCCTGTGATACTAACCTATTACATTGTATCCTAGTCCTAAAGAGTTGGTTCAGATTTCAAAAATTGTCTTTTTAATGCTATAAATTCAAGTACAGGTAAACTTTACTTTTGTAGAAAATGTTATCATCAAATTAACTGTGCAGGAAAAAAAAATATAGTGTTGGAAGTGATTAAAAAAAAAAAAACCTATCCTCAGCTTAAGCTGTCCTATTCCTGGAAACCTATGAAACAGTGTAACATGCTGATCTGCAATGCTCTATCCAGCACAGGTCCTCTGAAGGCACTGGACACCTGAAATCTTTCATCCTTATTTTTTGACAGGTGGAGATGTCCATCATAATGTCCTTTTACAGTTGTCTGTCAACATCCATCTGGGATTGGTTTCAGGAATCCCTATAGATATCAAAGTCTGCAGCTGTTCTAATCCCTTTTATAAAATAGAATAATATTTCTATGTAACCCATGCATATTCCCCTATATACATGAATTCATCTCTAAGTTACTTATAATACCTAATACCAGGGAGACGCTGTACAAATAGTTGTAAGATTGTGTTATATATGGAGTTATGACAAGGAAAAGTGTGTAAATATTCATTACAGATAGTTTTTTCTCTCTAAAGGTTTTCAGTCCACAGTAGTTGAGTCCACAGATATTGAAACTACAGATGCCAAGGGCCAGTTATATATAAGAAATTTCAAGCATGAGGATAGACCAAAGCCATTTGAGTGACAAAAGTTTCTGAATTCTAAAAGAAATTCCTTATTACATGTTCAAGCTTCACACCTAATTTATATTAGTAGCTTAAAATACAGCATTACTAGTAATACCAATATCTAATACTGTACACCCATTTCCCAATATTTTATACTTGAAGATATGGAGACAACTATGTCTATGTGATTTATTCATTCCTCCAACAAAGTTTGTTTAGCAAGTATTTCATGCCAGGCCCTGGCTGAGTGCTAGGGGTACACAGTTAAGTTTGTATGCTCCCTTTCTTCCACATGTGGCCATGCATCTGGGCCATAGAAGGGAGCAGATCTACAAGCAAATCATTGTGCTACCATTAGTAAGCTGAAGACTGACTTGGAGGTATAAATAAAAAGGCAGAAAGTATTTTTGTTTTATTGAGTAACATTTTCAACATGAGTGTATAGAGTGAAAAAAGAAATTGTTGAAGGATAGCATCTTGAAGAATGCCTAAATTTAAGAGAGTTAACACAGGAACCAGCAATGAGACTAAACAGAAATGATTGAAGAAGTATATAAGAAACAAACAAAAAAATGCCCATTTCATGGGGGTAATCATACATCTTAATTTTCTTGCGACAGTACAAATTTTGTCATTTTACTGATGTCACATCTGGCTAGCACCCACTTTCACTTGTGAACATGTCTATCTTGGCCATTATGCCCAAAGAACCTTAAGTCTTTGCAAAGCTTTTATCTTGCCTTGGTGATTATCCAACTACTTATTCTACTGAATGGGCTGGAAGCACTTAAGAGAAAGGCAATTCACTTCTGGATTCCCAACATGCAGTAGTAACTTGGAAGTGAGCACATGGGCAGTAACTGCTTAATTAAGAAAAAGCTAGGAAGTGACATCACAATTAAGACAGGTTGTATTCAAAAATAAATATGCAAGGCCGGTGAGATAGCTCAGCGGTGTAAGCGCCTGCCTGGCAAGTGCGAGGTCCTGAGTTCTACTCCCGGTACCCACTTACAAAAAAAGGGCCGGTGATATCGCTCAGCAGCATGGGCACCTGCTCTTGTGTGAGGTCCTGAGTTTGACCCCCAGTACCCACACACACACACACAAAATAAATAAACATGCAATTATACATATAAAATAGTACTCCCTTTAGTATGAAACAGCCTAATTTTAGTGGCTTACCTCAGCTGATGATGATTTTTTGCTGACATAGATCAAATTAACTTTAAATGGTTCTTGTGACTCTACCTCTACGTGATAAGAGACTACAGAGGGGAGAGAAATAGGAGATTGTACTCACAGAGTTTGAGGGTTCAAGTGTGAAAGTGCACACATTTCCTAAGTACATAATCCTAAGGCATTTAATGTAACATTCATTAACATGTCTACATCCACCTGTAAAGGTGTGTCGAAGTGTGTGTGGTCTTGCTCTGTACCTTGAAAGAGCCATTCTTCCATGTAATGGCAACATGTGGTATATGTGTTTGTGTATGTTTGTGCATATATTGTGTATATATATTGTATTTGTGTATATATTTAAGGGTGTTTCACTACAGAACATTTTATTTTTATATATCCATGTGAAACAAATATCATAAGCTATGAGATGATTAGCTACTATAGAAATTAAGACTAGCTCTATACAAGGTGTGATCAACATATAATTAACATTTAAATTTTAAAACACTTATTGCAATAAAAGACCCTTCACCATTAATTCTCTGCAAAATGCTCTCATTTGCTTGGAACACATCTATCCCATCATTCTTTCCACTTTGTGAGGCAGTTCTGGAAGTCCTCTTTCATGTCTTTATAAGGTGTGATTAAAAATAAATACGGTGAATGCTGCTGCTGAGTGCCATCCAACAGAGAAGCGGGCTCTTAAAAACATTATGATGTACCCTCACCCACCTGGGTGCTGGATCTGGCGCTCTGCAATTTCTGGCTGTTCCTCAGAGTCAAAATCGCCATGTAAGGTAAACGTTTTGAATCAATTCAAGACATCAAGCCTGCCACAGTAACACAACTAAAGATACTCACAAAAGGAGACTTCCAGAATTATTTCAGAAAGTTTCAAGAAGGGTGGAATACGTGTGTCTGAATTATACTGAGGGGGATTAATTTTAATGTTTCTTTTACCATAACAATTTTTTAAAAATGTAAACATTTACCGTATGTTTCAATCAAACCTCATATATATATATCCATGCTAAAGACAAGTGAGTGGTTTGCTCTCTACATTGAAAGAAACAAAAAGAACAAAAAATTAATTAGATACCTTCCATAGAAGCTAAATAAAGGAAAATAATAATAATAATAGAGTTAATGCTTATCTGTTGTAAGTGACAATTAACATGGAATTGCTTTAAGTATATCTTTCAGAAAAATAATCACATTAAAATTATTTGTCTGCCAACTATTCCATATAGGTTGCTAATTATCATGAAGAATTTCATTTGTTATAATCTAACAGGTTTGTTTTAAATTCATTCAAATACTTGAGTTTCTTTTCTTTTGATATTGTATATCTTGAAGCTGAATAAGAGATATTTCTTAATCTCAGTGATAGCAAGGTGAATGTTGTTTCATTTTATTATTATGACTACATTGCATCTTTAATTTTAAAAAATACACTTCACCCCCTACAGAGAGGTACTTTACAGAATTGGGATATATCCTTCTAGAAATTTTCTTTGAATATGACTTTTTTGTTTTGGCATTGTTTTATAAAAGTGAGATCACTCTAACCTCTTCTTCTGACTTAACATTATGTCATGAACATAGTGACATAATTTTCTGCATTATTTTATTAGCTTCACAGTATTTCATCATGTGATGTATCAAAATTTATTAAGCCAATCCTTCACTGCAACAATTAGATTATATCTGCTTATTTGGTATTTTTAAATGAGCTGCAATGAAAGTCTATGTGGCTGTATTTTTGCCAAATAATCTTATTAGACTGTATCTAAAATGGCAAAAAACATTAATTCTCAAATTTTAGTACACATAAAAATCATAGTTCTCAAAGTTTAGCACACATAAAAATCATAGTGGGGTTTTATTAAGACCCTAAGGCTCTGACCCACCGGGATTATTATTAGGCAGATCTGGTAGAGGACCTGAAAGTCTGAAATTCAGAAAGCTCGTTCTGTGATGCAGAGGCCTTGAGCACCACATTTTGAGAAATAATGGCTTGGAGACATTAGAAATATTATCTTTTTCCTCAACTCCTTGCAAAAATGCCATTTTAAAGCAATAACACAAGAAACATATTACTCCGGTAGTTAGCTTTATACTTCTTTTGAAATTAAGGGCATTTACCCTTCTGCTGTCTACCTTGATAAAATTGTCCCTTTATTTCTAAAGGATAATTGATGCGTGTTGATCTGGAGTGTGAAAAAAAAAATACATTTTGTACTATTCTGAGTGAAAATGTTAGGATCTAGATATCTAATGCTTTATTTTTATAATCAAGATAAATACAGGAAATTGGTGCTTAAATTGACAGTATATGAGCATGAACATACACTTTATTTTTAATAGAGATAATTCTCTCAAAAGGAGTTACCCCTGGAGGCAGTTTTACCAAAAAGAGAATCTCACAAACATTAAGTCGTTCATCTAGTAAGCTAGGTTATATAAAGCATTTTTGCAGTTGTAATGCTAATATCCAGAGTGGACAGCTAAGCACCTAACAAAGAAGGTTAATTTCAGCCAGTTAAATTCCATGTGACTAAAGCTTTGTTAGACTCATCCTTTGTTCTTTTCTCTGTTCATTGCTGTTAAGTCATTAACTCAATTATTACTCGTTAATAATCCAAGAGTCTGGGTTAGATTCGCGGCTCTGTTCTTGCGTGAATTGCACAAGTAAACAGTCTCTTTCTCCCAGTGTAAAACCTAATGGAGTACTATTTTGAGTCATCTGTAGGCAAATGGATACAATTTGAGACCATAATATTATGCAAAATAAATCAGACACACAAGCTTAAATGTCACATGGTTTTGCTGATATGAGAAACCCAAAGTATAAATAATTTAAAGAGCGAAATAAGAGGTAGATAATAGGAAACAGGGAGAGAGATCTTTTGTAAATGAGAAGGCAATTTAGACATAGGAGAGGAGAAGGAGGCGAGGGGTGGGGAAAGGAAAATAAAAAGAATTAAGATATGTTATGTACATGTACCAACTTCCCATAATAAATGCCATCATTATATACTGCAGACATGAACTAACAAAAATTTCAAAAATTAAATAGAAATAAAAAATTGTATGTGTACAAGTTTACTCTTTGTTCTCTGTATTTGCCATTTCCCTGAACACTGACTTTGCCATAGGTTATTACAAAATCAGAGTATTTCAAACTGAAAGTGGTTTTAAGATTTATTTTGTACAAGCTCCTGATTTATGCCTAAAGAAACAAAAGCCTGAAAAGGTTAAGTGACTTCTTAAAACCACATGAGTAATTGGTACACAGTAGGCCCTAGAATTTCTATCTTCTGATTTAATCACAGATTATCATTAATTTCAAATGTTTATGTAGAATTATTCTATTTTAGTTCTGTTAATTTTTTTTTAAATTGAAGTGTGAAGCTTATTAAATTGTGGTCCATAAGCATGTGCCTTATTTTTTTTTCTAGTAATATGTACACTGCCACAGGTCAATAATTGTAAAGTAGTAGTTGTTAGCTCCTACTTTCACTAAGACAGATTTAGGTTTGAATCCTTGCTTTTAGGGTAATTAACCATCCTGGGGCCCATGGTGTTTCCCTGGACACAAGACTCTAAACACTAAAATCAACGTGTTCTAGGTAAACAGTGATGGTTGCTTACCCTTCTTGCTATGTAGTGATGCTATTTTGTAGGTCTCTGCTTCTTTATAAGTAACATGTGAAAAATAACAGGAATTAACCCATAGGATTTTTTTTTTAATGTGGGTACCAGGAGTCGAACTCAGGACCTTGTGCTTGCAAGCAGGTGCTTGTGCCGCTGAGTGATATCACTGGCCCTTTTTTCCTTTATGTGGGTACTGGGAGTCGAACTCAGGACCTCGTTCTTGCCAGGCAGGCGCTTACACCACTGAGCTATCTCACTAGCCCAACCCATAGGATTTTAATACAAATTGAAAGAGAGAACATATGTACAACAACACCACTTAATAAGTACTCAATAAATATTAGTCATTATTTTTGCTGGTTTTTTTGAAGTTGTTTTATAAAGCAAGTAGATTCTTCAGCACAGATTTGAAGCATCTAGATTTTTAGATCGAAGATTTGAAATAAAAGAATATTTTCAACTTCAGCTATTTTCTTTAGCTTTGGGTGTCTTTCTATTATTGTATTGGTTCAGTGTTAGACAATACAATGCAGGGCAGAACTGAGTCCACTGTTGCACATTCTTTCATGTTTTCAAGATACAAGGAAGAGAAACATTTTCTATTTGGAAAGCAAGGAGAATGAGCATCAAAGGCAGCAGAGTGCTATGGAAAGAAAAGGGAAGTAGCCTGTATTCTAATAGTAACAGCTGCTATTTTGGTGAATACAAACTATGCCAGATATTGGTGCTTCAGATTCTTTGCATGTGATCTAGACGTGATCATAAGAGGTAAATACTATTATCTCAATTTTCAGAGAAAATTATCTCAATTTTAGAGAAACATTTTAGCAAACCTAAGTGAATTGCTCAAAAATAGTATAACAAGAAGTGCAATAAAGGCTGTAAACTACGTCTGGATGAACCAAAGTTTATATGAGTTTAATTTAGAACCAACAAGCTAATTTGGGGGAAAGTACTTTGTCTCCGTGGATGAGTTTCTTCACCTATATCACTCAGAAGAAAAGGAAATTGCCCTTTACAGTTGCTTATCACATTGTAGGCAATCAGTTATGCATATCACTTGCATGGTCTCATTTAATCCCTCTGGGTAAATATTCATTCTGTTTTTAAGAATGGACCACTAAGAAAGGTTAAACAACCTTCTAAGAACATTCTAAGTAAAGTGGTAATGTAAGGATTCAAAAACCTAGCCCTCAGCTGGTTGTGGTGGCACAGGGCTGCAATCCCAGCTACTCAAGACTGAGATAGGAGGATGGTGAATCTGAAGCCAACCTGGGCAATTTAGGGAGACCCTGTCTCAGAATTTAAGGAAGGCTGGGGATGTAGCTCAGTGCTACAGTGCTTGCCCAGCATTCAGGAGGTTATGTGTTCAATCCCTAGCTCTGGAAAAAAAGAAAAAAGAAAAGGAAAAAAGGAAGAAAAAAATCTTTGAGGCATGTTATCTAATACATTTGATGATTCTATAAGTCTCAATATTGAATATGGTAAATACTAATAAAGCAGACTTTCCAACCAGTTAGAAATATTCCTCATGTAATGATACAGTTTTCTCAGCTTGAATCAAGATATTAAATTTTCTACTTTACTGTAGAATTGATTTGCCTTTTCATGTGAATAATATAGATGAAATTTGCAAAATTCAAGTGTGGCTTAAATTCTATAGGTTCTAAGATTTTCTTTGCATGACTTTTAAAAATATCCTCTCACAAAGTCTTACAACAATTGGCAAGAGAATATAAGAGAAATATTAAAACATGTTATAAACATTGTCCTAAGTATGAAGAAAAAATAGAATGCATTTTCTTCTTCTCTTTTCATAGGCATCTATGTGCCTGTAAGAAATGCACATATTCTGACACATGAATACATCAAGATAAATAATAAAATTATTTTTTGAAATTTATTTCATAGGAAATAGAAAAAAACTTGCATTTTCCTTTGATTTTGTAGAACTCATACACAAAGTTCATAAATTCTAAGATTGCTGGGGATGTCATTCAATTGCTATAACCAAACTAAACTAAATATATTAGTGAATAACCTACTTGTAAAATGAATCTAGATTTCAGGTATGGATTCTGATCTTTTCACCACATATTCTGTTCATGTTGTTGGTATCTAGTTAGCATTTTTTCATATCTATGTTTCACTTAATTTCTTCCCCAGTAGGATATAAACTCTTTATATAATGATAATTTACTGAACTTTTACTTTATTGGACTTTTGCCTTAGGCTTCTGAGGAAACACTACATTCTAGTCGTGAAGGGGAAGATCCTTTTCGAGGAATGGAGCCCTACCTTGTTCGAAGACTTTCGTGCCGCAATATTCAGCTTCCTCCTCTTGCCTTCAGACAATTGGAACAAGCTGACTTGAAAAGTGAATCAGAGAACATTCCACGACCAACCAGCCTCCCCCTGAAGATTCTGCCACTGATAGCTATCACCTCTGCAGACTCCAGTGGGTGAGTGCCCTTGAGTGACATTTCCCCATTTTATATTTCACATGATGATTGTTACCTACAGTCTTTTGAGTTTTGGTAGCTCCTTGCTTGATTTGAGTAACAAGACAATGGTCTTTATAGAGTCAAAAAAATAAAAGATAAGTAAAAGGATGATTTTTCTCAGGTAACATTACCTATCCAGGATGAGACATTTTAGTTAAATTGTTTTATAAGAAAGCATTGAAGCGTCAGGTCCTGAGTTTGATTCCTGGTAATCCCCGCCCCCCAAAAAAGAAAGCATTGAAAACGTATTGGTGAATGCAAATAAACATCAAGGAAAATGGAATCATGCCTGGAAAATTAATATTGGCCATATGTAATTTAATAGAAAAATTCTTAACAAATGAAAACTAATGGACAAATTATCATATAGGCTTACATATGTGGGAAAAGTGGGTAATGTTTATTGATGCAAAATGATTTGGAATCAAGAATAGATTATACTATAATTAAGATCAACAGAAATATGCAGTTATATTAATGAGCCTAATGATTTGGCCTTTGTCACTTTGAGATGGTGCTTACCAAAATACTGTTTCAGTTCTCAACAAATGACATTTTTATTTAGCATTAATATTTATAAAAATATCAAAGTGACATCTCCATCATATAACTTCCTGCATTGCAGAGTATAGTTTTTAATGTTTTTCTTGGTGTTCATTAGTAAAAACTAATGAAGTTTTTACTCCCTAGTTGCAATATCACCAGGCAGAAAGTCAGAAAACTGTTGCATCCAGTATTTGTTCTTTTGTCCAGCTGCATTTTTAAACATCATAGAAAGGAAAGAAGATGAAGTCAGGGACCAACAAATGGACAGACTCTTGAGCATTTGCTAAGACTTACAGGAACAAATCAATTCATGCTACGGATGTGATTCTTTTTCATTCTCTGCCAAGTAAAAGGTATTTCTAGGGAAGATGCCTTTTCATTTTGCTAAAAGTTGTTAGAAAAGTTGTGCTCAAAAGAAATAGGACCAGTAACTCAACTTTAAGACAATGAATTTAGCTGTTTTGTTACTGATGAATCCAAAGGCCCTGTTTTATTAATAGATATGAGGAAATTACTACTAAGTATATAAGAAGGCAATAAATTCTCACCTTGAAGTAATGGAAAGAGCAAACATGTGTTTTCTAAATGAACAATGTATATAAAAAGAACCACTAATTGGTGTATACCTGAAGGAATTAAAATCAGTATAGTATAGACATACTAAATAGCCGTATTTATTGAGGCACAATTCACAAGAGCTAAGATATAAAATCAGCCTAGGTACCCATTAGTGGATTAATAGATAAAGTATATATGGTATGCACACACAATGAAGTATTCAGTAATAAAGAACAACAAAATTATGTCATGTACAGGGAAGCGGATAGAGCTAGAGATCATGTTAAGGGAAATAAGCTAGACTCAGAATGTCAAATGTCATATGTTTTCCCTGATATGTAGAATCTAGCGGGGAAAGGATGGTATGAAAGTAGAAGGGATGCTACTAGACAAAAGGAAGGGAATCAGGAGGAACACGGTCAGGGGTGTAAGGGGTAGTAATACAACAGTGGATGTGATCAAAATATGTTGTATGCATCTGTGAAAATGCCACAAGACCCAGTATTCTGCAAAATACATATAAACTAATAAAATATATAGTTGAAAAATAAAATAATAAGTTTTTAAAAGAATGTACATATTCTAAGTCTCATTAGTCTCATACTAAGGTAGGTAGGAATTTCATATGCCAACTTGACCTGATCATTCTTTGAAAATTACTATTCTCCTAAAATGATCTTCCTGATCTTTGGAATCAACGTAACTGCTGTTCTTCTGTGTAGAGGGCAGGATTCATAGATGTATGATGTGTCAAGTTTCCCTAGTGTCTTAGTAATTTTCCTCATTGGTGAAATGCAATAGCCATCACCCCAAGTTTAAAGGAGGAGAGGTTTATTTTGGCTCATGTTTTAGTCCATAGTTGGCTGGCTCCAAGGCAGGAAGAAATAATGGAAGGGTCTGTCAAGGAAAGCTGCTCACTTAATGGCAGCTAGGAAGCAAAAGGAAGGGAACATACCCTTCAGCTCACATTCCCAGCGATCCGCCTCTTCCAAGCAGACCCTGCCTTCTAAACAGCACATCCCCTATAATGCCCCCCTAGTGCAATCAGCTTACAAAAGCATACCTATGAGCACTTGACACTGTACGGGGATATCTAGATCAAAACTGTATTACCCAACACTCCTAGTTTCAACAATCTGCAAGAGAGCTCTCAGAACTCAACCAATACTTATTTCATGACTATGATTTTTATAATTAGATTCAAAACAAAGTCAGTAAAGGGAAAGGCACATGGGCAAAATCTGGAGGAAACCAAACCTAAGCTTCCAAGAGTCCCTTCTCAAGTGGAATAAAATGAAATACATTTGATTCCTCTGGTAATTCCTCCAGTAACAACACACATGATACGTTTTCATGGTAGTATCTTCTATGAGGGAAACCTACTAAGAACTCAGTGCCTAGAGTTTTTACTGGGAGCTGGTCACTGAAGTACCCTCTGCCTAGCACATACCGAAATTCTGGACTTCCAGGAGGAAAGCAACGGTTCAGCATAAACCGTATTGTTTGTACAAACAATTGAGGCACAGTGAGCTGCTCTGATCATTTCGAGTGGTAGTGACGCTTGTGAAATCTAAGTTCCCGGAGGCCTACTAAGGGCCGATCTTTCCAAAAGGCCCTTTAAAATTCAACAGTCAGAGGCTTAATTAACTCTTTTCTGCACACCAGACTCATCTCCACATTTGAGAAAGAAGTTATTATAACAAACTTTAAATAAATCATTTTAACCCCCTATATATTCAATTAAAGTTTGGTGACTAAACATGATTTCTCATTTCAAGATCATGTGCTTCTAAGAGGAAATGATGTCTTACATTTAATGGTATCTCTGTGTTGTTTCATAATATGTGTAAGTAAAATCTCAGGTAATGGTTATGCTTATTTAATTACATTTGAATGTGTTGTTAAAGTCTCCAAGTGTCAAGAAACTACATGACTCAGAATTCCATCATCTGTTGTTTCAAAATTTGTATTTCTCTTAATCAAGAACTTTAGAATTAAGTGTAAGCAATATTGTGCTATTTACACATCTATTCAGTATTATGAAAATTATTTTGTGTTTTAGGAAAATGACTCAAGGATGACTTTTTTGTTAAAAAGCAGCCAAGAGAAATCATAGACAAGAATGCCCATCAACAAGAAACCAAGGCTGAGGATATATTAATGTGATTTTTATTACCTTAGGACTAGAAACTAATTTATGATAAATATTGAGTAATATGGAATTCAAGAGTATAATTTTCTGGAAAGTCTAATTTCTGAAGGAAGATAGAAGGTAAAGTCAGAAGTTATATTCTCTAGCAATTTCAATCTACCAAGAAAGCAGATTCCTTCAAACCTACTAGAAAGGGCTAGTGGGAAATTTATACTTCAGTTAGGTTGCCCACAGCCCAGTTCCCATTAATAAAGGTGAGTGTACTCTTATGTTCCATTGTCAACCTATAGTGAGACCTTAGCAATTGCAACTCTGATGGTAGAGGAAACTTTTCATGCCACTGGATTTATTTCCCTGTCTTTTTTCACATTATAGCATTTGGTATTACTTCTGTAGTATCACGTTATGTCTGGTATATCCGAGTAGACCAGATCGCTCTGTCATGTATCAAGCAATGAGTCCAGCGATTGTTCTACCTCTTTAGAAGGCCATGTTATAGTCCTGGGAGTAATCGTATCTGAAAGCAACCTTGGCCTGCAACAATGAGTATTACAGATGACAGCTACTCACTTCCCCATGAATTACCCTCTTCAGAAGACTGTGTTCAACAGGGCTTTTAGTTATTTACACTTCCATGATTCTACTTTGAATTTTTTCTGAGCAATATGAATGTTTTCAAATGTATATTTTTTAACAATTTCCTTCCAGTGTGCCTAAGCTGTTAGGTTGTATTTATTGTGATTTAGCAACCTTTAAAAAATTTAAATGAGTATAGCACAGAATTGTTAAGACCTGGGACGATGAGAATCTTGAATTTATTCACTAATTAGTTTTTCACATAGAGTAAGATCATTCATGCTTCTTGAGTGCTTCTTAACTCTTCTTGATGTGGGAGAAAGAGTGACTGATGGCTTGAAATGTTATGAATTTGGCAAAAAAGTAATCTAGAATGGCATAATTCCTCCTAAATAATATTCTATCCATTTATTTTAAAAAATCATTTTCTTAAGGTATAGTTTACATGCAGTAAAATATGTAAAACTTAAGTACATATCTTGATTAATTTTTAGATATTTGTATACTCATGTAATCATCATATTTTCTGACTTTTATCAATAAAGATTAGCTTTGTCTCTTCTTGAACATAATATAGATGGGATAATGTTGTATTTCTTTGTGCCTGGCTTCTATCACCAACTTTTAAATATTTATCCATACTGGTGTGTATGTCTTTGGTTTTCTTCTTTTATATAGTATAATCCATATTCCACTATTCCATAACTTATTTATCCATGCTCTCCTTTTGACTAATATACATTTGAATTTTTTCTAGTTTGGGGGTATTATGAATAAAGCTGTTGTGTATTTCTTATATAAGCCTTTTCATGAATATATGTACTAATTTCTCTAGGGTATATTCCTAGGAACAGAATTTCTGACTCATAGGCAGTTTCTTTTGTTTTTTTTTTTTACTGCCCAACAACTTTTCAAAGCAAAGTACTATTTTACCTGCCTATTAGCAATGTGTAGAAGTTAGTTTTTCTATCTCCTCACCAACAGTTGATATTTTTGCTCACTCTGTTGAATATATAGTGGTATCTTACTGTGGTTTAATTCATTATATATTCTAGACATAAGACTAGGCATAAGACTATATTTTAGACATAAGAATACATAATCTGTGTATTATAAAGTAAATCTTTTCTCCTGGACAGCAACTTGCATTTTTACTGTCTATTTTTAATATGGTGGTAATGCTAAGGTCTCTGAATTGTGTGTTTGTGTGTGTGTGTGTGCATGCATGTGCACACTGAAGGAAAATTGTCACTGTGAAATAATCAGGATAATAAAAATAAGAGATGCATGAGGCAATGGAATTAGGTGGGAGGAGAGGCGAATAAAGGGGAAAAACAGCAAAAAGGAAGAGAGTGAAGTGTGCAGGTAGAGAAAGAGATGGAAGGCAGAAAATGGACCCAGTTTAATTAGGGAAAAGCAGATGACAAATATGGCAACGAGCTCCAGGGCAGTTTTCCCTGAAGACAGGGATTGTTGGTCCTTTAGTTATTGGATGATAGCAAATAGAACATCCAGGCATGAAAGGGACAGACCAGGCAACACTGAGAATGAGATGAACCGGTATTTGTGCTGGTGGCTGATGGTAAGGCAGTAAATACTCAAGAGTAGGGGCTCCGGGCATAGACGATGTGAAAATGAGTCTTATTGCACCAAGCACTAGTTAGAACACTTTGGAAAGTTACTTCAGCACCCCTAGTTTCCAATTTTACAAGGGCGAAAGTAGGACTAGTGAGGGTGTCTGCCTCATGAGGTTTGTATAAAGGCAAAAATATTCAGTGTGGTTTTTGTCATATTATAAGTGCTTAATATACAGTAGCAGCAGGTGCTACTACTACATTTATGGTGGGAAAATACTGGAACAAATGACGTTTGTGGTTGATATTGCTTGTTTCTTTTGTAACTGGCTTCAAACATCCTCTACAAATAACTCTTAGGGTGGCAGTGGATGTTCTAGCAGATGTGGGAATCAGCCAGACTTTCCTGATGCAGAAAGTCATACTTAGTATGGACTTGTGACATTTGCATCATGAAGTCTTTATCTCTATCTTGGTATCTGTTCACACATATATCCTGCTTTTATGTGCTGTTCAATTATGTCTAGAATGACCGTGGAGGTTCTCCTTCCACATAACTTCCAAAAGTAAATGCTTGCTGACTTCCAATTATTTCCTGCCCAGAATCCCCAGAAAGAATCAGGAGCTTCTTCTGGCCCCAGTTCAGAAGCTTATGTTTCCTGAATGACCCATGTAGCCCCATATCCTCCAGGGAGGGGTTAGCTTGCCACTCAGATGACAGTCACTCCCCGTACAAGAGAGGTAGCATGGAGGAAGAGGAACGGGAGGCGGACTAAATCACTCCAGTCATGCATCAGCTATAATAAAAAGAGAGTCAGGCAGAAAGTTGTTCCCTTGTGACAGGATGACACAGCTCTGGATGGATGTGTATTCAGGGGTATGTGTGGGTGGAGGATATTACAAGCACTTTCTCATCACTGGCATCCTATTACCTGTCTGGTGAAACACACTGGGTGCATTTATATCCCCATGTACTATAAAAAAGGGAAATGAAAGAATTTGAAGGAACAAATGATCACTCTTGGGGATTGAATCAACTACTCGACAGAGGGGAAAGATTATTTAGCCATAGAGAGCTTCATTGTATAAGGGTCCTCCAGAAGTATTCCCTTGAGCTGTGAGCCATTCGCACAGGGGCTGGGCCCAGATGCTAGGTAGATATTAGACTCTTTGATCAACCACTCATCACCTAGTCTTCTTGAGTACAAACAGTACACTACAGTGAATATGAAACACAGCTTGCTGTGTTTTGTCACTGAATCGAAATCCAAACAGAAAATAAAAGGAAGAAAAACAGACACATCTGATATTTCAAGTTTGTTCTTTTTAACTTGAAGAGGTATTAATAGTAGGAATTTCATATTTGAGGTATTTTGGGTATAAGGATTTATGGAGCTGGAGGGTTGTATTTCAGGCTCCCTAGGGAGCCTGCACCTTCATATTGGATATGTGCTCAGGTTTTAAGAGATACCCAGTAAGTTCTTATTGAACATTATATGAAAAAAATCTATACCCTGCTAAGCAAAACTTTCTAAGATTGAAAATGGAACTCATAATTGTGATTATGAAAGACTCTTTAGAAATAGTGTACTTGAGGTAGATGTGGGTTTAAAAATAATCCCTGCAAAGCAACCAAGAAACAATACTTCCAATAATCTTGAAGATACATGCAATATAAAAGAAACTGGATTCTTTCGTCTTCATTTAAATGCAATTTATTGTCATACTGTTTGTTTAAATTTCTCAAGAAACAAAATATCATGGGCATTTTGTTTTAAATCATTGACTCTGATCCAATTAAATTTAGCCTTATTTTATCTTTAAAATTTATGATTTTGAAGATTAAGATTAGACTCTAAGAGTCATAGAGAACTTTATTTTTGCCTATGATATATTGATAAACAGCATTCTATTTCTAAAATCAATAGCAATTCTTATTTAAAATAAACTATGAAAAAGTATTGTTTTTCCTCACACATTATAGACTCTCTGTAAGTTTTACATTATCTGTCATATCTTCAGTGTACAAAATAATTAGGTATTTATCAAACTTAATTTCCTTTTAGGCTATAATTCCTTCTCATTCTGTACTACTCCTTGGCATCTCCATTAAGGATACACCAATATACAGTATATTGAACCCATGTACAGTACTACCATACTTTAGCCTATATCTGTGTTCACCTAATAGCTTGTACCATTGGACAACTTTATTTTATAAATCAGAGTTTTCTATTTCACCAGATTGCTATATTCTTATTAACACTAAAGATAGTGGTGATTTATTCATTAACCACATCAGAGCATCTGGTCTTCAATTTCTTATGCCAACTTGAGTTGTTTCAGTACTATAGATTTGTTGGGGATGTCACAGTTTCTAACAGTGAGCCCAGTGAAATGTTTATTTTACAATGAAAAGTGATAGGGCACGATAATATGTCATGGACAGGGCAGAACTGAGAAAAGCACTTTCTTTTAATTGTTTCCATCACAGAATAATTCAGTTCATCAGACAGTAGCTTCTTTGCCACAAACACTGCCTTGCTTGACCATTCTTATGTGAAACTATGAATCACTGAAGTGTTTATGCGGAGGTTAAAATTCTTTAAAAACTATGCTCTCCATCTTATAATACCCTGTTTATGAAAAATGTAAGCAAAATAATTCTTGCCGAATATTTATTATGTGTTAATAAATCTATATATATATGAATTCAAATTTAGTGCATCACTTTAAGAACTCCCCAAGTGCATCACTTTGAGAACCCCAAAACAATAAAAATGTGCTTAACTAAAGTTCAAGAAAGAATGGAGTTACCAAACCTACCCCCTCACACACACACACTATTGAGCACTACAAAAGGGCCAAGAGCTGGGCACTGAGGCATGTGCCAGTGATTCCAGCTACTCAGAGAGGCTGAGGTGAGCAGATCGCAGGTTCAAGGCCAACCTAGGCAACATGGCAATCCTCCTGTCTCAAAAACAAAAAATAAAAATAAAGGGCAAAAGAATCCTTTCAAAAAACTATGTGTAGAAAAGGTACTGTGGGAAAAAATGCATGACCTCTTGTGTTAAACACACCTTGTTCTCTGAAAATTTTAGCTAATTAGTTATAATTCTGACAATTTATAATTTAGATACCATATATCATGCCTATTTCTCTCATTTATTAGGAAATTCCCTTTACTGGAAAGGAAGGGAATTGTCAGGTGTTTTTAGACATTCCAAATCTGTGGAATTCAATAAAGATGCCATTTATTTCAGATATTTGGTAGCATTTTTGCAACATATCTGGATGATGGATTTTGTTTATTTGATGGGTAGCATCATTTACACTGAAGTTGATGGCTCTGAGATAGGGAAAGATGAGACCTTTGTCTTCATTTCCAGATGAGTTTTATCACAGGGTGTTTTGACTTTTACCATAATGTGATTCCTAAAAAGTTATGACTAAATGTTGAATATCATAAACACACACACACGCACACACACACACACACACACACACACGCTGCTGTGTGGAAACTATACATATAAATTAAAACTTATAACACATAAAAAATTTAACATATATAAATAAGGCTTAGGATAGAGAATTTACACAAGATAAATAAATATCACCATTGATGTTCTGGAACTTTCCCATCTATCTTTAAGTCATGTATTTCAGGAGTGAACTCCCTCTTTGCTCTTCCACCATCCTTTTTCCTCTGCATGTTACTGCCTCTGTTAGCATGTAATTGTGGCTTTTTTATTTCTCTAACATTATTTAATTCTTGAAGCCACATATTTGCCCATAGGGTACAAAATGTGCAAGCAATCCTGGTAAGTATATTTATCAGCTCAATCATGTATTAGTCATGTATTAATGTATTCACTTTACATTCATGCAGCAAATAGTGTCTATTATTTACTATATACTGAGACAATTGGAGACAGAAGATTCAAGAAGACAAGCATAACTTCTTCCTTCCTAGACTATTGAATTGAGTAGGAAAGCAAGATACAGGAAAGCAGACAATGACAAGCTTGTTTGTTACATTTAATATATAAATAAGACCAAGTACCTATACTCACTCGATGTTCAGTGGGGTATCAGAGGGGAGAAAACTAACCTAGGACTGTGAGGAACTGAAATCTAGGTTGATTCCTAAAAGAAGGTGGTACAGGCAGAGAGAACAGCAGGGATGAAGTCCAGGGATGAGATTAAGCAGAGTCTGCATTTAGAAATAAAAATCGTTAAAGCACAGCTGGACCAGTAGGTGATTTGGAAGGTAAAATTGTTGACAGTGACTAACTTTTTGTTTATCCAACATATGAGAGCTTGGGATATCTTCTCATAGTGCTAAGGAGTCACAGTGTAAGCAATGAAAAGGTGAAGAGTTGGGTTGATCAAAAAAGGAAAGTGCAACGGCAAGCAGAAACACAGAAACAACACCCAGGATTTGGAGGCAGATTTATTTTATGTTGACAGGCACTGATTGGGGTCACTCCCAAAATATCAGGCCCTGATCTCTGGTGGTCTAGTGCTTTTATGGGATAAGCAAGCAGAAAGTACAGAGGCAGAATGACTTGTCAATTGGGGATTAGTTCTTACAGTATGCATCACAGTGACCAGCTATGCATCACAGTGACCAGCCGTTTCTAAGAAACAAAAGTAACAGGAACTGTAACCAGAACTATTACCTGGGCAACTAACAAACTGAAGTATACTGGCCAGGTGGTGGGGTCAACTTCTGCTACAAAAGTAGACATAATGCAAGGAAAACAGGGAAATTAATTTGAAGCTATTTGTAAAAGAGTGGAGGCAGGGATAGCCTGTGGTAAGCAAAGTAGATGTGGACATGAAGGACCATAAGAATGCACTGATATGAAAGTGTTCAAGGTAATCTACAAGTCTCCATGATGTGCATCAGGCAAAACTAGAAAATTGAGCAAGGAGAAAGGAGATTATATTTCAAGCACATGATGTTTGAACCTTAAGATGTAAGTGCTAGAGATAATTTACAGTGTTTTCAAGATGTGGGACATGCCTGAGAAGGGGGCGACTTCAATAGAAAAGAAGTAGTCAAAGGACTGAAATTTGGGCATATGGTTCTTCCTCACATAAATGCTGTAAGTCACTCACAAGAGCTGCAGGACTCAAGATGTAAAAATGCTAAAAAAA
Source organism: Erethizon dorsatum (assembly GCA_028451465.1). Taxonomy (NCBI): domain Eukaryota; kingdom Metazoa; phylum Chordata; class Mammalia; order Rodentia; family Erethizontidae; genus Erethizon; species Erethizon dorsatum. The sequence continues at coordinate 100,188,438 of CM051833.1, read as the reverse complement.
GTGGACAGTTTTCAATGATGAAATGCAGGAATGAGGGAGACTGTCAGAAGCTTGAGATGAAAAAGTGACTGGGAAGATATCAAAGGAGAGGTTTTCACAAGAGAGTGGAGAAGTAATGCTTAGTAAGTCGATATGGATAATCAGGTAATCCGGAGAGCGTACGTCACCTCCTATCATGGAAAACCAAAGAAGCCTCCCCTCAATGCATCATAGAAAGTAGCATCATCAGCAAAAAGCCCAGTTTGAAAGAAATCAGGATGTAAGGTGACTCAGTGAGCAAAGGGGCTCCAGAGGACCTCACTGAGTAATTGGGGAAGAACAGAATGGAAATTTAGTCAGGGGGTAGAAATCATAGAGCAAACTGGGGATGAGAAACTAAAAGAACATACACATACACACACACAGTGGAAGAACTGTCTCAAGTGGTTCTCTGAGATACAAGCAGAATTCAATACATTTTTAAAAATTGGTCCAGTTGTTCTCTGGCAGATGTTCATTCAGGTGGGGAAGGGGAACTTTACCATAGCCAGGCTTTGAGAAACTCTGTGGATATTGTCCTAATCCAAATGAGTGGGTCTACAGTGGTACTGAGGAATCCTAATACTTTCCACCTTGGTTGGAGACAGCAGCAGCTTTTGGTGTTTGGAGACTTCTGCATTTTACAAATCACTCAGCTGCTTCCTAAATTTATTATAGGCCAAGGAATGTCGAGAAGGATTGATATTTATAAGATGTGATTTATCATTTTCAGTCAGAGTGTTATTTTATTTTAAACAATTTTTATATCTAACTCTAGTTATTTTACCAGTTTTCATAACAACTTAGGTGTTCTGAGTTTTCCTTTGAGAATTTCCTTTCTTAGAAATGACCATTGACTTAAACTCCACTGCTACCTTAAATACTCTTAAATGCTATTTCTGGAATTCAAGCATTATTCCAGTTCACTCTGATGGCCATTTTAGCAGTAAAATCAAGAATGAAATTGAATCCTAGGTGGACAAATTCTATTTGTAGAAAATATCCTTTGGTAAATTGGGTCATGATTGTGATCTTGGTGAAACAAGAGAAAGGCAGTGCATATAGTTTTTCCCCTATCTTGGATATAACATATTATTTGAAGGCTTTAACTTAGAGCAACCAGCAATTGGCTAATTTTCATTTAAAACTATTTGATAGAATTGCATAGTTGAGATCCTGTACTAAAAACCTAGATATAATATTTATGGCAGCACAATTGTCTTATTCTGGTCTCTTCTGTGACTTTATCGGGGCCATTTTTAAATTTATTTAAATCCATACCCCCTGAAATAGCATTTGTGACTACAATTTAGCAACTGTACAGTATATCATGCCTACAAAATGCCTTTCAAAGAGTATTAATTATGCTCCACAGATCTAAGCAAAGAGGGCTATATTTGTCTTAAGAAATTTGAAGATTAATTGATTTCTAGATGGTTACTACAGCAAATAAAGACCAGAATCCACATCTTCTTGTTGTGATTTACAAGTTCTGATATGTTCTGTCCAATATCTACTAAAAAAACTAAGATGAGAACTAATAACTTAAATTAATTATTTCTATGAAACTTCACTATGTCAAAAACATCATTTGCTGTTGGCAGAACAATGAATGGATGATCGTGAAAATTCACATTTATAAACCATTATATAGTCATTCAGACAATCATTAGGATAACTCTATAGCAACTTGGAAGTATTTACAATTTATTTGAAGAAAAGCAAAATACACAAGTGTATCCACTTTAAAGTTATAGAACTACAAAATATGTGCCTTCATGTGGCTAGGAAATGGAAAGTAATGTGAAAATAATTTTATTTCTTAGAATAATAGTGTTGTGATTATTTTTCTCTCAATTTGATTTCTATTGATGAAAATACATGTTTATCCAATGAATAGATTACATTAATGATTTATCCAATATTTATTTGCAGTTGTTTTCAGCGAAGTATCTACTGAGACTTAGTACTGTATATGACAGACTCTTTTGAGGGCCTGAGAATATATTATGAACAGATAAAAACAAAATTCATATTTTGTTGTTCAGATGCAATACAATGGAAAGTGTTAGTAATTATGTGGTAGGTGGGATACTTGGGCTTTTTATAATTCTCCATAATTTTATGTAGCCATTGTTTTGTTAGTAACCAACTTCCCATAAGTTTCCAGCAGAAACCATTGATCAAGAAAAAATAAGAATTAGTCTCAGTAAGATAAGGGAGACCATGTTTAAACTTAGTGGTGTTTCAGAAAAGTGCAGTAAAGAAACGTTATTTACCGAGTTTTAGATCAAGGTCTGCTCAGTGGAAAAAGTGGTTTCAACTGTGAAGAATTTAGGGCTTAGTAGCTTTGGAGTAATGGTGTCTTGAAGTGGAAAGAGGCTCTCAAAGCAAGTCTTGATGATCAAACTGTTAGACTTGATAAAATAAGCCGTTTTAGTTGGTTTATGGTCTTATTTTTCAGGAGCAAGCATTTCTTGGAACAAGTGCAAAGGTTATTTTTGCCTGGTTCCTCAATTGCTCAGCACTGAAGCAGGCACTTAAGCTTTGACCCAAAATTGTTTAGCACTGGGACTGAAAGTATTTCAGTTACCATTCTTACCTTCCTGTGAGTAAGGCTGGGTCTGGTGCTCATTTAGCCAAGAAGGAAAGTACTTTGTTCCCCCTTTTTAAAATAAAAATTTAAAACTTAGACTACTGTTACCCTTGGAAATGTAGGAAACATGGTTCTTGGAATTGTTACAGGGATGAGAACTCAGGGAGTTAAGGTCCTGGGCTGGACGGCTGGTTGGTGCATTCAATACTCCATACAGTTTTGGAGGAATCTCAGGATGGGTAGAAGAAAGGGTTCAGCCTTCCATGAGAAAAATGCAAGGCACCAGTGTTCCTTCTGCTCATCCTTCTCGCAGTCGCAGTGAGGCTCTCAAACTTCACGGTAGTCAGTCTAAAGTTCCCAGCCAGGACCAACTTGAGAGGGTGGCTCAAATGCACAGCATCACATGTGCCATTATCAAGTGGAAAGGTCAGTGTATGGTCATGTGGCAGTGTGACCAGGGCAGTATGTGCACATCCGGCGAGCAGAGAGTTTTAAGTTGACTGATTCAGCAACCTGTCTGTTCATTGCCTTTGTTGGATTATGCCCAAGTCTAGCTCTTGAAGCTCCCTGTCTGTTCTGAGTTCTAAGTGTATTCTTTAGAAGAATTCCTGTTTTTGTATATGTTCATCAGCATTGATTTCTGTTATTTGCAACCTAGAACCCTGGCCCTTGCATTTATTATGAAACTTTATCACTCTAGACATCAAAGAACAGGAAGTGCCCTGGCTTTTCAAGAATTTAATTGTAAAAACAGTATTCAATGTTAATAGGGAGGAACCAAAAGGAAAAACTGATTTTCATTTCAGTGCATTCTTCTTACATAAGAGGGTAACAAAAAGGAGGGTACAGAGAAGAGTCCCTTGAGATGTCCCTAGCAAGGTTCATAAAGCTCTCAATAAGGAGATAAGAACAGGGTTTCGTTGTAATTATTCCTTTTTGACTATTCAAGCTGGTAGGCTTAAAATGGACTCCTAATGAGAGTGGTTTGCACTGCAATTAATTAAGTGCATGAAACTGCAAACTGCATGTCTTTTCCCTTGGAGAATCTTCTTCTATAAGTATTATTTTGTTTTAACTTTTCTTTCTTGGTCCCCATCCCTCCATTCTCTCTCATTGTCTTACTCTGTATTAGAAGCTGGTCCTGAAGGAAAAAGAACTCTAGTTGCTGTTAGTTTACTAAGAATGGAATCCCTTTGTATACAGTAGCACACCTTTTTCTTAACTCTTTTTAATAATATATCAATCAGAGGCACTTCTGATACAAACATCTTGAATACAATCGTGAGGAGAAAGATGAGAAAGGGCATTAAACTGGACAGGGTGGTGGACACCTGTAATCCCAGATCCTGGGGAAGTGGCGAGATTGCAAATTCAGAACCAACCTGGGCAAGTTAGTGACTTAGTGAGACCTTGCCTCAAAAATTATAAAAAACAAAAACAAAAACAAAAAACATGGCTGGAGTTGTAGCTTAGTGATAGAGTACTTGCCTAGCATGCATGAGGCTCAGGCCCCAGTATCAAGAAAAAAAAACAAAACAAAACACAAAAACAAAAACCCTAAACAAACACACAAAAAATAATTTCCTTATAGATGTCCTTATCTTTTAGTAGTAATGTCTTTTTGTTATAGTGTGAGTGTGTTTGTGTAAGAGTGCCCAAGTGTGTCAGATACTTTAGAGGAAGTATTTCAACAATAGATCATTCTCAAAACTTTAAGCAAAAATGAAATGCATGCCTTTGCCTCCTAGAAATTCTTTCACCTTTATACATTCAACTTTAATTATATCCACAGCTTTCTACCCTCATTTATAATTTTATGTGTCAGAATTTGTTTTCTTTCAGTTTCCCTCCTAAGAAAATACCTATACACCATAGAGTCTTTTCTATTAAGATAGAAGGATCTAAGAAGGCCATTTTTTGTGACATATAAATCATTTCAAATAACTTAGTGCATGTTTGACTGTTAATGGTGATATTGTGGAAAGAAGCAAGTGGATATTGGAACTTACAAATTCTTCAGAATGTTGATTGCATATGCAGTATTATTTCTTATAGTTTAGAAAAATATGATTAGCTTAACAAAAAGTGAAGCAGAATAGTTTGGAAACAGCAACACTGAGAAAACTACATATGACAACGCACTGCATATATATGCTTTCTTCCCTGAATGAACATAGTATTCTTTCTCCTTTGTCTATTGTTTTTAATCTCTATCCTTCATTATTAAAGTCAAAGGATGAAAAATACTACATAACTATGGACCAGAACTGATTCTAAACACTGGATACGTCTTATCATGTTTGATACTCAAGATGACATAGGGTAGATACCACTGTTATCTTTAAAGATGAGAAAACTGAAGCCTGTAGAAGTTAATTTCTCCAGTGCCAAAGAGAACTAGAAATAAACAATCATCTGAAAGTCCTTGATGTTAACCTAGATATACCAGAATGCCCAATTTCAGTTTTACTATAATTTTGTATTCTACCCCAATTTCCATAACTGCTAATGATGAGAAAACTTTTGTGTGATTCTAATCTCCCTACTAAAATATCTGAACATTTTGCAATTTCTTCCCAGGTTACTCATTATTTCTAAAGAAGTTCCTAGTGACATCTATAATTGCCTGAATGGGTGGCATGGGCTGAATATTGTCAGGGCAGGTCCACCCTTACGTGGTATGAAAGAGAATAGAGGTGACCAGGGTTCCTGGGACCTTTGAGATACTGAGAAAACTCCAGATCAATTCTCCATAAATATCCTGCACACCTGGAGTTGAGTTGACCAATTAGGAAATTATACCTTCAGAATCAGATGGCGTTTGATTTGCTGGTTTAAAAAAGTTAATGTACCTTTAGCAAATAGAGAAGACTTCTCCTAGAAGTAGCTTAAACATAGTGACAATCTGCCTTAACATTGGTCACCTAAAGCCAGTTAGGTTTCATTGTTGTAAATTAACATGTTAAAAAAACCTTGCTCCTTTTGATTTGTATTTGTTGTCGTATAACTACGAGCTCTGTTATTAAACTTCCACAGATTATTGCTCTAACAGTTTAAAAACAATTATTTTTAGAAAAAATAACTTTGTACAGCACTCTACTAGAATATGTTAATTGATGGGAGAAATGAAATCAAATGTCATTTTCAAAAACTAAAATTGGCATCAGTTGAAGCACTCCTACCATTTTTCTTATTTAGAGGACATTTTTTCCAGGAAAATGACTGACTACTCAAATTAGCCTCATATCACAAAAACAAAATAAAGTTGTCTTTGGATGGCTTCCAGTTTCCATTTAAATTACTCCCAGGACAGCATTTTGTAAGTACAAGAGAACAAAAGATTACTTGGATTGACGTAGTCTGTATACCTGAGGTAGTGATATACTATCGACAAAATTTAAGAAGTATAGGTTTTAGTAAACATTTCTGAAAAGGAATTATAAAGATCTGCATATTTTTGCTCCTAGAGTTTATCTTCCTGATAAGGGGAATTTCTAATCTACTTTCCTTGGAGGTATCATGGAATATGGATGCAAATTGGGATTGGAGGTTTTGGGGGGATAAAAATTATGTGATTTTTTAAGTAGACATACTTCCTTATAGTATTCATTACCTTTATTGTTGGCTGTAATTGCCTTTGTAAAATAAGTTTATATTCCTTTAAGTCAGTAGAGAACTGGAGATTCAGTTTAAATGTGGGGTTAGTGGGTGAGATGCTCACTTGTGCAGGATCAAAGAGCGTATCAGGCAACAGATAGGACTAAACCTGAGTCCTGGATGAGGACAGCTATACCATTGTTGTTATTATCCTCAAATACAACCTAGACCAGGGGTTGGTACAGTAGAACCTGCAGACTAAATGCTCCCTGCCTCTGCCTTAGAGCATATTATACTACAGCAGAGTATCAAAAAGGTCAGTCTAAGATGGAGCTCAGAAATGACCTTGGAAATAAAAGAATAAGAACTTGTCTCAGAAATTCAGTCCATGTTAATTGGTCTAGGAAATTTGGGAACTTAGAGGTATTTTCAAGCTAAACAAAACCGACTGCACAGAATAAGTCACCCCAATCTAAACAGAACTGTTTCTCTCATCCAAACAGTAGGAAGAGAGTGTTATATTTTTAATAAAAGTCCACATGAAATTAGATTGAAACTCCATCTAACCACGGAGTACACCTTACTAATGAAAAGAATGATATAAAAAATACCAATAGGAGAAATTAGGCATGCATTTTCACAATAGAGCTTGCTATAATTGGTGGAGACTTCTTGATTTTAAGGTGGTATTAGAATAGGCAATCTGCTTTGGAAACCAGCCTGTTTCTATGTTCAGTTGCTTCCCTGCTTTGGGTATGTTTTGACACCATGGTGTTTTAGTAACGATTGCCTTTGATAGACTCTGGGACAGCAAAGCAGGGAATGAGTGTTATGAGTATGACCGAGTGTGTGGGGAGATGGGTGGGGAGATGTGTGGAGAGAGTGGTTATTCATTTTATTCAATCATGTTTCTAACCCGAAAAATGCTCTTGGTCCAAATCTTTAAGTCCAAGGGATAAAGTTTTGGGAAAATTAGCCAGAATGTTATTTTACAAAAGAAAATTAGATCTGATTCCCATTCATCTGAGATTCTTGGCCAGGTGGAGTATGAGAATATACTCTTGAGATCCAGAGTGGAATATAGAAAGATCTTTGATAGACTACATGCAGAGGAGGGGTAGAGAAGAAATATGCTTTAGCAACCTTGTTGGGAAAAATCCCTTCTATTCTTAAATGGTTTTGCTCTCTTATTGGGAAAACTAATTTTGATTCTGTCTCTTTCTATAACATGTCAACATTTGTGATCTCCAGAGGGTTTTTATATTTATATTTATATTTTTCTCCTCTTCTTTCCAGACTTCCAGTCTGTTCTAAAGAACAGATGAATGCAGGCTTGTGGGGAGAGAGTAGCTAAATTTTGGGCCTGAAGCTGAATCAGTTACAGCATTCTCTTTAAGAGTGAAAATACAGTTTAAATCAGACATTTAAAATATTCATTTTAAATGAATATTTAAAATGAGAAAAGAAATCTCTACCCATAAAAAATTTAAGCTGACATATATCACAATTTCAAAAAATATTACAAGTCATATTTTATTAGTTGCATGGCATAATTCTATAATACTTTTCCCCCTACATGTTGGCTGCATGGTCTTTGATTTACCTTTTAAATGACACTGAAATTGTGATTTTTTGGGAGAGATTTAAAAGATATTTCATAATTCTCTCTAGGATGGTACAATATTTAAAAAATGAATAATAGTTTAGAAAATGTGGTAATAAGTACGTTGTTAAAATTCTCAAATTTTGAATAATCTTTAGTGTTTCAGTATAAGTTGCAAGATTGCAGGACATTTGATGTGTGTGTCTGTGTGTAGTGATTAATCATATATACTCAGTCTTCAACCAGTTTGTCATTGAAGTTCGCGTTTGTGTGTCATAATACAAGTTTAGATCATTTTCATTAGTGTCAGCATTTTATGTCAAATCAGGAAAAAAATTAAACACTTTTTCAATGTGTTACTTTGATTTAGTCCTCTTCATTAATTTGTCAAGCAATCCAAGAGCCAATTCATCATATCAGTTTGAAATAGATCTTTCTCTTAATGAATTATCATTTTGAAGATGATCTGAAAAAATTGCTCCAATTTGCTACTTGGTAACTGAATAATTTCTATTGATTTAATCATTTGGCATTGTTGAAATTTTTCATATCCCAATAATTGTATTTGAAATTTTATCTTCGTCTTTTATTTGATTTTGAATTCTTTAACAAAATAATTTAAAGATAAAAAGTGACATCTTTCATATATATCCACACCAGGAGTGAGTAATTTCTCACTTACTGAAACATTCAAAGCATCTTTCTAACTTCTCTACTATTATTACAGTTTTTTTTTATTTTACTTCTGTAAATTTTACCAGAGCATATGATGAAATAAACACATTTTCAGGACCCCAGCCCAGCACCTTGGTACAGGCTTACCCAAGCTGCGAACCCCAAAGCTTAAGCATCCTTACCTTGACCCTAACCCACCCCTGCTCCTCTGCCTTCCCCCTAGTGCCTCTTACAAACACATGCAAACACCCATAACACATGTTTATTTTTAACTCTTTTCTGCTATATTTATCTCCATAACACGTATCACCATTTAATGTACTATATATTTTACTCATTTATTTTATTTTCCACCTCTCCACGCTAGAATTTAAGCTTCACAAAGGTAGGTTTATTAGCTTCCTGGGGCTGCCATATAAATGACCACCACAAACTGAGTAGCTTGAAACAACCTAAATTAATTTTCTCTGAATTCTGGAACCCAGAAGTTCAAAATCAAGGTGTCAGTAGGGTTGGTTCCCACTGGGAGCTCTGATGGATAATTGGTTCCGGCCTCTCTCATAGCTTCTGGTGGCTACTGACAACCCTTAGCATTCCTTGACGTGGGGCTCCCTGCCTTTGTTCTTGCGTGCCTTCTTCTATCTGTGCTCCTGTACCTTCCCTTTTCCTGTCTCTTAAAAGGATCTTAAGCAGAGCATGGTAGTACATGCTGCAATCTGAGAACTAGGGATACTGAGGCAGGAGGATTGTGAGTTTGAGGCCAACCTGGACTACATGGTAAGACTCTGTCTCAGAATCCTCCCTCATCTCCCAAAAAGGTTATTTTTAAATTTACACTAATCCAGGATTATCTTAATTTAAGACCATTACTTTAATTACGTCTGCAAGGATCTTTATTACAGCAAAGGTTATATCTTGTTCAGGCGAACTTATCTTTTGTGGGCCACTCTTCAGTTCCTTACAGAGGGTCCAGTTTTCCTGTTGTGCACCTTGCTGTATCTCTAGCAATTGGTTCACAGCCTAGAACACTGGTGGTAAACCTATGGCATGCATGTTATTGGTTTTATAGACAAAAGATGTTAATGTATGAGTTGTTTTTTTCTAAAGTAAAACCTCAGCATTCAGCTTTACCTGCAGTGTTGCTCTTTGCGATAAATAAATGGTGTTTGGGTTGCACTTTGAACACTCATCTCTAAAAGGCTATCACTAGCCTAGAATGTAGTAACTGCTCAGTAAATGTTTGTTGCATGAATGTATGGAAGACCTACAATATGCCAGATATTTAATTAGATACTTAGAACTATGCAATTTAACTATTCCTTAAGTATAATTTATTTTTCTTTTCCATTCACTTGTAAGTACTTTAAACATAAAAACTCTATCTTTCATGGTGTTTTTAACACTTTGGATTTCTTAAAATAATACTGTGTATGTAGCTGGTGATATGCAAATAATAAACATTTGAATGGGCAGGAGAGTCATTTGGTATCACTATTGATTGAGTTTATCTTGCTTGCCAGAATCCTGTTCTTCCTTCCCTACTTGGTAATGTATTTTTTTGGAGGAAGAACTCTTTCCAAAAGAGTAACTTTTTTATTGTTTAAAAACTCTATTTATTCAAGAGTATGTGATTATCTGAAAGAAATACGAAATATGAAAATAAAATCCTAAATAAAAATTCTGAGGTCAAGATTTAATGATGAAGTTTGTCATAAAATAATCATAAGATATATGTAAACTGTTTATTATATTCATGTTGTCTACTATTTTAATGCTAAAAACTTATAATTCCAATGTGCAAAATCAAAAATCAGAAAAAAAGAGAACTAAGAGTCTATTACAAATAATTCACCCTTTTCCTGTATGAATATGTGCTAGAAATGTCAAAGTCTCTAATTTGTTTATTTAAATGTACATCAGTAAATTCATTCCCCAAATTGCCTATTTTCTCTGTGCCGTCTATAAATCAAGAAAACTATCCAGGATTTCCACTGTGAATGTTACACAGCATTGATAGAATGACCTCTTTGTGTGATGTTGTGTTCACCCACCATTTCATAACTTAATTAGGAAGTAAATGTAGAGTCTGAAAACATGGTTAAGGTGACAATTAACTCAGATATTTTTAGAAGAAAATTTAGCAACACTCCGTCTTGAAGAAAATCTCTCTGGATAAAAAGGAAGGGCATATAGCATTTGAAGTCTGCTGTCTGATTTCTACTTATCTACTTTCTAATTTATAGAATTGAATAAGACCCATATGCAACTGAAAGTTCACTTTCCTTAACTTTTATATACTTTACAAATACAATGAAATAGATATGGACACATATACTGCTTATACTCCTTTTCTTCATACTATCAGAAACCAGTCCCACTCATGCACTCACGTGAGCAGGAAAGAGTCTTGAATATCACATCACATAGGCCATTTTCAGGTCGAAAATCTCAGTCCAGAAAAGTTAACTCTTTCCGTAGTCACTAAATATATTCATATACACATGCGCACACTGACATGTGTTAATTTATTGGTTTGGTAGCAGGAAAATTCATCTTTATATGGAAGCAAAATTATATAAAAGTGTCTTTCTAATTCTATAATGGAAAATCTCACATATAAAATGGATCTTCATATATCAATACTCAGTATTCAAAACCAAAACTATAACCAAGAAAGTTGCTACTCCCAAAAATTTTTTGAGAAAAAAAATGAATTTGTTATGGACTGACTACTATTTACCAGGGTCACAGATCTGATATTTGGCTAATTTCCAAGAATGGCTTTCAGATGCTTTCTTAGTATGGGTGTCATTTCTTTCAGCAAAAGGAACATTTTTATTCTTCGTCAACTCAAAAAATAAAGATTTGTATAATCAGTGCCAGGCTTGTTTTAATTTCTGAAGAAAGTGTGTGTGTGCATGTAGTAGGTGATATATAAATAATAAGCATTTGCATGTATATTTCTCATGTAAATTGTATTGCCTTATTTTCATGATAAGAATTTAGAACATTAAAATAAACTTTTAAAATGCAAAAGGTTTGCACTCTTTTCTGCTTTTGTCTATATCTTGAAAATTCTATTAGTTTGGGCAATGAAATTGAACTAGTTGGTTTAATTTTGTTGCTAGTCAGTTCCACTTCTTAGATTGCAGAGAAGAAAAACAAGCTACAAGATTGGTAGTGGAAACATAAGAAATGATTTAAAATAAGCATAGGTGTTTTAAAAATTATCACAAATATAATAATTTTTTAAAAAGACTAACAATGGTTGCCTTTGTTCTGAAAGTGTGCCCATTTTGTCATTCAGACAAATTGAAATATTTGAAATTCCCCAGGACTCACGTTCAGAAACATTTGGTTGTATTTGGTTCCTAAGCACACAGGGACCTACCTGCCTTTGGTCCAGTGTAATATACACATTTTATTTCTTTTTCATTATGACTATGCAGATGCTATAGTTTCATTGAAAGATTTACAACACCTATATCTGAAATGATGCTTCTGCTGTGGTTACACGATAGCAGTATCAAGTCCCTGGTATGGGAATGATGGACACTGGCAGGAACGGCCAGAGACTGGAGTTCTTGTGAAGAAGGGTAAGGGGGCAGGAATTGTCTCAAAATGGTCAGGGGCCAGAGGACTGTCTTGCATGCTGAAAGTTGTTTAATAGTTGGACAAAGAGCACAGCGGTTGCTTGGGCCCACTCAGAACTTCATTTTCTTCCATTTGAAGTCAACATCCTGTTGATATGATCACTTACTTGCTATCTAGAAACCTTACCCATTCACTTAGATTTTTGAATCCTTGCTTTTGCACTATTGTCTGATGCAAGATCTGGTCAATTACCTTTCCACTTGTGGTAGTTAAGCTTCACTGTGTCAACTTGATTGGATTGGGAGCCTCCTAGGGGGTTAGTAAAGCACATTTGTGGGTTGGTCATTGAAGGCATGACCTTGGGTACTATATGTGGTCCCTAGCCCCTTCTTTGGCACTTTTCCCTTGCTGTACTTCCTAGCTGCCAGGAACTAGGCAGCTTTGCCCCACCCCACCCCCTTTCACCATGATGTTTCTGACTTGGATCCAGCCAACCTGGGATCCAAATGAAATGTGTCCTCCTGTAAGTCGTGGGTCTCAGGCATTGTGTGCCAGCAACAAGAAAGCTTATTAATATGCTCCCTTTGTCCATGGGTGTCAGAAAGCTGGTAGCTCACCTATCAGGCTGAACTTCTATTCCTTCTTGCAGAAAGAGTATTAGGTAACTGTGTCAGGGAGGAAATGAAGCACAATCTCTTGAATGGAACACAGGAGAGACTTATACGGGAGCAGAATTCAAAGCTATTCAATTATTCCTTTTAATAAGTAGTAGCAGCTCCAGTGAAGAATGTGTTGTTATTTGGTAGTAATTTCCGTATGGAAAAAGGAGATCTGGTTGTGTCAGCTCCATGCACCAACTCCCAATGATGAATGTAGCCATTATGTAGTGCAAACATGTACTGATAAAATTTTTTAAAAATTTAAAAAGAAAAGAAGACACCCCCCCCCATCCCCAGGCAGTGAAAGGGGTAGCAGTAAAGAATGGATTAACTCTGTAACTGGGATGGAAATGCCTGGCTAAGACCAAAAGACATTGTAATGAGTAGTCTAGCACGTACCTGCCTGCTACAGAGAGGCAATCCTCATAGCTGGCTCTTGCTGTGGTTAAAGTGATTGGGATCAGAATATTAAACAGGAAATCCCTCCCAGCTATGTTGGGTGGAATCCTCAGGCTTGGACAAAAAGGAGCTGAGTAATGCCCAAAGTGCCTTGAAAGCTGGAAGCCTGAGTAGGTTCAGTCTAATTTGTGTGGTATCCTCCAGGATTCCCTCCCTATTTTGAGCAGAGGAATGGACTTGGATGGGACAGCGTGTTCCTGCTAGTTGACAGGCACTTGCTGAACAGAATAACTGATTTGCCTCTCAGGCTCCACATGCCCATTGAATTGCCAAGCAGACATTGCCTGGGGGAAATACCTGCTAAAGTTGAAATGATCACTAGTTAGATGGATTAGACATTTGTCAGAGTCAACTATCATTATACAGTGTTTTAATTTAAAAAATATTATGTGCATATGATAAAAATTCAAGCAATAAGCATATGTATTAGGATGCAACTTAGTCTGATTCCAGATTCTCAGTTCCAAAATCCTTCCCCTAAGGCGTAACCACCATTACTAATTTCCAACTACGAATGTAAACTTATAAAGTCTATACAAATATAAGTATATATAACCACTTTCAGTTATTAAATATACTGATGATTTTAGAGAAGGCAAATGAAATCATTTAAATTATAATAACTGCAATCACTTTAATGTATGTTCTTTTTCCTGTATATTTGCTTTATTTTAAACATCAGCAATTGTAAATCTTATGCCAGTCTAGTAAAAAGAAAATCTATATTTTTCTTGTCATCTTAGAAATCAGTTATTTTTTTCATTATTTTTAAAAACTTATTCATGTAAGATATGTTCATTTTAGAAGATTTGGAAAATATAGAAAAGTATTAAAAAAATTGAAATTCAGTGAAACACTTAAAGAAAACTACTATCACTATTTTACATTCATTACATTATTTGTACTTATATATTTTGCATATAAACTCACATTTTTTTGTGTGTGTGTGGGTACCGGGGGGTCGACCTCAGGACCTCGCGCGCCAGCAGGTGCCCGTGCTGCTGAGCAATATCACCGGCCCTTTTTTCGTATGTGGGTTCCGGGAGTCGAACTTGGGCCCTCGCGCTTGCCAGGCAGGCGCTTAAGCCGCTGAGCCATCTCACCGGCCCATAAACTCACATTTTTACAGATTCTGGTAATATTGTGACTTTATTTCCTTATGACACATCGTTTTTCACTTAATATTGCTATGAAATACTCTTAACATGTTTATCATAAAAAGTCTTCCAGAATTTTTTAACATTTCAGATTACCCTCTTGGGAAATTTTCTAAATTCAGTAATTATTTTGCACATATCTGCTTTTTCCACAAAAATATTCCAAAAAGATGGCTTATTTTGTTAAGGGAGATTTTCTTATAGTTTTAAGCAACAGTGATGTATTTTCAGATGTAGTTTTAGATATATTACATATTTCTGATAAAAAGTTCAGATTTAACAAATATTTTTGTGTACTTACTGCCCAGGTATTTTCCTGTCCTCTAGATATATATATATATATATATATATATATATATATATATATATACTTATTTAATGCAAGTATGCAATATGCAAACCAAGAGGAGAAGGAGAAGGAATTGTGGTACATATATTGCAGTCTTCAGATTCTTTTTGAAAAGTGCTATTTTGCTTGGTATTGAAGTAATATCTTGAAGAGAAGGAGGGCACTTTCAGGGCACAGGCATTTTGCAGGTGGGCCTTTGGGAATTAGAATAAATTCTTATTCAGTATGCTGGTGCCAGTCTTGGTTAAAGTATCTTCAGACCTGCCATCTCTAGTAATGACAGCCACTTTGACTCGTTAATATTTCCTACTTTTTTGTTCATTACCCTGGGGTCTGAATCTTCCACCTGAACACGTACCTCCATGCTGAATGCTGCTTACATAACTGCCAAAATATTAGTTCAGTAATCCTGAGCCAGGAAATTGGCTTTCTGTGTTAAAATAATTTGGGGGACAGTCTCTTTTTCTTATAAATATCTA
This sequence comes from Erethizon dorsatum, assembly GCA_028451465.1. Taxonomy (NCBI): domain Eukaryota; kingdom Metazoa; phylum Chordata; class Mammalia; order Rodentia; family Erethizontidae; genus Erethizon; species Erethizon dorsatum. Next base: position 100,173,252 of record CM051833.1, on the reverse strand, counting down.
GATTTTCTTAAATCTGTGGCAGTAATTCTTATCAAATCATTTCTTGCTATTCTCTTCTTTAAATAAAAAATAGCAAAGCCTTGTATGGAATTCAGCTTTAGTGAGGTCCACATTTAATATACTGCTGGGTGACTCTCCCCTTCACCAAGCCTGGCTGCTAATTCTTCTCTTAAGTATGTACTGTTTTAATTGTATAGCTAAAGCTGGTGGAAAAGAATTTCTACCTTTTCATTTATCATGTATACAGATGTATTTTATAATGTCACAAATTCCTCATAATTTATAGTACTGTGAGAAATATAAATAATTTGATGAGTACCAGGCCTCTTAGGCTTTTGTAATACCTTGCCAAGAATAGAGTGGGAACTGTGAAATGATGATAGTACATGCATATTTCCAGGCTAACTGACGAAAATATTCTGAAGCATTAGGGGTGCTTTTGTAATCATAGTAATGTTCAATTTTATTTCCAATGTTATCAAGTGAATGTTAGTGAGTTTAGATTGCACCAATGAAGTTATTATTTCTTTTCCTATGAAAAAAATGAATTAAGCTTAAAATGATCGCCATGTTTATGACTTTAAAATTCTAAAACAAATTCTACCTAACATAGATATTTACCAAGTAAATATTTGGAAACATTTAATGAGCACATTATCATTTACGCTTGCAGTGTTTCTCCTCTGACTAGCCAGGACATGATTCTAAATCACATGTTTCTCTTATAAACATTAGATGATCTCTTAAATACTTTCAAACATTTCTATGTAAGCAACTAGAATAAAAACTGTCTTAGGCTTCATTGTGCGAGGCCCATGTTTATTTGGTGTCTGTTTTGAAGAGCAGTTTGAGAAAGATCATAATGAGACATGAACAGCTCCCCATCTCCACGGAGAAGATAGGAGTTAAACTAGATCATCATGGAGCTCCTTTCTAACAAAATGTGATTAGTCACCTATGTCTGCATATCAAGCTGCTCCAAACTTAGTGACTGCAAAGAACAAGGATATCTATTATCTCATGGTTTCTGTGAATCAAGAAATTGAACAAGGGCCGGTGAGATGGCTCAGCGGTGTAAGCGCCTGCCTTGCAAGCGCAAGGGCCCGAGTTCGACTCCCGGATCCCACATACGAAAAAGGGGCCTGTGATATCGCTCAGCGACACGGGCACCTCCTGGCGCGCGAGGTCCTGAGGTCGACCCCCCGGTACCCACAAAAAAAAAAAAAAAGAAAAGAGATTGAACAAATTTAAGTGAAAATGGCTGGTCTCTGATCTATAATGTCTAAAGCCTTAGCTGGAAGACGGTGAAAGTTAAGGGCTGCGGTCACGTGAAAGGTCATTCACTTACAGATGTAGTGGTTGGTGCTGGCTGTGGACTGGAGGCCTTGGTTCTTCTCCACGTGTGCTCTCCCCAAGGGTCACCTCAAGCGCCCTCCTAACGTAGTGGCTGGGATCCAAGAGCATGCATCTCCAGGGAGGAGGCATCTGTAGAGGCTGTGTCCCTTTTATGCCCTGCCTTGGAAATCACTGAACATCACCTCAACTAAACTTCAGTATTTGAAACAATCAGAATCCTCCTCCAACATCCAAAGGCAAAGGATCTAGCTTGCACTTTTGTGTATGTGTGAGGAATGTCAACATGAGATAATCTTAGGGTGTCTATATATTCATCTTCGGAAAGTACAATCTGCTCTGGGCACAGGGGTAGGTTTAGCTAATGCTAAGTTAGTATTTTATTAAGTAGAACATGAATAGTGAGGACCAAAAATGCTAAGAGAGAGGGGATGGGGTGAGGTGGGATGAGAATTTTACTAACTGTGATTACAAAGCGGGGAGGGGGGGAGAGAGAGAGGGAGAAAGACAGAGAAAGAAAGAGGTGATGGTGGTGAAGAATCTATCATTTTGAGATGGATTTTAAAGGAAAAACAGAAATCGTTTTAAGGGGTTATTTATGATGCTTTACTGTCTGGTATGTGAGATAAACTTATTTCTCTATCTTCTTATAACCTTTAGAGAAAATTATATTCCATTTTGGTGGTAGAGTTGTATTTATTTTTGTAAAAGATTTAACAAGTTGCTGAAACTGTCCTCTAGGTAGAAAGAGGGGTAAAGAAGAGGTCTACTAAATCTAGGTTACATTTGCTTTCAGGACAATTTATAAATAAATGTGACTGTCATGGCCTGATGTTTTGTGGCTCCCAAATGTGAACACAAAGCCTGGTGTCAGAACATGGTCAAATTTTTTTGGCAAACTTTGAAATCAGAAATTAGGTAATATCATGAATCTTTCGCATAGCTAAATTTGTTCAATTAAAGAAAATGACCTTCATTATGAACTTAAATCTTTCTAACATTTTTGGTTCAAAATGATATATCTTTTATGAAATGATGATATGTGTGTTTTGGATTTCTAATATCCGTATTTTGAAAAATATGAAAGATTTGGCCACCATACTGGTGCCTGGAACACTTCAGTTCTGTAAATGTCAATGTGCTTGGTAAAAAGCAATTTAATCCTTTTACTTTGAATTTTTTTTGTATTGGTTATAAAAGAATAGTGTAAGTTTGTCTAATACACAGAAGAATAATTTACTTCTTATGATCTCAAAGAATTATTCTTTATTTTTTCTTATCTACTATCAATATCAAGAAAGCTGAGATTGCATGTAAATGGCACAATATTCTCATTCTCCTATAGGTTTGTTGTTAGGGTTAAATAAGTAAATACTTATTTAAGTAAATTTAGATTCATGCCTGGTACATAAAATGGACTCAAATGTTGCTGTTGGAGATATGGATAATGACTCTTTTTGTGCTTTTTCTGAGCTAGATACCTTATTTATTCAGACATCTTTTTAAGTGTTGTTCTTAACTGACTATATAATATTTATAAATATATAGTTAATATATAATATTTATAATCATATATTTAATATATAGATTACAAATTACTCAGAAACAAAGCAAAAGAAAAAATAAAAATATATAAACAATAAAATAAAACCACTTTCTATGGAAGCCAAACGATACTGACAAATTAAAATTTAACTGAATATGGGCCTTGATAAAGAAAGTTTTTTTAGCCCTCTCACACCCTGGACTCAATCAATCAAGAGAGGACAGATTATCTATTATCTATTCATCCATCCTGTCATTCATTTATTCATTCAACAAAATTTGTATATGTATATTTCAGAGACAAAAAGACAAGATATGTACATATAATCAGGGCAAATCTATCATGTATTTCATAACAAATATTTGCTCAGGACCTAATTATAAAATGAATTAAATAATTTATGAGATATAAATAATGTTAATATAAGTTTATATAACCACCTATAAGGATAAAGTTGGCAGTTTGCCCTATATTTTTAATCTACTCTCCCTCCACAATTAGCTAGGTAGTTAAGACATAGAGCTTAACTACCTAGTTAATTGGCTGATGATACTGACTTGTAAACTTTGGTGCATAAGTGTTTGGTTGTCTTAGATCAGAAGTGTATGGTTTCTGTCCAAAGATATTATGAGATGTGCAGAGCAAAAAAGTATGATCTATAAAATGAGTCATGAAGAAAAAAAAACAAAATTCATGAAAATTTCTTAAAACACTAACACTTAGGGTAGGTACCACAAAACAACACTATTCTTTACCTGTACCAGTGGTGGTGAACCTATGGCACGTGTGCTGCAGCGGGCTGTTTGTTATTGAAAGCTCTAAAAGGTTTACCATTACTGACCTATACTATTCTGAAAATTGTAACCAAAGAAGCTTTAACTCTGATATTTGAAGTGGCTAGTACAAATAAATATAGGTTTAAAGTTATCAATCACATATAAATTGAACATAGAACTTCTGTTCTTTCATTATATTTGTTTATGTTCATATTTCTCCTTAAATTAATATTAAAATACCACAGAATGCAAATGTCTTCTGTTATGTATACAAATATATAAAGAAAAATGAAAAGATAACATGAAAATTCCTCTAATTTGGATCAAAAGTAACATGAAAATTCCTCTAACTTAGAAACAAGTTTGTTGGATTTAGTGAGTGAGAAACATATGTCCTCACAAGTATAAAACATAATGGGAACTTTTATGAGAAAGTTGTTTTTTAATGTTGAAAGTAAAAATATGTATGTGTGTGACATCATCATGTTGCAAAGAACCGAAGTAAAAAATCAAGCCCACACGTTCATTAAGGTAGGCTCAAGGGACAGGCTCTTGACCTGGATGTGACAGGAATTGTCTGTAGTTAAACCAGATAGTTTTTTTGTGTGTGTGGGTACCGGGCATCGACCTCAGGACCTCACACGCCAGCAGGCACCAGTGCCACTGAGCGATATCACTGGCCCTTTTTTCGTATGTGGGTACCAGGAGTCGAACTCAGGACCTCACGCTTGCTAGGCAAGCGCTTATGCCGCTAAGCCATCTCACTGGCCCTAAACCAGATAGTTTAATAATTTTTTTATCATGTATCTTTTGTTTTTGTTTTTATTTGGTTTTTAAATTTTGTCTCCCTCTTCTACTTTTTAATTAGTGCATATTGATTATACAGAATGATAGATTTCATTGTGACATTTATCATATATTGTTTTTCAATACAACCAGAAAGACCTATTAGATGTCCCCTCTATCAAACACACACACACGCGTGCATGTGCATACACGCTCAAGTTTGAATCGTTTGCCACATGATAGCTATATAAACTGGACTAGCTACTTGAACTTATTTTGCTTTAGTTTGAAGATGACATGAGAGAACATGTATAAGATGCTTGGTATACACAGTAAGCATTTAATACATGTTAGGTATAACTAGGTAAGAAAATTGAGGCCCACAAAGATTTTAAATTGCTCAAGGTCATTAAGGTAGTGAATGGGTCATCAGTATTAGAACCACATAATGATTCTCAACTCTTCTTTCTGTTACACTAGGATATCTCATTCATTGTTTGCTAATTATATACCTGCTTATATTATTAACTGTTTATGTATGAATGTGTCACCTGCCCAGGTATAAGAATTTTGAAGCTAAAGGCATGGGTTAGTGACTTCTTCATTAACCAAAAGTTCCAGTGGACTCTCTTATTATCATAAGATCTCAGCATTCATTTGTTAGTTATGATATTTTCACTTCACATTAGTCAACCTGAAATTATTCACCACACATTTCTCCTTTCCTTTCCAGCAGTTGAATATATAAGAACTGCAAGCCATTACAGTCCTTGGCACAAAACTAGAATTGCTCAGTGCACAGCCACCATCTTCCCTCTGTAATTCCCCAGAGAAGAGTATGAAATTTCCTACTATATTTCTGCAATGTGAAGAAAATAACTTAATTCATCTATGTTTTCATTTTTCCATATATATAGAATTACTCAATCACAAAAGATTTCCATATATATAGATTACTCAATCACAAAAGAATTTCATACTAATTTAGCCCATTGTTGTGTAAATTTGGGCATAATGTAGGCCATAATACGGTCCCAAGAATATAATAAATCCCCACAGGGAAAACTTGGTAGAACACCTCAAGAGTGAGGATTATTTTTAGCTTTGAGTAACATTTTTTGTATAAAGGAGTTGCACTCATAATGCGTTAGTTACACTATTCCCTACCATCAGTAAGCTCGCATTTAAGGTATATTTTATGCACCTCAATCAGATTTTTTTTCTGTATCTTTTATTCTATTAGCATAAGTTTGTAGTACATTATGACATTCACTGAGGAGATTTGGTACATGTACATAATACATCTTAATTTTTTTATCTTTCCCCATCTCACGGTCCCCTTCTGTTATGGTTTGTGTCTAGATGTCCCCCAGGAACCTCCTGGACTCCTAGGTGGGCTTTTGGAAGGTGAGGGGTTATGGGGGATTTTAGCTGACTTGCTAATAGAAGGTAGAGTCCTGGTCAGAAGAGGCACTGAGGGTTTGGCCTAGAAGGTTTATCTCCCTCTCTGGCTCCTCCCTTTGATCTCGGCTTCCCATCTGCCTTGCCATGAGCAGCTATTCCTTGGCTGTGCCTCTCTGCCATGCTGTCCTGCCTTAAAGCTACAGGACTAAGGACTGAAACTTCTCTAAACTGTGAACCAAAATAAACCTCTACCCCTTTACATTGTGGATGCTGAGTACTGTGTCTCAGTGAGGAGAAAACTGACTAAGGCACCTTCCCTTCTCTAAGGCTGCCAGCCTCAGATTTGAATTTTGCATTGATTATGTGGTCCACAGGGCTCCCTGCTGAATGCTCAGGAGCTGTTAGAGCTACACTGCTGCTCTCGAAACATGTCACACAACAAATGGCCTCACCAACCAGCCTGAGGTCAGTCTTTTAAGTGAGGGGAGCTAGGAGGAGCAGCTCTTTTTTAATAAAGAAGCCCAGGACCCTGTCTTTGCAGTCTGAAAACTGTCACAATGCTCCCTGCTGTCACTTGCTCATTTTTCCTAACTTTCACTTGATTGGCATTAGGCTTTGGAGATGGCCCCCAGGGGCATGAAGTTCCCTTTTATTTTTGTTTATTGGTAAATGTTTGCAGTACCTGATGATTACATTTGTTATGAGGAGTTGGTACATGTTTATAACACACTTAATTCTTTTTTATTTTTAAATCCCCTTTTCTCATCTCTTGGTCCCCTTCCCTTTTGCAAAAGTTCTGCTTCCTATTAGCTATCTTTTATTTTATTTTTCTATTATCTATCTTTCATTTTGCCCTTTATTTATACTTTTGGCTTTCATAGAAAAGAAACCATGCAATATTTAGGCTTGTGATGAAGTTCCCTTTTATGTTCTATGAAAGTTTCTAGCAAAGCTTATGACACGGAAATATTAGGAAGAACGAAAGCAACCATTGTGTACAGCAATAGGGTGGGAAGAGAAACAGGAAGGGCCTCTCTTCATGCCCACTTTTAGCTGGATGTCAGTTGCTCATAACTGTCTCAGTTACTCCCCAGATATGAAATGGTGTAAAGTTTAAGAATCACAGATCTTCACTGAATCCTGCTTCAAGTGTCTTAACCTCAGCCTCTTTGGAAAACAGCGCAAACTCTTAAGTAGTAATTCAGGTTCTGAAATAAAAGGCTTGACGATGTTTTCAGTATTTTTCTGATAGACCTTAAGTGATTTTTCATGAAAAGCAATTGATTCAAGTGTTACTCTTTTTTCTTTTTAATGTTTTAGTCAACAGCAAATAATGTTACCTTCTGATACACTTCTCTCAGTGTGGCGGAAGGGTTTGTGGCAAGTTGCCCTTTCAACCATTTATTCTGCCTCAGTAATACAGCACTTAATATATGAAACTGGGGTAAACAAGCTAATCTACTTTTGTGAACTTTCAAAAGAAGCATCAGTAATAATAGCAAAATTATACTGCATTTCAACAAATTAATGTTTGTTATTATTCCAGAAAATTTTATGCTTTTACATTTGAATAGACCAGAGTGCATATCTTAAATAAATATAGCCTTGTAGTCTAGGATGGTTATGGCACTTCATGTGGCCTATATATTCTTTGTGTGATTTGAATCAAACACATCTGGGCTAAAATCCTAAGACTGCAGAGAAAATAAGGGTTAGGTAGAGAAGGAGGACTAGAGGGAGAAGAGAGAGTAGGGCTGGAAGAAGAGTAGGAAAGAAAATAAGCAGGAAAGAGAAAGGAAGATGCAAGGGAGGATGATAGACCTTGAGCCCATGGAGGGCCGGTTATCTTAACAAATGTATGAAAGGATGTCTTCATCTTCAGTGAATAAACAGGTCACACAAGGTGTATGTCTTGATGCAATCCTAATGTAGAATTTCCTGGGATAGAAAAGTGTTAAAAACGAGAATTAGTAGGAAGGAGAATTCATGAAATCTAACCAGAGATTTAAAAATAGCTCAGGTACAGAATCTGTTCAAGCAAGAAAGGGGACACATGGCTTTTCCTCATCTTTCATGGTTTAATCCACAGCATTAACTCTTTAGTCTCTCCTGAGTCCTTGGGAAGGGGAGAAAGTAGAACTACCTTGGGAAGAAGTTAGAACTTCCCTGGACACTTTCAGAGTGTGTCTGGCAGTGCCCTATGAGTATGCATTTTAAAAGTTTCTCCCACAGATATGTCAGTATATTAATGTGTTATTTGGCTCCCAGTGACTTTCCCTCCTTGAATTTCTTCATTTGCCATTCACTGTCTTGCTTCCTTGGCCTTCCATTGTAGTCCCTGGGGCACAGCATGAGTGCTTCCAGGGCACTCCTCTAGCTGTTTTGTTGATACTGGACAACAATTAAGGTCCTTGGATATTATGAAGTGGCAATGCTTAGAATTCTGCAGCATCATTCCTTAGGGGTAAGAGGCAAGTAGACCATCTGATAAAGGCACAAAATCCTCAACCAGGTCCAGGAAAAGGCCCATTTTTCTGTGCTGCACATATGAACCTTCAGGCTCCAGGCCTGCAGAACATGTCATGGAAGCCACGGGACAGGTGTGTGTTGGGGGGGGTGTCTTTGGGCAGGTCAGTCCCAAAGAGGAAATGATGGCCGCAAGAGGCAGAGGCCAAATGACTACAAAGGAGATGGAGAAGATTGAATCCTGAACTATAGGTTAAGGTCCTCTTCGTTAAAACGATACCCTCGGTTTTAATAACAGCCTGGAGACAGAGTTCAGTAAAGCAAACGTGGGTAAGAAGAAGAGCAGAGCTTTCAGAGGGTGAGTAAGAGAAGTCTGGTCTTAGTGTGCTCGCGTTTTTGCTATCGACACAGCCTCTGCTGTGGGCAGTGCGCAGGGGGATCAAAAGCTCCCTGAGGGACTCAGCCCGAGTCAACTGGGCGAAGTCCGAATCTGCACTCCGCCTCTCGCTGGCCTTCCCTCTCCAGACAACCAGCTTCCTTCACAGAATCATAGGGTCCTCATCTATAAAAAGAGATCATTTTTGCCCACAGGAAATTATAATTTTTCTATATTTAACCACTTTCTCCTTGACACTTTCCATGAAAATCAAAACTTATTAAAGTATCTTCTGTTTAAAACCAGAAAAATGCCAGGGATATAGCGCAATGGCACAGTGCCTGCCTGGCAAGCATGAGGTCGTGAGTTCGATTCCCAGTACCAAAAAAAAAGAAACAGGAAAAAAAAACCTCACCTTCAACCATGTTTTCTTCTACATTGGGGGTTCTTTTGACATTTGGGGCTGGATACTTTTGTTCTTTCTCTCTTTCTCTTTTTTCTTTCAACAAGATACTTCCCAGGCTGGTCTCAAACTCGAGGACTCAAGTGATCTTCCTGTTTCAGCATCCAAATAGCAAGGAGCTGGGACTATTGACATTTGCCACCATGCTTGGCTAGAGTGAACAATTCTTCAATGGGGGCTTTTCTGTGTATTATAGGATGTATGGGAGCATTCCTGGCTTTTACCCGTGACAGCACTGCCCCCTCCCACCTATGACCATCAGAAAATGGAGCCTCAGTCCTGCCAGAATTTACTTAGTTTGCAACTCAGCTCAAACATGACTTTCAAAAAGTCCTTCCCTGGCACTTCACCACAGTCATCCCTGGACTTGGTCAGATGGATTTTTTTCTGCACTGCAATGATTATGTTTTGACTTGATATTTATCCATGTAGTGATTTGGTGAACATTCACCTCCTTCTCTAGATTATGATCACACTGAGGGTAGAAACTGTGTGCTTTTCTCACTGTTGCATCATCAATGCCTTGACTGTCAATTGGCTTCAGCAGGTCCACTCATAAATATTTGCTGAGTGTGGAAAAGAGAACCTTAACAGCATGAAATATGTATATAATCTCAAAGCACAGAGTTACTATATTAGTTAAACTAAGCTAATATCTTATTCATATCGTGCTATATTATAAATTACATATTTTCTGCTATAATACCACTGCCTACCTTCCATGCACACAGCCACACAGACTCACAAATTTCAGTGGCTGACACAAGGTTTATTTCTTTCTCTTTCTTCATTTCCAAGGAGCCTCAGCAGAGTACTCTGTTTTTACTTTGAAACTTAGGCTAATGGAAGCAACTACCTGGAACACTATGTTCAGTGCCAAGAATGGTTGGTTCCATAGTGGTAATTAGATGCCCCCGCCAGGAAGTGAGATGCTTCATCTCCATATACAATCCAAACAGACAGAACTAGTCAGATGGCGCTGCCCAGCTGTAAGGGGGGGCAGGAAAATGTAATCCTCTCCTACTACGAAATGGAAAGAAGAATCAAATATGTGTGACTATGAAAGGTCTTCCCAGTGGCATATTAGGATAAGGTTGGGTGTGATTAAAGATAACATAGAATCTGAAGAGATGATTGAAGTGTGCCAGAGGACATGATAATTAAACTGAACAATGGGATTTGGACGGTCTGAGTGGATAGGCAGCTCCAGAAGAGGAAACAGTGTGAAAATAATCTAAAGGATATATGTGAACATTTATCCAGTGCACAGGGAGGAATGATGTTTCAGTGAAGAGGAGGGTGTGCGTGTAGTAACATTTGAGTGACAGATTTGACCATTAGCATACCCATGCTTCTTTCTTAACTATTTTGATCAGAATGAACAAACATCCTCAGAGTAAGGAGTTCAGTATTTCTTTGGACAAATCAACCACCATGACTCAACTGTACTTTTTCCACAGTTATTTATTTATTTATGTACATTCCGGGAGTCGAACTCAGTACCTCGCGCTTGCCAGCAGGCGCTTGTGCTGCTGAGCGATATCACCAGCCCATTTTTTTTTTCCTTTATGTGGGTACCGGGAGTCGAATTCAGGACCTCGCGCTTGCCAGGCAGGCGCTTATGACGCTGAGTTATCTCACTGGCCCCTGTTTTTTATTTTTATTTTTATTGTTTGTGGTTTTGGAAATTGAATCCAGGGCTTTGCATATTAGGCAAGCACTCTGCCACCAAGCTACATCCTTAGCCTTTTTGCACTGTTAAAATTCCAAGTAGTTAGCTGCTTTTCTCCCAGACTCTGTTGGTTGGCACGGCGGTCCATACAGAGCTGGACCTGATTTAAGAAAATAAAACTGCTTTAATCCCTCTTTTCAATGCACTGTCCATTCACAAGCCAGTAAACACCACTGCCCCTGACAATGTGGGAGCTGAGTGTCCTTCATCTCACCTTTAATAGACACTTTTAGGGATTTAACTGAGTGAAAAGACCCTTAGCAAAAATAGAAAGTAAAGGATAGTATAAAAAAATAGGTTTTATGCAGACCGGGATGCACTGGAAGGGTGCCATGCAGTAAATCTATTCCTAGAAGCTAGTAGCACTTAGTCAATACTATTTAAGCTGTTTTCTCCCATGTTATATCTGTTAATTATATTGGTTTTGGAAAAGGAAAAGTCATACTACTACATTTTGACTAATAGGAAACAGATATTTGGAGGGAAATTAGATTGGAATAGGAGTATTTTGTTAAACAGTATCACAATAATGTATTGACCACAGAGAAACCATTAATGGAGGGGGCTATGTCATGCTTAAATGCCCTATGTTCATTGATCCTTCAAAGAAGCATAATGGAGTGGCCAGGGCTGGTCTCTTGAGCCAGTCTGTCATGATTCAAAGGGAAACTCACCACCATATGACCTTGGGGACGTTATTTAATCATCCTCATACAGCGATTCCTCACTCTACGAACTGAATTCCGCGCCCCCCACTGGTCTCTCTTGAAGCCCTACCCACAATAAGACTGTTTGGATATAGAACCTTAGGAAGTAATTACAACTAAATGAAGTTAAAAAGGTGAGTCTTAGACCAATAGGATTGGTAGCTTTTTAAGAAGAAGAAAAGGAAAGTTATTCTCTCGCTCTCTCATTCTCTCCCTCCCTCTCTCCCTGTCTTCTTCCGTTATTGCTCCCTCTACCTGTTTGCACCTGGGAAAGGCCTTGTGAGCACACAGTGAATGCCGTGTCCATCTGCAACCTAGAAGTGAGTCCTCACCACAACCTAGCCATGCTGGTTCCCTGATCTCACATTTCCAAACCCCAGAACTTTGAGAAAATAAATTTTTGTTGTTTAAGCCACCCAGTCTATGGCTTTTTATTATGGCGCATGAGCTGAGTAACATCCTCACCTATAAAACAAGGCTAATAATAGTGTTTTTCTGATAGTGTGTTTGTGAGGACTGAACGTATTAATATATACCAGGTTTATGAAATGGTGCTTGGTACATAGTAGGGGCTTATAGATGTTCACTAATATGTTTATATTATTTTATTTCCATCCCTAATCCCTTCTTTGATAGCATTGTACTTAAAAATTCCACTTTTCAAGTGAGACAGACCTGGGTTGGATTCTCAGTTCTGATTTGTAAAATGTATACCTTTGTGTAAATTCCCAATTTTCCAAGCCTCGGTTTTCCTGTCTGTAAATGGGAATAGAGCAGTGCTGCCTTCCTCCTAGCATTGTTGTGAGGTTAAATAAGACATGCATGCAGATGTTTCTGGTGCACGGTGAGCATTACGTATGTGCTGTATACTGTCAGCTTTAGAGGTTTACAGAACTTCCTTATTTGCATTATTTAAGTGAGAAATGGTCCTCTCCAGAAAACCTTGAACTTCTTGGTTCAAGTGCTAGCAATCTTTTCTCAAGCTTGGAACTTTTTGAAAGAGCCATTTGTAATTTTATTTTGTCTTATAAGACACACTGTGCATTTTTGCTTTTGCTCAGTATACGCCCTAATGTCTTTTTCCTTCATGATATTAGTGTTCTTTACAGATTATAAATAACAGAGGCTGTAGTCCTTAAAAATGTTTCAATTTAAAATAATAGAATTAGAAAATGGGGTATCACTACTGCTTTTGCAATGGAACTGAGAGCTGGAGAGTGAGATTTTTGTCACAGCTATTGAGTGGCAGAACTGAACTACAATGCAGTCTCACAGGCTGGTTCTGTTTTTTTGGACAGAATTTCCCTAAATTTTCCAGGCTGATCTTGAACTTTTAATTCACCCGCCTCAGCCTCCTGAGTCACTGAGATTACAGGTATGTACACCATTCCCAGCCAAAGCCTGGTTCTCATCTTACAATGTGAAGTCAGGGGTCTGTAAAAGTATTGTTGACTATATTGGTGGTCACGTATATTCATAAATTTGTATGTAGATGGAATAGTATTTTGTACAGCAGTGCTCCTCAGACTTTAAGGAATGCATCACGCCTGGATGTCACATGAAAACGAAGAGTCTGATTCAGGAAGTGCAGGCTGGGATCTGGGGTTCTGCACCTCTAACAAGTTTCCAGATGATGCTGAGTTAGCAGTTCCTCAGACCACTCTTTGAGAAAGAAAGCTGGAGTTGATTTTATTGATAGTGACTTTCAAGATTTTTTGCTATTCCTTTTCTTTATGTACCCTTTTTTGTATTCTCTAACATATATTGAAGATGCACGCCTTTTTAATACAAATAGGAAAAAATTAAAAGCCAACTTGACATGAGTCAAATTGCACGCTACTTAAACTGAAATGCTTCCATTAGTTTATCCAAATGTTACACATTCCTAAATTATTCACAATGGCTTTGTTTCTATTTCTTTCCATCAAATGAGAAAGTATGCTGCTGTGATTTTTTTTTTTGTTCTAACCTCCATAATGCATTAAATCACCTTATCCTTCCTGAAAAGCTCTCCTTGTTTTCTGACTTATATTGTCTTCAGTTTCCAATTCTTTCTCCCCAAGTCCTGCCTAAATCCTGTTCTCTGGCATCTCCCCCATCCCTCTTACTCTGTCCTTGGGAACTCCTATTCAGTGCCCCAGAATTAGTCACCAATTCAGCCCTTCAAAATCACTCCAATAAATATCTCTCATCCCCAAGTCTCTCCCAAGTTTTAGTCTGGCATGCCCATGGATTAGTATTTATGACCTGCCAACCTTTCAAATACAACATGTTGAAAAAGTCCCCATACTCACTTCCAGACTTATTGATACATCATACTTAGCTCAGAGCCCCAAGATCACCTGTGAACAACCACTGGGTTGTTTTACTCACTTTATCAAAATTTCCAGTGACTCTGTTTACTGTGGAATAAATCTCTGATTTTTTATTCTGACATTGAAAACCTTCCTCCAACCTTCTTTTCTACCTATATCTTCCATTGCTTTTAAATATGTGACTGGCTTAGTTCATGCATTTTTGTTCTGAATCAAAAGCCCTTACACCAATCTTTGCTTATTCAAATGTTACCAATCTCTCAAGGCCTGCATGAAATACTACAGCCTTTGTGGTGTATCCTCAATTCCCTTACCCGAAAGTGACTGCTGCCTCTGCTATATTGCTAGAATACATATTCTGTTACGCTCCACATTACAGATCTAATCAAATATCTGTCCTGTCCTAGAACTGCAGGACACCATCTCCTTATTGTTACCCAAACACTCACTATTCACACCAGGTTATTTTACTGAATTTTGGGGGGATACTACTGACCAACTGTAGCATAGGCAGAAATCACCTGAAACTTGTATGATAGAGTGAGTTCATAGCTGTTCATCACGCATGCCCTGACCAACTCAATCCATGGATGTGGCTTCTCCATCCCCACACGCTTCCACTCCTGTCTTTTCTGCCAACGCCATAGCTCTCAGAAAGGACCAGAGTTAATTCCTTTTACTACTTTATGTGTAAAATTTCACCATTCTTGTTATTGCTTAAACCTTGCCTGTCTAGATTATACATAAAAGAACCTCGCCTTTCATAATCAAGTAGATTTTTAGGTGTTTTATTCAAGCTTGATTGATTGTACTGCTGTCTCTCAGAGGAGAGCAGCAGTCCTGAAGCAGTTATCTTGAGTCAACCATTGGAAGTAAACTAATTTGCAGAACTATAATACTATATGATAGGCAAAAACTTTAATCTACTTGTTTTTGTACATGTCTCATCTTTTTTCCATGTAGCTTGAAAACCTATTTAGGGAAGAACCATATAGGCTCCAAACATTTTATTAACTATGATAAGGAAAAAATCAGACTTTAAATCCTTATCTATTATACATGACTTAAGGGACTTTGAACAAGTTATTTTCCATGTGAATCCTGTTTCTTAACCTACCAAATGAATATAGTAATATTTGCCTCATACAAATATGCAGACTTACATCATTTCTACAAAATTATTTAGTATCCTGGTGCACAGTGAAAGGCCTACTATTAGCACAAATTTGAAATTTTCACTGCAAAAAGGTTCCTCCAGTGAGCTTTTTGAACTTTGATATGGGTACAGCGTTTTATTGCAGCATCCCAAGAGCTATTTTGACACTGTGATTTTTCCTTTCTCAATAACATCGTGTTTACTCTGGAGTCAGTTTCATAGAGTTCTACCCTTAATTGAAGAGTTGGGAAATCACAGTTTTAAAACTTAAAATGGGAAGACCAAATGACACATTAGTTTAGAGACAGATCAGTAATTATGGAAACAGTTTCTCAAATTGTAATGTTTTCCTCCGCCTTAGTGCTGGCAATCAAAACCACTGCATTAATCTGAGCAAGGTCAGGACTTTGAATTTGAGGAAAATTACTTGGATTTGAGGCATTACATGTCCCAGATACAAATTCTCCATATCCTATTTAAGAGCAATAGTGCAGGAGAGCAGACATCTGCCTCCAAGCCTCTGACACTTGGACAGGGTTCTGGAAGTCTGATGCTGTCCTGAGGAAAAGGTGTTTTCTCTATTTCTAGAGTGGGTAGCTATTCTCTAGGAATGGAGATGGAACGTGGTGAATGGAAGGTGGGAATTCCCTTTGAGTCCTGGAATTGTTCAGCACCTTTTTGGAGAATTGCTCTTCAGAGGTTTTCCAGTTCTGTTGACCAATCTCTCCAACTGAAAGGCTTTTTGCTCTGTGCATGACTTTCTCTCTGTCTTTCCAAGTCCACTGTAGAGTCATCTTGATGTCTACAGTCTTTCTAGGTTCACTCAAGTTGAAATAAATCATTTTCTTTATGTTCCTGGTGCAGTATAGTGTCTTAAAGCACAAACTCAAAAATCAGACTGCTCCTCGTTTGACTTTAGGCAATTTATTTAACCCCACTCAGCCTCAGTTCCCTCTCTATAAAGTGGATTTACTAATATTAGCAACTTCATAATCCTGGCAGGATTAAATGTGATGTTGCATAGGAATTTTTGAACAGGACTTGCTAACTAATGAGTGTGCATGTTAGCGTTCACTATTATCTCTCACAGAGTTCTGCCACACTGTGTACAATGCTTTCATAGCAGCGACCACAACACATTTATGTCATTGCTGATGTAATCAGTGATCAATAACTTATCTAAGTAAAATTGCATTTTAAACTGGAGACACCTTTGGCTTTAAAACTCCAATTTTTAATTTATATTGCCATGAAAACATATGGCTATGCTTCTAACACTTGATTTGAAAGTTAAATAGCTTTAAATTTTATAATTAGAATGTATGTGAGGATTTGAAATGCATGTAAAACAACCTAATCAACATATGAAAATCTGGGCAACTTTCTATTTTAAACAAAATAAGGCTAAAGCAACATTATTTTCAAAGAAACACATAGGAAAATGTTCATAAACATAATTAAAATTTTAAATATGTGTACATGAAGTTTTCCTTATACAGTGGTACCTTGGTCCATGAACTTGATTCTCTCCATGATTCTGGTCGCAAACCGAGTTGGGCAAGAAGCAAAGGAAATTCAATGGCTAGGTTTACTGTTGACCTTATGGGGAAATTTGGTTCTCATCCTGTTCACGTTACAATCAGAATCATAGAGAGAATTGAGTTGGTGAATCAAGGTATCGCTATATAAACATGTTAATGTACAAAAATGAGAAAGATAAATATTTTGTCTAGTTCTTCTTAAAAAGTGTCACATAGTTTAAAATTCATGTTTTCCCAAAGTTGTCTAATTCATGAATGGCAAGGTAAGTATGGAGCATGTCATTTCAAGGCAGCTTTTGTGTTCCTTGAAAACTTTGAAAAAGGAAGGGAAGATTAAGAATCTTTGAAATATTAGAAATGTTTTACATTTGTTATTACAATTTGTTACTGTCATCATGGTATGAATAAAGATTGTTTTCTCCTTTTTTCTCTTGCTTATAACTTAAAACTGTTCTATAACATACTTGTAGAACTTATAAGGTTTGCTTAGTCATATGTTGGTATTTTATCATTCAAACCAATCATCTCTTTCAATGACCCTAAATAAAATTTCTACTTCTCCTTTCACATAGAGCAACAGTAGTGTCTTCTCCTTGAACAGTGAGGCTCCTCCTCTTTCTGGTTTTGTCTGGCTTTCAGCACAGATACCACTGGAAGGCCTCAGACCCCAGGATAAGATTGTTTCTCTATTAGCTTCCTAAGGATACTGTAAGAAAATACTGCAATCCAGGTTGCTTAAACCAAGAAATTTATTGTCCCACAGTGTTGGGGGCCAGATGCCTGAAATCAAGGTGTTGTTCCATTTGGAGTTTTTAAGGGGGATTCCATTCCTTGCCTCCCTATAGTTTCTGGTGTTTCTGGCATTCCTTGCCTTGAGGCAGCATAACCCCAAACTCTGACTCCATCTCCATGTGGCCTTTTCTATGTTTGTCTCTCCTCTTCTTTCTCTCATAAGAACACAATTATATTTAGGCTCTACCTTAATGCAGTATGATCTGTCTGGAGATCTTTAATTTCATCTACAAAGACGCTTTTTCTAAATAAGTTGATATTCACAGGTTCTAGTACATGTCTTTTGTGGGACCAGCTTTCAAGCCACTACATATTTCTTTAGACAATGGCTGGCTATATTTTGCGTAGAGATGGGCAGGCATGAAAGCTGCATGTATTGACATGAAGCTAACATTACCTCAGTATCAGTTGTGCTGCTCAAATTTCTGTTATATCTTCTAGAGACAGCTAGAACTTCTGTAATCATTGACTTTTTAAAGGAAAACGTTTTACCAGGAAAGGGTTGTCCAATCCTTTTGTGGCTTTTTCTGTAAGGTGGGTTTGGTTTGAGTAGTAACTAAGCCTATAGTTCATGTCTACTGGTAAACCATCAAGACGCCGTGTTAGAGAAATCACCTTCAAATATGATGGCTATAAAGATACACAGGAGAATTATATTCCTGTATTATTAATGAAATGCCCTGGTGGTTGCTTAAATATTTTTAATTTTCAGACACTTAACATATTGTATGAAATAATGTTAAGCAGGACATAATGCATAACTTGGCAGATTCTCTTGGATATAGAGCAAACCAGTTTTGAATAAAGGAAAAAAGTACTGTAGATATAATATTCTTAAACCACTCAAAACTTTTATATCAAAGGCTACTTTAAAAAGCTGAATCAGGGCCGGTGAGATGGCTCAGCGGCTTAAGCGCCTGCCCGGCAAGCGTGAGGGCCCAAGTTCGACTCCCGGAACCCACATACGAAAAAGGGGCCGGCAATATCGCTCAGTGGCACAGGCGCCTGCTGGCGCGCAAGGTCCTGAGGTCGACCCCCTGGTACCCACAAAAAATAATAATAATAATAAAAAAATAAAAAGCTGAATCAAAATGAAATAGGTGTGAAGTATGTTTTGAGAGATGAGGAATTGGCATTAAAATAAGAATAAATGGGTATTTCTTGAAGTAAGGAGGGGTATAGGTGGAGTTTCTGAGGGACTGCTAAAATACATATTATAATTTATCTGAAGACAATATATCTAAATGTCTACAGTGCTACTTTAGTGGCCTCTACTAAGCCAGGCTGTAATAAGTCAAAAATTTTATGTGATTTTTAAGGACATCTATATTTTTATGACCCAGAAAAGACTCCTTATTTAAGCACTTTTATTGTAGCCAAAAATGTTAATGACCACCAAATTAATAGGCTTAACTCTTCCATGTTTGGGGATGGTGACTGTAAAATGAACAAGAATATTTGATCTAATTAGAGGTAGTGAATTTTAAAGTCTTGACATTTGGGGAGGGTGTAAAAAGTTATAAGGAGAAATAATGAGAAAGAAACTGAGATAAAAATAGAGATGAGAGTCCCTGGAAGTATGGAAGATGTTTGTCCCTGTATCGATCCCATATTTGTTCTATTTCATTTTTAACAGGACAAAAGAGATATCCAAGGGTGTGGGGAAGGTGACCAGTATTCTACTTCCATTATTTCCTTCCTTTATCCTCTCCTACTATTTAAAAGCTCAAGATTTACAACTCTCTCTATCAGATCCTGTGTATTCAAAGAACTGTCCTGGGAGGAAAGTTTGCTATCAGTCTTTTCATTTTAAATAGCTGACCTTGGCACTTATTTAAGAAGTCCCCTGGGTGTATGGATGAGCCAGCTTGGGAAATCTGTTGCTGAGCTCACACATTTACTGTCATCAAACTCCACACTGTGTAGCCCTGTGCACTGATTGTGTCGGCAGCTGGATAGCTTTGTCACCTGACTCAAATCCACTGAGCAATATTCAGCCTAAATGTTCACTTTATACCAAGCATATAAACAAAATGAAATAACAGTTTAAAATAAATAAGCTCATAACATTTACAGTTAAATTCATTAATCAAGGCAGTTTATGGAAATGTCACATGGGAGCCATAAACTTCACAAATATTCAAATAGTGAATAGACAATCACATTTCTTAGTAATGAATGTTTTGTCTTGGCAACTTTATTTCCATATGAGAACTGTAGAATGTTCCCATCCACCAGCTTGCATTCTTGTTTTGAAACTTTTTAAACCATGTAAATCATCAAAAAGAACTTTTGTTTTGGTTCCATTCCTATTTCTATACATTCTCCACTTACCTTACACTCCAGATTTCTGTGCCTTCACTCTAATTAGTGTGTGCACCTGTGCTCAAAAACAGCATTCAAATCCAGCCACGTCAAGCTGTTTGTAAAGGGGAAAAAATAAGCTGCAAGATTTCCAGTTTAGAAAAATGGACGGTGCATTCTGTTGATGTTCTCATTCACATGTGTCTCTTTCATGTGTGAGAATTTATGCATAGTGCCTTCGGGCATATATGAATCTAATTACGTGGATATTTTCTCACTATGCTGTAATATGCTGTGTCTTGTTGCCAGTTTGCATTCAAGTACAGGAATGCAGGATGATTTCATACATTCATGTCGTATGTCCATGAATTAGGGTTGGGAGAGAAGTTAGAGGATGCCCCAGTCTTGGAAGCTGCCTTAAGAGATCAAAGAAAGAAAGAAAATAAGAAATGCTTGGGGATTGAGAGAAAAAGTGCATCGTGGAGCAGAGAAGAGCATATCGTGGAGAATAATTTTAGGCAGAAGTAACTGCTGTTCAAACAGTCACAAATCCAGAAGTGTCATCAAACAAGCAAAACTCAACTCATGTCTGACGTTCTGTGCTACTACTTCTATGTGAACTGAAGTTTCCTTTTTCCATGGTCCCGTACATCAATGATAGTGTTCACCTCCATGGTTTGTATTTATTTGGAAGAAATCTGTCCTCCAATTGGACAGTGATCCCTTTGAAAGCAAAGCCCATTCCATTTTTTGTTAACTCCCTAGAGTCTACTAACCCTTCTCATGTTCCTGCGTTAATGGTCAGCCCACCTCTTTCTCTGAATACTTTTAAGAACTCATAACCTCCCAAGAAAACCTGGTTCAGTGTTAGAAAACAACATGGTCTTTCTAAATACAGCTCATTTGCCTGTCAGTAATGTCCAAAAATTGGACATTATGTTCCATGAAGACATAAAAGAATATTATTCCTGCCTCTGATAATTTTCTTCAGAATAACATCCTTAATTTCTTTACCCTTTCCCCATCTTTTGTCCTTTCTTCTTTCCCTCCTTTATTTTTTATCCCTCCACTAAATACCCATTCAACAAATGCGCATTTAAAACCAACAATCACTAGGTACAAGTGTTCATAATTTTTATTATACTTCCAAACTTTGACTTTTCATCTTTAGTGTTGTCACAGTTTGCTAATATTAAAATATAAATTAGAAATAAAAATGATACTCTAGATTCAATCTGACTACCCTATCACAAAGTAAAGTGCCACTTCCCCACTCTGAGTGATCTTGAATGTCACCCAAGATAGTCCAACTACTGGCAATTGCATGTATGTAATTTAGATCACTCAGGAGTCAGATAACTAGCTTTTTTCCCTTTAAAAACTGCTTAGGGCCTGTGAGATAGCTCAGCAGCATAAGCGCCTGCCTGGCAAGCGTGAGGTCCTGAGTTCGACTCCCAGTACCCACATACAAAAAAAGGGCCGGTGATATCGCTCAGCAGCATGGGCGCCTACTGGCGCACAAGGTCCTGAGTTTGACCCCTGGTACCCACAAAAAAAAAAAAAAAAAAAAAAAAACCCTGCTGAAAGACAAAGCTTTGTCATAGTTTCATTTGCCCTTTAAATGTAGGACTTTACAAGTGTACGTGGTAAATTTCAATTTTTAGTTTCTCCTATTCAGTATTTCAAAATAATTTCATCTATAATATATGTCATTCTGTTACTTACAAAATTGATAAATCAGCCGTTCTTATCTTTGTCTATGTTGTTGATTAAAATTGGAATTAGAATTAGAATTGGAATCTTGAACTTCCTTTGAGTTAGCTTGCAGGTCAATCTCAAGCTACTAATCAATACTACCTGAGCACAGTATTTAACAAGAAACGAATCTACCCAAAACCTCTATCATCCACATAATATTTCACAACTTTATCTGAGGATGTCATAGAAAACTGTCAGAATCATTCCAAATTCAGTGTATCTTACAACTTCCCCAAAGCTACAATGCTATCAAAAGAGGGATTGAGGTGAGTGGAACAGGAGATGTTCTGAATATTGTCTCCAGTATTTATTGCATACTCTTTGAAACACTATCAGTGATGTGGTTAATAGTTCATGTTTTTCTCTTGGGAATCAAAATCATATATCTGATAATACAGTTCCCGAATCTGTAGCATTTCCATTTGTTGAATTTCTCACAACCTTGACTTTTGATTTTAAAAGTTTGGCCTCTGTATGTTGAATGAGAATGAACACTACTATTAATATTATCTGAATGGTCATTATGGTTTTTCCCCCTTAAAAACAATTTAACATGCTTGAATTTTTGCCTAAATTATTTAGAACGTAGGGTATGTTACATTTATTAATTCTAATAATGAAATTTTTCCATCCTTATCCTTGATATGCTATCAAGTTAGAAATGTTGATGTCCACAGGGACTATGTGTCACACAGGCTGTCAGTATTAGTCAATATTTAGTGAGTTTTTTAAGGTGACAGGTACTGCGGTTAACACTATACATTCATCACCTTATTTAGTGTTTATACTAACCCTACTTCTGTTATCTCTTTACAGATGAAGAGACTGAAGCTCAGAGAAGTTAAATAGCTCATTAAAAGTCACACAGCTATCAACTGGTAGTGAGGATGTAAACCTGGGTAATCTGATTCTTGGGTTTGTCCTCATAACCACTATTCCATAATGAAGACAATCTTCCAACCTACTCTAGATGTTACATAGTAGTAGTTAAAAGCCAGGTAAACAGAAACTACTCACCAGTTCCGCTGAAGTAGTTTTTTTTCCAATATATTTTTAGCTAAAAATGTCTAATACCTCAATAGGACCAATTTGTATTAAAGGAGAACTATACGTCCAGTGCCTCAGTATTTCCCTTGGATAGAAAAAGCAATATATAAGAAGAAAAGTAATGTTTGTGTTGTAAATATAATTATTTTATTTTGAATCATGAGCTTGGACTATGGCAGACATAGGAATTATAATTCACTTATGAGTAGCTTATCCATTTCCATATTATATTTGAGAGAAAAAATAGGGTTGTAATAGGATTTTTGAAATGGGACATAATGTTAAAGCTGATTATGGGGTTATATCTAGACGAGAAACAAGAGAAAGGGGATTATTTCTCTTCACGAGCCTCATCAATGTCACAGGAGAGGTAGTTATCACTAGCAAAATATTAAGGTTTTTGTCTGAATTTTATTATGGTTTCAATGCAGGTATTAAATATTTAAACAAATGTTCATTTTATATCATTCTTAATTTAGTTATATCTTTTGTTATCAGAGAATATTGATTAAAATTTAATGTGTTCATTGAAGTAGATCTATAATATCCCTTCTTTAATATTAGGGCAATATTGTTATCACTAAACAGACCAACACAGTTCAATTTATAAATTCAGTTTAATTTATAAATTAACCTTTGCCAGATTGTTACCTGGATATTTGTGAGAATAAAATGAATGTCCATGGACAGGTCAAATTGTTTTAAGAAAATAAAAGTTTCCAAATGTTTATTAAATGTCCACTATATGGCAAGCACTACACTTCTTGTTGCTGAGACAAAATACCTGACATCTGTAACTTAAAGAAGGGGAGGTATAGTTTGGCTCATGATTTGAGAAGATTCAGTCCATGGTTAGTGGGTTCCAAGGCAGAAACATGGTGGAAAGGTGTACAGAGGAAAGATATGCAACTCATGGCATTCCAGAAGCAGAGAACAGAGGAAGAGCTGTAGAGAAAGAGCTTGGAGACCACACATAGTTCTCAGGGTCATGCCTTATGACCCACCTAGACACACCCAGCAGTATGTTTTACTAATCTTCTAGATGTCTATCAAGCCAATCAAGTTGACAGTCAAAATATTTATCACAAACACTGGGCTGAGGGCAGAAGAATATGGGCAGAATCTGTCCTTCAAGAAGGAAAGAACAGAGTCAGGAATGTAGGATTATTAGGTCCACTGGTTTGCAGGGTGTGCTCTTCAAGTACAGATAAAAAGATAACTATCAGGGCAATGCAAATGCAAAGTACAATGAGATAGCATCTCATCCCAGTCAGAATGGCTATTATTAAAACAAACAAAAAATAACAAATGCTGGCTAAAAACAAACTCATACACTGTTGGTGGGAATGTAAATTAATATTGTTGTTATCAAGAACAGTATAGAAGTTCCTCAAAACCTAAGAGTAGATTTACCATATGATCCAGCTATCCTAATTCTGGGTATATATCCAAGAGATCTGGAGTTGGCACCAAAGGTTACCTGCTCGCCCATGTTTATTGCAGCACTATTCACAATAGCTAAGATATGGAATAAAAATAGGTATCCATCAACAGGAGAATGGATAAAGAAAATGCAGTGTGTATCCATAATGGAATAGTAGTATTTAGCCATAAAGAAGAAAGAAATCCTGTCACTTACAACAAAATGGGTGGAATTGGAGAACCTTATATTAAGTGAAATATGTTGGACACAGACAAGTACTGGATGTTCTCTCTCATATGTCAAAGCTACAAGAATTGACCTGAATAAATAGTGATTACTAGAGATTGGGAAAGGGCAAGAAGGAGATTAAAGGGAAACTGCATTTAATTAGTGCCAGCTGTATGGAATGTTGAAATATCCCTCTGAACTCAGTAATAAGTACAATTTACATATGTAATAAAATAAAATAAAAATATTTTAAAATAAAAGTATCTAAATCTGACTAGATGAAACATTGGCAGATGATTTCAGCAGATGAGAATCTGGCATAAATTTAAGAAAAGTTACTAGTTGGCTAAGTGAAGATGGGTATTTGTGAGGGTATGGCTATTTGTTTATCCAATTAGTTTGATATTGAGGGCCTGGCACAGTTATTGAAAGAATAAACCTCCCAGAAAGCCTATATAGATTGTATGATGCAGATTTTAATTGGTCCCTAGGAACAACTAGAGTTGGAGAAGGGAAGGGGGAAACTCAATAATATAGCCCTGCTTAAAACTAATGATTATTCTATAACCTTATTCTAAAAACACATCTTAAAGCCAGGCTAGAACTCTTAGATTAGCCTTGGCAATTATCTGATTCATCAATATAAACTAAATAGACTATTGGCCAGCTCTGTAAGTAGTTCACTGAATCTATTCATATGTAAACAATTAGGGAGAAATTTTTAATTTAAATTGAACCAGTTTTTTACATGTTATTCTTGTTACATTTGCTTATTTGTGTACCTCTATATGAATATGTCTTTGAGTCTGATATTTTTGTCATAATAATCTCACTTCCTCAACTACCCCAAATATTCAAATATTTAATGGCTTAGAGAAATACACACTTACTGCCTCAGAGTTTCTGGGGGTCAGGGATCAGGAGTCCAGGCCTTGGCTGATCCTTAGGAGTCAGTGGCCCAGGCCTGGCTAGTTGTCCCTGAGGGTCAGGAGTCCAGGTGTGGCTACCTTGGAACACAGGAGTCCAAGCTTGATTGGCTGATCCTTGTAGGTCAGGGGTCCAGGCAGAGCTAACTGATCCTGAGGGGGTCAAGGACCCAGGCATCATTAGCTAATCCTGCTCAAACCTGCACAGTGTAAATGAGCACTCAGTTTCCATTGGAGGCTGAAATGGTGATGGATCCACTTCTGAGCTCCCCTATGTTAATCACAGTATTAATTTCCTTGCAACTGTGAGACTAAGAATCTGGCTACTGGGTAGCTGTTGGTCAAAGGCCATCCTTGGCTCACTGCTATGTTGCTGTCTCAATAGACCCTTTACAACATGGCAGCTTGTTTCTTCGAATCCAGCAAGGAAGAAAGACAGAGTTTGGTAGCATGACTGAGTTTTATATAACATGATATAAGCTTGGGAGTGACAGGCTATCCTTTCTGCCACATTTTGTTAGAAGCAGGCCAGAGTTCCTGCTCATATGCAAGATGAGGAAACAATTCAAAACTGTGAGTACCAAACGTAGGGATACTGGGGACCACCTGTTGTCTATCTGCTGCATTTCAAAGAAGAAAATTATTCCAATCTTAGGCATCATTTTGGTAATTTCCAGGTGATCACATTTAAAGAATCAGTTTTTTGAATTGCTTTTAAACTGCTGCATAAATAGGAGCCTCTTTCAAAAAATACACATATATTTTAAAGCCAAGACTAGGTATGCCTTATTGGCTTAACTATGAAACTTTTTAAAGATTGGCTTCATTTTCCAAATTATATTGGAAAATCATTTTTTCACATAATTATACATTATTTTCAGTATTGCATACAATATTTTTCTCCGAAGTTGTTCCATAATTTTTTTTTCTTTTGTAGAACTGATTATATGCCTTAAAAAACCCTGGATCATCAGATTAGTATGTTAGCAACTGATTAAATTTAGAAGACTGGTTATGTATTTTGATTTTCAACACAAGCATATCTTATATTTACTATTTATAGTAATTTGTAAAATGAGTTGTGATATCTTTTACTTTATATGATTTTAATAAATATTATAGGCTTATTTTATATAACAAAATCTATAACATTTTCAAATGTATTAGGTCACATTCAATGTCTACAAATAGTCATCTAGGATAAGTAAGTTACATTGAAATAGTGCGCTTCCATCTTCCAAATTCATACTGAAAATTTATCCACCAAATATTTATTAAGTAAGCACCAACTATGTTCTAGAAGCTTAAAACACAAGGGTGATCTAGTCCCATCTTATCTGATGCTCTCAATGTTCAAGGCTAGGCTGGGAGTGTGTTAATATGAAATAATGAATGAAGACATTCAAAGTCAGAGAGTTGAATTGCTATATAGTAGGTCACCCTAGAATTGGGGCTGGAACCCAGGTCTTCTGTATCACAGTATAATGCCCAAATGTCTTATGGCTCCTGGGTAGTAAATCACCTTTGTTTCCAGAGAAGATGATTAATGACTTGCTATAGAGGGGCTGTGTCTTTTGAAGTTATTTCAGACGTAGTTAAAGCTTCATATTGGTCTATACAAAATCTCTGCCCTGGCCTCCACTGAGACCAGCTAAGCTATGAGTCAGCTAGTGATGGTTAGAGTTCAGCCTGGAAATGTGAAACAGAATGAGGCTAATTGACACATATCAAAATCAAGCCTGAGACTTGGGCCTCATTAGCACCATGCTCTATCTAATTGTGCTAGCCAGTCACAGACATCAGTATAGCGTTCAGTCTGCACTGGCGGGTCTTCTTCTCCTTTGACCTTCACCCCATACTGTGAAACAACATTTAATGAAGGACATCTTTAAAAGCAATTTGTTTATTTAGTCTCGTAGGTTCTTAAAAAATTATATTCCCAGTCTATATGCAGGGATTCTTGAAAATATTTATTAAATGTTAATAATAGCTAAGTCATCTTTTAAAATTATTTTTATCATAATATCAATGTTAACCTATTTATAATGAAACAATGCAATTAAATGTTTCTTTAAGCAAATTTTAAAGCCAAATCACATATGCATTGAATTGGCTTTCCAGATTCTAGTTATTAAATGCATTGATTTCACACTGGGGAAACCGTCACTTCTCTACAGTTTATGTTTTGATAAGTGCAGTTGGCAATCATATTTTGACCAGAATTGCTATGTTTTATTATTCACTGTATGTATGGACCTTTTTACTTTTTATTATTTTTTGCCGGAATTTGGCTACATGAACTAAATTTTTCTCATATTAAGAAAACTTTTGGGCCAGTGAGATAGCTCAGTGGCATAAGCACTTGCCTGGCAAGCGCGAGGTCCTGAGTTCAACTCCTGGTACCCACATAAAAAAGGAAAAAAAGGGCCGGTGATATTGCTCAGCAGCGCAAGCGCCTGCTGGCAGGCACAAGGTCCTGAGTTCGATCCCCGGTAACCACGTAAAGAAAAAAAAAGAAAACTTTTGATGGAAGTGTCATGAAGGCAGAGTAGCTCATTTCTGTAATTCTGTTTCATATACGCACACCTTTGTTTTATTGCTGTAGATATTGCCGATTAGTATTTCTTGGTAGTCATGTGAGCTTGTTGCATAGTTTATTTACCTTCGGTTTGATGTATCAGACTAGTTGAAAATCAGGGTTTTCAGAGTCTGTTATTGTCCTTTTCTACTTCAAATATAAATGTTGAAGGGAAAAAAACTGCTATGGTTTATACTTTGCAGTTGACTACTCATAATTCAGGGAGGGTGTGCAGTGATGAATAGATGTAAAGGACAGAACACACACGGTGACAGGGCTATAGGGCGGGGAGGTTAAAGGCAAAATAAGATGTGTGAGGAAAAATACTTACATAGAAGTATTTCAGAGAAATAAACATTGTATATTTCATATTTAGACTGATGTGATTTTTAAATTGTTATGTATAAGAAATCTCCCACTTTGTTTCTCTAGAATGATAATATTCCAGATAATTTGTGCCAACAAAAAGAAATGTGTTTTAAAAAAATAAACATTACATTCAGAGAAATATCTGATTTAATTGTATTTCCTATTAAGAGTAAATAACATAAAATGTGGGCAGAAATCAATACAATCCTAACATAATGCAAAGTCATAGTCCTTTGTGGGGCAAAATGTATGAATAGATGGATGTTCAATTCACACTATCATGAGGAATACAGGAACAATGCCAATTATTTATGCTGCAACCCAGAAATAACGCAATAATACAGTCTTCTTTCCCAAAACAAACTATCCTGATACTAAGGCGAGTGATTTTTCCTTTCCAAGGACTGAATAAACAGTCACTGCTATAAAGCTTATTCTGTGTTCTAGAAGATGTGCGCTCAGCAAGTCCTCCTCAGCAACTAGCTAATGTCAGTTGCTTTTAGCACCATTTCTTATTCATCTTCCTGTGTCCTTTTTTCAGTGCCCTTTTCTGGTTCCTTCTAATTTTCCCAGCTCAGTCGTCATGCATTTCCCCTGTTTTGCCTGTAGTCTTTTCTTCATTGGTCATCCATTGAATGACAGGTCACATATTTATTTCTATATCCCCAACCATATGTAGGGGTCATTATGTCTATCCTAACTCAGAATTTATATACAGAAACTTACATTTTTACACCCAAGGTAAACAAACACATATACTCTGTATTTTTATATTCCACTTGGAGCTCTAATAGGTGTCTCAAAAATAACTTGTCCTAAGACAAACTCTGGATTTACAATTGCCATACTTGCTTCCCTCCTGGAGCTTCTGCTAGTTTAACAGTATCATAGTTCCCATTGCTAAGGCTAAACATTTTTGACTTCTTTTCTTCCTTTTTTATTTTGTTTTCTTTTTCTTTTTCATACTACACCCAAATGTTCCTTAATTAGTTGCACTTTCCTTCTCTGTACTTCTTCTACCCAGGCCCAAGCCAGTCAGATATCAGACAATTAAAATAATTCCTATCTGCTATGTTGAACTCTACACTTGCCACTCTACTTTTTGTCTGCAACATGGCAGCCAAAGTATGATTCTTGTAAGATATAACTCAGGCCATATTATTCTTCTGCCCAAAACCTACCAAAGACTTTCTTCTCATTCTTTTTTTTTGGTACCGGGAATTGAACTCACGACCTCGCACTTACCAGGCAGGCGCTGTGCCACTGAGCTATATTCCCAGCCCTTTCTTCACATTCTAAGTCAAAGCCAAAACCCTTTTTCCCAACACACGTTTATGCATGTGCGCACGAGTGCATGCACACACACACACACACACACACACACACACACACACACACCTTTCTCCCTCCCAGGTTTATCTTCTCTGGTCCTCACTCCCTCAATTTCCTCCAGCCACTTCATGCCTTCTTGCTTTCTTGCCTTGTCCCAGGGCCTTTGTCCTGACAATCCTCTCTACCTAAAGTGCTTTCCCTAGCTTCCTCTGGGTCCCTGTTCAAATATCACTTCATCCAGAGAGGACTTCCCTGATAACACATAAAATTGCACACTCCACTTTCCTACATTCCTTACTCCCACACCTTTATTATTTTCCACAGAACTTAGCATCATCTAATAGAATGTCTATTTTAATAACAATTATCTACTTCAAGGACTTTGTTACATATTCACCACACTCCAGTATCTAGAACATGTAGTATTTATACTTATTAAGTAAATATGTTTTTATGTTAAATAAACCATTTTACCTGATTTGCACAAGTGGGAGTCAGTACGTCAATTTTAACTCAAAATTCTTGAAGAAAAATCTGTATACTATATCCATTATAGCTCAGATTATTCCTAAACTACAATATATTTAAGGAACTGAAATAGAATAGGTATATTATTTGATGGATTTTATTATTCTGTGATTGATTAATACTGGATGTAGCAGGGGACAAAGTATGTCTCTTAAAAGCTGCAATTTCATTCCAAAAAGTCCTGATATTACTCTGATCATCTTTAAGACTGTTGTTATTCTTGATTCTAGCAGTGGCATTTCATGTTAGTTTCATTAAATTTTATTGTTACATATGAAATATTTAAAACGCACAACTGTTTTTATAGCTAATTTGCACAAGTGAGAGTCACTATGTCAATTCTAACTTGGAATTTCTATAGGAAAATATACTCGTTTTACCTAATGACAAATACATATATTTTATATTTACTGTAGTACTCTGACAGCTTAGGATCTTTAATGCCATAGGAATTAACTACCTGAATAGTAGTCACAAAAGCTCTACTATCTATAAAATTCTAGAGCATAATGATAGAAAATGAGCTTTACTTTTTAGCTACTGAAATTTGCTAATCTTCCTATCTTCCCTCTCCAGTGGAAGCGCTTGTCTGGCTCTCTCACATTCTTGAAAAAGTGTTGCTTTCAGCTTTCTACACACAAAACATTGTAACAATTTCCACATCTATAGCCTTATGGGGCCAGAGGTGCAGGCTAGGGGAATTTTTACTAAAGGACTTCAAAGATTCAATGTGACATAAAGGGGCAACTTGGGATTCACAGAAGCATCTTCGCCATAGAATTTGGAATTTTTTTAGTAGAAAATAGTCCTTGACAATTATCTCATCCAACACCTCTCATATAACAATGAAAAGTTAAAATATTCCTCATGTTTTGCATAATTGCTGGCTTAATTTCCTCTCACCTACAGTGCCTTGCTATCTGGTCATTCAAACTGGCCAAGCCGCTCTTCAAGGCTGCTGAGTTAATTTTTTTGTTCTCTTGATAATATTTCCTCCTGCTGATTATGTTCCTGGCTGTTCCTTGTCACTCAAATCTCAGTGTAAAGGTCACTTACTCAGAGAGGTCTTCCTGGTGACCCAGCCTAAAGCAGCCTCAGTCACCTGCCAGCACATTCCTTATTTTAATTCTCAGCCTAGCATGCCTCACTGCCTTCTTTCTGGAGTGTTTGTTTCTATATTTATTACGTGTTTGCTGTTCATCTCGCCACATTAAATACAGACAGAAGCAGCCTGAATTGTTTTGTTCACTGTATCCCTAGTGAAACACTTCCTGGCAGTTAGTTGGTGCTCAATAATTATTTATTCAATAAATGAATGATGTAATCCCTGTTACTTATCATCTTTGCATTAATGATTGAAAAGCATCTAGTGACTAAGAATGTAGAACCCAACAAATACAGACTCTTCCAGCCTCACAGGGATCATTAACAAATCACAAAATTAACTGACCTGTTCTTCACAGGTTATTAAGGTAACATGTCTAGATGTTTTTGATGTTGTCAGACTACTCTGTGATAAACAGGTTAATCATGTTATGTTAATTAGTTTGCCAGTAATATACATCTCCCTTTGTCAAGCACAGTCTTCCTTTCTTACATCTGCAAGAAGAGAGAGAAGACTGATTTATTAGACCCCTGGATGTTTTCCTTTCCGAGAAGTATTTTAGTCAAGTATTTCAGATGTGTTGCATTAAAATATAGAAAACTAAGTTTTAATATTCACATATGAACAAGAAAAGAAAATATGTTAATTATATTTTTTGACCAATGAATTTTCAACCTACTAGGTACTGGGCTCTTTTCTTATTGGGTTTGGATCCTAATGAGAGAGAACAAATAACAAGAAATGATTTTGTTGTCTTCAATCTATCTTTGTGTTGTTATAGTCTTACCATAATTCTTTGATGTAGGAATTACCTTTTTTCTTTTTTACATGTTAGAAAATTAAACTCAGAGCAGTAATACAAAACACCCAAACTTGCATTGATAGTGGTAGAGTTGGGATTTGAACACAAGTTTTTATTACTCTAAAACATTCTCTTTTTGTACTTTATCACCTGGAAAAACAACATTCTATAAAAATATAACTATGGTTTTTCTTATATTAGAAGTCCAAACTATAAATAATTTAAAGAGCAAAGTAAAAGATAGATGATAGGAAATAGGGAGGCATACTTTGTGGAGATGAGAAGAGGTTCTGGGAATGGAGAGAGACAGAGGGCTGGGGGAGGGAAGTAAAAATGATTAAGATACAATAACATTATGTACTTATATGAATATAAGTACCATGTATTGTAAAAATATATTAATGAAAAAGAAAAATTTAATAACATAATTAAGTTTTATAAAAATTTAAAATAATAACTTTTATAAAAATTAACTACTCATTACCATAGATAAATGACCTATATATTTTGTTCACACAAGCTAAGTAGAATATACATTACTACCTTGTATTACTGTAACCATCTACAGACTGTGTCATAGTGTAAATTAGATCTAATTAAAAGGCTATTCAGAGACAAGATTTAAAAATTAGACCTAATCAAAAGATTGTTCAGATATAAGGTTTATTAGTTATTGTCCAAAGTGTTCTCATTAAGATAACTCTAATTCCTTTACGGTTTTTAATATGGTGGACATTAGACTCTAGGAAGCAGGTAAGCCAGTCTTTAAAGTCATCAAATGCTCCTGTGTTGATCATGGGGAACCCAGCGTCTCTGGTAATGTGGGAGTTATACAGCCCAAATTACGAGCATCACACTGAGATATTGAGAGCAGCAACTGAGAATGGGGCACTTTGTGATTGGGTTGGTGGTTATCAAGTGTGCAAATTGAAATTAGGAACTTCAAACTTTCTTCCTAGTTACATCAGCCAACAAGATCTTCATACAATATTTAGAACATACCATAGTAGCTGATACTCCCATTGTAGGTACTTTGTCTGGACCAGGATCAATTCAGTAGTCATGAATATAGGTCCAGCTCTTCGGCATGTGAAAATTAGAGAGAGATAATCTCATCAAATAAAGGAATCTTTTTTTGTTACAGCAGGATATGTAATTCAATTCAAAAACTATCAACTGTATCAGCCAAAACATTGGTTAAACAAGGAGACTTAGTTAATCTTTATTCATTTAGTCATAAATATTTATTGTTGATAGGTATGCTAAAAGCATAGTTGGATACCCAATGTTCTTATCCTCAGGAATGTCACAATTGAGATGCAAAATAAGGCACACAAAAATCAAATGGTAATTGAGGCAGCACATCCAGTTTATGATAAAGTGCCTTAAGAATAGTATGAACAATAAATTTTATGAGTTCATGAAAAGGAAATATCTAGAAAGGCACCATACTAAACCATGCCATTGCTTTTTGTTTGGGGTTGAATGGGTTGAGGCTGAAGGAGTACATGGTGCTCCAAGTTGGTGGGCAGGGTTAGCAAAAGGCAGTCAAAAGGGACTTGAATGTGTGAAACTAGGAATTGGTTTGTCATCTTTTGGAAATAGAAAATCACAAAAGTAATTCCTTCCCGTAATGTATGGGTTTTTGATTGTTAAGATACTGGGAATTTAGTCTGAGGATTATGGGGAATCATGGAAGGTTTTCTATATGAGAGAGGTAGGACAAGGACAATATGCCCCATAGCATTAGTGATATTAACATGTTAAAAGGACAACTTTAGTCCTATACGCTGATAGAAATGTGACAATTTCTTAAAAATAAGAAGAGATGAGAAACGAAGAAAGTTGAACAGTGATTCTTAACTTTAATATGCTTAAGAATCTGCCCAAGGAGCTTGTTAAAATTGTAGATTCCTGAGCCCTACTCCAGAGATTCTGACTCAGTAAGTCTGAAGAGGGTCCATAATCTCCCTCTTAATGAAGGTCAATGTGACTCGGGTTTAAGTGGTCTTCAAACTACAATTTGAATAGTATTAAATTAAAAGACTGTCACAATAATCCAGGAATGAATTGGTGAGAGTTTGTGCTATAATTTTGGAAGTAGAAAAAGGGAAGAAATAGCCAAAGATGACATTAGTATATTTAACTCAACATCTTTGATATTTTTTATTACTAGTTTTGCTAGTCAACATCTTTGATATGTTTTGTTTATATAATTGGATTTGTTTATGCAATTTAAAATAGTCAATGTACATAAATATAATACTAAAATGAGAACTAAAAAGAAAATACAACATGAAGTAATGAATATGGTAATACAGGTAATTTTAAAAGCAATCCAGAAAACAAGTGACCACTTCGTATTATATTCAAATATATTGTTATGTTTATTTTTCCCCATGCATGGATTCAACTACAGAAATCCTCAGTCAAGGTTCCTGAATTCCTTTTTGTATTAGCTTTTAAAAGTGTATATAGAATTCTCAGTTATCTAAATCTTCCTCATTTAGCTAAGAGGTCAACTTTAGGCAATAGCATCCATTTCCTAGAGTTCTATCAGACTATAACCCCCATTTCTTGGTTTGGACAGTATAGCTACTGGAACTACAGTTCATAGTGGGTAATTTACACTATCTTGAGTCTTATTCTAAGGGAGTAGCTTCTAGGAAAGAGAAAATCTTGAGGTTATTACTGTTAGGGCTTAGTTTACATCAATTCATCAGGAATGGTTTTGATGAAAGGTATAAAGAAAACTAAGTTTTCAGGAGAAATGACAATTATCACAGGAAGTATTTCAGTCTCAGATTGATGGAAATTCTGAGTCATGGTCTTTTCACTGATTTTCATCAAACAGTAACCAATAATTAAAAGCAACAATGCCACACATAATCCCATTTGTAAGACTTAGTTTCTTATGTTTCTATTCTGTTCTTTACAGATGTGAACAGTTTGGCTTTTAAAAGGTAATAACATCTGAGTATTTTTACAGATTACCTTTATAGTATATGTGAGGGTATAATGTGGTATTAGGAAGCTGAAATGTTTCTTTCACATGGATATTGCCTGAAATTGCTGAAATTACAAAGTCCTTAATTCTAGCAAAGGAAAAAGGCAAAGAAAGTCAAATACCTTGTGTCTTAGTTACTTTTCTCTCATTGCTGAGACAAAATACCTGATGCCCAAAATTAAGGAAGGAAAGGTTTATTTAGCTTACAGTTTGTGGAGGTTTCAGTCTATAATCAGCTGGTTCCAAGGCAGGGTGCATGGCACAGGGGCAACTGTTCATGGCAGCGGAAGACAGCAAAAGCAACAAGAGCTAAAAGGGAGGAGAGACAGAGCAAGCCTCTTTGCCTCCCTTATATTGTATGCAGGCTGCCCGCCCCAGGGCTGGTGTAGCACTCACACCCACAATCCCAGCATTGGACCATGAATCAATCACACACTCTAGAAGCCTGGCCTCATGACTGCATGAGGTTTTGGGGGGACATCTAGACACCAACCATAACACCTTGAAAAGTTAAAATATTGTGTATAGATTAGTTTCAGTGAAGTGTAAGTAATAATCATGTGTTAGAAATGGATGTTTGGTATGAAAGTGGAAGGGCTTTCACCTTCTGGAAAGGATGAAGGAAGTTGAATTGAGAGGAGAATGGTGACTCCGGAGAAGTTTCAGCCTAGAGGCAAAGAGACCAGCAAATGATGGGGGGGCGGTGTTTACCTGGCTGCTGGGAGCAGAGGAGCTCTTTG
Source organism: Erethizon dorsatum (assembly GCA_028451465.1). Taxonomy (NCBI): domain Eukaryota; kingdom Metazoa; phylum Chordata; class Mammalia; order Rodentia; family Erethizontidae; genus Erethizon; species Erethizon dorsatum. The sequence goes on along the minus strand of CM051833.1, from coordinate 100,137,692 downwards.
GGTCAGCTACTTCAATCACAGCTATGCCCTTGGTTCAGAGGGTCTTATTCTCTTGATCCCTGCTGCAGGGATCTTGACACTGATGCAGGGAATGCTGAGGGCATCTCCGTGTACACTGACACTCACTATTTGCTCAGACACACCAAGGATTAATTCCTCAGAGAAAGCATATTATGAGTGGTGGTTTACTGATGATAGAATTTATCAGATAGTATTTTCATACTCATGGGTGGTGAGCAAACTGTTTCTGTAAAGATCCATTTAGTAAACTTCATAGACTTTGAGGGCTGCACAGTCTTTGTTTCAGCTACTCAGCTCTGCCTTTTTAGCACGAAGGCAGTAACGGGCAATAAGCAGAAGTGTGAGTGGAGCCATGTGCTGGTAATTATTCACTCAAACAGGAGGTGAGCTGGATTTGTCACAGAGCCACCGTGCACTCAGCTGGTTTTATTGAAACATTTCTGTTGTGGATTAGCAGGCTGGCTTAGAACAATGGTTTTCTAGTTTAAGAAACTAACATTTGCCTAGCAAAGGAGATTCCAAATTAAAAATAGATACCAACCTAACCCAAAACTAGATCTGGTAAGTTCTCTTAAAAAATAAAGGATTTGAAAGTACGTAAATAGTGGCTCGAACAAGGGTTCCAGTATTTCCTAATTATATAAATTGTGGCCAGTTGCTTAGGAAACCTTTTCTTCATCAGTAAATTAGGAATAATAATATTTTCCTCATGAAAAGGCCACAATTGACAATTGCCATAGCAGAAGTGAAATTCCTATTGCAACAGCATTCGACTGAATGGCTTTTCAGTGAATATTCACTGTCTTCATTTTTCTTCATTTACCAGAAAATACCTATAAAGTAGAATTATAAGTAGAAATAGATGATAGAAGAAGATAGAACTAGTTTCACTTTTAAGATAACAATATTCATTATCTCAATAAAATACTAACTGGCTGAAAGCACAGTCCTATTGCAACTTGAACATAGTTCATTATTTTCAAGAGCTCTTTATTTAGTACAGTACATTGGAGGTTCTTGGCTCTCTGCTTGCCTAATTTCCAACGTTTTATGTATGTACAGATAAATACACACACATATATATTGATACATCTGTGTGCATACTTACATGTGTGTATGTGTGTATATTTGTATAATGGATACTGTGCCGAATATTTGACATTATTTAATCTTTAAAGTATCTTTGCAAATTTTGTTCTATTATCATCCTCATTGATGAAAAAAATGACGCTTGGGTTATCATAACCAACCTGCTGTCAGACATCTAAAAAGTCTTACAGTTGGAACTGATACTCAGGTATTTTTGGCTGTACTGCACATTCTCTAATAATTATTATGAATGACATGCATATTAAAACAAGAAAGTAATATTTAATGGCAATGAGACTACTGATTCAGCCATTTTGACTAAATAAATTCACCATGTATGAGTTATTTGACCAACATCAAAAAAGAACTGGGTCAATTAGCCCAATCTGGGGTTTATAATTGGTCAGTAAGTCCCCATCTTTGAACCTGCAGAGAGGCCACTTAAAAATAAATCTAAATCTACATTGGCACACTCCACAAAGCATTCTGAACAATTTAATGTGTTTAAAATACACTGCCATTATTTATGCAGGAAGAAAATATGCTATTTTCCATGCACTGAGCCAGGAGGGAAATTACTCAGCTTTAGCAATATTAGACCACAGATCTTCCATTTATTTTAAAATGGTAGTGTCATGCTAAGGAGAATAATGGTTGATATCCTTCTATTTCTTCCAAGTACTATGTCAAAACTACATTGATTAAAATAAACAAAATCTTGTATCATTTGGCCAAGCCTGTAAGATGACAGAGTAAGCAAGCAAAAGCATTAAAAACGAACATGTTGGAAAGCCTATCTTGAATTGTAAATTCTCTATTTTTTGCCTCTCCTAAAGTTCTTATTTTATTCTATCATCTTTACAAATTACATGGAAATTTAACAATTCCATTGAAATACACAGTGCCTTTTCCCAGTGTATTTTTTAAGTACTAGTTTCTTAAAAATTTTTCATTCAAATAAAGTGAATAGCTGGGCTACAATCCAATTAAGTAATGAGTGTGCCCCAGGCATGAATCCTAACTTTCTCTCTCTTTGGGAGCTAACATGTAACTTTTGAGAACAGTTTAAAACAAAACAAAACAAACAAACAAATAAACAAACAAACAAAAAGGGCCTTACCTCAATGCCAGGAGCCTCTTTGAGATGTTGTTTTCCTTGGTTTCTAAGGGAGAATTTTGCTTACCACTGAAAAGTAACGTACTTGAGAAAAAGCCTTTCGATTTAATGATTCAGCCTTTTTCATCTTTCAATTAAAAACAGCTATAGCTACATTAGAAATTGAACTTAGTGGTCTTAGATAATTATCTAAAAATATTCACAGACCTCTTGGGAGCTAATAAATTAGGATGGCTAATCCTAGAATGCTTTTGTTCCTGTAAAGTGGGAGCAGTCTCCCTTTTGCCTCTTTATTTAAGGTTTCTGTTTTGGGCACCTGGAGTTCCTGTAAGTGTTCTAAACTTAATAGGCATCTGATTCAGGGAAGAAAAAAGAAACAAAAAAAGTCTGGTTTATTTCATATATATAATATGTACATGTTATAGCAAAAATTTTTTGCCTGAGATCTGAAGTAAAGACAGATTTGGGTTTACATTGATAATCTCATTTAATAATAACCGTAACAGCCACAACAGATTCTATTAAGTGTATGAAATGGATTGCTTTATTTAATCCTTACAAAATTCTATTATGTGTACTTTGTCATTACTCTGTTTTACAGATGAGGAATCTAAGCCTCAGCAATGAAAAAGAAAAATCTTGCCAAGTACCATACAACTTTTGGGGATTCACATAAGTTCTGCCTGATACTTATCCCCCTCCTCTTAAATAGAAAATTTTATTCCCAAAGAAATTGGCAATGCCCAGGGATACAGGGAATGTTAATAGAGGGCTAGGTACTGACTAGGGCTGCAGAGAGGCCAGCAGGAAAAACCTGCTTAGGGTATAAGTTCTGAAACTGCCAGTATGAATTAAAATTCTAGGGCCAGTGATATAGCTCAGTGGCACAGCACCTGCCTGGCAAGCGTGAGGTCCTGAGTTTGATTCCTGGTACCAAAAAAAATTAAAAATAAATAAAAAATAAAATAAAATAAAATTCTGGCTTTGCCCATGCAGACCATGAGCTCCTGTCTTCTCTGTGCCTCAGTATGTTTATCTGTACAATGGGATAGTAATAAATTATTCCTGCAAAGCACTTAGAGCAATACCTGTCTCATAGAGGACTCAGTAAATATTAGTTATCATTAGAATTTAGGTGCCCTATCCTCTCTCATAAGTTCTTTAGCCCTTAGAGACATTAGACATTAGGTGAGACCCTCATTCAGGGATTTATTTATTTTTATTTATTTATTTTTTTTTTTTGTGGGTACCGGGGGTCTACCTCAGGACCTCTTGCGCCAGCAGGCGCCCGTGCCGCTGAGCGATGTCACCGGCCCCTTTTTCGTATGTGGGTTCCGGGAGTCGAACTCGGGCCCTCGCGCTTGCCAGGCAGGAGCATATGCCGCTGAGCCATCTCACCGGCCCTTGGAAATTTGTTGAAATTTTTCACACATAAGAACCATTTGGAAAATCTGAGATGATACTGAGGTAGTAGAAAGCCTTCTGTCTCTATTCATCTACCTTTAACTGAATTTCCCTCTCTTTCCTGCCAACGCTCCTCTCTGATACTTAGGCAGTCACCCTGAGTTGTTATTAGTGGTTACTAATCCTCGCTGTGATGTTTGCTAATAGCTACAATGTTGGGTGACAAGGAATATTAATGGAAGATATTTTAGAAGTGAAACCACTTTCTGATCATCAGGAAGACACTGTCTAGAGCTCTAGATGATGTACGGGGTAGATATTTAAGGATATACGTGTGCCTTGATGGGGAGAATCACAGCCAAAGGATGGAACAGCTTCTCGTATTTGAGAGCTACGCATCTTTTCACAAAAGATCTTAATCTTAATTCAGTGTTAATTTAAAAACTGAATTTTAAGAGGAGGATGAATTCTATTTTAAAGGAATTTGTATACATTTTTAGCTCAGAGTTCTATTTGAAGTCCCCACATTTTCTAATGCTACCAGAGTTTGAAAAGTTTTCCCAGTGGTTTAATTTGAGGTTACAAATATGGAGTGGTTACAAATGGCCCACAACTTTCTCTTCTGAAGTGGGAATATTCACTTCCACGTTGTGTGTTGCTTCTTCCTATCTTCCTTGGATTTATCTGTGCTGTTGGTGGTGACGTGGATTTCCTGCCCTGTAAGGTTTTTATTGCTATAAAAGTTTTTATTATACAACATCTAACACATGCAAAAGAGTAACCGTAACATACATGTAATTTTAGAGCATATGATTTATGAACTACAGTGTTATCAATGCATCACCTCTGTGAGTTCCTTCCTATTCCCATCCACCATCTTCTTCCCCTCTTCCCAGTAATAGCCACCTGAAATTGTGTGAATTATATAGCCTTTCAATTTTTAAATTCATATATATACATATATATATGAATATATGTGAATTGGAGTATATATAATCTTCTAAGACTTTGCTACTTCAGTATGGTTCACAGACCTATAACATTGACATCACTGAGTATTTATCAGAAATGTGGAACTCCAACCCTGTCCCTGAACTACTGAATAGGAATCTGCATTTTAACAAGAAACTGTCTTAATTTATATGTACATTTGTTTGAGAAGCACTGCACCAAAATACATTAGTTTGTTTTCTTTGGGGTGATTTTGTCTTATTTGTGTCTTGTTTGTGAACTTTGTAATAGTGATAAACATCTGAGTGTGGTGGTGCACACCTGTAATCCCAGCACTTGGGAGGCTGAGCCAGGAGGGTCACAGTGAGTTTGAGGCCAGCCTGGGCTGCATAGTGAGTTCAAGGCCAGGCACACTAGATAGCAAGATCCTGTCTCAGAAAAAAAAAAAAATTGTGTTGTCTTTTGTCCCTTGTTTGTTCATTCTAAGATTCATCCAAGCCATTTGTTGCCTTCATGGATGTATAATACAACATTTGTGCAAATTTTTTTTTAAATAAGAATTTAGTTTGATACCAGCTTATTGTAATAATACAAAATCCTGCTGTGAACATGCTGGTACATGTTTCTATGTGTGTTTTTTTGTAAGATAATTTCCATGCTGTGTACCAGGAAATAGAATTATGAATCATCATATATGTGAATGTTACTTTTACCAGACGGTGGCAAATTGTTTTCTACTAGTAGCCTCTAAGAGTTTCCATTGATCTACATCTTCTCCAACACATGATATCATCAGGCTCTTTTGCTGACTTAATGATCACATTCATCATAGGGAATTTGTACCTGTACATGATATATCTTGAGTCTTATTTTTTTCTCCCCATTCCTGTCCTCCCTTCAACCCCTCTTCCCCTCCTTATTTACAAAAGCTTTATTTCCATTTTTTCCTTCCATTCTTTTTTTCCTTTTCCCTCCCCCACCCAGTTCCCCTTCCCATTTGAACATTTTCTATTGCTGTTTCTTAGTTACTTACAGGAATACTTATTTGAAATCATCCTTGGCAAATTACATGAGTTGTAATATTTTCTACCAGTGTATGACTTGTTCTCTAACTTTCTGCATCACTTTGTTTTCTCTTGATCACTTTGGTGAATAGAAGTTTTAAATGTTAGTATAGTTTGGTTTATCAATATTTTACTGTTAGTGATTTTGTATCTTTTAGAAAGTAAATTCTCTCCTGTGTGAATATCATAACACTATTCAAATAATATCAATGGATGGGCAGTTTCATGAGGAATTAGAGCTAAAATAATATTAGCTGAAATTTTAAACCTCCCATTCACTGATATTATTAAATAACCCATCCACTGACATTTCACTTTCCAAAGGTCTCTCTTTAATTTATCCCCTTTATCATCCAGGCAAGATCACAGGTTTTAGATTCAGCTTGACCAGATCTCGAGTCCTGACTTCAACACTAAACAAATATTTGACGTTACATAAGTAATTGTCCCATTGAGCTTTAGTTTGCTTTTGTATAAAATAGAGTTACTGCTATGGTTTTTCTATTTTAAGAAATTCATTAATTGTAATATGCAACTCAATTTAATAGAGGCTTTTTAAATGAAAACTATTATTTAAAATTTACACCTTTTTAAATGAATAAAAAGATCAGACGTATGGCCAAACAGTGCCTACAACCTTACATTTCAGATCTCAAAGTATAAGATTAGATCTTCACGTTAAGAATGTAAAGAGTCTTAACAATTTTTCACCTTTGGTGGTTGGCCCACTTTCACAGTGACAACCTCTTACTTGTAATCTCTTTGCAATTTTGCGATTGAGTATGACATTTCAAGGCATACTGATTCTTTTGTTAAATTGAATTATGAACCACTTGAAGTTAAACGTCCTCTCATAAATGTCAGCTCAAAGCTTTTGACAGATGGACATTTAGCACCCGAATAATCATCCTTCCTGTCTCACAAGTCAGTCCCTCTGAGAGTTCTGTGACACCTTCTAAAGGAGTGGTAATACTGTATCAGCTCACTTTTAAGAGTCTGAGAACTGTGTAATTGGCCATGACTTTGTAGCCATTTCAATGATAAAACAATATACAGCTTCAAATATTAATATCTAGTTGCTTTCATTAAGATATGGAAGTGTAGTCTTTCAGAATAAAATATTTTCTTCACTGATAACAAACATTTAACTTCCATATATACTTTTCTCCCTACATACAGAAGGACTTCTTTCTTCAGTAAGTTATTATAATATAATCTTTTGAAGACACTTTAAGTAAATACTAGGCAACTATATTTAAATGTACAGTTCAGCCTTGTGTAGCTATATAAATACAAGTACCAACCCCGAAGTTGTAAACCTCCTTGATTTGTCTTCTTTCCGAACAGCCTCCCTGACTTTGCCCTAGGCCACCAGGTGCATCACTACCCCTCAGCCCTATCCAGCTGCAGCTGTTCCTGTAGCTTTTCCCATAACCAGAGTGCTGCCTGAATACCTTATTTCCTTCCGCTTTCTGCTCAAATTATCCTATTAGAAAGCCTTCTTTGGCCACCCAATGCAAAATAGCACATGGGAGCACCAGGCTCTGACTTCTTGCTTCATTTTTCTTCATAGCACTTAGCTCCATCTGACGTATTCATATGTGAGTTTGGGCGTTTATTCCATCTCTTCCAATTAGAACAGGAGACCTGGCAATTTTCTTTTTTTTATTGACTTCTGTATCTCCAGAATTTAATGCTTGGTACATATTAAGTGCTCAATAAATATTGGTTGAATGAGTGAACTAATGTTGCGACAGTCTAGGGAACAGATGTTTTCCATGTAAATCAAGGTCTTACCAGCTAGCTATACTCAGTATCTGCAAGGGCTGGCACTGTTTAATCCCTTTTGAAAGACTCATTTTCAACATGTTAAATGTGAAAAAAAATGTATTGTTGCAAGGATTAAATAAAATAGTGCATGAAAAGTGGAAGGATATGAAAAGTTAAATGTTCAATAAATGCAATAATCTCCTATCTTGCCCCTTTTCTCCTATCACAAAGCAAGTATTTATAGTTTAGGGCCTTATAGTTTCATCTGCGCCTTATAGTTTGTCCTCATTCCCCTTCTTCTCAGGGATGACACACTACTGTTTTCCTTCTTCCCCTCGTATCCTTGGTTTCCCCCCTCTCTTTGTCTCCTACCTATCAATCTTAAATATGACCCACCGAGAAGGGACTACTTTTGATAATGTACACAATATCACCATTTTGCCTCACAGGACACTGCATAAGAGGTGATTTTCTGCTAGGCTTCTGCATACTTTGTGGCTGTCCTCATAAATTTCTAGAATTGTTTGGTGTTTCCTGAACTTCCAGTGCCCCATATTTTCTCTTTTAAGTTTTTGTCTGTGCCAACCTCTGCCTAGAATGCCTTTAATCCTAGATCCTCCCCAAGGTACAAACACACACACACACACACACACAGTCACACACATAATGTGTTTCTACACAGTGAGAATGGCCAGTTCCACTTTGTGAAGTATTGGCCTCAACTTAGATGCAAGTCTTTGTTATGATTCACCAATACTTAAGAATTGGACATTCCTCCTGCGTTTTCATAGCAAGTACTTCATGTCCACATCGACATAAACTTTTCATTGTCATTCTCCTTCTCCCTCTCCCTCTCTCAGGTCCAACTCATGCCCTGTGGGCTACTTTCCCTCTTTTTTTTTTAAATGTTATATTGAAAATACCTAAAAATAAAGGAAGTTTTGTTACTTATCCACATTAACTATATTATAAATTTTATACATAGCCCCAGACAATTCTTTCTCAATGAGGCTCAGCTGAAGCAAGCATGTCCAATCCACAGGCCCCATGTGGACACATCTGCCTTAAATTATAGTTGCTTCCTTATCCCCCCAGAAGACACAAAGCTCCTTGAAGGACAGTGTTTTTTGGTGTGTATTTATGAATGAAATACCGAAGTCTGTATGTGAATTGGCACATGGTAGATAAGCAATATTTTCAACTCAAACTGACAAATGTTGTTAGTGAGTTAAGAAATAGGATTCTGGTGATACTGAGCCGCCAGCTAGTCTAAAATTCACATGCTGTTAAATTTGCCTTCGTGTGCTAAACAAAAAAATATATTCAAGTTCAGCATTTCTCAGGTTAACATTAATTTCATGTTGCTATTTAGTTCATATTAGACAAAAATTACTGAAAATGACCTCATACATTAGAAACAATGGAATAGAAACTTTCCTTCTAGTATTTATTATAGTGATGATATTGACAACACTGTCTAATATATGTATAGTGTTACAATTTTAAAAGCGCTTCATATATCTTAAGGAAATACAACATGACTGTTTTTACTTAACATTGAAGACAGGTGAAATCTCAGACTGTCATTGTACCCTTTGGGTATTTCTAGCTAGATAGGCATTTGGCTTTGTGTAAGACATCAGAAGATGAAAATTTTCAATTATTAGCTAATACATTTTAAAAAATAACATATACATTAGAACATGCATAAGATGTATGCAAAATAAAGGTCTAATTTAAATCTTTCTCCCATCACCAAGATAGAAATGAATTCATAGTTATCGCAATTAACCATTTAATTCAGGACTCTGGGTAGAAATGGTACTTGCTTTCTGCTAGCTTTTAACTGACATCATTTCTGCTAGAACTCCCCATTGTTATTGACAAGAATGTTCTCCCTTCTTAATTGCCCAAGAGCAAAATGAGCAAATGATTGTATCATTAGGGCAGATTTGAAATGTGTTGGCAGAAGGAGGTAGTAGTATATAATCTCCATCTCATCAGAATGGCACCAACTGCTTTTTAGGTTTGTTTTGTAAAACAGGCATTTATAATTTACCTGATTTTTCACTTTTTATATAAATGTGCGATAGGTTTCAAAGATGCCCCCTATTAAAATAAATTGCAAAGTTTCACGCTGTACCCTATACAATTCTAAGACCTATCTATGGTCACTCAGTGGAGAAAAGTGAACAATTTCTTTGATATATAAACAAAAAGAGACAATGGATGTTCCACATTTTTGTTGTTTTAACTGTAAATAGGAAATCTTTAGATTAATAAAAGACTGTTTACATAGCAGGCTGGGAATGCTCAACTTTTAACATTACAAGATTTTCTTTTAGGATAGAGGTAATCAGAGAATAGATAAAGTGCCTATTTCCACAAGTGCTGAGCTTTTAAACTAGTTTTATCTGAAAGTATTTGAGACACATGAACAAGTCAGCTGACAGCACTAACTTGTCTTTGCAACCAAAGGGGACAAAGGGGTTGGACAAGTAGTTACTTATGTATAAAGTCACCTGAAGTTATTATTTTCAAGGTTGATGCCTGTATCCTTCCCTACAAATACTGATTTCATTTGTCAAGGTAGGGCAATGGTTCTCAAACTTTACTCTGAACCATAATCATCTTTAAAACTTGCTAAAAGTATAAAACCACAAGTTTTATTCTGCTCTAAGAAGCCTGGGGCTGCATGTTATGAATTTGCTGTCCAGGTGATTCTGATAACATCAAACTTTGTAATCACTGGTGTAAAGTTCAACATCAGTTGTTTTTCAAGCTCTTCAGGTGATGTTTCCTAGGTGCAGACAATGTTGGTAACTACTGATTAAGATGATATTTAGGATTCTTCCAAGTCTGGTAGGAATCATCAAACACTTTGTGTATACATCATTATGCTAAGTGATATTTCCTTAGAAGAATCATGTACTACTTTGCATATGAGAGACAGGGTGAGTAAATAATTTAGCTAAGGTAATATGAGTAGGAAGTGGTGGACTGAACCCAAGCTATAATGATAAGCTATTACTATCAATCACCTTTTGGAATTATAAAAATTTAAAATTTTACAAGTTGGAAGCAAAGTAAATGATTTTCTTGTATTTTGAAATTTTCCTGACTAGTAATTATATACCAAAACAAAACAAATTACTTTTAAAAATTAATGGAGAATATGGAAAAGAAAAAAATGCTCATGAATTGAAAAGGAGTAAACTACAGTGAGAACCATGTTAGGTTTGAATTATTCTGTTTAATCTGGAAGGAAGATCATAGACTACTTGCGCTGCTAGTATTTGAAAAGTTAGGATGAGATTTACAAGTAAAGTTTTTTTGCCACACTTTTGGTGACTAAACAGGTGCAAGCATTTCATAGAAAAGAAGAAAGTTGTATACTTCTTTAAAATGGTTCCAAATCTTAATAAGGCAATGCTTGAAGTAATAAAGTAGTCTATGTTTCAAAACACTTCCTTTTCATTCCTTTCATATTTGGGAAGATATTGGTCCAGTGGCCTCCAAGGCATAGACAATACTTTGGCCACTGTTTACAGTCACACTTGTGTCTGCAAAAAAGAGAATGCTGTAGCGAAGTAGCAGTTTCAGTCCTACATGCAGAAATGGTGCTTGGGAGACTTCTGCCTTATTTCTTTAAAGACAGCCTTTCTCAGATTTTATGCGTGGACCATTTACTATCACAGTGATCATATCAAAATGTTGAAGGAAAAGGACATCTCCAACAGTAAATAACATGAAGAAATACTGAGGATCTTTTCGCACAGTATTATATATAAATGCTGCCACTTAAAGACACTTGCACATTTCATGGACTGTTCTTACTGATGAGCAGTGAGCATTTATTTTCAGCAGTGAGCATTTTATTTTTCTAATAATGCCTATACTAATGCCTATATCTGATGAGGGCATCAGATTTTCAGCACTCTGGAGAGTCTGAAACATGGTTCCTGATTCCGGTACTTTAGTATTCTTCATATCATATGCATAAAATGTACACATTCAATTATGGTAAGACTGCATGCAAAGAATAGAATAATTATAGTGCCAACAGAGTAGTACGAGTCCTAAATATAAGTTACATAATGAATTGTACTTGTGTTGACTTTCAAAAAGACTGATTCTAGAACTATTTTAACAGGGAGTAAGTGACACCTGATTTTTAAGTAATGTGTTAATATAAAAAAGGTGCAGAAAAATGTATATATTGCTCTGAAATTCTCTTGGCTTTTTGGAAGCATTCAATGTTGCAGCAAAGTGCAAAGTAAAGAAAGACAAAAGTTGAATTTGGATTGTACGCTCAAATAGAACTTCAATTTCTCTGGACTAATAATGGCACAACGTGTTTTGAAACTCTTTGGTAATAGAGCTGTGCTCTGCTGGAAGTGGCAGAAAGGCAAATTGCAGGCAGGCTGTAAAGGTAGTAACTGCTGAAGACAGCCAGAGGTTTGTAATGGAAAAAGTGTGGGGACACCCAGTGTGGCCAGCGACCCCAGGTTGGCTCTATAATTAAGGACTACTCTTAATCTCCAGCTGGAATTACTCCAGATCTTCAAAAGGAAGTATTGGACATTCTCCTGCTATGGGAAATATGCACACAATATTTAATCGCATGTCCGGAAAAGAGACTGAATTAATCTTAAATACTGGATCTTCGGGCCAGATCCATTATGTTTAGCGACGCGCGCACACCACTACCGGCAGCTTTACCGGGTCACATCCCTCCTCCCTGGGCATAGAGCTCATTGTCCACAGGCTCTGAGAACCAGACAGAATCGCCGAACTCCATTTCTCGGAAAAGACTGAGGCAAGTGGAGGTGAAGAGCACAGCTCTGGACAGCGAGGAGCCGTGCGGGGCGGGGGGAGGGAGATGCGGGCGCTGGGAAGGGAAGGACCCGGAGCACAGGTCTGACTCCTGACTGGCTGGAGTGGTTTTGGAAAGTCGGAGGTGGGGCTCGCCAGTCGGGAGCTGTCCAACTTTTCAGCAGCTCTGAGATCAGGGTTTGTTCGGGTGCCCTGGACAGAGGAGGCGGCTACCGTTCCCGTCGCTGCTTCTGCAGCCCTAGCTGCTAACAATTCGTGCTTTCGCCGCCGGCGCCCAAGGGAAGGAAGGGAAGAAAGGGAGGAAGGAGGGACCGACCGTTGGTGAAGCCGTGCACCGCGCTCTCCAGTCTTGGTCACTTGGGCAGCAGCACAGGAGCGCGTCTCTGCCACTATCACTGGGAAAGGGAGCCCTGCCGCGTTTTGTGATCGCTCCCGCTGCCAGAGCCCCCTCTCGGTAGCCTCGAGCCTCTGGTGGCTTCCAGTCGGAAGCTGAGCTCAGCCTCTGCTCGCCTCCAGAAGCTGCGGCGGCAGCGGCATCGGGGAGGCGCGCGGGCCAGCGCGGTGCAACCGGCTGGGCTGGGCAGCAGGGCGCGGAGCTGCGGGCCACTATGGAGGCAGAGGGCAGCAACGTGCCGGGCCAGGCGGGCAGCGGCGAGGGCAGCGACGGCGCCGGAGGGGCCACGCTCAAAGCCCCCAAGCACCTCTGGAGGCAAGAGCAGCACCACCAATACCCTCTCCGGCAGCCCCAGTTCCGCCTTCTGCATCCCCACCACCACCTGCCCACGCCGCCGCCGCCCTCGCCCCAGCCCCAACCCCAGCCCCAGTGCCCGCTGCAGCCGCCACCACCGCCCCCACTGCCGCCGCCCCCACCGCTCGGGGCTGCCTGCGGCCGCTACACCTCCAGCGGGGCCACCGGCCGCGTCCGCCACCGAGGCTACTCGGACACTGAGCGCTACCTGTACTGCCGCGCCATGGACCGCACCTCCTACGCGGTGGAGACCGGCCACCGGCCGGGCCTGAAGAAATCCAGGATGTCCTGGCCCTCGTCCTTCCAGGGACTCAGGCGGTGAGTGGAGAGCGCCCCTTCCCCCATGTAGGCAAAGGGTCCCCTCCCCTTTTCGGATTCTAGTTGGTCTATTTACCACCATCAATCCTGGACCCCTGGTCAAATTATATTCTGGAAATTGGGGGAGGGAGCAGGGGCGTGTCTGTCCTTGGTTGAGGAGATACTATTCAGGTGTGTGTGATAGACTCAGAGTAAGGAAGGCATCGTTAATTTGTATGTGTGTGTGTGTGTGTGTGCGCGCGCGCGCGCGCGTTTGTGTGTGTGTGCGCGCGCGCGCCACCCAGTCATTTGTACCATGCACCCCACCAAACACACACACACGCACACACACACACACACATTAGCTCCCATCCCACCCTGGCAGCGAAATTAAACAGCTAATTCATTTTGCTCCGGGGAGAGGTGGAGGAAGGGAGACAGTGGGGCGGGGGCTGAGCCCAGAAAGCATCCAGGAATCTGTACACTCTCCCCAGAGTGAGGAGGGTGGGCGGGGAGCTCTGGCTGGAGAGGATGCAGGTAGTGCACAAGATCGCTTGGTCCCAGGATTGCAGCTAAAAGCCACAGGGCAACTCGAGTTTCTCTCTGTCAAGTCGGGAAGTAAATTGAACAGCAAAAGGGGAGAACAAACACGTGGGTGACTTGGAGAGTTTGGAGCAAAATGTTCATTCTTTACGGGAGGGAAGAAGGGAGGCATGGGAGGTGAGCAGGCGCTGGGAGCCTCGCCGCGTCGGTGTGTGAGCCTGTGTATCCAGTCCAGAACGAGCGTGGAGCAGTGGTCCTCCAAAGTCCTAGGAAGACAGCACCTCATTTAGCAGAAGCTAGTAGAGATTTGATTATAGTGATTTCCCCTTAACGTAAAGTGCTCCGGAAGACAAGGCAGGGAAACCACACGTCAGCTGGGAGTTTTAATAGACGCCAACCGCTGTTTTTCCAAGGAAATGAGTAGGGTAAAGGACCAATTACAACTGCTCTGAGGAGTCAGCTCCAGATTCTTAACTTGGGCATGGAGGTGGATGTCGGCCCGCATTTGATCTCCCTCCTGGTGCCCATCATGAACCATGAATCTCCCCCCCGCCCCCACAGGTTGTAGGGACTGCTGATCCTGGGCATGCCTAATGAAAAAGTGGAGCTGTCATCATCTAACCTTGATGTCCGCAGGCATTGATGTGCTGCTCATCTGACACTCCCATCCCCCCATCTGGATGATGGGTAATTGTAAATCAGGACTGGATGTGGAAACAGAAAAACCTGGGGCTGTGATGTTTTGTCCAACTCTAATTGACAGTAGGTTAGATTTATCTGCAAATCATAATGATGTTCGAATGTGTTTACCTGAGGTTTCCCTCCCTCCCTTTATTCATTCTCTCTCTCTGATCATGCCTTGGTGTCTGTTGTAGATCTCATGAAAACAGGAATCTAGCCAAACAGAGTATCTCGAGCTTGATGTGTACACATCCTTTCAGCTTGCACACATGCTCTTGGCCCTCTCTCTTCCTCACACTTTTGGTGCAGTTGTGCCTGTTGAATGCAAAAGATGAGAACTGCAGTTAATAATCTCAATTCAAATTAAAATTTGGCAAGTGACATGGATGGCAGGAATTAATAAATTAACATGTTTCATTTTTACAGTGTAGATTTGCTAAAACTGGAATGTAATTTTACTCTTTGAAGAGGTGACCATCCTCACCTGTGGTTAAGTGCTTCACTACTTGTGTTCCCAACGGTAGAATAAAGCAAGTATGACACTTTATGTACTTGACCTATTAAGAGTAAAACTTTATGTGATGATGAGCCCCTAATAAACACTAAGAACAAGGGCTGTAGCTTTATCTCTAGGTTGCGTGATTGCTTTAGAGTCTGTAAATTGACTTCATTTTTAAATGGAATATGTCTGTTAGAATGGAGTGGAGAAAAATAAAGCTTATTGAGAGTTGTATTGCATCATTGATTTGAATTTATTTTTTGCTACATTCTCTATACTAATTGTTCTGTTTGAAATTCATGAGTTGAATGGTAAAAAGAAAAACTATGATGTGTAATGTGTACATGTAGTTTCCCCAATGGTTCATCTGATATATCATTGGTATTCTATTTAAGGGCTTTTGGACTTAAAATTCTTTTCATATTTCCCACATGATTACACATTGCATGTCATGCTTTCCTTAATGGAGTTGCTTTTGCAAATAAATGTGTTTCCAAAGAGGGTATTGGTATATGGGTATTATTTTTATTCTTTAAAGGAAACTAACAATTCCGTAAAATTATCAGATAAATTTTGTGTATATTACCTTAGTCCTATGCTGTAACATCATAAAGATGAAACAATATCATCTCCATTTTATAGACAAGAAGGCTGAGACCTGTAGGATGTAATTTGTTCAGAATCACGTAAAGAGGGAGTGCTAGAGCTCAGATTGAAGCCGAGATCTCTTGACTCAGTATGAGGCCTCCTGACAGAAATGTATGCAGTGACTGGGCAGATGCTGGCAGCATCAAAATTGTGTGAAACTGAACATGAAATTTGTATAGTTGATGCCACAAGACGTGGAACCCAAATAAGCCAAAAATGAGATACTACTCAAATCCATTTTAAAAATACAACACGAGCCTCTGGAAGCAGTGAGAGATTTTTAACTTTTATTTTTGATTTCAGCACTCCATACAGTATGAACTGGCATCAGTGATCACAATAAAGGCACAGAGTGTGTTCATTGGCCTATTACATTGTGTAGAATAATACATATGAAGCAGTGCTGAGAGAAATGAAAGCACTTTTAGTTGTTTTCAGTGATCTTCTGAAAGGTGACAAGAAGAAATTGTGTGTGGGGGTGTGCGTTCGTGCACGTTACCATTTAAATGAGGGTTTAAATTGTCAGGCTAATGTCCAAGAAAGTGTCATGAGTGGATGTATGAATGATTCTCTATGGATTTTAAAGAAAAATAATGTCTTTTGCAGAGCTATTTCTAGCATGTGTAGTAGCATTTCCAGATATTATTATGTTGACTGAAATTTTGAGAATTACAGTTTGTGAAACAATGGGGAAACCACCTGTTTATATAAGCAGGAGGGAGGCAGTCCTCAGACATTTCGTGGTCAATTCCTTTGAAACCATGGAATATATGCAAATGTTAAGTGTATTTGGTAATAAGGTGTATCTGTCTAGCAAGGTATATAGATTTATTAATCTCAGTGTAGAAGAAATTTGAAAGAATAAAATTTCCAGAAGAATAGGTCTCTAAGAGAACGAAAAGAAATACAAAAAAATTAAAACTCCTTTAAAAATATATATATCAGATTTATTTCAACCAATAGTTCCTCAAAATGTAACAACTGTTTAACTGAACTGATGTACGATTTAACTATTTCCTTGACTTCCCTCCACATAATAAAATAGTTTCCTTTTCAGTAATATATTTTCTCACCAGTAAATTATGGTTGGAAGTTCGACAGCATAGGTGATACCTTGATGCTGTAAAAATATTCTAGATGATAAGAGGTAAATATGAAAAAGGTGGCATTTTAGAAAAAAATAACTGAAAACTATAATCACACTAAATATAAATCCCATGCCTATTACAAGATATGTGACATAAGCTTTTTAAATGCATTGGTTTATTAAGTTAAGGGAAGGTTATATTGTAATTGTAATACTTAAGTGCTAAAAACAATCATTTTATAATTTTCTATTCTGGATCCATTGTTTTCCTTGATTGTTTTCAAAGTGTTTTGCTGTAGGATTTTCTTTGTTAAAGAATGTAATAATAATCTAAGTTTATAATACAAAGTTTGAATTTCATATTCCCCAAACATTTCATTTAAAAGTTGGTTTTCTATACTATCTACATCCATGTTCCATGACATCTTCAAATTTTAAATAAGGAAGCTACGGATATTTAAATAGTGAATATGTAAGGCATAATCATATTTTCACATTTTCTACATATTGTCAAAATAATGCTAAACAATTATTAAAAAATTGATTTGAACACTCTTTTTCCTTATCTGCCTCCACTAATAGATTCTTTTGGTAACTTAATTTAGTACTTTATTAACTAACATGCGCTGAGACTCATGGGTCTATCACCTTCTCTCATTTTTTACTCTGAAGCTTTGTACATTCCATGTTCCATGGGGTTAGGCAGGAGGAGGTAGAAAGGAAAAAGGAATAGAAATGTATTTATTAAGGATGGAATATTCATAAACTCTTGTTTCATTTTTTACTGGACCATCTTTGTTCAGTTGCCCACATTTGCAGCAGTAACTGGGAAACATGTAACCAAAAATATCTACATGACACATATCTCTAAGACTATGGAATATTGAAATGGAAAGGAATTTAAGAGTTAATCTAGCCCACCACTACTCATCCTTTACTTGAAGAAACTTGTATTCTAGTTTACTGGCAAGACCAGATTTACAATTTATATCTTCCATATCTCTTGACAGTTAATTTAGATTTAAACATTGGAGCCATATTTTAATGATCAATATGCCCATCTCCCAGGCAGTAGCTTAAAACCAGAAGTTTGAAGGTTACTCTTAAAAAGTGCTTGTAAGTAAATGAAATTTTCAAATATTAGCGAGAGAAAGATGACTTCAGAAAACACATCTTTCACTTTTCAAAATAGACACATTTACATACACACACACAGAATGATGGATTGGTAACTAATTTTTACCTCCAAATTTTAATGTTGATTTGGAGAGGTATCTTGAGAAGTGTTCAGAAGCATCATATAGAGTAAGCAATTAAAAAGACTCTGCTAATGTCTTTTGCTAACATGGGTAAAATTATGTCCTCACAGCTTATTATCATCTTCGTATTTAAAAATATGCAATATGTGTGTCTATAACTTGAGTGCTTCTACTCCTGGCTCATAACAGCAATGTTGCTAAGGGATTATACCAAATAACACTGTATTATATTTTAGAAGATGTTGCAGTTATTTTTACTCTATGAAACATTTTTCTACATTTCAAAATAGGGAAATCTAATTTTTCCCAAAGAGGGCATTTCACTTTATTTTTTAAAAATTTATTAGCTAAATTGATTTGACCCCATGCACATATACACTGTCATTGTCACGACCCTTACCATATCACTTTGGAGATTAACTGAGAACTAAGATTTACTTTGTCATCTACATAAGCATTTATAGTTATCAATCTATTTGAGTGTGGTGTATCACCATTTATCCCAGTATCTCTAGTAGTATCTCTAACCTACTCTTCTCCCTTAACTGTGGATCTCAGAAGATCTTCCAAATCTACCTCTGAAATGTCAATGTTCTTCATTGCCACCTCCCTGGTTCAAGCATTTACCATTAGTTCAACCACCACTGCAATAGTATCTCAGTAGTGTCCAGCTCCAAACTCCCCACATTCCAACTCATTTTACACACCAAGCCACCAAACGCATCATCTCTTTGTCTAAAATCCTAGGAAAATATCTCTCTGCCTACAAGATAAAAGCTAAATTTCTTAGTCTCCCTCTTTAGAATATTAACCCACAGTATCTTCCTTGCAGACAGTCTCTCCATCAACTCTGTGAAATGACCACAGTCAAGTCCTTGCCATGTGCCAAGCTCTCTCTGCCTTGCATGCCCATCACTTTTTCTATATGAAGCTGTTACTTCTTCCTAGATGGCTTTTCTCATGCCCTACACTATCCCTCCTTATTTGTTCAAAAAACTCAAGACTATCTTGTCATACTCAGCTCATATGTTAATACTGTTGTGGATATTCCTATAAGAAAAAAGGATATTTTTCTCTTTTGGGGTTTCCCATAGCATTTTGTGCATTCCATTTTCTTGTAGCTACTAATTGCAATTATTTATGGTATTTGTCTCCCTCAACAAATGATGAGCTTATAAATGTAAAAAATAATAGTGAAACTTCACCTTTTCAGTTTATGTTGTCTCAGACAGGATATATTTGATTTTCTTAATAATCTCTATGAAGAGTAAAAAGGGAACGATACTTTGTTCGTTTCATAGGTTACAAAAGGGAATATTATTCTCAGAAAAATGGACCCCTGTCCATATTCAAATACATATAGAACCTGATTCTGAGCCTTATGATTTCTAGACTGGTGATCTTTTCGTTGCACTGAATAACTGTTGATATCTGATAAAAAGATGGCCATAATTTGACTTGACACTATGAGGATAGAGAGAAATTATAATGTTTATTAATAAACATAGCAGTTTTGATTCAACTTGTAAGAAAACTACATCAGCATGAAAATAACTCTAATGAGAAAAAGTGCCCCCTTTTACAAAATGTGTCTACATAGTAAATTCTTAACTCTGGGTTCCTCAGATCCAGAGAAATTAATATGTTTAAGCAATATGGTGATACGGCAAATTTTGGGGAGAGTGTGTTCATCGTATTCTCAATGAGTCCTGGATTCACAAAATTTAAGACACTGTGCTCTAAAGTTAACTAAGTTATTGGTAATCAACTAAAGGAACAATTATGAGAATACCATGTATCAATAAATAATATTCTCACTAGGGTAGCTGAAAGTAAGCTGTTTGAAATGAAATTTTTAAAAAGAACACTTTAGGCAGCTAAGAATGCAAGCTTATTTAAAAATGACATATGCCCAGTTGAATTTTAGGGGATTGCTTGACTTAAAATTTGATTTAAACATGTATAAGAATAGTAAAGAACATTTTGAAAAAATAAAGAGTCATCTTTCTGTATAGAAATATCCAAATTTATCATACAGGCTAGTACTTCAAACATGGTGTTATTAATTGAGGAATAAACCAACATATCAATTGAACTGAAAGAATAGTCAAGAGTGAGAATTATGCATACATGAAAATTTAGGGTTGAGCAAGGGCAGCATACAAACTGTCAGCATAGAATAAATTATTTAGTGGAGGCTGCATATTGGTTTATTGAAATTTAAAAATTCTTACACTTTGATAAAGAATACTTCAAAGCAATAATAAAAAGATTAAAAACAAGAGAAAATAGACAAACTCACAAACAGTCAATTTAAAAAGAAAGATTAATGACTAAACACATTTGGAATGCTTTTTCCACCTGGTGAGTAACAAAATAAAAATTGAAACATCCATGTTACTTAAATTTTCATCTATCACTTTGTAAAAAAATGAATAATTCAAAAGAATCAGAGAGGGTATGGAGAAATAGGCACTTTCTCATGTATATTTTTAGTAAAGAGTATAAATGAGGAAGATGTTGATGAGTAATCAAATAATATTTAATCAGTATTTTAAATGTGTATACCTTTGACCAAGTAATTCTGTGCTTAAGAATTTAGCCTAAAAATATAATTGAATAAGTAAGAAGTACTATTTAGCAACACTGCATATAATAGTAAACATCTGGAAACCACCAAAACATCTTTTAATGGAGAATTGATGAAATAAATGACATCATAGCTACGACAAAGAACCACTAAAGAATGAAGGGTACCTGTATACATTAAAATGTAATTATAGGCCGGTGATATCACTCAGTGGCACGGGCGCGTGCTAGCGCGTGAGGTCCTGAGGTCAACCCCCAGTACTCACACACACACAAAAAAAATGTAATTATAAACTCTATCAGTTTTTTTTTTTTTTTTGTGGGTACCGGGGGGTCGACCTCAGGACCTCGCGCGCCAACAGGCACCCGTGCCGCTGAGCGATATCACCGGCCCCTTTTTCGTATGTGGGATCCGGGAGTCGAACTCGGGCCCTCGCGCTTGCCAGGCAGGCGCTTATGCCGCTGAGCCATCTCACCGGCCCAAACTCTATCAGTTTTAAAGAGCAATTTTTAGAATAGATTGCAGAATATTATAACATTTTATTGTCTGTATTTATATATATTTATATTTATACATGTGAGATTATGTCACTGTACATGTGTTTACATGTATAGATGATGCATATAAATATACATATATGTGTACATGTATATATATATGTGTGTGTGTGTGTACATACACTCACACACCCAGTTTTCCCCAAGCAAGAGAAACCATCAACTTATTACAGGTGTGTGAAGAAAGGAATTATTTTATATTCTTTTCTTTGATTCCCTTTAAAATCAGAATATGTTGCTTTCATAAGTGCAAAACCATATATTTCTTTCTTTTGGAAAGATATATATTTTTCAGTTACTTAGGTTAATATATTGTATTTGTATTTTCTCTCTCCTTTCTAAAAATGGAAAAGAATTCTGTTATAAAACAATCTACTACAAGAAGGTAAAGAAATGAGGATGCTAAGCAGAAGAAAATAACTTCACAAAAATAAAATGAAAGCAATATTTCATGCCATTGATTCCAGAGTAATTGTTAGGAATGATATACATATCTGGCTCTGAACTTCCTATCAACTGATCCAAGGAAGAAAACACTATCTGTTCAAGATTCATGCATCAGTAAATTAAAAAATGAGCTGCTTGCCAGGTGTGGTGGACACAAACCTGAAATCCCAACACTCTGGGAGGCTAAGGCAGGAGGATCACAAGTTCAAACTCAGACTGGGCAAATCTATGAAGACCCTGTCTCAAAACTTAAAAAGAGATGAGGATTTGGCTCAGTGAGAAGGCTCTGTGTTCAAACCCCAGCATCGTGCACACACAAAAAAAGTGTAGTTCAAGAGATACATTTTATGAACTCTAAGAATTAAAAAGAAATATTTCCCATGGTGTCTCATAAAGACTCTATGTGCAATGGTTTAAATGATTTCAACAACTTTCCTACACTTTATTAAATATGAAATAACTGCATGTTTCTTATAACTATGGCCATTTCTTATAAAGCTAAAGTTGATGGCCTGCTGTCAAAATGCCAGTCATTGGAAGTCTAGAGGCCTTCAAGCCCAGATAGCATTCTTAACAGGGGAAAGCTGAGTACTATCAAAAGGAGCTGCTTTCTCCAGCTGAGGGAATCCCTCCCTACTCTTTCTCCTATCACCAACATTCAGGTTGTTCTCCTTTGGTTACCTGAATTTGATTTACATGCTTTATTTGTTCCCCAGACCTTAGGATTGAAAACTAAGTTTTTATTTCAGTTTCTTTCTCAAGCAATGCTTTTCGACTTGCTTTGTTCCTATAACTGCAGCACTCAGGCAGGTCCAACCTGATTAACTCCTTAGCTTGGCTCAGGATTCTGGAACACCAGCCCAAATTCAATTCCCTTTGTCTATGATGAGATAAAACCAAAGGAAAAGAAGAAGTCAGTTTCGGTATCCAGGTCTCTGATTTTCTAACATGAGTACCCCATTCCTAGATGTTCATAATACAGTGTATTCACTTCTAGTTCAATGTAGTTCTGATAAACACATGGATTGACCCACTAAAACAGACCAAGTTGCTTACCAAAAATGATGTTGGTATTTCAGAGTAATTTCTGTAGAGAGTCACACCTTGTGTCTAGTGAATGCTCCAAGTTCATGTTAACAATATTGTGTTTTCCTGTTGTAGTTACTGTTATTACTGTTTACCTAGTAAGCAAGTATTCTTATAGCTCTCTTGGAAACAACTTTAAATCCTTACAATATGAAGTAAAATTTGGAGCTCTCTGTAAACCCAGTTTTTGCTTCACCAGCACTTGGAATCACTGTTACCCTCTGGGATCTTTTAACTGTATGGAGCGAATCAGGTTCTTGCCTTCGATCAGTATCCAGGGGTCTCCACTGTACTGAAGTTACGCAGCTACTCATCAAGGGAATTTCTACTGCAGATAGTGATGGAGTCATCAAACACTCATAAACACCCGATGTTGTTCTTATCGTACTTTTAAAAAGTAATAGAGTACAATGATGATCCTCATGTGTAAGATAGATTGTGAAATGAAACCCATATTTGCATTAACAATTCCAAAACTACTATAAACATTAACTGAAATCTCCAGTAAGTCAACAGTTCCACAGTTCGTGAGAAATAGAAAATTATCCATAATAATTTACTACCTTCCAATAATAAGTCTACACATTCAGGGGCTTATATTGTTTTCTCTGCCTAAGATGATCTTTCAAACTTCATACTCCCATGCTTTACTGACACCTATTTATACTTGAGAGTTTAATCCAAATATCACTTTTTCACTAAAGCCTTCTCAGATCTCCCAAATCTATCATAATACTATCTAGTTCTCCTTTATAGCATTCTTGATGTATTAATTACAAGTTTAACTGTATGCTTATTCGATTAATGCTAATATCTTCCACCAAACTATAAACCCCTATGAAAACAAGAACCTTTTCAATTTTGTTCACATTCAGACACAGTACTTGTACATTACTTGCACTAAAAGAATTAATAAATAAATAAATGAATCCCGTATTTGACAAGTTACCAATTTTATAAGATTAGAAGTCCACTATTTATAAAAGGTAGCAAAAATTCCAAATGTACAAAAATTTCAAATTGAGGCAATCTTCCTCATGAGTTTTATGTTCTTACAGAGTTGAGAAATTACCAAGCAATTTTATTAGATGTAAAAGACACTTGAGTATTAGCAGGGGTGAATATCAGCTCTGGAAAGAGGCCAGAAGGGCAGAAATTCAGGAGCTTTGTGGACTCTTGGGACCATAATGTTCAGAAGATTTACATTTATGGGGATAGGGAATAAAATGAAGGCAATTTTGTACTAATTTGTGATTTCATAGTTATTTAATTTAGCTTAGGGTTGATGTTTAACCTTTTGTAGTAAATTTTAAGTATTTTGCCTCAAATATTATGTTTCTGTTACTGTTGCTCACATAAATATTAAGTGTCCCGAATGTCTCAGATAACCCTCGGTAACTGGTATTGTAGTTACTTGTGACATTAAAACTGAAGAGTAAAAATAAATATATTTCCTGAGAATGTCATAGTTAATTCAAAATTATCTAAGCGCTTTCACAATTATAGCAAAAAGTAGTAAGAGTAATCACGTTATTGCAATATTTCAGAAAAAATTTACTGAGAACAATTCTGTGTTTGTTTCTAATGGCAGCCATGCATGAGGACCCCGGATTCAACTGCATTACTTTTTCTTCTCTGCTCTTCAGTTTTTAGTGAGCTCAAAAAATTATTGCAGAACTCATTAGTTAGACACATGATGGAGAGAAATAGTATACCTTCTGTTCTATTACATATCGATTTACTCTTTTTTTTTTTTTTTTAAGAGGAAAACATTTCTACGGGCTTAGCTAGGTTTAGGACATGACTATAGTAGCAAATGAGCAACTTTGCCAAGCAAGTTCAATGCAATAGTTCCCCGGAGATCCTTAAAACTGATTTGACTAAATTAAGATTTTAGCTGGCAGAACTGAACAAGATGCTCCTTTGAATGCTTATCATGGCATCTGTTTAAAATCAGGAAAAGTTTCAGAGAGATTCAAACCCATAGCGAACCTGCTACAGACACCAGGAGTCTGCAGAGGAGTAATAACATACACCAGCCTTGGCCCTCGACCAGTCTGCAGCCTGTTTAATTGCTTTGGATGCTGTTTTTGTCTAAGTATTTGCTTTAAATATTTAATGTAGTTAATTAATGAGTGTTTTGAATCTTCTATTATAAGATAAAAATCTCTCTGTAAAAATAAACATAAACAAATCACAAATGATAGAAAACCAAACTGAAATAAAATAATTTTCTCATTAAATTCTCACTGGTGGTTGCTTTAGAGAGATATCACTTTCATATGTTTTTATTAAACAATAGACATTGTTCAGAGAATAGCTGAATGCTGTGGTAACAGTATTTTCCAAGCTACCGGCCTAAGAGAAGTTCAGTATACCTGGAGTCTGGCTGTGTGGGATACAGCTTGGCAGGAGAATGCAAGAAAGGGACCTAAGGCTCTGCTCCAGCTTCCTCAACAGTCATCTAAGATGTTTGAAAGCCACTGATAGATTTATGAAAGGACAATCCAGTAGGTAGCTTTGATTTTTTTCTTAAAGCAACACGAATTTGTTCTTTATGGGTCTGGATGTCAAAAGTCCAGAATAGTTTTAAGGTGCTAAAAGCAAAGTGTCAGTAGAAAGGAATTGGGGTGGGGGGTGGAGGCCACCCGGGCCTCCAGGCCCCACGGCCATATGGATAGGCCCCAGGGCCATATCCATTCAGGCTTCACAGGCTAACCGGGCTCTTGGGCTCCTGGTTGTATCATTCCGGTGTCTGCTTCTATTGTCACATCTTCCTTCAAACGTTCTTCTCTGACTTCCTGCCTCCCTCTTATGAGGATCCCTATGATTACATCAAGAACACCAGATAATTCAGGACCGTGTCCTCATCTCATGATCCTTAAATTAATCACATCTACAGCGTGTCTTTTATCAGGTGAAGTAAAATTCTCAGGTTTTGGGGATTAAGACATAGACATTTTGGGGGTTAGTTTCTTTTTATTGCTGAGTAGTATTTTGTTGTACAAATTTACCTCAATTTGTTTGTCCATCCACTTGTCTATAGATAGATGTTCACATTAGTTAATGATTTGGCTTATTCTGAATAAGCTTTTAAAATCTCACACTGGAAAATATGGAGAACACAGAATGGGAGAAAGCAGAGATGTGATTTAGGTGTTTATTATACCAGATAAGAAATAAATGATGATACTTATAATCTGAAGCTAGTGCTATAGCAGGAAAGATAGAAGAGATAAAGTTAAGATTTTATAAGTAGAAATTATGGGACTTAAATCACTTAATTTTATGAGATAAAATAACATATTAAATGTATTTGTGAAAAATATAACTAAAAAATCTATAAATATCTGAACACCTAAGGCAAACTTAAAGTCTACAGTTTTGCTGCCCTGCAGTCATTCTGATTTTCAGTTTATTTGGGTGGCTGGAAATTTAAAATATTACTTAAGGAAACAATTTTTAACACCTGCAGATGACATTTTTAGTACTGTTGTATATAGATAACTATGGCACTGCCATTAATCTCAACAAATTTTTTTTATTGTGAGTGTATAGGTAGATCTAGTTCACTCCAGTCCACCGATAATTAATTTTTGTTGATTAATTTTGTTAGTTATTTGTTAATTTAAATTGATTTTCTCAGCTCATTTAAAAATGGTGAAAAGTAACACTGTGAGACTTCAAAATATTTCCTCTTAGGAGACATCATAAAGACTAATGAACTTTCTTCTTCCGTTCTGCCTCTCTCTCTCCCCTACCCCTTGTCTTTTCCCCCTTTTCCTTCTTCTCATTTTCCTCCTTCTTTCCTTCTCTTTCCTAAACTGCTATACCAGGCTATTCAGCTTTAATTTTCTTATCAATTATTTCTATACCCATCCATTCTTAGGAATACTTCAAACAATGGTATAGATACTTGTGTATGGTGATGGCATTGTTTTACCTTTTTGTTTGTTTGTTTGTTTGTTTTTGTTTTTGCTTTATGTGGGTACTGGGAACCAAACTCAGGACCTCGCGCTTGCCAGGCAGGTGCTTATGCTGCTTATATCACCGGCCTTGTTTTACTTTTTAAACTTTTTGAAAGATTGCTTCAGGTTTTTTTTCTCCCTTTCATCGATTATATTTTCTATTTATAATCTACCATGGACTTTTGCCTCTGATTAAGTTTCTCTGGATATAATTTACTAACTTTTCAGCTAGCACTTTGCATTTGGTACACCTCTTGCAAACAACAAAACAAACATATAGAAAAAACACACACAGCACCAACTATAAACATCCCCTTATCTTCCTTTTGTTTGTTCCCTTCTGAAAGTTTCTATTCTCTGGAATGGTTGTTCTTATGAACCATTCCTAACTAGACCAATTCTTTAACTTTTCATTCTCTCAAAATTTAGGAAATGTGTTACCATATCAAGTTATAAATATGGTATAAACATGGATATGTGTGTATTTTTTTATATATTTTGATTTTATGTATACATGTTGAGTGTTTATTTTTATAACCTATTGGTCCATACATTAAGTACTATGTATTTTTTTGCTTTATTATCCTACCTTTTTCTTTTATCATCATCTTGTCACTTAGTATTAGAATAGTGATAAAACCATAATTTTCCCTTCCCATGACACAGTAACTTTTCCTTCTTCCTAAAAGAATATTAAGAGCAACCATGTATAGAGCAATGTTCAAAAGACTTTTTCATAGTGCTTTCACATGCACTATTCCAAGTGACCCTCGTGTAGAAGGGTTTTAAGTTGAATAGACTTAGGATTGTTATATTTCACACAGGTGCCTCTGGGCGTATGTAGTTTAGAGGAAGAATAGGCATGCAGCAAGATTGAAGGTAGGGGCATCCAGTTGAGATATCGTGACAGAAATCCAGAATAACGTGACTGTTACTCATAAGCTGGATTAGTCCAGTTTTTGCAATCAATTGGAAAAGATGGTTGAATGAGGACTATAGCAAAGATGAAATCTTACAGTAATGTACTCAGCCATCTGGATGGGTAATGGTATCACTGGCCAGGTCGGGTTAAGAAGTTCATCAATTTATCTGTGATGACACAAATGAAAATGTTTGGTAGATAATTTTTATCATCTCCATCATCACTATCAGTATCATCATCTTCATCTCTTCAGCGTTACTGTGCGTTATTAGACCTGGTACTTCTAGAAGTTTACACAGCTCACATCTCAATTCTTTTACTAGTTCAAGAAATATATACTCTTATCTTTATATGCAGACACAGGAAACTGGTACTTAAAAAGGTTATAGAACTTAAAGATTCACCCAGATCAAAGCCAGAGTCCTTCTGCTTCCAAAGTTCAGGTTCTTGTTAACACTTCAGATTTCATTTTTTATTAATGTATCATAGTTACATTTGTTTTGAGAAATTGGTATGTGTATATAACATTTATTCATCATTTTTTTTGTGTGTGTGGGTTTCCTATTCAGCAGGCACCTGTGCCACTGAGCGATATCACCGGCCCTTTTTCCGTATGTGGGTTCCGGGAGTCGAACTCAGGCCCTCGTGCTTGCCAGGCAGGTGCTTATGCCACTGAGCCATCTCACCGGCCCTATTCATCATTTTTGATGCTTTTATCTTCCCTCCTGCATTTCCCCTGCTGCTGAGCCCTTTCCCCATTTTCAACAAGTCTACCTCTTTGTTTCCTATAATCTCCTTTATTTTTCTCTTATTTATTTGTGTTTTAGGTTTCTTATATGAGAGAAACAATGCAATAATGAACTTTCTGAGTCTGACTTATTTCACAGAACATTATGGTCCTAAATTCCATCCTTTTTTTTTTGGTACCGGGAATCGAACTCAGGGCCTCATGCTTGCCATGCAGATGCTGTGCCGCTGAGCTACATACCTGGCCCCCATCCATTTTTCTACAAATAACATGGTTTCATTCTTATTTATGGCTGAACAGTACTCCATTGTGTATTATACCACATTTTCTTCATCATTCATCTATTGATGGGAATCTGGGCTGTTTCTGGAGTTCACCTATTGGGAGTTGCATGGGTATCACTATAGTATGATGTCTTTAAATCTTTTGGGAATATGCCCAGGAGAGGTAGAGCTGGGTCAAATGGAGTTTATATTTTTTAGGTTTTTTTTTTTTTTTTCCCCTTTATGTGGGTACCGGGAACTGAACTCAGGACCTTGCTCTTGCCAGGTAGGCGCTTATGCCACAGAGCTATATCACCAGGCCTATTTTTTAGTTTTTTGAGGAATCTCCATACTAATTTCCATAGTGGTTATGCTAATCTATATTCACACCAACCATGGAAGTGTTCCCTTTTCCTCACATCCTTGCCTCATTTGTTGCTTTTTGTCTTCTTGGTGATGGCCATTCTGGTGCATTTCAGAGTTGCTTTGATTTGTATTTCTGTAATGACAATGATCATTTTTATGAACTTACTGGTCATTTGTACTACTTTTTTTGTGAAACATCTCTTCAGGTCAGTTGCTCCTTTTATGATTGGGTCGCTCATTTTGGGAAAGTTAATATTTTTGAGTTTTTATATATTCTAGTATCAGCCCATTATCAAGAAGAGTAGGTGGCAACATTTTTTCCTATTCTGCAGGTTGTCTCTTTCCTCTGTTGATTTCAGGAATTTAGGAGAATAAGAGAATTGTATACATTGTATAAATTTGGAAATTACTACCAAAATAGAATACCCACTAGTAAGAGCTCACAGAAAAGAAAGGCTGTCAATGAATAAGAAGCTCGAGGAGGAATGAGAGGCACACCATCACTTAAACTAAAAGCTGGGGGGAGGCAGCCAGAGATAGACTCTGAGGAGACATTTGAGCCCTGTGCTTTTCAAGCAAAACAGATTTATCCTTGAGTTCACTTGAAACATAAAATCTGGATAAAGGACAGCTTATCTTGAATGCAAAAGGAAGTGAGATTTCTGCTATGATTTGTATATTAGTAAAAAAGCAAAGATCTGTGGACATTTCATTAAGTTATGTAGGTTGAGTGTTTATTCATTAACATACAGAAAGGCAAAAGTCCCAGATACCAGGAGCTTCCTGTATTACCTGGCAAGAGAGAATAGTTTTGGACTTCCATATAATGTCAAATATGAGATAGAACTTTAAATGTTGCCCCATAGTGTGGTTCTTTAACCAATCTCATTGCATACTAGTCAAAGAAAAATAAGCATAACTTCAGATTAGAAAACACTAAGGTTGAAATTTATTCACTTTGCATCTTTTCAGGTGAATGCTGCCATCGCTTTATGTTAGTCACCTGTATTTGAGAAAGGGAGGAGTGAGTCATGTCCTTGGGATGATTAAATGTATGGGCATAAACTGTGAAAACTATCATGACAAGAACCCAGTCTTGTCATAAACATTTACCTTGTATGGAGAAAGGGTGCAGTATTGCTGGTTATTCTTTTTTTTTTTTTTTTTTTTTTTTTACATGCAACATTTCTTTGGATTCTCCAAATACTTTTATTAATGGGTAAGAAATCAAATCTGGTGGTGAAGGAAGCAAAACAGTCTATTACTTTCCATAAATGTCACCACTCGAAGGTTATAACTGTATTATCTAGAGTCTTCCCAATAATGTTAAATGAAGATTGTCTCTGAGATATAAGAATCCTTTTTTTATTTTCGTAGTTGAAGTTCCCTTATAGTACATATTGGAATTTTTCAGTGTTCATATTTCATTTTTTATTTATACTGTGTGAAAAGAATTGATGTTATAACATTTCCAATAATACAGTGGGGATAGAACTGTTAGTATAAGTAACCAGGAGATGCTGAGAGCTGCATAGAAAGGACATTACCTGAAAAACCAACATTTCCCTGGACTTGCCAACTCTAAACCCTGCTTCTTATAAATGTAACTGGTATTAAAGTAACAAGGTTATCTTAGGTTAGTTTTGACTTTTTTTATTTCAACACATCTTTTTGAGTAATTTAAGAACATTTTGTTTGCTTGGAAGTATTGGCATAAAGAACTAGTTTTCCAAAACATGCAAAGCTGAATTGCGAGAGAATGTAAAAGCCATGGCTTTGTGATTCTATTATGATCTGCCTTTCTGCTTATATACTTCATTACTTTGATTTAGAGATGCAGATGGGTTATTACACCAATATTTTAAAATTAATTCTCTCCTCTTCCTTTCTGTAATGTGTTTTGTTGAACCATCTTTGTAGGTAAGAGTTATCCAATCCTGCCAATTTCACACAGTTCAACCTAATAGAATCTCATGCCCTCTGAGCCTTGGAGAAAAAAATTTTTTTTTTATATTTTCTTCTTCCAGATTTTTTTGGCTCAATCCAGGCTTCTGCATGGTTGGAGTGGCAGATCCCACTCCTGCATCTGGTGAGCTGTGCAGTTAGCAGTCCCGACTATGCTCTGCACTGCTTGAGTGACAGCCCCAAATGTGAGCATGGCCTTAAAACAAGATGATGCCACGTGACCACCAGATTGCTTTGAGATTTGCCTAGTCTTCACCCTGGCTGTGGCAGCCTTTAAAAATCTGTGTCATCTGGGTGCAGAGGATGGAAAGAATGTTCTCTTGATCTTGGCTTAAATTTTTGGAATTTTCCCTTGAAAATCACAAACTTAAGAGTTTGAGGGCCGGTGAGATGGCTCAGCGGCTTAAGCGCCTGCCCGGCAAGCGCGAGGGCCCGAGTTCGACTCCCAGAACCCACATACGAAAAAGGGGCCGGTGATATCGCTCAGCGGCACGGGCGCCTGCTGGCGCGTGAGGTCCTGAGGTCGATCCCCCGGTACTCACAAAAAAAAAAAAAAAAAAAAAAAAAAAAGAGTTTGAAATTAAACTATTTTATGACTTGAGTCCAAGCCAAATGTTGTTTATCTTTTATTATTGTAAACTCCCCCCCTCAAAGGTGTATTTTCTGAAGAGGCGAGAAAGGACAAGAAATGAAGAAAGGGAACACACTCATAGCATTTCAGCCCCAGAAGTGTACCGCTGGCAACTGATTTGCTGAGTAGCAGCTTAGACGTGGCCACTTTGTCCGCAGGAATATCAGGATGAGCAGACACAGTCTTACAAGTGCTTCTCTGCAAATGAGAATTGTGAGAATAGAGAATAGAAAATAAAAAATCCTTCCATTTTCACTGAGGGGAACTGTATTCTTTGCCATTTTCTACCAGTCATGAAGGGTCTCCCTGATCTGTGCTACTCAAAGAGCCAAGCATGAAACTATTTCCTGTTAACAGCATCACTTCTTTTCTCATAACTTCCTTTACTAGCAGCTATTCAGATGTTAACTTTGTTGCAATTTGGATGTGGATACTCACTGAGATCAAACTCACTCAGCATGCTTTAATTCAATATTAATGGGCAGAATAAATACTGTTTCATGTTGTAACATTTAGCAAAAGGGAGGGGAAGGAAACAGAACTAAGTTTTATGAAAACATTACTTGGCACCCAAATTGTTTTTGCATATATATATTTTGTTTGTTTGTTTGTTTGTTTTTAATGATTAAGATAATAAATTTTATGTGTATTTTTCCAGAATAAAAGGTTGGGAAGAAATATGATTTTGACTAATCAATTCAAGGCTAGAGACCTAGTAATAAGCTTTTCCTTGCAAGAAACTTGCTGATTCATAATGGAACTTTCTTTTTCCAAATTAAAAATAATTTCCTGCAAAGAAAGACCATGCTGTGCTTGTCTTAAATATCATTCTCTGATGTAAATCCCTTAGTGGTGTACCACTGTGCCCAGGATAACGTTCAGTACCTATGGCAAGGTCTTTAATCCATCAGTATTCTCTGGCACAGGTCTGTCGTATTCTCTAGCCTTTCCTCTCCCATCCCTGCCCATCCATTTCTACTCTGCCTCTTTCACTTCCACCCCATTGACTGTTCCATGGAGCAACTCTGGGACTGAAGGGAGACTGTCCTTAAGGATGGTGAGGAGGAAACTTGAGACAGCGAGTTCAGAAAGGAGGGGTTTTTGGTCCTAGAAGAGCTCATGAGTAACAATAGAGACAGAGCCAAAAAGAGGAATGAATCATAGTGGAGGAGCTGGTGGGATTCGTGACTAATTTGCTAGAAGATATGAAGCATGGTGAGTAGTCACAGTAATTCTGAGGTTTCTAGTTGGAATAGAGAAATGGGAGGATTTACCTTTAAGCAAGGTATGAGGGAACCAAACATGAAATAAATTTCGGGGTGCAAATAATGAAAAAAGTTCGTCTTTTCTCTCTTGATGGAAAATTTGAATGTGTATGGGTATATCTAAGTATGCAAGTGTACATTTGTGAATACCCTGGATATACACAAATACATAATTATATTCAAATCCTGAAATTGTCTGAATTAACCAATATATGTTTTTAGCATGGTACCTTTTCTATACTGTAGTACTAAACATCATTATATTAGTATTTCTATTGTAGCATAACAAATTACAGCAATATCTTAAAATAACATGCATCTTAAAATGACACACATTATTTCAATTTTTGTGGGTTGGAAGACTGGGCTTGGCTGAGCTGAGTCCTCTGTTTATTGTCCTAAAAGGCTTCAATCATGATGGTGACCAGGGTTGGAGTCTCATTTGAGGATCAGGCTCATCTTTCTAACTCACAAAGTTGTTGGCAGATTTAATTTCCTTACAACCATAGAATTAATGGAAGCTTTCTTCTTTAATGTCAGTACAAGAAAGACTTTGACTCCTGGACCCTCTTTCAAAGGGCTGTCTTGGCTTCACCTTTCTTAGATGGGAAAGCATCAGAGTTGCTCTGGAATGTATATTTCAATACAATTTCCCAGTCTAGCAGCAATGGTGAGCTGCCTTCAGTAAATCATTCATGATCCAGAATGAGCTTCAACAGTTTGGAGTAAGGCCATGGCCCACCTGTGTGATGCCACCAGCCTGAATTTGTACTGGAAGTGTATCAATAAGGTAAATACAGCCTCTTCTTGGTTATGCATTTTTAAAACTTTCATGTAATGTTCAGCATTCCTGCAGTCGAGCAAATAGTTATAAGCCATTTTCCATACCTTTACCAAGGTTAAAACAGAAGAATAAGCAATGAAATTGTCACACAATCTTACTTTTTGAGCTCCTGTGGAGATATGAGGAAATCTTCCTGGAATAGAAGGTGTAATTTAGCTTTGTTACATGTGTATGGTTTTCTATGTGTCATTCCATAAAAGAATTAAAGATGGCTTAAGGATAGATTTTAGGTTAATATAAACAAGATGTATCATTAGAATAAAGCAAAGAAGAGAAAGCACAAGAGTAGTCATAGTTAATGCTAGTGAACTCAAGTTTTTCCCCTTACAAGCAAGGTTGGGCCAATGTAGCAATTTAATTTGTTTTCATTAATGCAAAAGTAGAAATATATCTATCTCTTGGGGGGAAACCATGTGCTCTGGGGCATTATATTATAACATTTTTTCCATGTGGGACTCTATGAAAATTCTAGATAATACAATAGACCTCATCCTAATAGCATGTTGGCAACAGATCCAGACATATGTATAATGGGACTTTTTCTTATAACACCTTTGTTAGGAGCTTGAGGCTCAGTTATTATGGTCCTTGTGCAGGAAGTTCTGATAAATAACTGACTCGGATAAAACTCTGAATCAGAGAATTGGAGGGGTAGTAATATCACTTACATATCTTAGTTAATCATCCAGAGAAATCACTTCTCCATGAAGTTTTTGATAGCATTTGGGAAGGAAATTTCAAGCAAAACTCATTTTGAGAACCTGGAATGTTATATCACACATGGCTGATTGAGGTCAATGAATTCTTTGAACCTCAAATAAGCAGGTGTAAGGTCCACTTTCAACTGGGCATTGTGAGGAACTAACAATCTTCCATCCAGTAATCATACCAATAAAACTACCAAATCGATATAATACTTGTCAATATCTTTCTGTTGCTGTCAGGCAGCTCGTATGCGAAATCCTTACTATTGGCATTAAAGAATCTATGTGGCTTGAGCCTTGCCTATACTGTATTGCTAGCTCATCTTGTAGCCTTCTTTTAAAGTATAAAGATTTTTAAACTGATACATAAATTATAAACACTGTACATATTAATGAAGTAATTGATATTTTTAATATATGCATACATCGTACAACGTTTAAATCAGTTTAAAGATATCTATACCCTCAAACATTTATCACTTCCTTGTGGTATAAACATTTCAAATCCTTTGTGGCTTCTTGAAATATCCATTATTATTATCTCTAATTACCCTTCTGTGTAATAGCATAGTAGACCTTCTCTCTACTCTCTAAATATAATTCAGAACCCATTGATCAGCATCTCCCCATTCCCTTCCTATCCAGTTTCTGGTAATCACCATTCTACTCTTGACTTCTATGGGACTAATTCTTTTAGATTCCACATAAGAGTGAAATAGTGCAGTATTTATCTTTCTGTGTCTGAATAATTTCATAATTATAATGTACTTCAGTTTTATCCATGTTGCTATAAGTAGCAGGATTTCATTCTTTTTGTGGCTGAATAGTATTCCATTTTGTATATATACCAACTTTCCTTATCCATTCATCAGTTGATGGACACTTAGCTCATTTCTACTTCCTGGTTATTGTGAATGTAGTGCTGCAATGAACATGGACATGCAGACACTTCTTCTACATCCGGATTTCATATCCTTTGCCCGTATAACCACATATATAGTAGTGAGTTTGGTGGATCATATGTTAGTTCTATTTGTAATTTTTTGAGGAACTTACATACTGTTTTCCATAATACCTGTACTAATTTACCTACACATCCACCAACAATGCACAAGAGTTCTCTTTATTTCCCAATTCTCATGAGCGCTTTTTGATGATAGCCATTTGATGGGGTGAGGTGCTATCCCACTGTGGCTTTGGTATTCCTTGCCCTGATAATCAGTGATTTTGAGAATTTTTTCATGACCTGGTGGCTATTTGTGTGTCTTCTTTTGGAAAATGTTTATTTGGGTCTACTGATCATTTTTTAAATGTTTTTTTTTTAGTTTTTATTTTTTTTTATTTTTTGCTGCTGAGTTTTTGGAGCTGCTTATACATTCTGGATATCAACCCCTGTTCAGATATTTAGTTTGCAGAAACTTTCCTTCTGTACGTTGTATCCTCACTCTATTTTTATTTTGCTATGCAGAAGATTTGATGTAATCTAATTTGTTAATTTTTGCTTTTATTTTCTGTGCTTTTGGGGTCTTGTCCAAAAACTTCTTGTCCATTCCAAGATCCATTCCAATTTTCCCTATTTTCTTCTAGTGGTTTTATAGTCTTGAGTCCTGTGCTTAAGTCTTTGATCCATGTTGAGACTGGTGAGGAAAGTCTAGTGTCGTTCTTCAGATGATGTACGACTTTTCCAGCACCATTATTGAAAAGACTGTTCTTTCTCCAATGCGTGTTCTTAGCTTGTTGGTCATAAATCAGTTAACTGCTGATATGTGGTTTATTCTAGATTCTCTGTTCTATTCCAGTGGTTTAGAATGCTTTTATTTCAATACCATGTTGTTTTGATTACTATAGATTTATAATATATTTTGAAATCAGTCATGTAATGCTTCTTGAATTTTGTTTTGTATTGTTTTGTTTGACTCAAAATGGCTTTGGACTACTCAAAGTTTTTGGGCAGGGGAGTGGCATAAAATTTTTTTGGATTGTTTTTCTACTTCTGTGAAAAATATTACTACTATTTTGATAGGGATTGCATTGAATAGGTAAATTGCTTTGGGCTGTATGTCCACTTTAATAACAATATTGATTCTTCTAACCCATGAATACAAGAAAGCTTTCCTTTTTTGTGTGTCTTCTTCAATTTCAATCAACAGTGTTTCATAGTTTTCATTATACTGTAGAGATCTTTAATTCTGTGGCTAAATTTATCCCTAAATATTTTTGTAGCTATTGTACATAGGATGCTTTCTTGATTCCTATTTTAGGTAATTGGTTATTGGCATATAGGAGTGCTACTGGTTTTTGTTGTTGATTTTGTATCCTGCAATTTCACTGCATTCATTTATTAGTTTTAATAATTTTGGGGGGTGGAGTCTTCAGGGTATTCTGCATATAAGATCAGGTCATGTGCAAACAGTGGCAATTTGACTTCCTCTTTTCTAACGTAGAGATCTTTTAGTCCTTTCTATTGCTCGATTGCTCTGGCTAGGACATTTAGTGCTATGTCAAATAAAAGAGGTGAAAGTGGGCATCCTTATCTTGTTCCAGATCTTTAAAAGGAAGCTTTCATCTTTTCCCATTTAATATGATACTAGCTGTTGGTTTAGCAAGTATAACCATAATTATGTTGAAATATGTTCCTTCTATACCTGATTTGTTCAGCATTTTTATCATGAAGTAATGGTGAATTTTATCAAATGCCTTTCCTCACCTATTGGGATGATCTGTTGCTTTCCATCCTATATTTTGTTGAGTGTATCACATTTATTGACTTGCATATATTTAACTCATGTTCCCTCAGTTTTGACATTGCTCTCCTTGATTTGACAGCACTGAACTAATTTTAGCACCTAGAACCTACCATACTTCCTCTGCCCCTGAATGTTTGTGCTATTTTCTCTGCATGGAAGAACCCTCAGTCCTGCTCTCACTACTAACTCTTACATTTCCTTACGGTCTCAGGCTGAAATCTTACCTCTGAGAAAATGTTCCTGATTCCCCAGAACTTGGCAGGTGGCCCTGTTATGGGCTTTCAGAGCTTACAATTGTTTTATTTCATCCATGTTGGTAATTTATGAGACTTTTTGGGTAATGTTGATCAGTCAAAGTGTGAACTCCATGAAGACAAATTCCAGCCTATTCTGTTGACCAGTGTATCAGCAGTCTAGAGTACAACAAATTAGCACATTGTGCATTCAGTAAAAAATATGCTGAAGCTAGGCATGGTGGAACATGCCTGTAATCCCAGTAATCCAGAAGCCTGAGGCAGAAGGAGCGCAAGCTAAAGCTCAGGTGGGGAAATTTAGCATCTTAGTGAGACCCTGTCTCAGAATTTAAAAAAAAGGGCTGAGGATGTAGCTCAGTACAAAGACCCTGCATTCAATCACCAGTTGGGGGTGGGGTGTCAAAGGTTAAACTGTCATTATTTATTGCTATGTTCATTAACTTTTGCTAACTCTTTATCGACTTCTTATAGAAACTACAGTTCCCATTCTACAGAAACTAAATAATGTCAATACAATAATGTTAGGGCAGGTAGGGAAATGGTTTGAAATCTCTCAAAATAGTGTGTGGGAGCTAGATTTTTATTTTTTAAAGAAATAATCATATTTGGCTTGTGTTGGAAACTGTACTGCACAGAGAACCTTTTGCTAGTATTGCTCCAGTGGAGAATTAAACTGGGTATGCAGTCATTCCTCGAATATGGGTTTTATCCAGTGCTGTTGCTCTCTTTGAGCTGTATGAGCCTGTGTGTTGTGATAGGCCAACATTACTAATGCAGTTGGAAGGTGCTGGAAAGTGCAAGTAAAGATTTTTTTTTTTTTTGTCATGGTAAATCAGTTGTAATGTTTTGTTTTATTTTTTATTTTTTGTAATGTTTTATTTTTATTCTGACCACTGGATTTTACAGCACGGACCCTTTTTTGAGGTTCTGTGAGAACATATATATTGTCATGACAATAGCAATATGTCATTTGCCTTCATTATATATTTTTCGCTGGAATTCTCCAGAAATCACATAACATGACACATGTCATGTTGTAACAGAACAAGTACAGAAGCAAATATGAGAACCCAGCTATCTTCTATTAAACTTCCAAAAATGGAAAATATTGTCAATCTTTTCTCTTTTGTTTTCTTTTTTAAATGGTTTTATTTTGCAAAGCAAAGGTGCTTACTCTTGTCTTTTTAAAAATGGAATAAGAAATATTTTGAACTTCTAGGTTTTAAAATGGCATATATTTTACATAAACAAAAATCTTTAGGTCTTTACTGATTTTTAAGAGTGTAAAGAGTTTCTGAGACCAGGATGTTCAAGAATTTCTTTTGGAGCCATTTCATGGATACAGATTTATCTGACTTTGCAGGTTAAATATTTTAGGTGGCTCCCCACCTCATTTTTTATAAAGATTGATTAATTAATTGGCTTGAATAGAGACACATGAATAAAAATCTCTTTGGTATTAAGATATATTAATGAGCAGTAAATCCTCTGGCCAGCCCAGTCTCTTACTTCTCCTGTTCTCTTTCCTGGGGGCAACTGCCATTCTTGCATTTCCTGATGGGGGACTTTTATGTGTTTACTCAAATGCTTGGAAACTATCTACTCTTTTCTCTTTCTTCCTTGTTCCCCTTAATGGCAAAGCAAGGAGACTTGATTCCTCTCTGCATGTATCTGCCACATGTATCTGCTTTTACCAATTGCAGGGTATTCCATGCACAGATAAGGCACAATGGCATCTGTCTTCGTTTAGAAGTTTAGGTTGTTTCCCGTCTTTTACTTCAACCCACAGTGTTGCATAGACTGTCCTTTTGCTTAATTATTTGTGCAGATAAAGTCAACATATATGTTGAATAAATAGAGGTAGAATTCCTAAGTTACCCAAATTATGTATTTTCAAGTTGGATAGATGTCACTAAATTGTTCTCCTAAAAAGCACATCAAATTTATCCCCCTGTGACTATTTCTACTTATTTTCAGTGTATTTTAGAATATGGTGCATTATAAAATATTTAACACTTGCCAGTCAGATGAGTGAAAAGCAGTGCCTAATTACATTTTTAATTTTCTTTTTCATATTTATCTTCTCTTTTTCATTGAGCCTCATTAGTGTCCTAATGTTGTATGCAGTGTTGTTGAACCCATACTTGGTTGCAGAAGTGCACTCTTCAAGATCTTCTTCCCTGGCTTCAGAGCTCTCACCCCCTGCTTTTCATCTCAAACCCTTCTCTCTCTCCACTCCTCAGTGAAGGTCAGCTTCAGTTTTTATCCTCCGAAATCAGAAGAGTCCATAGGACTTCAGACATAGGTGACCCGTGCCATCTAGTCTGACTTCAGTTTGCAAATTGTCTTCAAAGAGTGGAACCTGCCTCTACTTTTTACTTTAAGAATTCTTATGTGCTCAGGAGGACTTTATTTTAAGATTAGGAAATGCTGCTTAGTTAGACTCTGGAGGGAATCGTAATTAATGGAAGAACCTTGTGTCTGATGGAAACCTTCATCTAACAAATCATCCTAAAACCTCATTAGCTACTGTGTACTCCCCACGGACACTGTGAAAGAGACACTTGATTAAGCAGATCGTGACCACTTCAGTTTTGTCTGTCACACGTGCCCCAGGGATGCCTCACAATCAAGACACACTTTCAAAGGAAGGAGTAAGTATATTTTAGAGCTATTTCTGATATCAGAGCTTTGCCATATGAATACTCTTATGTAGATTTATATTATAATCATTTGATGTCTTCTCTATTCTGGCTTTTATTCATGATGGAATGAGCAATTTCTCCTTTGGCTCTGTTTATCTGAAGACAATTTTGGAATTTGGAGTAGATAAGTAAAAGCATTTCTTATCTGTTATAAAAACACCGTTATTCCTTTATTAGTGTATATTTGGGATTTAATACTTATGTCTCAGCATCAAAGCAAAAATATTGGTGAAATATTAAAGTTTGATCAAAGAGAACTCAGATTATAAATTTTTGGCAGTATTGGGGCTTGAACCAGGGGAGCACTGAGCTACATCCTCAGCAACCCCTCATCCTTTCTTTAAACTTTATTTTGAGATAGGGTCCCCCTAAGTGGCCCAGGCTGGCCTGGAGTTTACAATCTTTCCACCTCGGCTTACATAATAAGATTGTACGGGGACGGTAAGATGGCTCAGCAGTATAAGCACCTGCCTGGCAAGCGCGAGGTCCTGAGTTCAACTCCCTGCACCCACATAAAGGAAAAAAGGGCCGGTGATATTGCTCAGTGACACAAGTGCTCGCTGGCAAGCACGAGGACCTGAGGTCGACTGCCAGTACCCACATAAAAAAAAAAGATTGTACATAATCTTAACACAAAGCAAAACAAACCACAAAAAGTGATAAATGAATCCTACCTGCTATAAGTTTTAAGAAGTTATTCTGTCTATAGTTGGCCATCATTGCTTAACTCAAGTTGCTGTAAACAAATAGCATAAATGACTGAGGATATAATAGAGACTAAAACTAGAATTGCTGATTTAATATGCTTTCTTATTCATATACTTACTGCAAAATAAATTGTTAGTAGATTACATTTTAATATTACCTTGGAACTTAAAGAGCATATAAAGCACTCAGAGAAATCCTGGCAATCTACCAGTGCCAGACACACAGTGCTCTAGCAGTAATTATGTTAGGAGTGACTCACATTGAATTCTCTGTTTTTTGTTTGTTTGTGGTACTGAGGATCAGACGCAGGGGTGCTCTATGCCTGAGCTATATCTCCAGGCCCTTTTTAAATTTTGAGACAGAGTCTTGCAAAGTTGCCTAGGCAGGACTTGATCTTTCTGCCTCAGCTTCCCAAAGTGCTGGATTATAGGCATGCACCACCATGTCCTGCTTCAGGTTGGATTTTCTACACCACATACTTACTAGTTCTGTAAACTACTGCCTCTTTTTTTCTATGGTTCTCAATTTCCCCACGTGTGGTAATAGCAAACCCTACATCGCAGTGAGAGAATTAAAGCAGGTAATTCACATATAATCATGTGAATAAGTCAGTATTGGATAAATAAGAGCTTATTGTCATTTTACTATAGTAAGTGGCCACCATCTACAATGGGCTATGAAAAAGAACATCAGATTACTAAATACCTATAAAAATTCAGAGACCTAACAATTTAGATAGTATATACTCACTTTGTTTTAAAATAAAGAATGATTTATGAAGTGTTTGTCACTTCATAGATCCGGGTTCTACATTCTTCCTGGCTCTACAAAAGGCTGTAGCAGTGGCCCTGAGTAAAACCATAGGGAGAGATGTCAGAGGCTCCTCTATCTTCTGGTTATCAGATTTTAGTTTAACTGGGATTTAATACAGGGTATCTAAATTGCATTTTAGAGCCTTTAAATTATTGTGACTACTTACATTGCATAAAAGTATCTTCAAAATATATCTGCCATTTATAACTATACTGTTTTTTAAAAAGAAAGGGAGGGGATCAAAGGGCTGGTAGAGGGGTGAGGGAGGGAAGGGAAATGGGATGAAAATAGAAATTAAGATGTGTTATGTACATGTACCAACTTCCCACAAGGAATGCAAATATTATGTACTACGCACATGTACTAATCAACTAAAAAAATAAGAGTAAACCGACATCTTCTAGTTAAATTCAACTTGCTTTTATGTTTTATCTAGTGAAGAATCCTAAGAAAATGTTCTTCACATAAATTACTCCCTTAAGTTTTAAAAGCCACCTCGCTTGAACATTGAACATTGATCTTCATTTCTGTATGTGTCTTACAAATTCACCTCCCAGAAAGAAATAGAGAGAATTCTAGGCTATTTCACAGAAAGTCGCAGCTCACTGCCCTGTTCTGATAATGAGGTGGTTATTACTCTTGGCTAAGCCTACACCAGAGCGAGTGCCAGGTGACCGGGTGTGGGGCCTCCTAAATCTCAGGCCACTCAACAAGAATGTTTGTTGCGATGCTGGGCACTGCCGTCCTGCAGTGTGAGCCTGTCACCATCCTGCCCTGCTCTCAGTGGGTCCACTGGAGGATGTAGTGGAGCGAGGTCACATATCAACCTGCACCAGCAACTCCTCTCCGCAGCCCCTACCTTTCCTGTGTCACAAAGAAAGTAGCCCCACAGGGCATGGCTGCGGCGACTGTACAAAGGGCAGGCTCTGCAGGTATCCAAGGGTGAAAGGTACTGCCAGTCTGTTGGGTTGTTATTCCCATGAAGCGCCACAGGAAATAACATCGCCAAAAATAACACATTCACACCCAGAGGGCCATGTGCTGTATGCATTCGCAGACAAACATCACAGGTTCTATACATACACACAGCTGTTTAGGAAGTGCGTTGAAATACCTCTTTGCACTGCAGTTAATCATTAGCCACCATTGAATAATCATCCGTGAGAGGATAGAAGGGCAAGTGCAATATGAAGTAGAACTAGTTTATTTTTAGAAAAACACTACTTTAAAGCGCTGATTGATCGGACAGGTGTTTAAAAGCATTTGTTAGACTCAATTCACAGGAAATTTCTTTCACATTTAGGTTACAGCTATAGAAGGAAAAAATAGCCTACACACTTTACAATTTCAGTTGTAAAAAGTCATATTTTTGGACTTGTGTGGGTATCAGAAAATATTAGATTCCACCAGATCCAATTAAAGCTTTTAATTCTGTCTGGTTTGAGATGACCAGCTGACCACTGCTCAGCATCCTCTGGCCTGCAGGGGCCTTATTTTATATTAGACATCTAAGGGGAACGCCCGCCGGCACATTCCCCAAAGCCTGTGACTGCCCTGCTCGAACCACGAGGTTATTGAAAAGAAAGCAAATCCTTCTCTGAAGAGCCTCCAAGAGGAAGATATTTCAGTTAATTTCAGCTCCCTGCCAGCTCAAAAGAATGATGCTGTGCGGTGTACCATTCCCATGAATGCTACATGCGGAGATCTGCTCGGTGACTCAACCAGCTTGCGGGGAGCCAGTTGGGGTTCTGAAGCAGTATCATCTATTTCCTCCTTGAAGTTCTTTTGAATTTCATCAATGATATGGAGGGACATTTTTAAAACAATGTTTTTCAATTTTTCAAGACCAGTAAAATCCTTCTCTAGTCACAATGCTGAAACTATTAGAAACATAAGTTGTTTTAAGTTGTTTTGTGAAAACAAATCCTAAACTAAAAAATAATTTAGTACATCTAACCATTATCATTCCCAGTAAGGCTCAAGTCCATGGACAGAGATCAGCATCTGTACTAATAACCGTGTACACTTAGAGGATAAATTCAAATGAATGATGGAGACCAAACAAGGATGCAAAAGTAACATTATAAAGTAACATCATCTCTAAAAGAAAAGATTAGTCCAATGATTATTTCAGTGGAAATAACTCCCCTAATAGAGGCAAGTTTATTCTTATATGATTGAAGCCAAAATATATTAGATACTGTTGGGAGTAGTGATTGATAACCCTTTAAAC
Source organism: Erethizon dorsatum (assembly GCA_028451465.1). Classification (NCBI taxonomy): domain Eukaryota; kingdom Metazoa; phylum Chordata; class Mammalia; order Rodentia; family Erethizontidae; genus Erethizon; species Erethizon dorsatum. The sequence goes on along the minus strand of CM051833.1, from coordinate 100,093,862 downwards.
CTGCAACAATATTTTCTGTACTAGTACTGAACCCACCAATGTTTTCTTCTAAACCATTGTCTTAGCCCTAAATTAGAGAAAATAGTGAGAAACAAAACAAAAAGGTGATAGCATTATTAAGATATATAAATAATACTTTGATGAAAGAAAATATACTCTGTAATGATTTTTCAAAATTCTGACAGTTTATTTGTGAGGACCCATACAAACTCTAGAGACTTATGGAATTTAGTATTAGGAATGTCAGTTTGACATATATTTGATATCATTGAAGGGGAAATTAATACAGAGAAAGGATTCCTAAAATAGGTAACATAACATTTAAAAATACTGCATGGTGGAGCAAGAAAATCATCTAATGCTACAGCAGCTTTTAACATGTTTTGGGGTCATGGATCCCTTTGAGAACCTGATAAGAAGAGTTCGACCTCTCTATCACTAGAAAGAAATAAAGACTTTTTTTTGGGGGGGGTGTTGTTTTGCTATTTCACTTTTAAAACAATGATACAGAAGTTAATCTTAGACTAGAGAGTATAGTAGCCCAAGAATAGAAAGCCCAATTTAATTTCAGATTATTAGTCATACTTTTCACTCCCCCTTTCTATTCCAACAGGACAGGCACTGTTAACTTTTTATTTGACATTACCCAGTTGAGTTCTTTGTGTTACAGATAAGGTATTGAAGAACAGAGATATTAAAAGCTTTTCCACAGTAATAAATCTGCTAGTTGTTGTGCTGGGATTCAAATCCAGGCAGCTGATGCTAGAATGCGTATCCCTAAACATGGTACATACTGTAGTGGAGTGTCTGTATGTTGCTTACAACTACCCCATGACCTAGGTCTTATTAATCTTTCATTTTACAGATGTGGAAACTGAGCTGCAGGGTGGTCAAGGGAGTTGCCCAAGGTAGCCAAGGCTGGTTTCAAGCCAGCCAGTCTGGCTCCAGAGGTGGGATAACCAACATGTTATATATAAATACTATAGCAGTCAAACTGAGGATGAGCACAACTAGTGAGTAGGATTATAAATATCTCTTCCCTTCATCTCTTTTCTGTTTTCAATTATTCTGACTTAAGCAAGTATCACTTTTGAGCAAAATTTTAAATTTTAAAATTATTTAAATGTGGCGAACTGATTGGTTGATTGAACATGTTAAGGGGTTAAACCTCTAGCCTTATAGAACAGAGCCCTGAAGTACTGAAGTGGTTTTGACAATGTAGGATGTAAGTCTTGGGAGACAAGGTGTGAGCAGGTGGCGATTGTGTTTGGGAGTGAGGAGGCTGCTTGGAGAGTAGAGATTGGGTATTCTCCTGGGCAGTGAGAAGAGAGGCCAGGATCACTGTGCTGCCAAATCACAAAGGGGCAAGAAATCCCCCACTGGTCAATTCTAGAAGAACTGAGAAGAAACATGAAATTTTGATTGCATCACAATTTTGCCTAAGGTTGACCTTGGTCAGACCTTATCCAGCAGTTCTTCTACTTTTTTTAAATGCTTGATCTGCAGGAAAATAGCCCTAATTTCACCAAACTTTAACAGACTTAAAAATGCAGTTTGAGGACCTTAAATTTTCCACCTTAAATTTTGCCAGTCTGCAATTTTAACATAGATCCTCCCCAAGAACTGCAGTGCAGAAGTCCAGAGGCAAGCCTTGGGCAGCAGATGTCTTCCCAGGGTGAGGTTAGTGCCCAGCTCTTGAAGGAGCTGGGGCAAGGAAGAACATTAGTCACAGAGAACACTGAAAAAGTAGAGTGATTAGTCTTTCTTCTCCCTTTTTCCCCGTGTAACTGAAGAGAGACACTCAAATTGATTATATTCTCATTTTAAATGGTAGTCTGATTTAATTTATTGAACTGAATTGGAGATTTGGGGGATAGGGGGCATTTCAGTAACCTTCCTGGGAAATAGAAGTCTACTTATCTGATGACCCTTTTAGCATTTTACCTATTAACTGACTGACAAACTGGGGAACTCTTCTAGCTGGAGTTACTTTAGGTTTTGTTAAAAAGAAATTGAATAACTCAGTAAATTAGTCCGGTTAAAAATAAATTAGCCTTCTAAAGTTCCAAATTTCAACTAAAACTTTTGCTACATTAGATATGGCTTTAAAATGTTACTAAATTCAGAATAAGCTGTAGTTTTCCCCTTGTTTTATCTGTATCTTTAAGACTGAGCAAGAAGGTTACATTTGCATTAACTAGAAACTAATGGTAACGTAGTTGGTATTAGAGTAACATCTTGGGTGAGACAGAGCACTGTAGTTTGGGTTCTTTAGGAGGTTCTCGGTTCGTGTTTTATTAGCAATTATGCTTATAGTCATTATATCTGGTTACTTTATCACTAAATGCTAGTTAAATGTGATTGCAAGATTCAATTTTCAGTTTTTGATTAGAATGTGGTCTTTTAGTATTTAAATCTATCTTTATTATGCAATTATATACTTTTAAAGTGATCATTTGAATACTCTGTTCAGCAATTAGCACAAATGTTATCACTAAATAAATTGTTACTACAATAGTGGTTATTAACTTTAATAAGTAAAATAACTCCTTATTGTATAATATAGTTAGTTAAAAAAAACACTCAGTGGGTGTGTGTATATAAAACAAGACGAGGACTGCCTACTGCATTGTAGGGTTCCTCCATTAAGAAGAAAGTGCTCTTAATTAAATCTCATTACATCCTTGGCACAAAGTGCATGAAGATAGATCAATAACCAGTGAGTTATTTCAGTGTCTCAAGATTCATGATCTATCTCACAACAACTCTCTTCATGGGCCTCAAGCTTATCAGCATTAGTGCACCCTTTGCACACCCTTTCTGAAGAGAAGGGGAAGTAAAAAGAATTAAGATATGTTATATACATGTACCAACTCCGCACAATGAATGCAACCATTATGTACTGCAAACACGTACTAATAATTTTTTTTTTAATTTGAAGCCACCAGGGCCTTCCATTGATGTGCTGTTACATGCTCACTCAAGAACTCACCACCCTTGATCGTCTTGGGCACCCAGTAGAGTTTCCACACATATCTCACATACCTCACTTGTGTGTTCTCTTACTGTAGTGCTCCCAATTGCAGTATGTGATTATCCAACTACAGAAACATAAATCCACATTCTTCTAACACATACAAAAGAAGCTGGTTTTGGTTCATTTTTTGAAAGTTCATTTAAAGCTTAGCTTTGTTATTTATGATTTTTTAAAAGGCGAAAGATTTATACGATCTGAAGAGAAACCAGAGTATTATTTATGATTTTTTAAAAACAAAACAAAAACACTTCTTTATATACGCTTTTAGAAAATTCAGAGAGTAATCTTATGTTATAAATGCAAATGTCCTATGCTGATAATATTTTCTTGAAAGTTGCTCACGCTACTGCCATTTGACCTGTTTAGAATTATCTTTGAGCCATCTAAACAAGGCTTTCTGTCTAGATCTGAGAATCCCTTGTCAGACTGAAAGTGTGGGGGTGGTAGAAATAAGATGAATGGATGAAATCTCACCATTAGAATTGGTTCTCTTTATTTCTGTATTTCCTCTCTTGACATCAAACATAATGCTATTTTTCAGGAAGCAGAAAGGCAAAGCTGGGGAAATGAGAGGCACCTCTCATGTCTTTATAAAAAAAGTACAAATTTAGGTGGGCAATTCTAGCAAATAGGTTCTTGTTTGACATGTATTTGTCAGAAATTTTGCTTGAATTTGTCTCTCCCCAGGAAATGAAAAATGTTCACTTCTTGCTTGTTTGCAGAAGACAAGCAGTTACCAAAGGTTATAATGTCTATCAAAGTAAACAGATGCCTTTAGTTGCCTTCACAAACAACTATACTAATGTATTTGCAACAATTACTGCTCACCAACAAGCCATAAGTTCCAGTATTGCTTCAGCACTTGTCCCGCATTTGTTCTGAAGCCTCCATTCAGTATCAACCAGTGTGCGATAGTCCCTTGGTGAAACTCTTGTAAGAAAACATCATCTTTTCTTCTCACTGTTTTACTTGAATACTTGGGAAAGAGCAAATTAGGTCCAGCTGAGACTGTCACTAATTTTCCCTAATTTGAAAGAAATTGATTGATTTTGTTAGATCCTATTAGAAGGGCACAGAGAGAATATCTCAGTTACAATATTGAGTTACAATATTACAATACTTGGGCTTATAACAATTATTATTTATAACAAGTCTGAGGGTGCTGGTGTTTTGTTGATCTATGTTGAACTCGTAGAGAGTTCTGTGACAGATAGACTCACCTCTGTATAGGCTAGTAATGACTGTATTTCACATTCTCTCTCACCTCTGTCCTGGGATGGATGGGCTTTCCTGAGTGTGTTTTTCTCATGGAGATGAAAGAGTGAAAAGAAATAAACCGAATACATAAGCATACTTTCCAAACTCTTTGATTACATTTGCGAAAACATCGTAGCTAAGGGTAAAGCCAACAAGTGGAATAGCTTCTCTCCCTTGTGATAGGAGAGTTCAGGAATATTACATGGCAAAGAATGTAGATATGAGAAGTGGGGAAATAGGGCCAAATGATATACTCCCACGAAGAGGTAGGATAGAGAGAAGTTCTAGATCTTCCAGTCTCTTTTCTCCAAATAACCTCAATAGTTCAGAATTCAGTGATGATAGCATCAAGTGGGAAGGCTGAGGTCAGTATCAGCAGCTGTGCCCATGTATAAGAACCTTCATTTTCCAAGTATTGTGTGTCTATGACATGTATATATTTTACATCATGGGCTAAAGTAAGTCTCAAAACCATTAAGATACTCATCTTTGCACGTAAGAGTTCCCAATAGAAACAAACCAGCCAACCTTCCTCCCTTATTTTTCTTATGTTCTGATCTTTTAGATATCTACTTAATGAGGACTCATTTGATGTTTATCCATGTTTTTAGATCATTCACACCTATGTCTGTTAGTTTAAATTTTAGGAGTCTTAGAAATAAAGTCTGGCTGATAAATTTATGGGTACATAAAACTTCTTGGGAAATTACTTCAGGAGTTTCATTTTTTGAAATAGTACTCGTTCTAAAGTTAGTAGCCGATAGTTCACAAAAATAAATATTGATGCAGAAATGGATTTGATCATCAGAGAGATAAACCTGGTAACTTTTAGTCATAATTTATTCATAATCCCTCCCAAGTGATATTCAGAGGTGAATTTTGAGATGTAGAAAAACTCACGTATTCTTTTTCATATATTTTGAAATATAAGAGACTTCGATGTATTCTGGGAGCTAGAATCTAGAAAAGGAGAATACAGAATGACTTCTCTGGAATTAGGAAGGCCCAGGAAATCACCCAAGAATTAGTTAAAAAGATAAATGTGATTTCTCAGAAAGTACAACAATAACAACAAATTATTCTTCCTGCCAAGCAGATGGCAGGTGCTCCCTGCTCTAGGCAGAGGCATGTTGGGTAAAGTCAGATCCACTGAAGGCCTAAAGGCAGGTGTGGGGCTGCACATTTAGCAGTCATTCCAGATGCAGCACACTTTCTGTGGACTTTCAGTTGGTTGCTGACCTTGAAGCCTTGCTCAGTAATTCTTGACCCTTGTATTGGGAATGATTTAGAGGCTAGCAGGTGATGAGGAAATTGCTTGTGTACCAGGGCTCTTGTTCATGACATGAACAGCGCTGAAAATTGAGTATCATACCATTCCTTCTACTTCCAATTTTGTGATGCTACAGAGCTTATTTAGTGTATAAAGTAAAATATTCCTGCCTTTTACCAAGTGAGTGGATTGCAGGAAAAAAGACATCTTAATAGCACTCACTTTTATTGACCTATGCTTGTTCAAATTAATATTTTTAAAACAAAACTTTACATTCAAGGTTTCTTATAGAAACTCAAATATAATGCAGTTTCAGTACTTGAAAGTTTTGAGATTTGAATATTTTGAGATTTGATCCTGACTTCTCTTGAATTTTAATATATTTCTAGGAAGACGCCTGCTTCTTCATTGTTTTTTCATGATTTACTTCAGGAGAAATTTCAGCCAGATCCATTGTTTTTCTTTGTTGGAACATTATACAAATTAAATGTGAAATTCAGTGATGATGAGAGGAAAAGGTCTCAGTATATTGAGTAGGTGCCACATCAGTAATAGAGTAAGGCAATTACAGAATTACTTGCAGTTACTATGGCCATGTACTTTTCTCTACTCAGAGAAAAATCTTTCATATACTCATCACTGCTAGATTTATTTCCCTATGGATGCATGGAAGATTTATGCATTTAACTGGTTGCCCACTTATGAGAGATGCACTCACTTAGAGAAATGCATTTTTTCACATTAATATGACATTTAATCATGACTTTGTTTCACCTAAACTAGAATAATCTTATGTATGTAGTCTTTTCTTCACCTGTAAGTACAATCATCAGAATGGCTCAGTAGGCTGGAAGAGAAAAGATATCCATGTGTAGAATTCCAATGTCAAAAGAGAAACTATAATTTACTATTTTCCACCTTTAATAAATAAAAGCAATAGTAAAGTCACTAAAAAGAGCAAAGGATGAATTGAATGATCTCTAAGGTTTCTTTCAGCTAAAAATGCTATGATTCACATCTATTACTAGGAAATAGTGGTGTTAAACTGGATTTATGAGCTCTGAGTTCAATTCTGTTTCCCTCTGGATTGCAGTCTTATTATGAAGGACAATTCTCATTTGATCCTCATCTAGTCCTAAACTATAATATGGCCTACAGTTGTCGTATTGTAGTGAACAAGCTAGAAAAAAATTTCCTGAACCATATACAATGCCTGTTCAGTCCAAGGGCAATAGCTTAGAGTACTTGACTCATAGTTTAAAATAATTATATTTTCAAACTCAAATTAAGTCTTCTGAAGAAATGATAATTATGTGAATAAAAAATGTATTTGTGTGAAACAAATGCCCTTCCTTTCTAGACTTACTGTCAGAAAAATGTCTGAATCTGAATGGCAATGATTTCTTCTTCCTATCTCATAAGAATAAATTGAGATGTAAAATTACAGGAACAAAGCATTCTCATTTCAAGAACATCTACAATAAGCATTAGCCTAAGCAATAATTGTGGATGTTCCATATTTTAAAAATGGGTAGTTTGTGAAATATGAATAATGTAGCCCTTCTGCTTTTCTTTGGAGTATAATTCTCCAGCTTTCTGCAAAAATAAATTTTAGTGGTACGTTTCACAAGTTCACTTGGAAAGAGCATTTGAGACTTGTGTGGCCTACAGTCTTGGGTTTCTGCTTTTAAACTTCTTTCCATCATTCATTTTGACTTCCAGATTTTTAAAGTATTTGTTACTCTGTTTATCCTCGTAAAGAAAGGCAGGCCTGAAGACCTTGACAGTTTTGTAGCGGAACTCTGTTAAAAGGATAAGCACTTACTGCTGCTGACAGCAGCTACAGGAAGCGTGATGGTGTCCAAAGAGAGAAGTATAAAGATGCAGGCACCTATCAATTTCACTCTTCATTGCCACTTATTGCTTTACACTCCAAGTATGGTCTGTAGACCATCAGCAGTAGCTTCACTGGGGCTGGTTAGAGGAAAACCTCACTGCCCCCCACTAGGCTTAGTAAGTAAGAGGCTCATTTTAGTGTTTTCAGGAGCTCGTGTACACATTTATATTTGCTAGGCACTGAGCTCTGTAATTATCTCCAGCATCCTGATGATCTCTCTAGGTTCCTCCCTTTGTGGTTTTTTTTTTTTTTTTTTTTTTAGACATGGTCTCATTAGGTAGCTCAGGCGGGCCTCAAACTCATACTTCTGCCTCAGCCTCCTGAACTTTGGAATTATAGGTGTACACCTCCACCCCTGGCCCATATTTTTAAGGAATAATTTCTACCTCACCACTCCAGTTTGAGAATTAACTGCATGTTATGGTTTGTGTCTAGATGTCCCCCCAAAGCCTCATGCAGTCATAAGTCTTTTTTGGAGGTGGCTGGATCTACAGTGTGTGATTGATTGGTGTGCAATGCTGGGATTAAGAGTGCTGGGATTAAGGGTGGGTGATTGCTGGATCAGTCCACTGATTGGATTAGTACTAATCCCAGTATACTGGTTACAATATAAGGGACAGAAAGAGTCTTGTCTCTCTCTTCCATTGCTTGTTTTTGCTTTCTTCTGCCACCATGAACTGTTTCTCCTCTGTGATGCCTGTCTCCAAGCCACCCTTCCTTGGACCCAGCCAATTATGGACAGAAACCTCTACAAACAGTGAGCTAAATAAACCTTTTCCCTTTAACTTTGGATGTCAGGTATTTTGTCTCAGCAACAAGAAAAGTAACTAAGACATTGCATAAATGTAAAATTGTTTGTTGCTTGACATATATGGTAGTCGGTGTTCCCCCAATACATTTTATATGAAATTTACATAAAATAAGCCAAATGAGAGAGGAATTGGGAAGGAGAGAGGATAGGTAAAATGTCAAAATTTAGATTGTACTTGGCATTTTTTCTTTTGTCAATGACTGTATTACTTGTGCAATACATTTAAAGTAAACACTCCCAGAACAAAGTTAAATTCTTTTTTTTTTTTTTTTTGTGGGTACCGGGGGGTCGACCTCAGGACCTCGTGCGCCAGCAGGCGCCCGTGCCACTGAGCGATATCACCGGCCCCTTTTTTGTATGTGGGTTCCGGGAGTCGAACTCGGGCCCTCGTGCTTGCCAGGCAGGCGCTTAAGCTGCTGAGCCATCTCACCGGCCAACAAAGTTAAATTCTAATCTCATATATTACTTCAAAATAAGATTCGCATATAGAGTTTTGAACTAACTATAAAAGAATCCACAGAAATCCAGAGAAAAATTTCCTAGTGCTTACATCATCTTGGATATTTGTGCTGACCCCTCCAAGTACAACTTCAATAGAAGGAATTACTAAGGAAAATATTGATATTTAAGAACATAAATGTTTTAAAATTTAATTCGAGGGTGATAAAGGTAATTTTAAAAGGACGTCACAATCTGAAAAAAGACTGTATGCATAGACAAAGTGTTGATTATCTTGTAAACGCCAAGAAAAGAATAAACAGTAATTTTAAATGGATACATTAATAGGAGAATGTACACAAAAATAGCATGTCAAACATGAAAAAAATGATTTCACTACACAGAAAAGTGAAGACAACCAAAATACTACTTTCAACCTATCAGATCATCTGAAAATAAGAAAGTGCCCATACCGTGTGTAGTCACAGTGAAGGAGAGAAGAGATTCCTTTTCACGCTTTGTCAACACACAAATTGCTACATTATCTATTAAAATTATTTGGCTATAATTATTCCTTGAAATTTATTTGTACATTTTAAGTAAATAATTATACTTTTGAGGATTTGCCCTAAGGAAGAAATCTAAATTTGAAATGATATATGGTCAAAATTTTCACCAAAGAAAATAACCAGGGCCGGTGAGATGGCTCAGCGGCGTCAGCGCCTGCCTGGCAAGCACGAGGTCCTGAGGTTGACTCCCGGCACTCACAAAAAAAAAAAAAAAAAAAGAAAGAAAGAAAAGAAAAGAGGGCCAGTGAGATGGCTCAGCGGCATAAGCACCTGCCTTGCAAGCGCAAGGGCCCGAGTTCGACTCCCGGATCCCACATACGAAAAAGGGGCCGGTGATATCACTCAGCGGCTCGGGTGCCTGTTGGCACGCGAGGTCCTGAGGTCGACCCCCCGGTACCCACAAAAAAAAAAAAAAAGAAAAAGAAAAGAACCAAACTATACAACAATAGTAATTATTCAAAAGTGTATAAATTATGTCCATTGGGTAGAATATTGTGCGCCTATAGAAGCATGTCAAAAACAATATTTTTATTGAAACATAGTCTATATGGCTAACCAAAAAAGAGCAAGATACACACAAATATGATAACATATTATCTTTGTAAGTACATGTACAATGTATATGTTTAAACATCGGTATACTAAAAGTGAATATTGATTCCTCAGTCATCAGGTTATGCTTTCCCAAGATTTTGCCTATTGTGGCCTTGCCCCCTTGATTTTATTACTGCGCACACACCTAAAAAGTACTTAAAGAAGTAGTTAAATATAGCTTAAATTGACTTCAATGGACTAGGGAAATTATTAATGCTGGTTAAATGAAAAATACAACATTTCCTGGTAGGAATATTTTAATTTTATAAGACATGCATAAGGACTATTAAAGTGTTTAGCTCTAGATACGGGGATTATGGATAAATTTTGTATTCTTTTTTCAACATTTCTATAATAAGCATTTATGATTTATATAATCAGAAATATATCACTTTAAGGCTCTCTACTAAACATATTTAATTTTATTCTCAAATTGTGTATTGACATGACTTGTATATTTCCAATCTAAATATTTTTCAAACACGAAATTGGCCGCTAGTTGAAGTGGAGCAGTGTCCCGTGAGTCCAGGATACAGTCCTGGCTCTGCAGTGCGAGGGGTCCTTCCCAGCAAGACTCTCACTGAGTCTGAGAGGCACGTGTCCCCACTTCATCACCAATTACTCCAAAAAGATTTTTCTATTTTTCTGCTCTTTTTGTGCAACACATAGAAAGAAAGGTGTTAAGGGAGTATTAAAGATAATCAAGAGTTAGGGAGGAGAGCCAGAGGAAAGAAGAACTCTGAAACTTTTCCTCAGGTCCAGTTGTGAAAGATCTTCGTCTTTAGCTGTTTCTTTTTTTTTTTTTTTTTTTGTCTGTCAGTGACATAATCCTATAAGTAAAGGATCATGGGTCTAGCCCATGCTTGTCAGGAAATCACATCTTAAATACTACTGAAAACCTCTTCTTTTCCTCTCTTTTTCTATTACAAACTGACAAAGGATTCACCCTTCAGAAACAATCCTGTAAACCTCTTAGCTATCTATTGCTGTATGCATCCCAGACTTAGAAGCTTAAAATAACACAGTTTTATTGGGCCTGGTTTCTGTAGGTCAGCCATTTGAGACAATTAGCTGAGTGATTCTAGCTTGGGCTCTCTCATGATATTTCAGTTAAGATATCTGTCAGGCTTCACTGGGGCAGGTTGAAGATCCATCCACTTCCACGATGACTTCTTCACATGGCGGACACATTGGTGCTGGCCCACTCTTGAAAGAAAGCTTCAGTTCTTTGCCAGGTGATCTCTATAGAGCAGCTTTAAGCATCTTCATGACACGAGGATTGTCTCACAAAAGCTGAGTGGTTCACAAGAGATTAAGGTGGACACAGTAATGTCTTTTATGATAGACTCTCAACAGCTGCACAGTATCACTTCAGAAATCTCTCTCCATTCACACCGGTCATGCCTACTCAATGTGAAAGAGAAGAGAACAACCTAAAATAGTGAATTCCGGGAGGCAAAGAGGATCACTGGGAGCCATCCTGGAGGCTGGCCTATTACTGAAGAGCCTGCTGTCTGGCCCTGTATGATCAACTCCCCTCTTACATGCAAAATACACTAACCTCCCTTTAGGGTCCCAAGAGTCTCCTTCTATTATGGTATCAGCTCCCAGTCTGATATCTAATCACTGAAGCCAGGTACATTAGTTTTCTATTACTGTATAATAAATTACACAAATCTTGCAGAACAAAATAATACCCATTTCTTTTTTCTTTTTTTTTTTCTTTTCTTTTCTTTTCTTTTTATTTCTCTGTAGTGCTAGAGAATGAACTCAGAACTAGGCAAGTGCTCTGCCAGTGAGCTCCGTCCCCAGCCCCCTTTACCCTGTTATTATATCACAACTTTTTAGGACAAAAGTCTGCAGTCAGGATAGCTAAATTCTTACTTTAAGAATTTGAGGCTGAAATCAAGATGGCCATCAGGGCTGCAGTCCTTATGTGGAGCTTAAGTTTCTCTTCCAAACACAATCAGGTTGTTGACAAAATTCAGTGATTTGTGATTGAGAGACTGGGGTCCTGGAGGCCATCTGTCATCCCGTGCCATGTGGCCCTCTCCACAATAGAGCAGTTTGCTCCTCAAAGGCCAGCAGAAGAGTTCCCTCTTGCTTTCAGTTTCTGACTCCTCTGAATCCTAGCTCTAGTCCTAGATGTAAATATTTCATGTGACTTGACTAAGGCTACTAGGAGGATGACCCTTTTAATTAAGTAAAAGTTACCTGATTAGTTGCCATAATTGTATCTGAAAAATCCATTATGTCACTTAAAAGTAACAGAATTGAATTGAGTGGTATTGTATAATAATCACAAATGCTTCCACACTCAAGGTATGGAAGGTAGGAGGTGGGAGCCTTAGAATCTAACATAGCAAGTCTATGTTCAGATGAGATAAATCTGAATTAGTTTACTACTATTGTGTAATAAGTTATCCCCACATTTAGTGGCTTAACACAACAATAAGCGTGACTACTCTCCAGTTTCTGCAGGTCAGGAACTCAGAAGGACCTTAGCTGGTGGTTCCAGCTTGGGTCTGCCATGAAGTTGCAGTCAAGAGGTCAACAGGAGTTACTGACATCTACAGGCTTTGATGATCCACTCATGTGCTGGTCAAGTTGGTATTGGTTTTTGATGGGAGATCTCATTTCCTCTGCAAACACCCTGCTCCCCAAGCTGCAGAAGTGTGTTAAATGTCATGGTGGCTTACTCTGTCCAGACTGACACATCCAGAGAGCAAGGGGAAAGCTTAATGTCTTGGAGGATCTAACCAAAAGTTACACACCATCACTTTGGCCATATTCTATTAGTCATACATGGCAATCTTGATGCAATATAAGAGAGGTCATGATAGCACAAAGTGATTGTCATCCAGGCCATCTTTTTTTTTTTTTTTTGTGGGTACCGGGGGGTCGACCTCAGGACCTCACGCACCAGGAGGCGCCCGTGCCGCTGAGCGATGTCACCGGCCCCTTTTTCGTATGTGGGTTCCAGGAGTCGAACTCGGGCCCTCACGCTTGCAGGGCAGGCGCTTAAGCCGCTGAGCCATCTCACCGGCCCCATCCAGGCCATCTTGAAGGCTGTTCTTTTTTTTTTTTTTTTGTGGGTACCAGGGGTTGACCTCAGGACCTCGTGTGCCAGCAGGCGCCCGTGCCGCTGAGTGATATCACTGGCCCTTTTTTCGTATGTGGGTTCTGGGAGTCGAACTCGGGCCCTCGCGCTTGCCAGGCAGGCGCTTATGCCACTGAGCCATCTCACTGGGCCCTTGAAGGCTGTTCTTACATCTTCAATTAACAACACCAAAATGGATATTTTTTAAACAGAGGAGTGTAGAAGTTTCTGGAATCTGTACATTTTTTTCTCATGCCTAATGCCATAGTCTCTTCATGGTTCATCTCTGTATAGCCTTATGATTACTGTTCTGATTCCCAATGTTATCCCTTTTTTTAAAGTTATCAAATGGTCCAGTTAAAATATATGCAAACTCCTAGTTTTATAACCTCCTAGCTAAAGTCCTTAACAAGGTTCTCTAAGCCAGAATCTGTACCTGCCCCTCTTGTATCATCCTTTTTATTCCCCACACATCCCCAACTATTTTTGTTTCAGTCATGCTGAGCCTCTTAATGCTTCTCCAAATGAACCAGAATCTTTCCTATTTTGATGCCTTTGCTTATCGTGTTTCCTCTGCCTGAAATAAGAACAATAGGTAATAGTGACTATGCACGTTTTAAAATCTAGGAAGGTACTGTACTAAGTAATCCACTGACTAGTCAACTACATCCTTACAACAGCCCTACAAGGTGACCTTCCTGGTCATTCTCTTTGCACAAATGAGCACTTCTTTAACTGTATGAATAATGGTTAATACGTAGACTGTGGGGAAGAATTTGAGGGTTCTGCCATAAGCTTCTTTATTATTCTCTATGCAACTAACTAGAAAATACCAAGTTTTTAGAATTATTCTTATTTATTAACTAGTTTTCAGTGTGCCTGAATAAGTCATTTAAGTTTTTTTTTTTTTAATGTGTGTTTACGTATGTTTTTGTTGCAGGTGGAGAATAGAGGGGTGAAGTTGATAATCTAACAACTATTCTGTTTTTTCCTGGGACAAAGGGGGTTTGGATAGATCAAGCAGTTGAGGTATCAGCACCTTACTAAATTCAGATGTCCATTATGGATATAGATATATTTTTCCTTCTTCTCACTTCCCAAATTTCTTTCTGCAGTCTCATGATCAGCTTATCAGCCTTGAATCACCAAATAAATCTATCGACCATCTCTATGTATTTAACATAGACTACCAGAACATTTCCTTAACACTGTATTTTCAATATTGCTTGTTTTTATTATACTTGAATCGTAGCATCTAACCAAACTTGAAAAAGTCAAGGGGATCACCTAACTTCAAATCCTAATAAAACTTGAGATTTGAGTTTTTAAACATTTATTATGCGCAAGCATTTCAGAAATACTCTCTTAAAAAACAAAATGAACAACTGACAAAAAGCCATGAAATTTAGGCATCACAAAGTGAACTCCTTGTTTTTCTGTATATAGTTTAAAAATTTGAAAATATATTCATATTTGTTACCTTTGGCACTGGTTAAAAAAACCTCACTGATTTTAATTCAAGAAATTTGACATTCAGAAAAAGTCAGTCTGAAGCTCCTCTTTGTACTTTATAACCAAGTAAATTAAAGTACATAAATAGGGGAGATGAATGCAGATTGCAGGGACGCTCATGCTTTCTAGCACCCTGTGCACATGAACAATTAATTGAATAAACAGAGTTCACATTCCCATATGAACTACTGGGATTTACAAGGTATTTTTAATATTTTACTAGCTATGTTAAAAATTCATGTCTCTTTGTAACTCAAATAGTTTATTTTTATTCTCAAAGTCATACCATAATAATTTAAAATTGTATGAAATAAGACAGTTAAGCTTCCAGTCTACACTATGAAATACTCTGGAGGTAATTTCTGTTAGATAAAGATCTTTCTTGAGAATGCATTCTGTACTCTAAACTTTTAGTTTCAGATGACCATTTACCATGATAGGTTTAAATTGATAAGTAATGAGTCTTTAAATTACTCCTTACACCTATGCAAAAGGAATGAATTTAATGCATTTTAGATTTTAAACATTGTGTATCTTCTCCTTTAGAGATGATATTTCTATTCATCCATTATCTTCTTTTAAAAATACTTTTGATAATAGCTTTCCTAATGGGTGTGATGCAGTATCTCATTGTGGCTTTGATTTGCTTAATCCTGTCATTGAAGGTTATTTATTGTTACCACGGTGGTATATTTTCCATTTTTATGCATACTTTGAAAAAAAATCAGGTCCTAGAGTGTGCAGTTTGGCAATCTGCATTTAACAGCACTTTTCTATGCCATTAGAATTCTTTGTGAAACACCCTTTTTAGTGGTTATAAAAACTCACTTAAAGGGGCCGGTGATATCGCTCAGCGGCACGGGCGCCTGCTGGCGCGCGAGGTCCTGAGGTCGACCCCCTGGTACCCACAAAAAAAAAAAAAAAAACTCACTTAAAGACACATCCTAGTTTATATAGGTGTCCATTACATTAAATACTGGTGTAGCTAAAATGATGAATTTTAATGCAGCTAGCAATCATAATGCAAAGGGATACTAACCTGGAACCACAGGTGTAATATGGAGACAAAGGCATAATTTCATAACATTTTCTGTGATGATATTAACTGTTTAAGCACCAAATTCTCTTAAAATTAAACAGGGGCCAGTGAGATGGCTCAGTGGCATAAGTGCCTGCCTGGCAAGCGCAAGGGCCTGAGTTTGACTCCCGGAACCCACATACGACAAAAGCGCCGGTGATATCGCTCAGTGGCACGGGCGCCTGCTGGCGCGCTAGGTCCTGAGGTCGACCCTGGTACCCACAAAAAAAATAAATAAATAAATAAATAAAGTAAACAATATAAGGACAAGCATTAGGGAATTTGACCTATCAGATATCCTGAAGCAATTATCCACCACAAGAAGGTTTATTCTTTATGTAATTAGGCGGCCAAGGTATTGTATCTTTTAGATAAAGTTTTTAGAATTAGGAAGTAAATCTAGAGACAAATTTGACAAGATTCTATCACTGTAAACATGTTTAAATTTTAGTTAAGATTTGCTTTCCTTAGAAGCGTCACTCTTTATAATGTTTACCAATGGATCTTAAAATATCCACCATGATTATCAACACTCCAATTATATATTACAAGATAAAATGTTTATAATGGAATACTTTAAGCATCCTTTCCCAAACAGGAGATCTATTTTTGTATTAATGGTATTCATGCTATGAAGCTGTGCTGAAAAGTACAAAGAATTATCTGGTCTTGCTGGTTTGGAGGCAGAGGAACTGGCGCTTCCTTGGTTTCTACATAACTCAGCATAGCTGATGGTTTTGGGAGGGACTTTCAGAGCAGACTTCTGTCACATTTGCTATATGGAGTTATTGAGCTTAGATTATAGAGATTTTCCTGGTTGTTTGCCTAATCCAGGAATTATTGGCATTCTCCAGGATTTTATCCAAACACAGAGAATGTGTTCAGAAGAAAGAGACACCTCAGGAAGAAAAGTAGTTTGATATTTGGGAGGTTTAGATGGTTTCCAACATTTCCAGGAGGTACTGCGTCTGGTGAAGAATTGCACTGGCAGTGAGGAGGGTCTCGGACATCTCTGGAACACAGTTAATGGTCTAGCCCTTGGCCTCCCCTGAACTGGTGCCTTCCACATACATCATACCCCAGTGCTCCCCATGGCCCCAGTCATCATCAGTTACAGCCCAGCCTGCAGAATAAGGTTCAGTCCAGGGTAGGCACAGAAAACAGTAGCACTGAAACATTTTAGATCTAAAGGTTAGTTGACCTACTCCATGGGATCATGGATGATTTAGTGTGGGATATTGTGGAAATATAAAGAAATGAAAGTTATTTTTAGAAGAAATCAAATTTTGTGAGTTTTTCTTTTCTGAACACCAGAAAACACTTCATCCTCACAGTTCTGTGAGATGCAGACCTTTTTCAATGGTCTTTTCTTATGCAACATCATTGTGTGGATAGATTTTCCTTCCTGTCTATGGCCTGTTAAGTTCTTGTTCTTGAATCATCACCACTGTCAATGAGACGGCCCCTCCCATTTCTCAAATTACATAGAGAACGAACTTGACCTTGATGTATGGAGGCAGAGGTTAAAAACTGGCAGCCCTTACCCCAATTATGGAATTTATTTAAAAACCTATGTTTCAAAAAAATCAGGAGAGTTTACATAAAAATCTAGATTTTCTGTTTCTCTTGAAAACACAGCATAGCAGGCCACTCTCTGCTCACATTCTCACCTTCTGTGCATGCTGCCCCTACACACTGGGGCTGGCTGTCCAACTCAGTGCGGGTCCACCCCATCGTGTTCACCGTTTCCGTACCTGTTGACCTGCGTAGACGTCCGAGCTCTCTCCCTGCTGTTTGCACAATGGATACACCGGAAAAGGGGCACCAGGCGAGGCTAAGTTCTAGAAAAGAGGTCTCGGGAGCCCATTCTCTGAGAAGCAATGCAGTGTCTTCATGATCCACTCAGGGACTCCCTAGGCGTGAGAGTTTAGTTCTTCAATGTCTCAGTCATCTTTGGGGATTGTTTAAAACACACATGGCAAAGCCATCCCTCAAACCCGAATAGAACAGAACTTTGGGGAAATTTTCAACTTAAAACAAGCATCTCAGGTGATTCTTATGAATTGTAAATTTTCATAATTATTGAATTCTTCCTGGATCTGACAGCTCTTCAACTAGACAGATCCAATTAGAGGCAACCGAAGGGTTTTGCTAGATAATTCCAACTCACCAGTCCAGGAATGATGGGGACATAGAATCCTGTCCTTGAGAAAAGCCAATCAATGCTGACCTTTTTCAGTGTATCCAGGACTAAATAAGGCACTCTGGTATGTAAGGTAGATAATTAATCAATTTTATATAACACAAAGAAGAATTGGGGGTTTGCAACTTTTTCTAGTCATTATAAAAAGGCAGGGAATCACTGGGTCTTTTTTGTTTATTTTAACTGCATTATTATTTTTAATGTGGAACTAAAATATCATACATCTGCTTGCTTTCATTTCTAATGTCTGGAAGGTTTCAGCTTGACGTCGTTAGTGTGTAGAACATGTTCACTTCCTATAATCTCTCAGATGCGTCACTCCACAACCCCAGCATGTAGCTGCTTCTAGGTTGCTGTCTATTGTCAGCTAACCAGGCTTTGAAACCCAGAGGAAAGAACCATGTAATTTCTTCCGAGGTAAACAATAAATGACAAATTACCATAAAGATGCAGTTATTCACTCAGCGATTTTTACACAAAAGCTGCCAAGGCTGGTAGCAAATTGTATATGGATTCAGGTTCTGTATCAACACAGCTAATGCACACATGAACTATTCAGTGAAATTTGCTTCAGTAAGTTTTTCTGAGTCACCCTGATGTGCGACCAGTTTCAGATAATACCTTACATGTTATACATTGTGGTGCATTCACTGTGTTTTTGTTTAAACTATACTGTGTGTTGATAAACCTGTTAAAATTCATGTTTGCATTGTGGTTCCTGAGATAGATGCTTTTCCTGTGTATTTTAGCCATTAAGCAAATATGTCTTCACCTCTCTGAGCCAGGTGAGAAAGGAGGCAATTGCTCTTCTACCTGTGCTTGCTTTTGATGGGGGAAGTAAAAAGGAGCCAGCACCATAACAGGAGGAGTCAGGGGAGTTTCCTTTCAGGAAAGGACCTCAAAGCTCGGGCCTGAAAGACAGGTGGAAGTTGCTGGAGGATGAGAGAAAAGGAATGCTTTAGTTTTCTATTGCTGAGCAACGAACTACACAGGCTCAGTGGCTTAACCTACCATGCTGTCTTTGTAGCCCTAGGTCGGGACTCAGGCCCATCCTTGCTGGATCCCCTGATCGTGGTCTCACAACGCTGCTCTCAGATGCCAGCCACGCTGCATTCTTTTGTGGGGTTTGATCTCCTCTTCCAAGCTCCTTCAGGCTCTTGGCAGAGTTTGCTTGCTGTGATTCAGGACTGAGGCTCCTACTTTCTTGCTGGCTCTCAGCCTGGGGTGCTTCAGGCTCTAGTGGCCACCTGCAGTGCCTTATCCTCTCATGCTCCCTCACGTGACATGGCAGCTGACTTTGGAGAGAATGTCCCTCTTCAAGAAGGGCCCAATTCCTGTTCGTGGTTTTTCTTCTGATTAAGTCAGGCCCACTCTAGATAGATTTAGAAATTCCTTGTTCCTTTTCTTGTTTCTAATACTCTCCACAATCTTTTTGATTAATTCAAAATCAACTGACTCAACACCCTTGATCACATTGCAGACTCCCTTCCCCTTCTCCATGTGGTGTAATGGAACCTAGAAGTGACTGGTCATCATGCCCATGAGTCAGGCTGCCACCTAAGAGTAGGCAGCTCCGCACGATGTGATACAGGGGCTGGATTTCTTGGGGATGCCTGAAAATCGTACCTACACAGGGAAGAATATTCCAGGGGGAAGAATCAAGCATATGAAGGAAGCCTAAATAAAAATATACCAATTTTCATTGTCTGACAGTAAGGCTAGAGTGGCGACCAGACCAGGTCATGCACTGCTGGTTAAATTAATGGCCTGTGCGTACATTATTATGCAGCTATTAA
Source organism: Erethizon dorsatum (assembly GCA_028451465.1). Taxonomy (NCBI): domain Eukaryota; kingdom Metazoa; phylum Chordata; class Mammalia; order Rodentia; family Erethizontidae; genus Erethizon; species Erethizon dorsatum. Next base: position 100,074,300 of record CM051833.1, on the reverse strand, counting down.
AGACCTACTTTAAAAGACTACTTGAAATATGGGAACCTATATGCATAAAATATGAAATGGGAAACTCATGTGTTTATACAGCATATCCAGTTTGGAAGTGAATATACATATCATAAAAACCTAAAAGTAATATATTCATTTGTTAGCCTTGAATGTTTCTGAGGGGTAAATTAATGGATGATTTAGAAATTCCTTGTTCCTTTTCTTATTTCTAATACTCTCCACAATAAATATGTATTCCTCTAATGACAACAATTAATCAAAAACCTCTTTGTGGTACTTGCAAAAACCATTTTGACAGAGTTCCCTTTGAAGTCAGTTGCAAATCCTGTCCTCCAGATGTTCTGGCAGGGTGCAAAGCAAGCTCAGGAATTAACCACGTGGGAGCTATAGGAAGCTCAGGACCCGTCTGTGGAAACCAAGTTCAGGTTCAGCCAAGACTGAGGAGGATATAGACCTACCCAGGTGTGTCTTATGACTAAACAATGGGCAGGACATTTAGTCTTTATATTCTTGTGGTATAAAAACAATTAACCTCCCTCTACCTCTAATTCCTTATATCTCAAAAGGAAAAAAAGAGTGAAATCCATATTTATTACAAGGCCAAATTGCAAGTAGTGAGCCAGTGGCCTGATCTCTTGCCTGTGGATCCAGCCTATGTTGAGTGGGATCCTTATCTGTTCACTCACACTGATGCCTCCTGGACATGAGGCTCACAGGGAGATGTGACTGGAGGTCCTGGGTGCTATTTCCTCAGTACTTCCGCCTATGTACTCAGATTTTAAAGAGAGGTGCCTCATCCTCTGCCAAATTCATTACAGCTTTCAGGTTCCCTTGGAAGAGGAACAAATCCTTAGAGAACCAGATGGGAGGTTGGAAATAAGTAACACTGACAACCAAATCCTTCAGACACATCTTCAAGTTTCAAGAGAGCAGTTAACAGAAAAGAAAACTGTATTTTTAGAAGTTGTTTGGGAGGTGAAAGGATTTTTCTCAGGGGGAGGAGGGCAGGGAATGGGTAGAGGAGATTTCTTTTTTGTTTTTTTTTTTTGGCACTGCAATGTCTCAGAGATCTTTGAGTTGAAATAAAATGAAATGAAGCTTGTTGTCTTTCTTACTCCAAATACAAAGAGCAAGCACACTAGAAAATGTCAGAGTCGGACACTGAGGAGACCACATTTCTAATTCATGGGGAGATGGCTAAAATAAAAATTCTTAAAATACATATTTTAAAATTAGATTTTTGACCTTCGATAGGGCTTATCATGCTATTTATACGGTGGCAGAAGGGGCTGATTTTTCAGGAGTTGCCTCATCAAAGCCATGACTCACATGTCCTTAAGTACTTATACCATATGTTTCCTGAAGGAAAAGAGAAAATGACTTATTTTTTATATACAATTAGCGAAATAGAAACAAAAATTATGAGAAATCATTGAAAAGAATACTTTTAGAAGCGTATGGCTTAGAAATGTTGGTTTCTAGAAATTAAAATTATGTTAACTATTTGGCTGGCATAGCTATTAGGTAATTTATGAATATAAATGAGAAGCAATCTTTGTGATGCTAGTTTCACCATTAAGAGAAAAAAAAGCAGAATTCAAAGTGTTTAGCAATGAAGTACAGATACTACTGAAATGTACTTTATATTCAGAAATGTGCATTAGAGTTTTTTAAAAACTCATTTGTTAAGCTAACTGAAAAGAATCATTTTAACATTCAAAAAGAGATAACTTTTACATTAATTGACATTTAGTGACGTTCTTGGGTGTGTACAAGCTGTGACTCTGAGACACATTATTCTCTGCCTAGTAGAAATGAAAATGAATTTATTTTTATGATTAGTATTTTTACTCAAATATTTTTACATAATACAAAATTATGGTTGTAAAATTCCTAGGAAGTATATATTCCATTTAAGAGATAAGGGACTACATATAGAGAAAATTATTAAAAATATAATATATGAAAATCAGGTTCATAACTAAGGAATCCCATTTCCCACTTGGTGCTCAAATCACTTGACTTTTCATTTCATTACAACTTTTTTAGGGCAGTAGATTTAGGAATAGAAAACAAGTACTGCACTCATAATGCCTTCTGCCTTGGAAAAGTGGGTCTTCCCTTAACAATGACCTGTTGCTGCCTCAGGCTACCCCCAAGTTATCTAGAATGAAACACATCTCTGTCCGTCCAGCCACCAGGCCAGAAATCTGGCAGTCACCCTCCACTCCTCCAATATACTTTCTGCCTAATAAGCCCCAAGTCCATTTTCTTCTGCCTTCTCAACCAACATTTTGCAGATATTCTCTATCACCTGGCCTCCCCTCATCTCTGCCTCCTGGCCCCCTCCCAGACTCCCACTCAAAAGCACCCTGACAACCCTTCCCTCTACTGCATACTCCACTTGCAACCTGGGTGATCTCTGCGAAATGCTGATCTGATTGGTTATTCCCTTCCTTTTGAATCTTCAGTAGCTTTGTAGCACCTGTTCCTAGATATAGTTCTAACCCTTCACCCTTTTGAAGAAGACCCTTCTGTTCCCTGACTCCTTCTCATTCCTGCAGACTTCCCTTCGACACTGCCTCCATGTCTCTCCAAGCCCCTTCTTGCCGCACACACGTGGAGTTTGTATTGCTGAACTCTGAGTAGCTTCTGGGTGGCCTAGCTGCATTACAATCTCCTGTATGATGACACCTTTACCTCTGTCCCTTTCCACTTAACTGCTGCTCTTCATTTAAGCAGATGTCACTTCCTCGAGGGTGCCCTCTCTGTCCCTTTCCCATTTCCAAGCTTGGGCTTCTCTGTTGTCCTAGTTTCCTGTGTATCTCTCTGCCATGACCCCTTTCTTATTGAATTGTAATCATGTATTCACTAGTGTTTCTTTCTAGAAAAGTAGATTTTGGGATGGCCAGTGCCCTCCCTCCAATTCCCCAGGACTCTCTGGAACACAGTAGGTATTTAATAATAGTTGACAAATGAGTAAGTATGTAAATATGTGTAATGAAAGCACCTATCTGCCTGAGCATTAGAAAACAAAATTAATCTCAACTCTGCCACTTTCTGTTAATTCTGGAAATTGGTGGGAAATGCCATGGCCTGAAAGAAAAAACCTACAGTCTTTTCAACAATTAAGGAAGTCTAAAACGAGTCAGTCGCCTTGATTCAGTACAATTTTAGGGCCAGCTTTTCTAGGCTTCTCTTAGATCTTCTCCAATGGTTATAAAATGGCTACTATAATGCCATTCTTTACGTCTACTTCCAAATCAAGAAGAAAGGCAGCAATAGTTACTTCTGTCCCCTTTGTCAAGAGTGCAGAGCCATCCTGGAAGCCTCACCATTCTTTCTCATTGGCTGGAACTATGTCAAGTGGCTAATCCCACTGTATGGAAAGCTAAGAAAACTATGCTTTAACATTCCCAGCCTCTATACTGGAAATCAGTAAGAGTAAGTTTGGGAATAACTGTAGGATTAGTCAGCCAACAAGTTACGATTTGTAACCTTGGCACAAACCATATTACCTCTCTTACCCTTGTGTTCTTCTTTTCAGAGTGAAAAATTGCAGTGGTTTTTCTTCCAGAATTAACTTTTGTTCATTCTGCGATTCCTATGTATTTTCTCGCCCGAAGTGTATAACCTTCTACTCCATGTGGTTCCTCTAGTATTTTCCAGAATGCTGCACACTGGCAAAGAACCTAGTTAGGAAAGAATGCTATCCTGTTTAGAACTATGTCACAGTATTCTCCCCAACTCAGACCGAACAGCACAGGCCCAGATAACCTGCCCCTGACCACACTGATCCTTCTTTGTGGGCAGTGCTTCAGATTGTTACAATTATCATAGTGTCTTGTCTTCTACTCTTTCCTTTCCTGGACTCAAATTGTCCTTGCTTGAAGAGTTTTTCAGATAATCCCTCTCGGTCCTTTCACACCCAGTCAGTTGACACCAGACATGCTCTCTTTAATTACTTATGATTCATTTAACAGATTCCTTCTGAGTTCCTGCCATGTGCTAGCACTTTTCTAGGGACTATTGATATAGCAGGGAACAAGGCAAACAAGGCACCTCCTGTTGTGGAGCCATCAGGGGCCTGCAGGGAGGCAGATGATAAGCAACACTCACACACACACACACACACCACCTGATTGCTTCAGATAGTGATTGACTAGTGCCAAGGTAAGAGTGGCACAGGAATGGATGGCAGAGTGACAGGGATGTGTGTATGTGCAGGGATGGGTGTGGGCCAGGGTGCATGGAGGTGGGAGCCAAGCCTTTAGATTTGGTGATCAGGGAAAATCTTTAAGACCTGAGTAAGGAGAAGTCATCAGCATGGAAGAGGAAGAGCTTCTGAGGCGGAGTAATTGTAAGTGAAAAGCCTTTGGATAAATCGGTCTGACCTGAGATAGAACCAAATGATGCCCAGAGAAGGATAACGCTGGGAGATTTGCCTAATAAAACACATAAGGAAGCCATCACACAAGTCATCAGGTAGGCCAGGTGAGAATCCAGACTATTCTGAATGATTTTATTTTAACATCCATCTCGAGACATATCTGGACCAAACTGGACACATCACTGCATATATAGTGTGGCTGGGACAGTAACATTTATAAAGTCTCCCTATAAAGGTCACTGTGTTTCTATTAATGCAGGGGACAATTATAGTACTTTTTTGGAAGTCATGTTGTCTACCCAGTTGCCAAATGTGATTTCCTGTATGGTCTTCGATGCACTCTGCTCATGTCCCTGAATATTACTTGCACAAATAGATGGAGTAGGTGGAGATGATGCAAGGAGTTATTAAAATGATTCACATCACACTTCTACCATATGAGAAATAATATATAGTCAAAGGCAAGCCTGCATCCTATCTTCGAGCAGCTTGGTGAAGCTTAAATTACATGTTTGAAATTCAGTCAGTCACTGAAATGAAATAATCTGGATGGTCCTGAAAATGTATTTCTTGAGGGTTTTTCTCTCAAAGGAAAATTGAATGATAAGAAAAAATGAAGTTTAACCAAAAAAGCAGAAAAGAATGAAAAGAAATTGGTAATTCCAACCAGGCAAGAGTTGGCGGAGTTGAGTTCAGCTGTTCGTACTTAGGGTGAGCCAATTAAAGACTGGTTGTCCACCTCTTGGAGACACTAATTGTCTTTCCTGCAGCATCTCACAGGCCCAGCGTTTTCCCCTGGACTGTGAAAGTCAGACATCAGTGATGACAGGTCCAGTGGTGTCTTAGTCACCTTCCCATCACTGGCTCGAAATACCCGACACCCACTTCTTAAAGGAGGAGAGGTTTATTTTGGCTCATAGTTTTTTTGTTGCTGATGTTTTGGTTGGTTGGTTGGTTGGTTGGTTGGTTTCGATTTAGTCCAGAGTCTGCTGGCTCCAAGGCAGAAAGGGCGTGGTGGAATGGCCTGGGGGAGGAAAGCTGCTCACATCATGGCATGCAGGAAGCAGGGAGAGGGAAGGAGCCAGGAAGAATACACCCTTCTGGGCCACTCCCCCAGTGACCCATCTCCAACCAGGCTACACCTCCTAGTAGTACATTTAGCTACTAGACTTAGCATTGGATGAATCCACTAAATAGTATAGCACCCAGTGATCCAACTGCTTCCCAAACATATGACACTTATGAGAGATATTTTAGATTTAAATCATAGCAAGTAGTTAGTGGGCTCCATGTTAATGCCAACCTGAGCATTCGGCTGTTCTCCAAACAGCCCTGTGAGCTCCTCCTTCACCTTGCAAATCAAGCTCGCCCTGCACTGTGCCCTCTGTTCTGCCATGCAGTCAGCAGGGATCCTGAGGACTCTCTTCTCCCATATGTCACAGAGTTTTGATTCATCCTTTTCTCTTCCCTATCAGTGGGTATTCTAGAAGACAGTTTTATGATGACATTCACAGCTACCATTAAAGCCAGATAAAAATAAAACAGGATGTCAATATAGAACTAATGATGTGTGTCAGTGTAAATGTATAATAATAATAAAAGGAATAGACATCTGTTTGCAAAGGTACCATTTTAAAGCCATGGGGCTTTAAATGAAGCCACTCTATAAATGGACCAACATATGTGAATGTTTGCAGATGTTTTTCAGCCATGAAAATTGCCCCATAGACAGTTGACTTTGAGTTAGAAAGCAAACTGTAGGCACTGAATACTTTACTACAGCATCTTCCTGAGGTGCTAATCTAACTCTCTTCATGATGGAAGTTTAAGGAGATAAGTGGGAACAATTTAGAGGTCATAGAAATTGTTAGATAGGTTGGTAATCTGAAATTTCCTACAAACTGGGTTCAAAAAGCAGGGGAAAGTAGGGAGAAGAATCAAAGCAAGCTTTATAGGAGGGAAGTAGGCACTCTTCACAGAGGTACCAAAATGCCTGGAAAATTTTAGGTAAGAATGGCTGTCTTAGTCACTTTTATGTCACTGAGACACAACCACCCAATCTTCACAAATCAAAGGAAAGGTTTGGTTTTGCTCAGATGTTCAGAAGTTTTAGTGTACTGTTGATAGACTCAAATGAAGAAATGGCATGGTGGAAGGGCACGTCGTAAAGGAAAGCTGCTCACATCATGGTAGACGGGAAGCAGATTGAAAAGAGAGGAGCTGGGAGGGAGATAGACCCTTCCAGGTCACGCCCCTAGTGACCCGCCTCTTCCCACCAGACCCCACCTCCTAATAGCACACTTGGCCATGAACTCATTAGTAGATTAATTCACCAATGAGCATAGAGCCCCCATGATCCAGTCACCTTCCAAAAGCCCATCCTCTGAACACGTGGAGCTTCAGGGTCATTCCAGATCTAAGTCATAAAAAATGGCAATGGTCAGTAATGTCCTTCATTTGATACAGCACGGTGGAAACACCCCAAGGGTGCAGGCCAGGTATCCTGCATGGCTCCACCACTGCCCAGCTGAGTGACACTGGGCAGGTCTCTCACCCTCTTTGAGTCTCCCTATGTTAGGTAAGGGGCTGGTCCCTGTTCAGTTATTCAAACTATGCTCAGCATAGGAGCCTGGAATGAGGATGCTGGGTGGGTGGGGCGGTTGTGATGCGGGAAGTAGGAGTGGCTCTGGATTTTCTCTACCCTGTTTCCTGCAGGGTCACCAGAACAGCTCCACTCCTATCTCTTTCTATATTGAGTTCTTTATAAGATCCTAGTTTTAAGAAAGTTTCAATGATTAAAAAAATAAGCCTTAGGGGCTGGTGAGATAGCTCAGCAGCATAAGCGCCTGCCTGGCAAGCGCGAGGTCCTGAGTTCGACTCCTGGTACCCACATACGAAAAAAGGGCCAGTGATATTGGTCAGCAGCACAAGCACCTGCTGGCGTGCGAGGTCCTGAGGTCGACCCCTAGTACCCACAAAAGAAAATAAAAACAAAAAAATAAAAAAATAAACCTTAAATATTCCTAGTTATCAATTAAGTTCTTCCAGGTATAAAGTACTATAATTGTAACATACTAATTAAACTATATAAATGATATACAACTATCTTTAGACATTAATAAGTTATCACCAAGCAATAGAGTTAACTAGCCCCTGGAAAGAAGAATGTACTGATGAGCACATATACTGTTGGTAAGCTATGGGTAAGGTATAAAACTAGAATGAGTTTGTTTTTGTAATTGTTTTTATTTTTTCCAAAGACTGGTGAACTTTTATTTGTGGGAAGCTATGTGTTCTACCTATTCTTGCCACAACTTCAGGGAAATTCTGGAACCTGTTAATATGTCTTTGAGTACAAAAATTATACATTTTAGAATTCCTTAAGGTTGTGTAGTAGTTTTCTTGGAGATTCTAGAAGGGTCTCATAATTAACTTTATAGACTCCATTACCTAGGTGTTTTGTTTTGTTTTGTTTTGTGGGTACCGAGGGTGGAACTCAGGACTTCGTGTGCCAGGAGGCACCTGTGCCACTGAGCAATATTACTGGCCCTTGTATTGTATGTGGATACCAGGAGTTGAACTCAGGACCTCGAGCTTGCCAGGCAGGCGCTTATGCCGCTGAGCCATCTCACTGTCCCCCCAGGTGTTGTTTTAAAGCACATAATAATGTGCTCAGAACACTCACAAATAGTAGATTCATTTATTCATTCATTCATTCAGCAAATATTTCATGGGTACCTACCATGCAATAGACACATTCCTGGCACTTAGCTTCATCAATGAATAAAACAGGATACATTCCTGCCTTAGTGGAGTATATATTCTATATCAGTGATGCCAAGCCTTTTAGAGCTTTCAGTCATACAAACAGCCCACTATAGCATGCGTGCCATAGGTTTTCCACCACTGTATGATAGGTTGGTTGAAGACTTAGACATATGTAACATCACTTTCTTGCAAGGAACTTAGAGTCCAGCTAGGAAAATAAAATATCAACACATCCAACAATAAGAAGATAAATAGCTGGTGTGCACCCAAACTGCTATGGTAGTTTCAGAGGAGGAAGATAGTTGTACTTGGCTAGACCTTGAACATGGGGTAGGATGAGACAGATAGCCCCTGGCTTAGTGTCTGGCACATAGTTGTAATTTCTCAATAAATGTGTATTGAGTGAGTGAAATACTAGGACTGACTGGGTGGGCACTTCACAAACTTGAGTAATAGGAAGGTGATGGGGGTGGGGCCAAGGAGGCTAGAATGAACCTGAGTGAAGAAAGCCTTAGCTGAGAGATGGAGAACTGTATTTGTTAAATGTTATGGAGCTCAGTGAAGTGACCCAAGGGAGGCTTAACATGGAGAAGCAAGAGCGTGAATATTTTCCAAGATGGCTTGATACCATGATAGATGACTCTTGGAGGGACTCATAGGGGCAGATAGATGAGAGAGCTGAGGTGCATCTGAGACACAGAAAAATTAGAAAGAAATCAGGTGTATGATGGGATTTTTTTCCAAGGAACTGATTTTCCTTCCCATACCAACACAAAACACTTGGCCCTGTTTTTGGTATAAACCTCTTCCTGCTCTTACTCTCTCTTTCCATTCTAGGTAGATGGATGGATGGATGGATGGATGGGTGGATAGATAATCTTGCAAGAGGTATGACTGTGACCAAGAATGAGAGTGCATCTAGAAAGAGGTAGGGCAAGGTGAGAGGCAGTTCAAACTTAGACCAATTCCTTTGTTCATACTCTGTTTATCTATTTACAATATACTCTATCACCCTATCCACACATTCACATTGTTGATGGAAGAGATTATTTCTGATATCTCTTTGTATTTATTTCTCAGCAGCCAGATAGTTTTTAAATCATTATTTTGTAATTATACCTCCTATTTTTCTTACTTCAAGGAAATACATATTCATTGCAGAAAATCTGATACATGTAGATATACCAGGAAAACAATAATATAAGAAATGCAGGCTATCATGTAAAACACTGACATAAATAGGGTGTGTTATAATAACAGCAGTGATGATTATAGTCATGATAATGATGTAATGATGGCAATAATAGTCTTGGTAATGATGATGACAGTGACCACAAACTCTTACGTGCAAGGCACTGTTCTAGTATTTATAAAAAAAATCAACACTTGTAATCTTCACAACACCCTAAAAAGGTATGATTCTGTGCCATCCCATTTGTCTTATTTTATATTATTTGGTAGTTGAGGTATCTGAGACAGAGAGATAAATGACCTGGCCAGGATCACACAGTAGAAAGTGGCAGAGGAGGAATATGGCCCTGAGTCAAACTCCAGCTTTCATGGCACTCCTGTATTATAACTCTACAGCAGCCTAGGACAAGTATACTGTTTCTGAGTTATGAAATACTTTGTAGAATAATTTACCCTCATCGAATTCTATCCCAAAACTATCTATTCCAAGCAGTAGTCCTAACTATAAGGCCTCTAACCCTAAATCCACTTCCCCAGATCATCAATTATCGACCTTCCTAGCCTGGGGCACCGATGCACACTGTCCTTGCTGCCTCTCTTGTGGGGCACACAGCTCTTCAACAGAAGGCGATGGGAAATGATAGCCACAAGCAGGGTGGGAGGGAGGAGGGCTTATTTCAGCAGCATTTAAACCCCAGGTAGGGCTACTGAGGTAAGATACTGGATGAACTGTTGGTATTTAAAAGCAAATGGTCTAAGGAGCTTTTTGTCTGGCAGAGCAAGCTGTTTACCTCTTTTGCAATGAAAAAGAATATCTTTTAATTTGCAGGATTACAAGGCACCGTGAAACAAATGAAAATTCGTAAGTGATGCAATGTCAATCAAGGAAAGAACACAAACCGTTTCCAGGTGTCTTGAACATTATCAGGGTGACTCAAAGACTCAGCATTATTTTCAGATCTTATGGCAAGTGTAGCTATGTAGCTTCTGAAACTTTAATTAAAAACGAAACCCTTCAGTGTTAAGAATAATGAAAAAAATGCTTCCGTGCAACTCTAGATGGAGCATTTTGTGGTAAACAAGTTCACCATTGTCTACTGAACTAACAATCTTCTAGAGACCTGGCCCACCCCAGAGAGGAGCTTTCTAAGCCAGATACCTTGCTCTCTCTGACCCACTACCTTGATTGTCCTTTATCCCTAGCCATGGTCTGTTGGACCAGGGAGGTACATAAAATAAAAATCTGCAAAATCTTGTATATAATGTGGAGAACACAAACTAGCTGGGGTGAATGAACTGAGACCCCATTTTAGATCCATGACAGGAAAAGAGGGAGGCATTCTCATTCTTGGAAAAGTGGAACAGAGTTTATAATTTAAATGTTACTAATTTGCTAAAGCTTTCAACAAAGGGTCATTCACTGTAATTCTAGCACTTGAATTCAGAAAAGTCAATTATCAAAACGAATGACTAGAGGAAAAAAATAGCACAAATATATTTGAGTGGACTATTTCTCTCCCATAATCCCTTCTTGTTTGAAACATAATGTTTTATTTCTACCAGTTGAGCTGAGGCAAATTTCAGGTGACATCACTACTGCTACAGGTTAATTTTTTTTTTTTTTTGTGGGTACCGGGGGTCGACCTCAGGACCTCGCCCGCCAGCAGGCACCCGTGCTGCTGAGCGATATCACCGGCCCTTTTATCGTATGTGGGTTTCAGGAGTCGAACTCGGGCCCTCACGCTTACCAGGCAGGCGCTTAAGCCGCCGAGCCATCTCACCGGTCCCTGCTACAAGTTAATTTCACCACCGCTGTCTCTCCAGACCGGCATTCAACTGGTCATTGGTTGACAGAGAACTGGCATGGCCAACTGAGATGATAATTTCCCATTTACGATGTGTAGATGGAATCTGATTTCGAATGCTGTTGTATCAGTGCTGTCGTTTCTCAGCCTCATAGTTTTCATTTTACTAAAAACACTTTATTTTTACATTACTTTGTATAGTATTGGGTACTACATTTAAAAAAATATTAATAGTATTGTCAAGGAGCTTGCTGGGAGGAAGAAAAATCACACATAGTTCTTGAATTTCATCCAGTGAAGGCCTGAGAGAATTTCTCCGTATTATTCATCCAGAATAGGATACAGATTATAGGAAAGGATGTGACTTTAAAGTCATCTTAGAAACACTTTTTAGCTGGTGCAAACTTCCTGAATTCTTGTAATAAACTTCACTTTCCAAACATAATGAATTTTACTCTGAAGCCCTTGAATTCTCCATTCTACTGGACCAATCCTGGTGAGGTGTGTCTGTACACATTTGTGATTACATTCTTGGCAGGTAGCTAAAATCCTTTTCTTTTCTCCTTTGTAGGTTATGATAAAGGTGGGTCTTGCTCTTCTCCCAGGAAGCAACACTCTTTTCCCTGCTTAAGAGTGTGACATAGAAAATGCAAGTGGCTTTGCGGTTTAGAATCTTCTCTCCCTCTTTGGTCTCACCATCCAGACACAACTGTTAGTATCCACCTGGAAAAGCCTTAGCCCCCATAGCACTCTTCCCACAGGAAGCATTTTGCATAGCCTACTTTCCTCCATGAAGATACATGTTGGACGTATCATAGGCTCAAACTAAATTGGGTATGTTCATCTAAGAGAACCTGCCAAGCGATGTGGCAGGGTTTACTATATTGCAAGCATCACTAGGACACATGGAGAATACCTGGAATAGGGAAATGGTTGTTGAATTCATAACTTGCCTTTATTACCTTTTCTTCTATTCATAAACACAGCGATAAGCCACTGCACTCATCTACCTGTCCCTAGATGCTTCTGCCAAAATTGCCCTTCAGCTCCCCAGACAGGACTGTGTTTGTGTTCTCTGGTTTTTCACACATTAAATATATGCAAAATTATTCTGACGATTTAAGCTGGAGTTAAATTGCCCCACAGGACATCAATATTTCATGTACAGATATTACTTTTACTAATTAGTAATATGTTTATTATTATCTAATTTTTAAATGAGCATGTGTGCATATAGGGGTTTATAATGGTGAAAGAGAAGCTAGAAAGACTGCTAAAAACTAACTTTGAAAAAGTAATGACTAGGGCCGGTGAGATGGCTCAGCGGCGTAGGCGCCTGCCTTGCAAGCGCGAGGGCCCGAGTTCGACTCCCAGAACCCACATACGAAAAAGGGGCCGGTGATATCGCTCAGCGGCACGGGTGCCTGTTGGCGCGCGAGGTCCTGAGGTCGACCCCCCGGTACCCACCAAAAAAAAAAAAAAGAGAACACTAGCATCCAAGCTGCTGCTGCAATTATAAAATGGCCTGTTTACCTAATAGGCGGTTCATTGATTACAAGCTATTAGTGACTATTAACCTATGAAATTGTATTTACAATTCACAAATGGATTTGATTTTCACAAGTTTTACTGGGGAACAACACTCAGTCAACAGTTTCTTTGCCTAAAGGGTGAGATCAAAGAGCATGAAGCATGGCAAATGAGTGTTTAGTCTTTGAATTTGGAGTTGTCGAAGGATAATAATTCACAGGTTGGTGCAGTCTCCACACAGCCCCTAGATTCCATTTACAACTTTGCATGATCAGATGTCAAATTAAACTACAATCATTGCTTTTCAACTGATTCCCTGTACAATTATCTGATGTTTGAGCTTCTGCTAATGCGGTTATTCTGGTGCAGCTATGATCATCATTTTATGTGTATAAAAATGACATCCTGCCCAGCTGATTATATCTGCTCATAATACGTAACAAAACATGTTCCTTTCCCACAATGACTTGTGCTTTTGGTGACTAAGATAGGTGTGGTGGGGCATTTACACAACATTAGCTATTGATTATGAAACAAAGTATTATAAGTATTTGATAAAATTAATATTTTGTGTTTACAGTGTAATTTTCTTGCTCTTTTGGTTATTTTTGCTGTGAGTGGATTTGCTCATACAGAAAAGAATGGCAGAGGAGAATGAATGTGTACTTGGTTATTTCAGAGCAGTACAGCTTGGTAATTGTAGAAGTTGAATTCTGTAGGACAGACTCCAGGTGATTTTGATGTGGAACTTCATTATTAAAAATGGTTGAGTCCCCCACCCAATTATAAATACTTACTGATTCCTTGTCAGTTAAGAACTGACAAAATTACTTCATTTTGGTCTCTGTTGTCTGTTTCTTGGCTGCAATCATTGCTTTATGATATCAACTGGCACATAAAAGAGAAAAATTTATATGCAATAGTGAATACTTATGTATATGAGGCTTGTACAGAGTAGTTTTTGTAATATTATAAGGGATTCTTCTAGAAGACTGCACCTGAGCTCCTCTCCCACACCCTCCCACCACACACTACACCTCCACCATCCCACTACCTCCCTGGCTGTATGGGCCAAGACTTCTGAGCAATGGCGTCACAGCCAGCCACGTATCTCAACTCACTGATACTGGGCAACGCCCCCAGGAGGAACACTATCACCATTCAAGGATTTCAGAAAGTGAATTCCTTTCACATTTCCAATGGGTTCTTACAAAGCTCTCTCTCTGAATTTTCTTATTTGAAATTTTAAACCTATTTGAAATCTGACTTAAGCAAAATTACCTGTACCTCCTCCCAATCTGCGATTGCTGCTTACTCTTTCAAATCTCACACATCTCATGGTTGGGGAATTGAGTACTGGTCCACTTTCCCTCCAATGTCATTTTCAAATTATAGTTTCCTGTCGTGTGTGAAGACTGTTGCTAAGTTCACGGCTTTCTTTCCCTCCTTGTGAGCTCACACATTGCCTTTCTAGGATCTTTCACAACAATTCGGTCTCCCTTTCGATTCATCCCACAGGCCAACCCACTGGTCACCCAATCCTGGGGCTCACCGAGATCTTCACAGGAAGTACTTTTCCCCCACCACAGCTGCCAGCATACCGTGGTCACTGCCCTAACTGTCATAGTGCAAAACCACTGTTTCCAAAACTGAAGTTCACACAGCCCTCTCTCCAGTTGCCACCGCTTACTTTTCTGTTTAATTGGGCCACCTCCCACTAAGACATTTTTCTACTTGTCTAGAAAAGTCAGTGCCCTCTCCATTTCCTCAGTCCATCCATCTCATCTCTACTTGCCTTCAGGCCCCCACCTCTGTATCAATCAGATTGGTTCATTTTTCTGATTTTTATGTTGTAAAGCTAGTCAGATTTTCTTTAATGGTTTCTCTAATAAAAATAGTCTGTCTCATTTCAGGAGTAAAGAAATTGACACAGAGAAGCAAGTTGGAATTTAATCAGTGGCAGATATCCTTTGGTAGCAAATCCATATTCCTTTCACAGTAATGGAAACAACCAAACTTTAAAAATAAGATAAGAGGGCAGTGATATAGCTCAGCAGCATAAGCGTTTGCCTGGCAAGCGCGAGGGCCCGAGTTCGACCCCCGGTACCCACAAAAAAAAAAAGAAAAAAATAGATAAGAGGGCCGGTGATATAGCTCAGCAGCATAAGCGCTTGCCTGTCAAGCGCAAGGTCCTGAGTTTGATTCCTGGTACCCACACACACAAAAAAAAAGATAAGAAACTATCTTTACATGCATGTGTAGGCTTCTGATATTTTAGGCCTGCTTTTATAATACTTTAATTTTGGGAATTCCCATGAAATTGTTGAAAATCTCACTAATTACACCTGTATATCCTACATATATCTTCCACACGTATTTTGTAAGAGCAATGGGAATTCCTAACTATGAAAAGAATGACTGTTGCTGGTGTAGGCAGTATGTACACCTACAGGCAGGGAGCTGAAGCAGCTGACATCATCATATGCTTTTGATTCTTGCATCCTGGGGAATAAAATGGCTGCTTTAAAGAAAGAATTTTAATCATAACTCACTTTCTAATTTCCCTCTTCAGGGATCCCGACGCCTTCCTAAGAAAATTGTGTTGTCTTGAGTTTCTACACGGAATCCAGGGAAGTGATGTCCGTGAGTTAGAGGTCAGGCAGAATCAAGTGAGAGTTATCTTCACCAAGGCATAAAAACACATCCCCTTGAGTCTATGCAAATGCCAGAGATTCTGTTTAAGCAGCAGCCATGAATGGCCCGAGTCGAGCTCTGGCTTCATCATTGAACTTCTTAGCGCCATTTAATCTTCGGATCCCACACTTTTCCTTGCCAGAGCAAGTAAAATCTATAGACTGGGGAAGCTGCCGTCACTCTTTGGGCTGTTTTAATGTTTCCTTAAGTTGAAACTGGGTCTTTTTGTACAAATCGCTGCTGTCGGTGCCATCCTTCCCTGCCTCTTTCTGTTTGCGTTCATCTCCAGCTTGTCTCTGTGCACTTATCTGCGCTGACACACTGCGGTCAAAGGCTTCCTTATCAAACGCCATCTTTTTATCTGATCTATCTTGCAGTTCGCTGCACTGGGTTAACTCCACTGGGATCATTTCTCCCCGGAGACTAACTACTAGGCAACCCGCACCAGCTTCTTGCACAGCATTTTGCAAGTGCTCCTTAAGATTTCACTTTCACTTTAAGGCAATGTAGAGCTCAGAAAGTGTGGATGAATATGTAAAACAGATCCAGGAGATTTAATGACAAAGGTGAGTTCAAATTCTGTCTTTGACACTTAAGGTCAAACTACACAACCTTAATAAGCCTCGGTTTTTCCATCTTTTTTTTTTTTTTTTGGGTACCAGGGGTTGAACTCAGGACCTCATTGGCCAGCAGGCGCCCGTGCCGCTGAGCGATATCACCGGCCCCTTTTTTCGTATGTGGGTACTGGGAGTCGAACTCGGGCCCTCGTGCTTGCCAGGCAAGTGCTTATGCCTCTGAGCCGTCTCACCAGCCCCAGTTTTTCCATCTTAAAAGGAGGATTATAATGTTTATAATTCTACCCCTACATCAGATTTGTGTGATGATTAGATGAGATAATGCATGTAAAACCCTTGGCGCTGAGCCTGGTACATAGGACACAGTTAATAAAAGATACTGTTGTTGCTGTAATCATTATTACAAATAAACCAGTCTTCCAAGGAATCTTGCCTTAGGCCACTGAGCCTGGAAGGCAGTGATATTGTTCATCTCATTTGCCTAATTCTGTGACCAATGTGACAAGCACTCTGGACTCATATTGACCATTCTGTCTGCTCATACTAAAGTTAAAGTTTTATTGATTCTCTGAGTTTTCCTTTCAATAAACCAAAAAGTGCTATTTTTCTAGCCCAATGGGTTCCTAGCAAGAAAACAATAATTTCTAAATAAAATACCACTTCTAAACCAATTTCTTAAGAAAAATAGATTTGATTTTGTTTTTGGCCTTTTGTCATCCCATTTCAGAAACTGATTCTTTCTCCTTCTTTAAATAAGTTATAAAACTTCCTATTTTTAATATGCTGAAACTTTGAGTCAAATCATTGCTTTCTCAAAGAAAAGCCCTTTTTAGCACATTTATAGCTTCTTGTTATATGTGTCCTAACTTAATTGGCCTACAGGGATGGATTCTTAACCATCGAGATGACATATGAACACAATTTTATTTTGAATAATTACTAAAGTTTTGGGTGTTTTTTTGTTTGTTTGTTTGTTTTGTTTTTTTACTTTTTTATAGTTAGGGAGGTGAGACTGTTTAACTGAAATCTGATCTCTCTGAAGTAAACACTTCTCCACACTCCCAGTTTTAGATTTTTACCATCCATTCATAAAATGAAAGTGGCCCTTTACCTCTTGATCCATTTTTGTGATGGTTTTCACTTCCCTCTTATGTTCTTTATTTCTCTGTTGATACGGAATATTCTGATTTGTTAGTGTCCAAAAGGCAGCAACTGGCTATTAATATAATGTGCAGAAATGCATTTGGTAAATGCTACCTTAAACTGATGATGAAGATAATGACAAAGAGAATGGTATCTGACTTAACACATTCTTTAGCTATTAATCTTCCCCCCAAAAAATGTCTTACAGTAGATGTACAGTTTTAAAAAGTTGCATCAATTACTTTACTGAATGATAATTGGAAGAAATGGTTTGGAATGAGTAGATTTTTCCATGGTAGATTCATAGATTAAAAATTACTAATTTTGCAAAGCCAAAGCTTATTTTTCAGTCTTTCATTTTGCATTGTATATTTTTTCATTTTAGGAGCACAGAAGTTATAGAAAGCTCAAAAAGTACCAGTCCTGTCACCACTTTGGTGATAAGGAGTTATGTGGCTAGCAAATGATGTGCTAGAACACCAGCCAGGAAGCCTTCCTCTCCTCTGGTCTATTTTTAGTCCAATTACAGGTGAAAAGATGCTATCTTTCAGCCTGTCATTTAAATTGGAATATAGAAGAGGTCTGTCAGTTCTGTTTCATGTACTTCTCAACAAAATGAGAGAGTCCCCTACTGAGGCTTGTATTGATGTTTCTAGGGAAGCTCTGTGTACTTGTAAACAGTGTACTTGTCAGGAACTGAATAAAGATGCAGGTCCAATAAATGCATAACACTGAGCATTTCAGATATATTGCCTATCACCTCAAGTTTTAAACAGAAACACACAATAATAGAGTATGTTTAAAAATTAAAAACAAAAAAAAATCTTTCCAGGGTACTTTAAAGAGAGAAGATGATTCCAGTTACAAATGTGGCCTTTAGGGGTACGTGATACGAGGGTTATTAGTAGCCTCTTTTGCCCTATTATATTTTTAATTAATAGGGGAAATATAAATAGCAAATAAAAATACCTTAGACTCTTCAAAATTGACTAATAAAGGGATAATTTTATAATTAATAAAATGTATGCACTGACAAAATGATTACAGATATAACTTATGATTTTGCATTCTTTTTCAATGAAATGTGCATCAAAATAAGGTCATAATTTCTGCGGCTAACCAGAACCTCAAGATTTCTTACAAAGAGAGTTGCTTTTCTTTCTTTGTGGGATGCCTGGCAGACTGGAAGATAGCATTGCTGGAATGTGGGAAAATAGCTGTGAGGTCAGAGGAGCTGCTAGCCCCCCACACAGCTGGCTTCAGATGTAATTAATTATGAAGAGAGTAAGGAAGTAATCCACATAATTGCATAAATGTTAAGCAATCGGTATAATTGGGTGTATATACAAATGGATTTCTTCCCTAAGTTATTATTGAAACAGGAAAAAATCTAATCTATTAGTGGTTGACTAGTCAGTGAAAGAACCTGACTTTTTGTTTGTTTGTTTGTTTGTTACCGGGAATCGAACTCAGGACCTTGTGCTTGCCAGGCAGGCGCTTGTGCTGCTGAGCTATATCCCTGACCTGAGTTTTAAATATACTAAAAATTATGTATTCTAATGTGTGCTGTTCTTCAAAATTGTGTTTTTCTGTGACTAGATCCTTTCTCCTTTGTTATAATTGTGCGTACACACACACACACGTGCGCGCACACACATATGTATGTGCATCTTTCTGGCACTGTATGCTTAATCTTGTTCTAATTCCTTTTGGGCCCACTCCATGAACAGCACAAGAACATCCTTCTAGATAAATACTCTGTACCGGAGGTGACAAATACCTGTTCAGTATGACTTTTATTAACCCCACGTTATAAGTTTATTTATGCCAGTATTTTTGTTTTTTTGCCTCTGATCGAAGACTTATGCTAGGAAACTTTCCTAAAGAATTGTGCAGACTGCTGCCACCAGTAATCAGAGTTGGCTTTGGGATGGAGCCTGTTGACCGGTCCTTTGGGAGACATAACTTACCTTGGAGCCCACATGTCTTACTCAGCGCTGTGTCCCTAGGGCTTATGGGATGCAGCCGTCACAGTATTTTGTTCCTTGGAGGCCATATTGGTGTTCTGCTCTTCTAGGTGTATATGACAGGGTGTAGGGTGAGTTCGGTCAACATGTTTTGGCTGTTAACAGGACAGCTGCTAAGGTTTTCCAGATGTGCAGATGGATCTATACCTCTTTCAGCTCCATCAGTGATGGGAGTTCTGAGTGAGCCCCAAACCAAAGAACCACACACGTCAGAACGACGTAAAGCAGACCCTGCAGGAAAATCTTAGAGGCTCTCCAAACTCTTATGAAACATAGATACATCATTAAAATAAGGGTCCACCTTCCCTAGGTCATTGTATCCTTATTTCTCTATAAAAAGGAAAACAATATTCCTATGTGGAGTTTTAGTTTTAGATTTATAACTTTACATTTTAATGCCAGTGTTTTTCTTTTTTTTTTTTTCTGCTCTCTTTACTTTTTGGTTTTGAAAATGCTTTAAATCTTTAAAAAGCCATTCACTAGATTTTCTTTCTTTTTTTGGCTTCAGATCATTTTTATAAAGTATTTTCTTTGTACCACTTTTTTTCTCCTTCCCATTTGTTTTGTTACTTTTCACCAGCCCTCTTCCGTCAGCAAGCATTGGTATTTCTTTTTAGCATACAATTTCCTCTAATCTCTATAGACATTATGTGAAAGTAGTATGTTTAAAAAGTCAATAAGACCTCAATTAGCCATCCTAATACAAGCACAAATGTCAGAGATAGTTGTTAAGAGCTTAATTTTTATTTTAATATGTTTTTCATGTGTGTATTTTATTGCATGCTTTTATGATATTATTTTTCAGCCACATCGTTTCAGTGTAGACATTTTGTGAAGCTCAAGTTCAAGATGAGCTATTTGGACACCCAACTGCCCAGTCTTCTCTCTGCCAGCCCTCATAAGCAACCAGCAGCATCTCATAATGAGGTCTGCTCTAGCCCTGACCTCAACTAACCCTCTGTCCCTGGCCTTCTCTTTCTAAGACATATTTTCCTAATGAATATTTTCTGTTTCTCATTTAGTATGTTCCAGCCAGGCAGGAAAATTGAGTGAGGGTCTGACTAAATTGTGAAATGTGTAAAGAGATATTGGATGGCTTAATTAATCAGCAAGAAGCTATGTGGTTGAACTTGAAATTAAAATGTGTGTATGATAATCTTGGATATAACTGAAGATTGATTTTAGTATCTTATGACCAGATGAAGATATATTTCAGTGATGCTACAACACTGAACACTTCCAAGCTACTGAAGTGGAATCCTTGTTTGAGATCCTGAAATCCTTCTTGTGTTCCACAAACTGAGTAGTTGAATGCATTAGGAGATTCTGGCTCACAAGTTTCTTTGTTTATTGACTCATGCTTATCCTTTTGCAGGATAGGTGTCTAGCTACAATTAAATCAGGCTAAGGTTCAACCAGTATTAACTAGCATCTCTCACCTTGCTTTATCTTTTTACCCAGGGTGCACTGTGCCTGTTTGACAGCAACTGATCCTCGACCAAAAAAAAGCCTAAAATCAGTGTGGCCACAAAGGCTATCAAAACCTTTTATGTGACCATAAGTTCAAAATTCAAATCAGATAATTTACCTTAAACCTAGACTGGGAATTAACTATATCTCAAAGTTTGGCTTTAATAACAATCTAGGTGTTTTATGTATCTTGGTTTGTCTATACTAACTGGGTTAATCATCTCTCATTGTCTGCAACAATCCTAGATTATTCCTGTCGCATGGCAGTTCCTCATAAATGTCATGTGAGAAAGAACTCTTAGATGTTCTTTCAGTTATAGTAGTCAAATAATCTCTCCATTCTTCGTTCCCAATTTGCACTAATTTGATAGTAGCTTTTCTTTATGTGATATTTTTCTATTAAAAATTTTTTAAAATTCTGTTCTATCCAACTTGCCATTTTCCCAGCCTCTACTCCCTTGTTCAGAATTGACTTCCTTGGCAAGTGCTAAACCAACATAAAGAAACTGATCTGTTGATTCCCAAAACATCAAACTTGCTGTGAAATGATAAGAATTGAAATAGCCACTTTGGTACTTAGTGTTTTTTCAAAATGTTCTCAATTTTCCAACACTGACTATATTTCTGGCTTCAGAGATCAGTAAGAACATGAATGAGATTAATCTTGCATGAATGTTTTTCATGCATATAACTTGGAGGTCCTCAGAGGGAAGAAGCAATATAAATTTCATATTCTATACATAATTTCTACATGGCTCCCTACTGTAAACTTTGGTATAGCCTAAAACATTTTAGCAGAATTTGTGTAATGCAGAAATTGAGGTTTAATAATTGGCCATTCATTTATTTATTGAAATTATTATTCCTTCAGTTCTTGGCACTGGACCAATATCCGGGGACGGAGAGGTAAACAAAGGCTTGGACTTCACAGAGTGACCAGTCCACTGGAGAGACAGGCATGATTACAAAATTGTAGCATTAGATAAATACAAATTCCACTCCTGAGTCACTCCTAACTTAGGGAAAGGATTGGTTGAATAGACCAGTAAAGTAGCAAGAAGTTGACATCCATCAGTTCAAGCCTTCCAGTTGGGTGAAATTGGAAGACATGGGCACATGTGACCTTGGTCTCTTTGTTCTCACACTCCTCACTCGCTCCGAACAAGCCCTGAGCATGGGTGCTGTTTTCCTTTTCCTCACTTGTGCTCCTCAGATCGGTAAGACAGAAGTCTTTATTTATCGTACACTAAATGAGCAAGTGTCCTCCGTTAGCAGTATCTCCTAGCTGCTGTGTCTCCAGACCAGGATTTGGACGTGTGTGTTGGCAGGTGGCATTAGGAAGCTTGATTCTGTCTGTTTGTCTCTGGCCTGCGTTAGTGGCTTTTGTGGGTTTAATCTGGGCGTGGTATCACACACTGTGATCCCAGCATTCTGGGAGGCTTAAACAGGAGAATGGCAAGTTCCAGCCCAGTCAGAGAAACAGTGATTTAGCAAGACCCAGTCTCAAAAAAGAAGAAGAAGAGCTGGGTGTGTAGCTCAGTACAGAGGCCCTGGGTTCAGTCCCTAGAACTGAAAAAAAAGAAAAGGTCAAACTTTCAGGACACAGTAAGCTTTATTTTAAAACAAGATTGGTTTAGTTTCTGGCAAGGATACAGGCTAACAGACACAGCAGATATGGGAGCGTAGGCCTTTATGCAACCCCAGAGCTCCCTTACCGAGACGCAGTCCCACCAGCAGACGAGGCAAAACAGCATGCCACATTCATCTTAACTCTATAGTTTCTAAACTAATAGCACTTTGGAAGGCTGTGGGATGATTCTCACAGGCAGGCCTAGATCAGCCCAGACATGATACTAATGCTTTACTTTCAGGGTCCACTCTGTATTTATCGACAGCAAAGAGATATTTATATTCATATCTGATACTTTTGTATTCACTTTTGCTGACCAGTGCATCACATGTAGAAGACTTTGGGGAACCAGTCACACTCATTTTTCTTCTGAGTTCAGGACAGCTGAGATATGTTAATTGCACCCAGCTGACACACACACAGACCAGTATATGTCAAGAGTTTTCCATCTTGTCAACCAAATAAATTAATTCTCTTCCCAGGAGGATATTTAAAGTCTTACTCTAGTACTGTAACCAACCCAAGAGTGAGATCAGAAGTCCTCTCACAGAAACTGAGACAAGAAATAGGACAACTCTATCTTAACAGAGTAGGGTTTAATGCTCTCATAGAACACCATCCAACATGCCATGAAATCCTGGTGCAGGCTAAGCCTTCCTGGAAGAGAACTGCTTCCCACTGTCATGAGGATTTGAGCCAAGATGTGAAGGACAAGTAGAATTTTGTAGAGGGTGAACAGGAATTTTATTCAAGGAACTAATATATGGCCAAAGAACCACTGAGCAATATTATGTACAGTGTGGAAAAATGCAACAGGCTGGAGACCTTTCCCCCAAATCTATACTTATTTTACTAAATCAATACTTTTCATCACCCCTGGTAACTGATTTACTTAATTCTTTTTTAAAAAAATACTCTAAACCTTTGGAATTTTATATAAAAATCAGCATTAAGTCTTATGAATTCCACTAAGATCTCAAAATTCTTTGAACTATTCTCTCAGTAAATATTTATTGAGTAATTATTTATTGAGAATGCTGGAATCACAGTGTGTGCTACCACACCCAGATTAAACCCACAAAAGCCACTAACGCAGGCCAGAGACAATGGCTAGGCACCATTCTCTCCATAAATACAAGAAATGCAGCAGTCAGCAAGACAGGCAAGCTTTCTCTTTGCATGCAGCTTACATTCTAGAGCTGTGCTAATACAGTAGCCACCTACCCCATGTAGCCACTGAGCACTTGGAATGTGGCTAGTACCCAGGAGATGTGCTAGAGCAGTTATATTTATACTGGATTTCAAAACCTTTGTATGAAAGAGATGAGCGTAAAATACCCCATTAGTAAATGTTTTAATGATTGCATATAAAAATTGCAATGCTTTGGTTGTAGCCAGTTAAATAAAATATACAAAGAAATAAATTGCATGTTTCTTTCACTTTCATATGGTGACTCCCAGAACATCTCACACGCGTGACTTACGTTCTTATTAGACAGTGTTGCCCTAGAGAAGAGTCAAAAAATAAACTAGTTCACAAATAAATGAACAAGAAATTTTCTGATAGCAAGAAGTGCTATAAAGAAAATAAAACCAAAAGATGCAAGAGGGAGTGGCAGAGATGATGTACATCAATCAGCCAGGGAAAGCTTTTTCAGAACACAGTTTTGCTGACATATGGATGATATGAGACAAGGTCAGAAAGGTAGGCAGGCAAGGAGCTTGAGGAACTGAAAATGAGATGGGTTGCATTTGAAGAGCAGTGGGAAGCCATGGAAGGTTCCTAGCAGGATGAACTGGACTGATTAGCATTTTTAGAAAGACCTTTATGTCTGCTTTATGAAGAATTAAATGCAAATGAGCAAGAAGAGAAGCAGTGAGCCCGGAAGCCATTTCAGTAGTGCTGGCAAGATTGGTGGCTTGGATTCAAAGCAGAGGTGATGTTAAAAAGCAGACAGATATTTGAAACATATGTTCAGCCTTTGGCTTTCAGAATCTTGTTGATGATTTGGATACTGGAGGGGAAGGATGGACATGGACAGCGATTGCTCCTGGTTTCTGGCTTGAGTTGTATGGGGCAGGGATGGGAAGAGCGGGGCATTAACTGAGATGGGGAAATTATCAGAATAACTTGGGGAGGGAGATTCCATTTTGCCCATGGTAAGATGGAAAATACTATTAGAAATTTGAGGAATTGCACTGGTAAATCTAGAGTTTGGTGGACACGTCGGGGCAAGAAATATAAATTTGGGAGATAGTTTATGTTACTGGAGTGAAAATAAAGCAGGCTGTGGTGAGGCAGAGCCATGAAAGTGCACACAAAATGTCCTAGTGTGAGATACCAGACAGAGCTCTAGAGACCGCTTGCAGCTTTCAAGTGGACTCTCTGGGGACAATGAGAAGCTACTGAAACTGGTCGATGCCTCTCCTAGCTGCAGATATGCTAGAAAAGTTCCGTCCTTCCTTCCATTCTTGCTTTCTGTAGGCAGTTGGAGATAAACTAAAAGCATCACTGTTAATGTTGTTTTTCAGAGATTGGAGAGAAAGAAATCATTATAAGCAGGAAATCATAAAATGTGGGGAAATTGCTTTATTGGCCCTTGGCTGGAGTCTACAATTTGGAGAATTATACAGGAAGGCATTAAACAGAAGCAAGAGAGACACAAGTTTGATTTTATTAGTCTTAGCTGAGAGACGAATCTCTCTTCAAGAGCTCTGAGAACCTCTGAGGCCTAAGTCGAGCTGTCATGCAGATGTATGGACTGCACCTTAGCTAGTCTTGAACAAAGTAGAAGACGTTGTAGCTTTAAAGCTCAGAAAATCCACCAGGCTTTGTTAAAAAACACTGATTTGTAAGGGTGGTGGTCCATGCTTTAACCCTAAGATACAACTCTTTTAGGTGACAATGCCATCAGCAAAATTGGTGGCTAGATAAGCCCAGATTTCTGCAGTTAGTCTCTCCAGCCGGGGAAATGCTTCCCATTCCCAGTGTTGAATGCCTGCTTTTGGAAACTCTGATGACCCTATAAGAGCGCCTTAGTGGGAGACGGCTGCCACACAGTCAATTGATAAACATTCAACATCCACAACTTAAGGGAGAGAAAGGTTTATTTTGGTGCCCAGGTTGTAGAAGTTTCGGTCCATAGTCAGCTGGCTCCAAGGCAGGGCGGCATGGCAGAGGAGGGCTGCTCGTGGCATGGCAGGCAGGAGCGGAGAGGGAGAAATATCCTTCCAGGCCACACCCGTGGTGATTGATTTCCTTGCACCAGGCTTCACCTCCCAACATCACATTTAGCTATACAATTATCAGTGGACTAATCCACTGATGAGTGTCACGCCCCGTGATCCAGTCACCTCCCCAAATCCCCGCCTATGAGCACAGGAGGCTCTGGGGAGGACTCTGCGTACGAACTGTAACAGAGGGCCTCCGTTTTAGGCCCTGTCCTTGAAGTTGAATAGGAGACACGTGCACAGAGGGGTGTGAGCTCACAGCCAGGCCAGCCATAGTTTGTATTTCTTGCAAAATATCTTGTTTGGAAGAAGAGTTTTGGGGTCAGGGTGACAAACCAATCTACTCAGTAACAACACTTTAAATATCACATTTGATCAGATATTAAATATGCTAAAATTCAGCATTTCACTTACAACATATCTTCTTTCTATTGTCACTTTTTTTAACATTTAGGATATCTCTTTGATTTAAAAAGAGGAAATGTTCTATAAAACACAAAGCGAAACATAACAAGTTCTATTAAAATACACATTCTGGTACTAAATCATTACCCTCAATATCAAATGAGAGCTATCTACCTACCTCAGGATGTAACAAACGATAGAGAACAAAATATAAAAATATCATAGTTTATTCGAGATCATAAAGGTATATTCGTTTCAATAAATTTATTTGCATATGTGTTTAATGTTCATAAAAATGTTTCCCTATCTTTAATCCTCTGAGAATGAAGTTTAGTAATATGTGCCCCTAATATATAAGTTAATATATGACTTAATATATAAGTTATTATATACTGTGTACGAATGAACCTATTTCCTACTTTAAAACTGAAATTTCTCATAACAAGTTAGGTCTGGTTCCTGAAGCCTTTGGCATCCAGCCAGGTTGCTCTGATAAACTTCAAG
This sequence comes from Erethizon dorsatum, assembly GCA_028451465.1. NCBI lineage: Eukaryota > Metazoa > Chordata > Mammalia > Rodentia > Erethizontidae > Erethizon > Erethizon dorsatum. Next base: position 100,047,934 of record CM051833.1, on the reverse strand, counting down.
GAAAGGAGCAAAATAAAAGGGAAATGTGAGAAGATGGGCCTGAAGTTCAGAAGAAGTTTCTCTTGTCTGAGATGACTTGTCATGACTTAGAAATGCTCTGAGGGGCACATTCGCACATCTAGCAGCCTAGACCTCCACAGCCACTGAGTAGATAAATGAATAAATAATACACAATGGGAGCGGGCAGATGGTTGGAATGGAGGATCCATGTGCTAAGAAATAATAATATTATCTTGGAGGTTTTGAAAACAGGAAAAGAAGAAAAGGAAATGTAGCTGTGACTACTAGAAAAGAGATTTAAATGTCCCCAGTAGGAGATATAATTGTTCTCATTTTACACACAAGGACAAGGACATGGTGTTTATAACAGGACAAGTGACTATTCAAGGTCAAATGAGTATTGAAGGTAAAACCACTAGAATGCAGCAGCAGCAGAAAATAATGCAAAGTTTCTGATTATGAATCCATGGTCCTTTCAGAATGCCTCTGTTGCCTCCAGGGAGACTGCCTCATACAGAAATCAACACATTTTACTGCAGTTCTAATTTGTGCACGCTTGCCTAAAAACGATCTATTTCCTAGTTCTTTTTACTACCTCTACTCCCACCCTTAATTTCATAGTCAAGGAGGGGAAAACTAACTACTGTCTAGATTCTTGCTAAAGAACTTCAATTTAAAAAATCTTTTCAGGCCGGTGAGATGGCTCAGTGGTGTAAGCGCCTGCCTTGCAAGCGCGAGGGCCCGAGTTCGACTCCCGGAACCCACATACGAAAAAGTGGCCGGTGATATCGCTCAGCGGCACGGGTGCCTGTTGGCATGCGAGGTCCTGAGGTTGACCCCCCAGTACCCACAAAAAAAAAAATAAATAAATAAAAATAAAAAATCTTTTCTCCTTTAGGTTTTCATTTGACTCACAGCGTAATCATATTGCTGAGAAATATTTCGTACAGTCATACCTAGTGCATAACATCAAATGTTCCCCCAGAAATGCAAAACAAAATGATGTGTAGACCACCTGGCTTCCATAGAAGACTATAAAATCAAGGAGAACAGCTCTGCTAATGTAGGAATAACACCAGTATTTATGAGTAATATGTCTGTTAGATAGGCAGTGTGTGGTGTGTACAATTCTGATGACAATGTGTTGAAAAATAAAACAGTTTTCCAGAGGAATGGGAGAATAAAAGCAAAAACCTACGGAAACTAGTGGATTTGGAGTCCTTTGGAAGGAAATATACAAAAAACTGCCAGACAACTACCAGAAGCTCACCTCCAGACGATACTTGGCCTAGTGTTGCCAGGCATGAAGGATGGGACACTCAAAACTAAGCCACGTGCATAGTTTCTGCCCTTATGACCCTGGCAGTATGGCAGATCCAGAGCAATTTCACTTGATTTTATATAACTGTAAACATAAATGCCTTAGAGCAAAGCCTAGATGGCAGCATTAGACAATGTTATTTACTCATTTCCATACACATAAACTTTGTACAAAGGAAAATATCTACCAATACGAGACAAGTAAGACCTAGGGCAATGATATCTGCCCCCTGCACCATCCTTTCTCCCAGCACCATTTTGATTGTTTATGTCAGCAGTGGTGTCCACAGTAAATTACAAGTGGTCCTTACAATCTTCCCCATATTGACTCTTTCTTTTCAGTTTTCTTCCTTTACCATGGCTTCTCTTTCTTGTTTTCTTTGTTTTCTATCTTCTTTTTCTTCTCTTCTCCAGGGAAACCTGAGGAAATGCCTACATCTTTCTAACAGCTCTTGGAGGTAGAAAAGATGTTTCATAGATACCCTGTCCTCCCTGGAGTGAGGCCAAAACAGGTTCTGTGAGATTCTGGTACCAAAGGACAGGGAGAATTCATTCTGCCAGAAGAAAGCCTTTGTCACTCAGGCTTTGAAATCATGCGGAGGACTTCACATTTGTAATGTATAGGCTTAAGTTGGTTTGGCTCCTCTGATGGACCAAGACCATGTTTCAGAGATGGCTGGGGTAACGATGCTTAGAGAAGACTTAATAGTGCTATTGGTGAAACTTCAGATATTCTTCCCATGGCTTCTTAATAATAATAGTAGTAGGTGTTAAAATAGTTATAGCTTCCACAGTAATAATAATGCTGTTTACTGAGCACTAACTATTTCAGGCATTGATCCAACGCTTCATCTGTACTGACTTATTCAAACCTCTCAGCAGCCCGGTAATGTGGAGCTGATCGATGTCCTCACTTCGTGGCTGAGGAGCATGGTCTGTGGGCTTAACAACCTTGCCTGAACTCACGCAGCTAGGCAGTCATCAGTCACATATTTCCTCTAGCAAGAGAACAGGCTATTTCCCCAAAATACGTTGTTGGTGCCGCAGGCTCATGTACTTCTGAAGACAAGCCTGGCCATGTTGCGATTGTTACAGGTCTTAAGTCTGCGACTCGTGATTGCTCTCCACTAGTACCAGCTTCCTAGCGCTCTGCCTCAGAGGGTCTGCAGACCTCTTCTTTTTATTTCTACCCTTCACTCTGCTTCAGAGCACTTAGCACTACCAGACTGTGTTATTTCAGGCTGCCAAAAGAAAATACCATAAACTGCATGACTTAATGAACATTTGTTTGCTCATGGTTCTGGGGGCTGCAAGTCCAAAGTGGGTGTCGGGATGGCTGGGTTCTGATGATGGTCACTTTCCTGTTCGTGGTCAGTTCTTGAGGGGTGTGTGTGTGTGTGTGTGTGTGTAGAGTCTCCTAGAGTCTCTCTTCTTATAAGGCCACCAAACTGACAAATTAGGACTCATCCTATGACCCATTTGACCTTGATTACCTACTAAAAGCCCTATCTCAAATGTAGTCCCATGGCAGGTAGAGACTCCATTCAAGCACTGACCCAGTAGATATGTAATAGCTTCTCAATGTATTTATAGCATATTTCTCTCCCTCCACCCTGCACTCTACGAGTAAGTTCAATGCTATTATGGATTTTGGATGAGGATAATGTTTATTATAATTATGTTATTCTTAATATTGGCCTACATATGGTAGGCGCATAGTAAATATTTTCTGGGTGTATAAATAATGGAAAAATGACTCTTCCTGCTTTCATGGTGGGAAATATGAGTGGCCTAAATGAGGGAGAGGAAGAACAAATCTCACATACTCTTCCAAGCTGTGGAACTACTCTTAGCTGCTGTATGAATTTTTGATTCCTTCAGCTGGCAATCCAGGTGCCCTCCATGTTATCTTCCAGAGCCACCCCCTGGAGGGGCAAAAGGTGGCAGAGGTGCACACACATTGCCACCTGCGGAGAACACCTGAGGCATGATGCTGGGGCTCCTGCTGCTGCTGGAGACTGGGGCTGGGTGAGCAGGTGGAGAGAAGCAGGTGACGGTTGAGCGACGATTGGTGCTCTGCTCACTCACCGCCTCCTCTGAAGGACTAGTATGCTCTTGCAACGGCAAGCAGAAATACCGAAAGGACACCTAGGATTTGGAGGCAGATTTATTTACGTCGATGGGCACTGATTGGGATCTCTCCCGACATATCAGGCCCTGATCTCTGGTGGTCTAGGGCTTTTATGGGATAAGCAAGCAGCCAGTACAGAGGCAGAATGGCTTGTCAATTGCTGATTGGTTGATACAATGTGCATCACAGTGACCAGCTGTGCATCACAGTGAATAGCCGTTTCTAAGAGACAGGAGCAACCGGAACTGGAACAGAAACTGTTACCTGGGCAACTAACAAACTGAAGTATACTGGCTGAGGGGGTGCATTTTCTGCTACACACTATCCGTGTCGGCTCCAACTCCAATGATTAAGGCTCAACTGGCTTAATGCCTTAATGCCTGGCATGCTGTGGATCTAGGAACGTCTTTAAGTTTGGAAACTCGTTTCAAACTGTTCGTTCAGGGTCCCTACAAGCTAACTTCACCCACAGTACCTCTTGACTCAGGCCTCTGAGTAAAAGGGAGGAGTGTTTGACAGTAAAACTGGATGCTTCTTGGGAAGGACAGATCACAAGGACTCCTGGGTTTTATGGAAACTCTAGGACTTCTCTCCTGTCTCTCTCCCCTGTGTACAGCAGAGTAGAAGTAGTGCTGGTTATGACGTTGGAATATGGCGTGGGTGACAGCCAAAATTACATTGGCTGTCCACAAGATGATACCAATGATTCATATTAGAGCTGTGTTTGTATCATTGAGTCAGAGCTTCCACTGATATCTAAATATCAACTACTTGATTTTATCTTATGAATAATATAAGATGTAAGCTCCGTGAAAATAAAAATCTTTTCTCATATTTTTCCAGATCCTAGGGCCATAGTAAATACTTGTTGAGTGGATAAATGATCCCTAAATATGAAGGGTTGATACTTTATCATCACCACCACTTTACAGATGAGAAAAAATTAGTGAACTTATTAAATTTAAGCATAGTTGAAATAAAGGTTTCATGATTCATTGGACCTTCTACTTAGCAAGGAATCTGCCTGAATGTGAGTTCCACAAAGATAGACTGCTTCATTGACATAAATTCGAGGAATGTAGAACAATGCCTAACCATATTCTAAATGCTTAATAAACGTTTGCAATAATGAATAGAATTTCTAGGGTTATTTCAACATATGGCTCACAGAAAGCTCCATGACCTTTTCATGTTAAGGGGCCTTTCAATCTTTGAGTATGTTCAGTAAGGAAGAAATCATTCATGCTTTAGTTACAGCATTTCATAATTTGTTAGTTCTAATGTTGAAAGGTATTTTTGCATGCTTGGAATATTGTATAATATTTCACAGTTGTCACAATAAAATAGAGTCCTTTCAGGTCTTACTGAGGAAAAATTATACAACAGGGCAGGGCTAAGGACCATCTCAAGACTTAAAATTTGAGAGTTTCCCCAAGCTGAAGTGAGTGTGTAGTCATGCATGTAACTAGACATGCACTGGCTGTGTGCTGCCACCCAGCCCACCTCTTCAGTCACCCTGGCCTCAGTGACAGCATGCAAGACTTTCTGAAATGCTGTACTGAATTCAGTATCATCCACCTCTCCATCATTCCACTTGCCACTGGACTGATCTCTGCATCAATAATAACAGCTGACAATTGCAAGGCAAGAATCTCCACCTGGTCTGCTCTAACTCCTTCGTATATACTGATACGTTCAATCCCCCATTGTTTTGTGTATGCATTGTTTTGTGTGTTTTGTGTGTTGTATGTATGTGTTTTTTGGTACAGGGAATTGGACCCAGGGCTTTTGAACTGGGGAGCTATATCCCCAGCCCTTTTTAAAATTTTTTATTTTAAGACAGGATTGCACTAAATTGCCCTGGCTGGGCATAGAACTCACCATATGACCCAGGCTGGCTCTGAACTTATGTTCCTCCTGCTTTAGCCTCCCAGAGTGATGGGATTACGGGGGTGACCCACTACCCTCAGCCCCATTCCATCATTATGCCCACTTGACAAGTAAAAAATAAATAAATAAAAAACATAAGAGAGAAATAACTTGCCCAAATTTGTGACTATGTGCAACAAGGAAGTGGCAGCAGCAACTCAGTCCCTACCAGCCCAATTCCAGAGTCCACAAACCTACACCCCTATGCTATGTGGTGCATCCACACTCAGGATCGTCCCGACTCTTGCCAGACACGCGTTCACCTGTGTTCCCAAACCACCTGCTAATTGATCCCTCCGGGGCCGATACCCACATCATTTGTGATATAGTTTCAGTGATTGCTTTTGCCATCTTCCACCCCTTTTGCAAAGCACAAGAATGTTCCCAGCTGAGCCCTCCATCAGCTTTCCTGTCTCTGAAGACAGCCATCTGCTCAGTTTCCTTTGGTTCCTTGACTCACAGGAGGTCTAGGCGCCTTGCACTTGTTAATTCTGGTCTTTTCATTCTTCTTTGCCCGCAGATCTCTGTACTACACTGCTCCCTCACGTAGGGCAATTTCCCCACAGGCATCTGATTCCTTGATTTTTAGAGAATCTGTACAAACATATGCAGATATCTGGGGATATTTGTTATTGTTATCCACCTTTCCCCAACTCCACTTCAAAGTCCTCCATCTTACCTATTTATCTGGACATTTTTTTCTCGTCCATACCACATTTTCCACTTTGAACTTTTGCGATCAGATGGAGCATTGCGTCTCTACACAATAACAGGCTTTGCAGCATTGTGAAGGGAGCCTCTCCCAGCAGAGAACCCTCTGCCTGCTGCCTGAAGCCAAACCCCCTTTCGTGGCAGGAGATCTGGACCATTATCTTTCCTTGGTGAAACTCTGACTGGAAGCACAAACGCAAGCATCAATTATGTGCCCTGAAGGTTCATTTCCTGAACCTATGTTCCCTGGATGTGCTTCCTGGGTTTCTCCCATTGGCATCATTTGCCTGCATGTGATTCAGTAGAAGGAGCTGGCAGATGGTGATCTCCTCACATTCCTGACATGCATTTGAGGAACTGGCGCCTCTCCTGGCTGACCAGACACACATCAAAGATGGTAGTTATATCCACCATCTCCATAGGACTAGTGCATAGGTCAGTGAACTTGTTCTTTAAAGATCCTGACGGTAAATATATTAAGCTTTGTGGGACAGAACCGTCTCTGGATTAAGTATCGGGCTCTCATGTAGCGTGGAAACAGCCATAGACAATACACAAATACATATGGCTGTGTTCCAATAAAACTTTATCTATAAAAACAGACAGCTGGTTATATTTGACGCCTAGGACCATACTGCTACTTTAAAGTGTCAGGAGAAAAAAAATAAAATAAAATAGAAAGGAGGAAAGAAGGAATAGACCAAGAAAAAGAGAAAATATCTTTAACTGCTTCTCCAAGATTCACATTCATTTATTTTCTAAGTCTAGCAATAAACTAATCTCCTATTCCTAAGAAGTAAGGACACTGTATATTAACTTTGGGCCAGAATGTCTAATTATCCGTAGTCTAGTAGAGCAGCTGTGCCTCTAATGCATTATGTGGCCTACAGTGCCACCCTGTGGCCCGCCTGATGGTTGCAGTCTCACAGAGGTTAATTGTGTGAGGTAATGAACAGATGACCCTGCCCAGATCTTGACGTGCCAGCCGTAGACAATCTTGAAATATACTCAGTTTGATTTTACATACAGAATTTTCTTGCATAGGCTTGAGGTTTTTCCACATTGCTTTTGTGAATGTAGCTTTTTTTCTTCCACTAAACTCAGTCAAATGTTCTTGCCATTGTATGGAGCAAGAAAAACCAAAAATTTAAAAATAATTTCTTACTGATTTAGGAATCCTTTTCTACTTTTTTTTTAAGTGCTGAGGATTGAACACTCATGAAAAACATGCCCTCTCACGTAGCTGGGGTTACATGTGTGCCCATCATGCCTGGTTTGAATTTATCTTCTTGAATCAATATTAAAATGGATTCTACTCCCTTGGGCAAAAAGTAACCAATGACAGCTCTCTCTGTGTTGTGTGTGTGTGTGTGTGTGTGTGTGTGTGTGTGTGTGTGTGTGTGTGTGTTCATGCATGCAAGTTAGATAGCAAAAGAAAATTAGTTGGGGAGGAAAAGACTGAAGTTGATGATGGCGAGTAATTATTCTCACGCATAGCCTGCGCACACATACGCTCTGCAGTCTTGTGGGAGCCATTATGCCTCAAAGATGGGTAACAAAGAAACACCACAACCATTGGTGCCCTTCGTGTAGAAAGGACTATACCAATGCAGAGTTGACCTGCTTAGTAATCTTTGCCAAAACTCTCCAGTGGTTCTAAGGAAGACAAGAAGGACAGGTTTCCTTAACCAGAAGAATGTCTTAGTTTCTCATTGCCAACGACAAAATATCCAACATCCAAAGTTAAAGGAGAAAAGTTTTATTTCAGGTAAGTTTGTAGAGGTTTCAGTACATAGTCAGCTGGCTCTGAGGCAGGGTGGCACGGCAGAGGGGCATCACAAAGGAGAAACAGTCCGTGGCAAAGTAGGGCAGGCAGAATGCAAAACAGCAAAGTAGCGAAGCAGCAGCAGCTTCCTGCCTCTCCCTTTTATCCCTTCCAGGCACCTGCCCTTTACGTGGTGCCATTCACACCCAAGGTGGGCCTTCTCACCGTCCACCCCAGAACTATGCCAAACCAATCAGTGGACTAATTTAGTAATCACACACCCTTCATCCCAGCATCAGAACTTTCACCTTAGCATCACACACCCTACATTCAGCCACCTCCAAAAAGCTCCACCTATGATCACAAAAGGCTTTGAGGGGGCACCTAGATATGAGCCATAACAAACAGCAAGTAAGCATCTAAACAGATTATACTTGGACCATAAGCAAATGTTCAGAAAGTATCATTTGGATATGGACATTAAATGCTTAGAAATAAGAGAAAATCTTAGCAGCATGCTGCACAGGCATAGAAGAGCTGAACAAGTTTGTTGGTATCAGAATTTCAGATCACTTTGTGTCCCAGTTTAAGTGGAACATAGCAGCCTGACCTGGCAGAAAATAGGGAAATGGCTTTTCTTCCATTCAGGCTTACCAGCCACTATGCGCCCCTCCTGCTATGCATATTATTGCCTGATAGAGCCATTCGAGCTTCCAGTGCGAAGGTGCACAATGCGGTGTGTGCTGCAGGCTGGGCCAAGAACCCCGAACCTTGGTCCCAGGATCATAACCAGAGACCCAACCTCAGAGCTAACTTGAGATTCCATTGTCTGCAGGGATGGCATTTTATAAACTGAATTACTTTAAAATTTTCTCTCATTTGCTAAATTGAAGAATTCCCTAACGTCTTGAAACTAAGGCTGAATTAATAAGTGAGCTATGGCCAAACTTCAAGTACACATTTTATTCCTGGGGAATTGGGGGCACCTGAGGAGCATTTCCCGGGGGGCATCTAGGAAATGAGGAGAGATGCATTTCCGGGTTTGAGGGGTGGACCTCAGTCTGAGTTAAAATTATCCCAGTTAACGACATCATCCAAGCCTGACTTGTAGGGGTGAAGAGAAGGCCACGGTGAGACTCTTGTTTGAACTTCAGACTCAAGAGAAGGCAGAAGAGAAAGAAATGGTACTGCTCGAAAAGTTGCAGCTGTACATAAAAAGAGGGCAGACTCCAGGTCTGCAGGTCAAAAACTCGGTCACTCACCCCATTCATATTCTGATGCTTGGTGATTGGGAAAGTATGAAATCTGATCAGAAATATGGTGAATATTTAAATTTAAAAATTATTACAGTATAACACACATTTTTTTTAATCCCCCTCAGAATATTCCCCCTTGCTTTTGAAACATTTATCCCAGTTCTGGAAGTCCTCCTTCATGAGTGTCTTTAGTAGTGCTGTTGTGGCTGCCTGGATGTCCTGAATTGATTCAAAATGTTTACCCTTTACAGTCATTTTGACTTTTGGTCAGAAGTCATATGATGCCAGATCCAGTGAATAAGGTGAATGAGGACACATTGTAATGTTTTTATTTGATGGATGTTGTCATCCCGAAGGCTGTGTGTGACATGGAGCATTGTTAGGATGGAGGATAAAAGTGTTTGCCCATCTCACAGGCTATTTTCTTTGTGCATTGTTCCTTAAACACTCTAATAAGCCCTATAATATTCAGAGCTCACTGTAGTGTTCCTGGGGGAAACTCAAGTCACACAATTCCATCAAGGTAAAAACAGACAATCAACATGACCTCAATTTTGGATCTTGACTGAAATGCTTTTTTCGCAGCAGGAGAACTGGGTGATTTCCTTTAAGGACACTGAACCTTGGTTCCAGGATCATAAACATAGACCAAGTTTCATCTCCCGTGATGACATTTTTAAATAACCTGGAATCTGATGCATAACAATCACACAACTACAAAGAAATCGACAAAACTTCATGTTAATGTGTTTTTTGTTTTTTGTTTTATGTGGGTACCGGGAGTCAACCTCAGGACCTCAAGCTTGCCAGCAAGTGCTTGTGCCACTGAACGATATCGCTGGCCCCTTTTTCCTTTATGTGGGTTCCAGGAGTCGCGCTTTCCTTTAGGTGGAGTCCAGGACCTCGCGCTTGCCAGGCAGGCGCTTATGCCGCTGAGCTATCTCACCGGCCCTAATGTGTTTTTTGTGATCCATGGTTTATGGCACACTTTAAAACACACTTTCTCTCAGCCATAGCTCACAACCAGCTGACTGGACCAAACAAACTGAAACTTGTCACATACTGCTACTGAGGGTCAGTGGCCGCTCTCGTATTGAAGATCCCTACCTTTCTGTTGGATGACACTTGTCAGCAGCATTCACTGTATTCTTTGATCATCCTTCATATTGTACTTTCTGGACTTAAAATTCTTCAAGTTCAAAGTCAACAGAGAAGGTATCTTAAGGGATTTATTTCTATATAGTGTGGAAAGTGCTTTCCCAAGTCATACATAGGTAACCTTCACATCATTGGATGGAGACTGTGTTATTCCTATAATTTCGCAGATGAGAACACAGAGTCTTGGGGACATTGTACACCTTGTGTAGGGACATATACTTAGGTAGCGGTCACACCACAATTCAAACTGAACCCTTCGGAGTCTAAAGTTCCCACAGCTTTTATTCCGATCCATGGCCCGCAGCTGGGTAGAAAGTTAGCCGGAAGCAAGTAGGGGGTCATCTGTGAGGGAGAAGGCATGACTGCTCCTGGGAAATTTGAGGTCAGTGAAAGTGGCTGATGGTCAGAACAGTAGGCCCCCGAATCATCTAAGGATAGTCAAGGTCCAGCCAGGTCCTTTTCACTAAAAGAGTGAAAGAGTTTTGAAATAGCCATTGTGGCCAATAGGTGAAACTAAAATTGTGACACAGCTAAAGTGAAAGAATAAACCTGCAGCAGGCTTGTGAATTTTTGTTGTATGAGTCTCTTGTAGAAGTCAAATGAAAGGGGTTGAAGTAAACTGAATAGGAAAAGCAGATTGGTAGCTGACATGGTAGTAGCAGCTATGAACTCAGAAGGCTTCAGGATCCATCTGTTATTCTCTAGGGTGAACTGTGTTTCTTTCCACAGATATTGTCTGCGTCATAGGTTTGTTCTGCAGCACAGAGTTCTCAGGACATTCTGGAATGGATTGAAATTCCCTTGGGTGCCAGTCCCCTTTGTCTCTGTTCATCACTTTCCTTCTCCATGGGTTGCAGCCCTGGACTTCCCCCTTCACTCCACATTTCCTGGCCTCTCTTGGCCCCTAGACACCGCCCTGAAATCCCCCCTCATTTCTCATGTCATGACACTGATTTCTCATGTCAGCATTGGTCCCAGTGAGCCTTTGGGAAAAGAGCCCCACACGGAAAGTAAGTCTGCAGCTAGATATGTTTCTATGACAGCACACATTCAAGGTCAGTAGGCACAGAGGTCGTTCTGATTTTCCCATCCTTTCCCAAATTCACAAATCTACACAAATCAGAGTGCACTGATTTTTTAAATAGAAGAATGAGAATATGGAGGAAAGAGGGGATGGAAAATTTTTAGAAGTTTCTGCTGACTAGATGGTTCCAGACTGGTCACCCCAAGTCTCCAGACAGAGAAGGGAGCAGGATGCATGATGATGGAACCCAGCCTGGGGGACAAAAAGCCAATCCCCAGCTCTGAAGAGCTGAGATAGACACAGAGATGCCCCTAGAGGTTCTCAGTTACTAGACGGCCACTCTTTCATTGTCAGAGGCAGAAGGAAATTATCAATTTAGCTTTAGTGTGCCTTAATACATTAAAGGACAATTGGTGTATTGATTTGCCTACAGTACCTGAAGACAAAATAAGTACAAATAAGCAGGACCCATTCCGTTCTGTAGCCAGGTTTGTGGTTATCAACAACTGTATCCATTGCTCAGCGTCACTGCTCATACAACTAATGGATGACTAACACTGCCGAGGCGGGCTCATCTTTTTATTAAAAGGCATTTAAACTGTGTCCACGGAATTGATGTTCTAGCATCCTGTTTTGGTATTTCTAAGAAGCGACCGCCACCTACAGGCCACAGAGAGGATTACTGAGCAGGCCTATGGAACAGGGTTTCTTGACCATTCTTCATGAGACCCTGGAATTAAAATTAGTTTTCAATTTTTTAAGCATAAAAACCACCCAAGGATCCATGTGAACTCTGAGGAGTCCCTTGCTCACCCTCCAAGCAGCATTAAATATTTATTTACTATATGAACGATCTTTATAATAATAACCGGTACTCTAACAGAGTGGAGCCCTCGCGCACACTCTGGACAGAGCCCCCAGACCCCAGGCGACAGAAGGGCCCGGGCACCGGCAGGCTCCGCTTCGGTGGGCGCCACCACTGTAACCGTGAGCGGAATATTTCGGGAAAAAACTGGGTCTCTCTTGAACGTGTACCAACTTCTTTTCTTTATTATCTAAAAACATAGGATGACAACCATCGTGTTAAGTATTAGAAGTGGTTATAAGCATCCTAAGATGATTTAAAGTGTGTGGAAAGATGCAGAGGGATTATGTCAAATACTGTGTCATTTTATATAAACGATTTGGGCCTCTGTGGGTTACTAGGGACCGCTGTCATGTGGAGGCCATAGTCACCTGGGATTCCTGGCTCTGAGTTGAAGCCTGGGGTTGGACAGAGTTGAACTAAGAATCTCTCTTGGCAGAATTGAGGTTTTATTCCTTCCTCAATGGAAAAAATAAAATATAATTTTCTTCAGTTGATTTATGACTAAAATTGGGCCTTGTTGAAAAATCTAACACAGGCTCCACCCACCCGGCCTGAAAATACACAAGCGAGGTGCAGCCTCGCAGCGTGCGGGCAGGCGGTGCTGCCACCTGAAAGGGGCTCCTCTTCGCTGAAATGGAGAAAGCAGGGTCACGTAGCAGACAGCGGACAGTGCTATGACTTTCTGTCGTACTCTTTCTCTTGATTTTAGATTCTGCTTTATTAGGAAATGTGTGCTTGAAAGCTGCTTCAACAATTAAACGCTGCAGGGTCAGGTTTTAAAGTTCTCCTACAAACTAATGACATAATCTTCTGGGTGACCCATGCTGGACCTGATTCTCAGGACCCGACCTTGCAGAGCCCTGACCTCGCGATGCTGGCGAGGGGAGGGCTGTGCGTCGTCACTGGGTCCTTTCACCGCCCCCCCCGGGGGGGGCATTTAGGACAGACAAACACACTGGTCTCTGCAAAGTCCTGATTTCATTTTCTCTCTTCCCGCTTCCATAAGTTTCCCATGACATAAAATCAAGGAAAACTACTCTCCTTACTCAAGTGGTATTTAAAAGGAAAGTAGAAGTTTTATTATTTTAAATTGTATATATTTAATACAACATATTGTTTGGAAATTACAGAATGGCCAAATTGAGCTAATAGGCCTGTGGATTACCTCACATATTAAATTTTTTTCATCATGAGCACATAACATCTACACTCTTAGCTATTTGCAATAATAAAATGCATGGTTATTAATTATTGCCCTGTAACCACTTCCTATTAATTCTAGGAGAATAGGAAGTTTAATAGATGTCTTTATATGTTTTTTGAGTTTGAGAAAACAAAAGCTTAAAGCAAAGAGATTAATTTCACACTAATAAAACATTTCTGCAAAAATTTCCACCTTCTTGACTGTTAGCTGAACACTTTACACATCATTAAAAACACATTTAGAACAATGACCTCGCCATTAGCTCTCAGTACATGCCTGGACACATTTCTTGTTTAAAAGCAATACTGGGGCCGGTGAGATGGCTCAGCTGTGTAAGCACCTGCCTGGCAAATGTGAGTTCCTGAGTTCGACTCCTGGTACCCACATAAAAATAAAATAAAATAAAATAAAATAAAAGCAATACTGTTTCTGGCAAGCACAGCTTGTGGTAAGTGGGGGCTCCAGTGTTGGGCACTTCGAGGTTCAGAAGGAGGGTATGTGAAGACAAGTCTGTAAGCATAACGAGGGAGAGTTGGTCATTCAAACTGTGCATGAGTCCAGGACACCATTGCTCCACAGGGGTGAAAACCAGAAGGCTTTGTAAGCGATGCTCCTTCCATTCTCTGACAGTTGAGAGCCCCTCAGCTCTGCCCTTCTTTTTTTTTTTTTTTTTTTTTTTGTGGGTACCGGGGGGACGACCTCAGGACCTCGCGCGCCAACAGGCGCCCGTGCCGCTGAGCGATATCACCGGCCCCTTTTTCGTATGTGGGATCCGGGAGTCGAACTCGGGCCTTCGCGCTTGCAGGGCAGGCGCTTAAGCCGCTGAGCCGTCTCACCGGCCCAGCTCTGCCCTTCTGTTAGCTGGCTCAGCAGCTTGCAGAAAGGCCAAGTGGGGCATCTCCAGAGACTCCTGTGGACATTGTCTGCAGTGGATCCAGATAGTTTTATAAATTGCCCTGGGGAAGGTAATACACAACCAGAGATGAGGAGCACTGGTTTAATGAAATGGCTAGTAATGAATATTTGGAAATAATATAACTGAGGACAAGTGAGTTTTGATAAGAAGGAAAGAGGAAAGATGGAGACGGCGGCAAGGTGAGGGGCAAGGAAGCATTCCGTCTGGATTTAGAGCATGGCTGGACATGGTAGCAGACACTCAATAGAAAGGTGACCCTGACTGACTGGGGTAAAAGGTGTGTTACAGGCACAGGTCACCGATGTTTATTTAGCGGACTGTCCGTTATCTCACGTGCACAGTTCGCCTTGCACTAACTTAGGCCACCCTGAGGCGAGAATGAATCACCCAGCACCATCAAGCACTAACCGTTCCCATGATCCTCTTTAGGATGCTTAGACTCCCAAGGACCAAATATCACTATCGATCGGGCTTTGGCCACTACAGTGGACGACGCCACGGATGCTCCCCACGTCCACCGGGAGTACTCTCCTAACAGCCAACACATCTGGAAAAGTGAAAGGGAAACGAGGATGTCCTGACTTCCTAAAATCCTAACATAACATTGGTCTTACTCTTACATTCTCAAAACTATCAAAGTCTAAATACAAATGCACAAATCGCAAATGTAAAGACCAAGAATTTCACTAAATGAATACACAGGGGAAACTAGCGCCTGAACAAGAACAAGGACATACCCCAGCAGCCCCAAGCCCTCTTCCAGTCCCTACCCTCAGGGTAATCGTTACTGGATTTCTGTTACTAAAACTAAGGGGCTACTGCCTATCTCAATTATAAAAATGAAATCATATTCTAGGTGCTCCTTTATCTATGGTGTTGCCCGTAGGTACAATTTGTTCATTCCTGTGGTGATATTCCGGTTTGCATTAAAAAAAAAAAAATAAGATGCAATGAAGAGTTCAGAATTAAAGTGAACCTGGGAAATTGTCATGTCATATGTCTAAAGTAGAAACTTTCCTGAAAATAAAAGTTTGCGAATTTCTCTTAGTACCTGCAGTCAGCAGATTTCCTTAGTACTGCTGTTTGCTTCATCCTAGTATTTTCCTCAATAAGCAGTTTTCTCTTTCCTATTTTAAGACCTTCCCTAAGATTGTGTCCTCCAAAAGGGCTCACAACAATAATGATCTTGTTGGTGTTGAAGATCGAGAGAGTGAATTCATGTTGCCCTGCACCAGCAGAATGTCCCCACTACAGAAAATGCGAATGATATCATGATCGGCTTTATGGAATGTCATCCTAGCCTGCAGAAAGTTCAGTCTCAAGAGAAACCCTACAGCAGTGATTTTCAAGTGTGTGTGTGGGGGTGCACAGGAATCACCTAGCACCCCAGAATCACCTGCAGTGCATGTCCCCCTCCCCAGAGTTTCTGATTTGTTGGGTCTGTGGTAGGTCCCAGCCTGTGCCTTTCTAATAAGCCCCAGGTGATGCTTACGCTGTAAATCTGGAGTCACAGTTCGTGAACCACTGCTTTAGAACCTGCTGATAAAGCTGTGCTTCTCTTCCTTTCCTGTTTCCCTCGGGTGAGGTTTCCTTTTGCCATGCATTTGTTTTTCCACAACCCCTGGGATCAGCCAGGTAGAGATTTTAGTACTGTTATCGTATTTACTTTCCTAAATCATTAGTATCTACTACCTTAATATGTCTTTATTTCTGATTTTAATCCCATTTAGAGCACATATTTTATTTGTTCTTGATTTATTTGCACATTGGTGGCCCCAAATATTTGTTAGCTCACTAAAGGCATCAGCCACATATTTGTCCACATTCCCACAGCCCCCAGCAGGGAGAATTTCATGTACTATGAAACTAAACACCCTATCTCTGCTGGCCCTTGATTCAACCCACAGAGCTCCTGTTTCTCACTTGTCTGTGACAAAATGAAGCTTCTTCTATTGCTCTTATAAGAAGAGGGAGGCCCTAAGAATAATCTGTGATCACAGAGTGAGTCCCCAAAATAAATATTACTCATGTGCTTTGAACTAGGTGTTTCTTAACTGAAGTAAATTTTATCAGACACAAACTTGCACACTGGCACCACCTAGAGAATTTACTAAAAATACTGATGTCTGGGTCCCACACCAGAGGCTCTCCCCTTCCATGTGGGTTGTGATCTGGGCCCGGAGACTTGCAAAGTCTTCCGGGTGGTCTAATACGTAGAAAGGTTTTTGATCTACTGAAGTACTTCCTTCTCCTGGAGTTTCAAGATAGCCCCATTTTTTTCTAGAGGGTTATGTTCAGAAACACTTATCCTTGCCTTACCTCTATGCCTCCCTGGATGTTTTCCTTTTGAATGTTGCTTTCTGAAACAAGAAAATATAATGAAATGTTGTTACATGTTGAACAAAATATTAACTGCATTCTGAGCCTTGGAGAAATCTGCTCTAAGCTAGAAGTAAAATAATGAACTCTGCTGAAAGGTGCATTTTCTATCTTGGTTTAGCTCCTCTGGAAGGACTTGGCATGTAAGCATTTGTTCTCCTTGGAATTAACAACTAGAACAGGTGGTTGAGACTAAACAATTCATTTTGGAACAGTCCTTTAATGTGGAAGGACATTTACTGTCTATGAAATAATTACATAAAAATGTGAAAGTACTAGTGTACTACTAAGATTTACTATAACAACGCCTTATCATTCTGAAAGTAACGACCACATGTATATCTACCCACTTGTTTGGAAAATAATTTCAGTCATATAAAGCTACTTGAAAATACTTTAAATTGAATTGATTACTAACTACTTGTTTCTAATCTAACTGATGTTGTAAAAAGAATCAATTGATTTCCATCTGTCCCCAAAGTTAGCAGATATCACCAGATAAAAGCGCCTACCATATATCTAGGAAATAGCTCTTTCTCAAATAATGATGGAGTCAGTAGGTCTAATCTATTAACCTCTTTCTACTTCTTCCTTTCTTCAGGTTCTGCCCTTTTATCTCAGAACAATGAAACATAGGGTGAAAGTTAGTTATATGATCTAACCATAGCCATTTAAAAATTTAGATCCATTAGTCAATGTTACTGACTACTAGAACAATATTGGCAGTATTATGGGATTTCTAGAGTGATAAACTTAACTACACAAGATATGACAATTGGAACAGCCTAAATTCTGTTATTGATTCAGTGTATGCACGTGCACAGATAGTGAGCTTTTTTTTTTTTTTTTCTTTTCCTGAATCTAGGACAAATGAGAATTCACTCATTCATCCCACTTTAAACATTCATGTTTCAGGAAACAATCTGAGGACAAATGGTTTACTTAAAAATTTAAATGTAAGCTAGATGTGGTGGCATATGCCTGTAATCCAGAACTCTGGGAGGCTGATGCAGGAGGTTTGCAAACTCAAACTCAGTCCTGGCAACTTACAAATCAGCAAGATCGTATTCCAAAAATAAAAAAATAAAATAAAATAAAAAAGCAGTTGGGGATGTAGCTCAGGGGGAAGATCCTGGGTTCAATCCCTATTACTGAAAAAAATGCACCCTCAAATATCATGTTTACCAGCCTCATCATCATCTCTTACCTAGAGATTTCAAGACTACAATACTAATATTTGTGTCGCACATTAGCATTTATAAAGTACAATTGTATATTTCCCCCAAACCCAGGGACTGTGGAAGAGCAAAAATTCACCTGTTTTTTTAAGTAGTGACAGTCAGAGGGTTTGAATTAATAATTTAGGGTCAAGGAGCCAGAAACTTGTGGAACTAACCTAGATTTTCTGACTCTGGATTAACTCCACACCAGGTATACTAGCTACCTGTGGAGTAGCAAGTTGAGAAAAACGGAGGGGTGAAGAAAAACAGAATTCCTACACTCATTTATTTTATATAATTTTTGCTAAGGCCTTTATATTTTACACCAATTTGTCATTGCTAGAAATATTCCAGTACTGATGTTGCCATCACATTGTAAACAGAAAAACTGCGGGCATGCATTTGGGTCTACCTGTGACCTCGTGTAGATTTTTCAATCAGTTTAGAACATGAACACTTGCAATATATGTATGCATTTGCTATATAGGGTAATATTTTCTCTGACATTAGGGAAAATTAAACATTTTTATGTCTTTCCCCATACTCCTTCTGTACATTGCCAGTTTTGTAGTTCTTCCAGTCGTCCACTAGAGGGTAGTCTTTAGTTAGTAGTCTCACATACATTCCACGGCGGGAATTTATATTAAATTGGAAACGTTTTGTGCCGCTGAGGCTGTTTCCCCAGATGGGTGAGGCACAGAATAAAATCTCCAAGTAGTTCGTTTTGTTGTTTAATGCCTAACTTCCCTTCTATAGAGACTTTCCTTCTAGATGCCATTTATTGAACAGTTCGTCCCCCAGCCTCATTCTGGCCTTACTGAAGTAGTAGAGTATTGTAAGTCCAGCCTTTGGCAGAGGTTTGGTCTAAACTTTGGAGATGCGAAGAGGATCTATTCCAAGGATGATATTCCTGGGAAAGAGCGGGGACAATGGTCGGAGAGGCCTGTGCTCCTGGCTTGTGGAGCAGCTGGTAATTTGTATCTACAAATAAACTTCAGGTACTTTTGCCCTTCCTCTGGTATCCAAATCACCTAAGACCATGTTACAGTGCCTTGGTATGGATACCACATTGCCAAACACGCAGGCTCCCTCAGCTGGTCCAATAAGGGTCTTTTCCTGCTGTATTGAAACCCTCTGATTTTTCCCTAGCAAAAACAAACAAATAACAATGAATACACACAGTCTGCTTGCATAATATGGTCCAAGGGTTTACTATATTATGTTTGTCATTAGTCACCAAGTATTGAATCTAAAAGTCACCTATAACCATTTCCTGTTCTTTTTCATTCCACAGTGACTGTTGATTCTTCCAATACCATAACTTTCCTTTACTAATTCACTTTAAATCCAAACCTGCATTTCAGGTTCTCGTGCTTTACACACCCAATTAAAAAATGAGATGTCACCTTTTATTTTACTCAGTAAGTCAAATCCTTCTACTTCTTAGATTCTCCAAGAGTTCCTTTGGACAGTCTTACTGTATGTACCTATTTCCTTAAAGTTCCCTTATCATGCAACATAAGTATTTATATAACACATTCTCATAAAATCCTTTCCAATAATTCTCTGCAATTAACAGATCTCTCTGACTGAGTCAGAGTTATCAGTTGAACTGTTCACCCTCCCAGTGAGAGGCAGGGAGTGGAAAGGGCAGTTACTGAGGTGTAAATATGATTGTTGGGGTGCTGGTTGACAACAGAAGGCTGGGTTTCTGGTTGCTACCACATCAAACTTTAGTTAAGGTATTTTATTGTTGTAGAGCGTGGAGAATTTTCCTCATGGGCTGGACTGGGTTCAATCTGTTTCCTGAAGGCTAGATAAAACTGGCTCAAATCCCCACTCTACAGCCTGTGAAAAGTCCCATATTCTCTCCAGAGCTTTTAAGAAATCCTAGGGGACTCAGAGCCCATCCCTGGCTCACAGTGGGCCCCACATCTGCTCGGCAGAGTTAGTGCAGTGTCAGACTTGTCTCCTGGGTGCCGTCTGGGTCTCCCCTTGTCTATAACACAGAGGCCAAAGTGGGACTCGGCCTCTCCCTCTACTTTCCCAACCACCAGGCTTCCCTCTCCCCCACAGGAGGAAACATGATATTTATGGATGCATCAGACTTTCTGATGGTTGAGGAAATGGAAGGCATTATCTTCACAAATCTCATGAAATGAATAGTATTTAAATGCTGGTCTTGTTCTCAAAAGGTGAATTACACAGTCATCTCTAAAACAAAGTTGCTAGCCTTCTGCTATTTTGCTTGGCCTTCTCTCATTCCTACCCCCCCACCAATAGCTCTCCTTTTCCAAAAATTACTCATAGGAACTCCAAATTTTTCTCATTTAATGGTATTCAGCACTACTCTCAGCTCCATCCAGCTTTTAACTCTAAGACCTATCCAGGCACTTAGCAGAACTAACCTTTCATTAAACAGTGCCTGCCATTGACAGAGGGTACTTTCGGGTATAAATGCATTCGTGCCCCAGCTCTACTTACATGGGGATAGGATGGATAAATTAAATTTTGGCACTCAGCTCATATTTGATCTGGATATTCCATATAACCAGTCTTAGCACTCATTTCAACAAATAATTATTGAATACTACTTGTAAAAAGAAATACAGTTTCTATTCTGTTGATTAGTTGTAATAAAATCACTGTTTTCACGTATTATAGTTCTGGACTTCAGTAATCTATGAAGAAAGGGCATGCGGTGTTTCAAGAATCTATAAGAGGAAATATCTTAGTTTGGACTACATAACAAAATATCCAAGACAAAGTGGATTATGCAGCAGACATGTATTTTTTCCAGAATCCAGAGGCTGTTGGGCTGAGAAGGCCGCTAGCACAGTGAGGCTCTGCTGAGAGGTGGCATCCCCAGTGTTCTCACTCTGAGCTTCCAAAAAGGAATCTATGCCATGAGCAGTATGACTCTGACAGCCTGCATGTATTGTAAGACATAGTCTTTAAAGGGTCATCATCGAGTTTGGAGGGTAAATATATTGCTAAAGGCCCATTAATCAGGCTGTATTTTATTTCACAGAGCACAGAGGGCTTCATGGCTCTAGCACAATGCAATAACTCCCCAGGACGTGTTCAGTGGGCAAGTGACCCTAGCTAGCTCGTTCCTCGATGCACGCAGGTAGCGCTCTCCTGAACAGGGTTCTAAGGTTTTCTTAGTACACAACCAACCACAGTCAGCATGTTTCTTTTATTTACCTGTTGGCATCTCTGTGACCATAATACCAGCTGACCTAATTTCTCTATTTTCTCATAACAAATATCCTATTTCCCAAAAGCAGTTGGATCTCTCATTTCCCTGCGTACAGTGTTTATCTGTTGTTACTCTTTTAGCAGCTTTAGAACTTCGGATTTGGTTGACTTTGTTAGATAACATTTCTGCTGAATTTTAGGTCTTTCCCAACCAATCACTACAACAACTCAGATATGTGTGACAAGGAAATTGAAATACCATCCCTGAAACCAATTCTGAATAATAAAAATCAGATGATGAGCTAAATTTATTTAAAAGAGATTTGGCATCGTGATGGTACTGTCAAAGTAAGACAGCCCGGCAGCTTTATTTTCAAACAACTCAAAGTTCATGGAAATAATAACATTTTATATAAATTGTTTGAAGTTTTCTGAGCCTCACCATAACTGTATATTTTAGTGTAGTATCCATGTTCTCAAATTTGAGGTTTATATTTGATATCTAACTAATGCACTGCTTTCAAAGTAATGAAATGCTCCAGGATACAAGATGGAAGAAATCATGTAAAAATAAAACATAAATTAAGTGTCATCTAAAAAGATAAAATGTAAAAGCTAAGCCTGTGTTTTTAACTTTCAGGTGCTTGTCTTTTGTTCTAGTTAAAGCACGTATTTGGCACGAGCTACCATCGTAATGGCTAAAACTCAGTTTTTAGTCACCAGGTATGAAATGCTGCACCCGGGATCTCAGCGCATTTATTCCAAGCATCCACGCAGCAACCTTCTTAGAGGAATCTGAGGATCAGAAACTTGCTGAATGGCACAGCCTAGACTCAAATTCATTTAGCCTCACACCTGCGACTGGGTTCTTCATACTAGGTCACACCATCGCGAAAGCCCTGTTTATTTTCCCAGCCATTAACTCTGCTGAAATTTCTTTTAAGAGTTATTTGAGGGCTGGTGAGATGGCTCAGCGGCGTCAGCGCCTGCCTGGCAAGTGCGAGGGCCCGAGTTCGACTCCCGGATCCCACATAGGAAAAAAGGGGCTGGTGATATCGCTCAGCGGCACGGGCGCCTACTGGCGCACGAGGTCCTAAGGTCGACCCCCGGTACCCACAAAAAAAAAAAAAAAGAGTTATTTGAGTTTCCCCTTCTCTGGACTGTAAATTTATATAATTGGATTTCTATGGACTTTTGCACCACTGGTAATACTTGAAATGGATTTATTTTTCAAACGTAAGATAGTAAATGATTCCTATAATCTGAAAATCCTTCCCAAGAAGCCAAACCTTCCTTCTTCTTCTTTTATTTGACTAAAGTTATGGTGGCCAAATGCGTTAAGTTTCCCAGGGCTGCCCATAATGGAATATCACAAAGTAGGCATCTTAGAACAGAAAGGTGTGGTCTCATTGTTCTGGAGGCCAGATGTCCAAGATAAATGTGTGGGCAACTTGCTTCCTCCTGAAGGTTATGAGGAAGGAGCTTCTCTGGGCCTCTCTTCTTGGGGTGTGGATGGCTGGCTTCTCCCTGAGTCTCTTCATACTTTTCTCTATGCACGTCTGTGTCCCCTTTTTCTAAGAACACCAGTAACATTGAATTAGGGACCACTCTAATTATTTTATTTAAACTTTATTACCTCTTTCAACACCTGTTTCCACATAAAGTCACCTTCTGACACAGAGTCTCCACATACTTTCTTGAGTGGGGTGACACAATCCCACCCTAACCCTAAATTCTGAGCCAGGGTAGTACATGGAAGTAGGGAGCTGGCACTCTGACATGGACCCATTCCAGGATCATGGCCTGAAGCAGGTTTCCCTTCTCATAGTAGATTCCACTGACTTCTACTCCAATGTTGTATCAGTAACATGCTAACTTTATCTCAGTCGAACAGATGTCATGTATTTAATAGATTGCCTCACTGGTGTAATTTCAAAAGCTTTCAGAAAGATGGCTGCATCCTTCCATCTCTACAGTTTTGCCACAAAGGGAAATGTCTACCCAGGAGGCCTTCTTTTGTCAGGACCAGTTTTGAGGTCCAGATGAGTGGACATAGCATCTT